>JAFJYJ010000017.1:7500000-8750000 GCA_019022615.1 Acacia melanoxylon
TATAGTTATGATGTTTTAGAAAATACATGTACTGACTCAACTGAATTTTTTAATCTGATCAAATTAGGTAAATATGTCTTATATTTTTAATGCACCACTTTTATTGGTCACCATTTAAATTTGATTTTGGCCTTTTTATTAGCTACTATAGTCTACAAAAGCATCCCTTTACCACATGAGTTCATTAGTAGACTGTAGACGAGTTAAATGAATGTGAAACGACTATAGTACACGTAAGATAGTAGAGTATAAGAGGGTCGAATATTTATAATATTCATTTTACTGGCGACGAGTTCATTAGCTACTATAGTCTACAAAAGCATCCCTTTACCACATGAGTTCATTAGTAGACTGTAGACGAGTTAAATGAATGTGAAACGACTATAGTACACGTAAGATAGTAGAGTATAAGAGGGTCGAATATTTATAATATTCATTTTACTGGCGTTACGTATAGCGTATCAACAACTGGTTTACTCTAATTACTACGGATTAAGTAACATACTGTACATCGTACACGCCAGCAAAATCTAGTTTAAGTCATATCAATCCTACAGGGTGATTAGAATACTTTGACCTCTATACTATCTTGGGTAGGAAAAATGATGCGACCAAGAAATTATAGAAGGTAGGGGAAAATTCTGGAATATAAAAATGCATGATGAATGAATGCAGTGACACGTGCAGGTGAAAAAGACTGAAAGATATCAAAAATTACAACAACAACAAAACTATTTCTCAGTATGAAACGGAGGATACTTAATTCCAACTAAACCAATTGACTCCGATTGATTCCGACTCAATTGAATAAGTATTTCATTTTTGGGGTCAGGGCGAGCAAGTTTTATATCACAATTAATCCGATAGATTATTGACCTGTTCCTGTTCTTATCTAATGATGGAGAAAATTAAATTATCTGTATATATATGTGCATAATATATGGAATATCAATCTTGTGTCGAAGCCCGAAAAAGAAAGGGAAATTTTTTTTATTTAAAAAAAAAAGAGAGAGAGAGAGGCTGTGACTTGTGAGAGCCTTATATCGTGAAGAAGAATAATGTGGTGGGTTCGTGGTCTTGACTCTTGAGACAAGTTGATGAGAGTGGAGTGTGAAAGCCACGTTGTTGTTTGAATAATGCATAATAATTTGGGGAATAAGGTCTATTTCCCGAAATTTCCACGCTTCCTCAAGTGGCCCCCTCCTCAAGAAGGTTAATTAAGTATTAGGAGGGTTTTTGTATTAGCTTTTACACAATTTTTTTTAAAAAAGGTAAAATATTTTTTTAGAATAGATCCTGTGAAAAAAAAAAAGATTTTGATAAGATGATAGTGTTTAGATATTGTTATCAGAATAGTTTTTTCATGCTCAAATTACCAAAAATGACATTAACTTTTGTGATAATTGCATATAAAAATAATATTTTATTTTAAACATTTTTTACATTAAATTTCAAAATAAATACCAAAAATTAAATAAATTTGTCTGCAAAATTAAAATTATAACATTAGTCAATTATGTAAGATGATTAAAAAAACAGCTCAAACATATATGTATTAATAAATTGTAGAGACTAAAATAATTTATAAACAATAATTATCCAAAATAATATTATATTTTAGATTGAAATAAGTACTCCCTCCGATCCTAAATATAAGACATGGTTGACTTTTTTTTTTTTTTAAAGATTAATAAGTTATTTAATCATATCGTATATTGTGTATTCCTATATTATATATCAGTTTATTAGTCAAACAAATTGAGAAAAAAATAAAATATAAATACTCTTAAGTAATTTAATTAGTTTTCATAATCTCTTAACAAAAGTTAACTTTATCTTTTATTGGGTTAAGGAGTAATGATTGAAAAAAAACTATTATGTCAAGGGCCCACACATAAATAAATATTAAATGAGTAAATATCAATAAACTTTTTAAAATATGAAAAGACAAAACCGTTAACTTATCATCAACATCCGTTAAGCACCTTTTTTTTTTTTTGCTATAAGTGAAAGCAAAGTTAAAATCTAACTACAAAAAAAGGGGATTAGATCCCAGATCAACGTGGTTCATCTCTGTGTGTAGAAAAGCAGGACACACATCATAAAACTCAAAGGAAGAGAGACCCTTCTTTGCTAACGAGTCTACTACTCTGTTTTCCTCTCTTGGGATAAATTGTAAAGACATCTCCCAATTGCGGTGATAGAATTCTTTGATTCTCAGAAAGAGTATACTGCTATATCTATCAGATTCATTGTTCTCAATTAAGGAAATCAACTCCTTAGCATCAGACTCTATGAAGACTTTTCGAAAGCCCAGATCCCAGGCCAAATTCAAACCCTTTAATATCGCCCACGCTCACCTCAAAAGCATTACAAGACCCCGAGAAAGTGAGAGAAACTCGCAATCCATCGACCCTCATGGTTTCGAATTACCCGCCGCAACCAAAGACGACATCGCAACCTTGTGATGCTCTCCATCAACATTAACTCTAACAAACTCATTTGTTGGAAGAGACCGGGGAGAGTACCGAATATTCGGAGGCCGAAAGGAATCTACATTTTCCCGAACCATAACAAAATAATTTTTTTCAAAGGATAACCGACGGGTTCGGTTTCGGAATCCCTCCTCAAAATCAGTTGTTTCTCTAAGTCCAAAGTTTCCAGACACCACACCCCGCATTAAGCTCCAATTATCTGACTGATTGAAGCTCAGGTCTCTCTTCAGATTAAAGTTCCCCCAATCCGTTAAGCACTTGAAATACAATGAAATGGATGAATTTGTATCAGGAGGTCCAAACAAACATGCAGAGCTTGATTCGTGCTCGTCTTCTTCCACAAAACCGTGGATGAATTCATCGCTCGTCTTCTTCCCTTTCTCTCGAACTTAACCTCAACCTTCTCCTTCTTTGGATCCTCATCCCCAATTTTAACCTCTGCTAGCTCATAATTCTGTTCGAGATCCACGGCTTTGACTTCCTGTTTCCACGATCTGCTAGCTCATAATTCTTCATCGTTTTGGAACTATTTGTCATACCGGAGGGGGACAGAGGAGTGGAAAAAGTTTGCGCGGCGAAGAAGAGGCGGAGGGCGAACAAAGTGCTGTGACGGAGCCGGTGAAGTCGGCGACAAATCGAGCGGAGCCGCTAGGCACGATGGCGATGGAGAGTAATCGCTCGAAGAAGGCACATATAGGGTTGAAAATCGGAGGTAAAGTATAGAAAGGATTGAGAAGAGAAATACTTGACATAAGAGGAAGATTAGGGTCTTCCACTGGTCCATTCTGTAGATCGCGTAGATCTGTGTCCAGACACTACTCGTTGATTTTCCCATTGATTTTCTCTTAAACTAGAGATTCTTTCACCTTTAATCTCTCATTGATAATCGATTTTGCAAGCGAAATTTCTGGATGCTCTGTGATTACTCAGTGCGGGATTGAATGGAAACTAACGGATGTTGATGATAAGTTAACAGTTTTGTGCTACCTTCATATTTTAAAAAGTTTATTGGTATTTACGGTCCATTTAATAGTTGTTTGTGTTGACCACTCCTGGACTAATAGTTTATTGGCTAATTCGCTCCTTAACCTTCTTTTATTTAAGATTGAAGGAAGTAATGAGTGAAAAAAATGTCGCTGGGCCCACAAATAAAGTGAAAAAGAGGACAACAAAAGCAAGAAGAAAGAGAAAAAAAGGAGGACAAATAAAATGTTACTAAGACCCACCCATAAAAAAGTGAGAAAAATCATATTCTCTAATATCACAGTTTTGAAGCCCAAAACTATAATTTTAGCAACAAAAAAAAAACTTTTAACCTTTTTTTTTTAAAGTGTTTGACAATTTTTTTGTAAAATTAAGGTTTTGCCTTCAGAAACACTTTTTCGTATTTAGTCAAACAGTCACTGTATCCTGATGATTCCATACTTTAGAATGGCGAGGCTACTTGTAGTAGATTGCTCAAGGATAACGAAGACACATGAATACTAGGTTTCATTAAAAAGTCAGCTTACATTCTTCCTATTGTTGCGGAGATAATGGGGATCTATCAAAGAATGTTTCGCTTAAGTTGGGATCATAGTTATCATCAAACTGTTGTCTTTAGTGGCTTTGTACAAGCATTGATCAAATGTGACCTAAATCAGAATCATCCTCTCAACGACTACATCATACAAATTCACCCCCTCCTAACGTGAGACTGAATTTTTACTTTTAATATCATGTTAAGGAGATTAATTGTTGTGCTGATTCTCAGCTTGTCAAGGTCCCTCCGCGTTTTATATAACCATTTATATGAAAAAGAAAAGGAGAAAGAGAAAGCAGGGCCAAGTTAATTCGAGAAAGACATGCCAGCTAACAGATGAAGTTGAGATGAAAAGAAAGGGTGGTTCATCAGCAGGAAAAGGTGAACCTAAGTTAGGCAACCAGTTTCAAGTGTGTAGGGTGCAGAGACAGCAAGTAAGTACAGTAGCATTATGAAAGGGACGAAGTTAGATGAATAAATAAATAGTCTTGTCACCAACTGAGTTTTCACCCTTGTTTTATATAATAATAATCCCTTTTAATCCTTCTTGCAGTTGCTTCATGTCCAAAACAAGAAATTTGTCTACCAGGTAACAACTAAATCTCTTACAACAATATCATCAACGCATCAATGCAATATGAAAATGTTTAAAAACCAGGAAAAAGTGAGCCCACTCTACGGAAAAAGAGCTTGTAACATGACAAAAATATGATTGCATATAAGGCTCTTTTTTAATTTACTCCGTATGAGCATATTATATAATGCAATATATTTAGAGAATAATGGACAGCCAATAATAGAAGGAGAAGTAAGAAAAAGCAAGGCAAACCCAAACATCTATTACCCAAACTCCTATTATTAATTATACTACGCCAACTCACAGGTTTATTGTTTAAGTAGTCTCAACTTCTAAATATAAAATAGAGTTGACTTTTTTAAGAAAGATTAAAAAAACTAAATAAATTACTTAATCATATTATATATTGTGTATTATTAAATTATATATTAATTTATAAGTTATGTAAAATAGTTTGAAAAAAAAAATGATAAATATAAATATTTTAAAGTAATTTAATTAATTTTCTTAATATCTCTAAAAAAAATTAACTTATCTTATATTTAAAATCATAGGTATCAATTATCAATAAACACTTAATAAAGAAATAATGGTGACGAATCTGTTGACTTTGAACAAAGGTTAAGTTCCCAACCCCAGAAGTAGGGAGCAAGAACTTTCATTTCATGTGTGCTTCACTTTTTTAACCATCTCCACCTTCGTATCTTGCCACTTTTTAGAAAACCTTTCACACTTATATTACGCAAAACATGCACACAATTCATCAAACCAAAACCCATTCTTCCTAGCAAATCTCAAACGCTTCAAATCACGGGGAATAGTACTTCAGAAAATACACATGCCTTATTGCGGACGCTAACCTGTTGTAGAACAAGTCTCCCAATTTCTTAATTCAACAGTGGTGGGCGTTCAACAAGACTTGCCTGCCACTCCTATTAAATGGCCGTACCATGCCAATTCATTGATTTTTTTCCAACATTAATCAAAGTCTGCGAATCAGAATCTATCCACGCGTAAATTTGTTTTCTCCTCATTCAAAGAATATGAGATATTCTGGGCATAAAATTAGTGGTAGAGCATGGATTAGCGAACACTAATGAGGCTGAGGCTGAGGCTCCCACATGGTTAGGGAGGAATAATAGTAATTAGATTGTTGGGAGCTCAAAAGACAAAGTGCTTTTCGCTTCACATGGAGTCGGCCGGTGGTTGTCTGCTTGTGATTAGGCCTTTCATATAAATGTTACCAGATCCTGTTTCTATAATTGAGTTTATCCTCTTATAATAATAACATTATTATGTCTAACCAATGCTTCCAGGTTCCAGGTGCCTGCCATTTCCGAAACCATCCATTTTAAAATCTTCAATAATGTTGCCAACCCAAATATTTTTATTTGCACGAGGAGAATCTTCAGGTTGAATGCCATATCCATTCCTCATGAAGGTGCAGCAACCACACCCCACAAATACTGGCCTCAGCTCATTATTTAATAAACGCATGTTAAAAACAGATTCTCTAAACATTGATTTTACTTTTCTTTTTTCTTTTTGAATTGATGAAGGGCATAATCCTTTTTGAAATTTAAAGGATAAAGAGTTTTCGCCTCTACTAACAAGTGTCTTTTCCAAAATTCAATCTTGCATTATCCTTTTTTAAGGAATAACACTGCTTATCAGTTATTACCTCGATCAGCAACTTATTAATTTTTTTCCCTTTTCTTTAATACAACACTTATTTTACTTTCAAACTAGCGTGAATGAACACCGTGACACTTATCTTTTTTTTTTTTTTTGGTACAATATTTTAGAGAAAATTAATTAATTTTTGTTCTTATAGTTTTGATTGGTCGGTAACTTAGTTTTTACATTTTAACTCAGTGTAACTCAATTCCTCTAGTTTTAACTGGATCATAGATGGATCATAAATCAATCTTGAAGTTTGTCTCACTGTAATTCAATCCCTATAATTTTAGTCATTTTATAATATAAACCCCACCTTTATTTTAGAATATAAAGATTAAATTATAAAATAGTTTTTACTTTTAAGGTGGTATGAATGTTCACCGAAAACTGTGAACAGTATTAATCGTGGGCCGAGCTAAATGAATTACTTGGCCCAAAATAAGACGAACACGGGATTCCGGAAGTGATCATGTCATGATCCATTTTTCTCATTATCTCTTATAAGTCCATTTGAACGGTTGACAGGAAAAAAAAAGAGAAAAATCAAAATAGTATTATAACCTTTTAGATTGAGTGGATGAACATAATTTAGAGATGATGAAAAAAGAACATAAAGAAAAACCTGACCTAGATTCAAAGTCGGGCCTCCATGTTGTCATACTGATGATAAAAACGACAGTACTTTGACGGAATTTCGCGTCAACCAATAAAACTAGAAAAGGCTATAAAATTTTACAAGAGCATCACATAGATAAGCAAGCTAAACTGGGTACGTTTGGTTCTAGTGTGGAAAGTCAGTAGTAACTAGGAACTAGTGCTAGATTATTCTTGTCCTGAAGAGCAATTCGTGGACGTGGCCGTGGCTGTGACCGTGGTTGTGGTTGTGGCCGTGGCCGAGGCCGAGGCCGAGGTCGTGCCAGTGGTGGTGCCGGCGTTGACTCTTTTGACTGCAGACGATGTCGACGCTCCCTCCCAAAAATAACCCAGAACACCAACGACAGCATCACGGCGGTGGCCACCATTACCAACCCAGCATACACCCATTTGCTGTAGCGTCTTAGATCAGGACAGTGATCCTGAGATACCTCAGTGAACGTTTCTCGAACAAAGTTACAGTCTTGAAGGTCAACCAATGATGGAGCATAGTTATATAAGGCATTTCCCATGTTGAGTCCAGCAGATATTTGGTTGTAGAAGGTAGGGGTCAAACGCCCCTGTGTCATGCATATCTCATTTGGTGAAACCTGACACACAAAGTTGCTATACACCTGCATTTCACCAAACACAACATGAGAACTTAAGATCATGTGTCGAAGGTTTAAAGAGATGTTGGTTAAATACCTGAGTAGCATTGGTTAAGGTTACTTCACCGGGATCGCATTGTCGATCTGTGAAGTCAGGATGAAAAGGGTTGCAGAGGAGAGGTATGAGGGGGCCGGATTGATTATAGTAGAGAGGAGTGAAGTTGGGGGCGAAATTTATGTTTGATACGTTGGTGATGACCTGGTTAACCAAGTTGACAAGTTCCAAGGTTACTTCTTTGCTTCTTAACAAGGCTTCTTGTCCTGTCGTATTGTCCACACAAGGCAGAATTTCATCCATTGTAGTGTGTTCGGCGGGAAACTGGGTCCATTGATCTATAGCAACACAGGTGTCTGCGGTCACACTGGCAAGTGGCAACAAACTCAGAATTAGATTTGTGTTTAAGAATGCATGAAGGTTCTGCAGAATATTGTAACAAAGAGCTGAAGGAATTTATAATTCGGAACTTATAGGAAAGTGAGGAAGGGAACTTACTTATGGAGAAGAAGGAAGAAGCCACATAAAATAAAGGTACAGTAACCAGAATCCATCCTGCGATCACCAAGCTGCAATTATTTAAGTCAAAGCATTTGATGAGAGAGAGTAAAAATTGCAGTTGTGTCTAGTAGAGATACAATAACGAGATTCAAAGAATATTTCACTTACATGTACACGAGAACCTGAAGTCCAAAGATGGAGAACACTGAAGTAACAAACCATACATGAATACCAGCTTAAGAATTAAGCAATAGCATTATAATTGAGTCATTGAAGGGACTTACAAAACCCGAGGAATGTCAAGAGTAGCATAACAGCAGCTACTATGATAAGTGCCACCCTTCTGTTCAAGTGTCATCCATATTCATGTCACAGTAAGGGGAAAAGAGAAAAAGGTAAAATAAAGATGGAGCAAAAAAAAAACAAAACACATGATCATTACGCGGAATCTAGGAGGTCTTGGATGTCATCTGTATTTTTTTCAGTTTGTTCAGCGAGTGTGCTGGCAGAAGCGTTGATCTTCGTTTCGATGTCATCGATATGAGTTTGAACATTAGTGGGGAGGAAAACTCGATCAATTCCAACCTGCTTAGCTTGAGCAAGATAGTCAGATACATTTCTGAGTTTACCCTGAGCAGAATCAGCCTGACCTACAACGTACTCCAACGTTGTTGTCGTACTACGATGAAAGCTTCCCTGACCAATATAGAGAATGAAACATCCAATCCTGTCAAGTGTAAAGGCATATTATCAATTTGCAATGCAAGATCCAATCAACCTGAAACCAGCCAAAAAAAAGAAAGAAAGAAAGAAAGGAGAGGTAGATGTACATTGCTATGAAAGAGAATAATAGGAGGAGAATGAGAGAAACAGCATAACATGTAGGGGAATAACCATAAGTCTCTCTTTTAGGGAAGAAGCAACAGAGACAAATGAGCAGTAAGCACACGCCAAAGCCCAGGAACCAGATTGCTGCCACAACAAACACAGGAGCTGCAGTATATGCTACAGACTGCATTCAGCAAGAATAAAAGCAATTAGTGGACTATGTTTATACATACACAGAATTTAAGGCCATGCATCAGATTACAGTACTAAACTTAAAATAAAATCTCAAAACAACTAGAAAATGCACGTATAATGGAGGGACAGGAAAGAAAGAACATTGATTAGGCAATATTTATTTACACAACTTCATTGATACTTGTTAAAAAAAATTGATCTAATTGTCAATTTGTAGCAGTTCTATTTTTATTTTCCAAACACCAGTAGCCCTATCAGTAAGAAATCACAGAACACCATGGTTCTTGGAAGGCTGCAGGCCCCACTTCCTCAAGTGTGACTATCACTACCTCAAAATAACAGCCACATGCCAGCATCCTCTGAAACTGATAATATGGTTTTATGAATAAATTCTGAACACTCAAATCTTGCTTAATGCTATCAATTGTACTTCAGGTACCTGACATTACCACTAAACTATTCCCTAAGCTTAAAAATCAAGAATCATCTTTTCTTACTTCATTGTCTCAACGAAGCACTCATCCTAAAAACTTTTAAGTTGTTCGGTGTAAAGCAAGGACTGAATTTATTATTACACCGACCACTTTCCAGTAGTGCCCGTCAGTCATTCAGGTTGAAATATTACACAAGTGCTTTTCTTTTTTCCCTTTATTTTTCAGTGAAAAAAAAATGTCTAATATGCTGCTCGGATTTTTTTAAGGTCCAGACTTTCGAAATTAACAGTCATAAGACATGATATATGAATCAGTAACAAAAGAGTATCACACAAATCGGCAAACTTACAGCCCAGTAATGGTGGTTTCTGATGTCCCATCCGTTGGTGTACTTTTTGAACCCATTAAGAGGGTCATTCCTTCGTGTTCTCTCTGCAGCTAAAGGAATGGGTGAGTTCTGAAATGGATTGGGTGAGTTCTGAAATGGATTTGGTGAGTTCAGAAATGGATTTGGTGAGTCTACAAATGGATTGGTTGAGTTCGCAAATGGATTGGGTGGGTTCACAAATGGAGGCGAGTCATCAAATGGTCCTGCAGCAATGGCATCTGATAGGGACCTCTCTCTCCAGAAAAAACCCACAACATTGTTCTCATTTTCTCCCGCTGAAAAAAACAGAGGAAAATAGAGATCATACCCCTCTACCAAAACATTTTATGCACACCTTGACATGTAAATCTTTTCGTTTTAGCAACAAACAGTGCAAGTGTTACTCTGCAATGCATCATGAGTTTCCCACTACTAAAGAGATTATGAGCTATAAACAGAGACAAATCCACCAGAAAGAGGGGTAATGTTAGTGAAATACCTGGAGTGGGTTGGGTCTGGAGTGAAGAATGAGAGTGAGAAGCTGCGCGTGAGAGTGAAAGGAGAGAGAAGAGAAGTAAGAGAAAGGTGACCAGAAAAGAAAAATGGAGGAGTGGCCGGTGACAAAGCTTCATGTTCTTGAAGAACAGAGAAGGAGAAAACGCTCTTTACGCGGTGTTTCACTGCCTCCAGCAACCTCTCTGCCTCCGCTTGTGTGAGAGTGACGGAGACAGTCACACAGACGCAGAGAAGAAAAGCTCAAGAAAGAGTTAACGGTGATGATGATATGGTCTTAGCGGCGTTGGATACCCCAATACTTCAGCCTACCCAACCCCACCACTAGTCTATGCCCGGAAATTCAATCAAGCTGTAAATCGTAATGTTATAGATTGATGAACATAGGGATGTGTTCTTACAAATGAACAATTAACTTTTTTTATTATCATATAGTAAATATATAGAGCTGTAAACCATTTCTCTGTCATATCATGCTGCCTCGTGTAAATAATTTCTCAATACCATTTGCAATGATAATGTAAGACAGCAAAATAAGGTAAAGGCACTTCTTTTAGTATTTCTTTACAACAAGTTGATTGCATGTTAAAGATAATGTTGTTTCCGTCTCTTGATTATGCAAAATCAAACTTCAATGGAGTAACATTCGACAGTGTTGTGTACTCATAGACCAAGCATTGATTAGATTAGGGGAAAATCATTTTCAGGGCCTTTTTAGAAAAAAAAATATCAAAAAGCGCCTCAAAATTTGAAATCCCGAAAAAGCGCCTTAAGATTTTGATTTTGCGTGAGTTGTTAATGAAGCGATATAGTTGTTAATTAACAACTAAATCATTAACAACAATTTTCTAACAACTAAATCACCCCATTTCATTAACAACTATATCGACTCGTTAACAACTATATATCACGTAGTAATTAACAACTCACGTAGATTCTGAAAATCTCAGAAAGGGCATAAGAATTTCAGAATCGGAGGGCTTTTTTAGAGTTTTCTCTCCAAAAAAAGACCTGAAAATGATTTTTCTTAAAATTAGATTAAGGAAATTGATTTTTCCTTAGATTAGATTAAGGATTGGGTCCACATTGCCTTTCAGGAGAGAAGAAAGGTCAAAAAGTAAAGGGAAGAGAGGCCCCAGACAGCGTGTGAGTGATCAGAATGGGGGGTTCATTCCCCAATGTTGTACCTTTCTCTCCGATTTTTTTTTTGGTCGAACTTTTTCTCCGATTACACTGCCTTCCTTTTTGACTTCACATGCCCAACATCTCTGCCGGGTTTTCTGCCCTCCTCTCTTTCCCGCCCTTTTCAGATTACCTTTCTACGATTTATGAGAATTAAGTATGTAAGAGAAAATTTACCCAAACTTATAAAAAAATGGTTTCTGAAACTGCCATGCCCCAAAGAATGATGATAATTCATGCAAAAAATAATGGAGGAAGAAGTAACAGCGCAAGCCGCATGGTTGACGCAGGAAGATGCGCAAACATCATGTTGCTGTTAATATTAAAGTTGATTTTTCTCTTTTTTTTACACAATGACTTTTGTTACTACTAATTTTAGAATATTGCATGCAATTATCATTCACACATGCACGGGGATATGAAATGAAACACAGATGACACAACTCGATGTCTTTCTCATTTTCATCCAAAGGGAAATGCTCTTTTGAATCATTTTCAACCCATCATCTTCTTTCTTTTTAGCATATAATCATTATGCTAGACATTCTTTTACAAATTATACAAATCATTTCATGTCTAGTAAGATGCTCTGATTAAAATTCAGGCAGAATTTGGTAGTCATTCAACTATTGGAAACTAAGGTTACCTTCACTGACTTCGTCATTTCCCTTTTAAAATAATGCCATATATGTACTTGTCGCTTTTCAAACACAATCCCAGCTTCCTATATTCTGTTTCTTCGAATATAAGAACCCCAATGCCACACCTACAGCAGTCCTTGTTATCACATCTAAATGGATATCGGGAAGGTGAAATACCCCTTGACTTTGTTGATTTGGATTGTGTTTACACCACCGTTAGTTTAATACCCATCATTTTTTTAGGGACAAGATGCGCCCATCATTGAGAGCTTTATAACAGCTAGTGGACTGTTACATGATGGTTAAACAAATGTGTAGCATGTATATTTTAGGGTTGGGTGTCAAGAGCTCTATATATTGGCTGCATATACTATACTCGACAATACACAATGAATAAGATCCAAAACATATCTCCTCTATTTGATTAAACTCATGCTATGGTATCAGAACTTGGTCTTGAAATCACCGAATAAGCCCTCAGACCAGTTATTCTGATTCCGCTATAGAATTGGACTTAGATTCTTTATATATCAAAGAAGTATTAAGTAGACATACCTAAGTGGTCTGCTAGTAGAGACATGCCTGAGTATTGCTTTTGAGAAGTTTAAAATATGAAACTTCTTTCTCAAAGTCAGCATTAATTCCTGATTCAAATTGTCTACTAGATATTGCAATTTGCAAACAATCCTCAATGGTGTGGTTTGATTTGTTTTTGAAAAAATCAAAATTCTTAGTCTCGCCCAAAGAAAATAATCTAGGAAGGTCTCATCTCTACTATATATTCTTCAGGTTGATCCATATTTTTACCCTTTAAGTGGACACATTTTTCTTTTGCTCAGCTAAAAGACGCCACCAACAACTTTTCAGTACGATGGCATTAAATCTTGACGCAACCGATTAACTTCAATTATTGCCCCCAAAAAAATACTTCGATGTTTAGTGAAATGATGTAGGAAGGTCTCATCAGTCATCCCTACCTACTCTATGTTCTTCATGCCCAAACCCATCTCTAGATCCAGATTCTTGCTGTCTCAAGTCTTCATAAATAAATTTCTCTTTTTTCTCAGCTCAAAGCCGCCACCAACAACTTTAGTGATGGTATCAAAGCTTAACACAACCTGTCAGTTTCAATTATCACCACTAGAAAATACTTCTGACATTGTAGTGAAGTGATCTCAGAAGGCTTCATTCTCTACATTCTTCAATTTCAAGCCCATCTCTAAATCTAGAAATTTAGAGCTTCAAGTCTTCAGGGATAAATTTTTCTTTTACTTAGTCATAAGCCGCCACGACCAACTTCAGTGATGGTATCGGAGCTTGACACAATCTATCACATAGTGAAATGATATCCATCAATTAATCGTCTTACCTAGAAGGTCAACATTCTCTAGTGTCTAGACCAATGGTAAAGGTTTTTCTCCGGCTCAAAGAAATACTCTATTCAAATTTATTTTCTTTAAAAAATCATAAAATACTAAAATATATATTATTTCTTCACCGTAAAATTATCAATGAGTTAAATCATAAAATATTTGACTAGTTAAAGACCCCTGATAAAAAAAAATGGAGTTAAATCAAGCTACAGGATAGAAAATACTCAATGCCCTCAATAATTGATGAGGCACCTGAATCTGTTATTTATAGAGAAAATGAACCAATTACATTTGTACACGTATAAGCAAGAATCTCAGGAGAATATTACTTCTAGAGTATTCTATACAGAAAATACATAATTATTATTTATTCTTAACAAATGGGGATGGAGTTGCTATTGACAGAACAAGCATTCCTCACGTGTATTAATGGGATGGCATGCGGGGATGGGTGTGCACACTGCACACACTTGATTTAAGAAGAGGATTCTCTTCTCATATTTTTTCTCTATATCCCTCATAAGTCCCATCTGGGTCGTTGATTGGAAAGAAGCGAAAAGTTAAAGTAATATAAATTTTTAAATTGATTTGATATATATGATTTAGAAATTATAAAGGATAAAAAGAAAAAAATGATGAGATAAACCCAACTCCTGGTTTAATATAAAAAAATAAAAACTCTAATTATTTGTAAAATCAATGCATGGTTCGAGATTCTGACTCGTCAAATAGAAACCCTAGCTAGCTTTTGAATTAAGATCAATTTAATTTAAAATTAAATTTGATAACTCTTCAGTAACATTCGACATAAACCCCAGTCTTTGAATTAATTAGATTAGATAAATTATTACAACCAGGCAGCTGCGGCCACCTTAAAAAGGAGGGCATAACCCCAGTTGTTTAGCATAGCCTGACAACAACAACGAACGAACTCGGCAATGGAAACTATGACTGACAATTAAAAAACAATCCTATATTGGGTAAACAGCATAGTGCTGTCCCATTGATACTCGAAACCATCACCAAGTCGTGTTTGTCATGGCATCCCCTATGTGAGGGTATCGATGAGCCCAACGTGAGTAACCTGCACAACATTGAGTTACAGAGCCATAAATCAGGAAGTCTACTTGTAAGAATAAAACAGTATACCCATTCGCCCCCCAACCAAGGGTCTCGTTTTCATAATTCACCAAAAACAAAAAAGTATCGTTTTTATTCCTATCTTGTTTTATTTTGGTTTCTATGGAATATGAATCCAGAGTACTAGTGCTGTGCCATTTGATCCCCTAAACAATGCAGATGAGTGGTATGTACCTTCACCGACAATCTCTGCAAGATCCATATCTTTGTTAGCATCCTGCAGTAAATAATATCAGACAATCAAGTAGAGTAAGTTAATTAAAGTCAATATGGTAACTTCAAAATGGCAGGTTAGAAGGAGATTGAGCAAAATATGAGCAGGAATTTGAATATGGAATTCGTGACTCACAATAATGAGCAGTACCAAGTACATGTAATCAAGGCACAGATTTTTATGTTTGCGTGAGACATTACAAGAGATACAAATATCCAGACTTTATAAAAAAATTAATTTTTTTTAAAAGGAGAGGAAAAAAGGAACAAGGATTGAACGAGTGAATGCAGGGTAATTTGGAACTCACCGGTCCAGATAATGCCTGACATCTTGCAATCAGCCGATAAAGACTGCGAAGATCCCTGTGGTTGAAATCGGGATGATTCAGAAGAGACTCTTCGGATGTGTAATCAAATATCAGTGCGCAAATGCTTGAAGCCATCATCATACTTGATATGTCTCCAGTGTTTTCTACAGATCAAGTTCCATTAACTAAATTAAGTATATAACCTTTGCAACAATAGTTGACATCAATATCAATCAATATTGATATAAAATATGTACAAAGTGGAAGCCTAGTGTTCACGAGGTATAAATAGTATATCTTACATCACACACTGTGTAGAGCATATCCTTACAATCTAGTTGGTTATAAAACAAAAATTAATCAACAGAAAATATTCATTATTCTAAGCATATCTACAGGTCAGTTCAAACAAGTCATCAGTACATGTGTGAGTTGGCTTATAGGTCTAGAGGCTCCATGTTCTTAATAAGCCAATTTTTCGAAGGGGATTGCAGTTATAACGTTTTTAGTAATACGATAGTGGACCAGTAAAACATTCAATTTAAAGGTTGTTACTGACGGTACCTGCCCAATATGCCAATGCCTTCAGAATGTTGACAATAGTAAATTCCTCTAATGTCAATTGCAATTTGTCTTTCTACAGTGAAAAAGATGCAGATTCCATCAAGATCTCACATAACCAGGTTGATCTCCTAAGTAAGGTTAGGATGGTGGCAAGAACATCACCTTTAGCAGGAGATTCATGATTGTATCACACGCCAAGAAGACACCGCCATTATCTTCAACCATATAATCTTTTGACCCTATTAATTTAGTAAAGCAATCCAGAACCTGCACACATACCCAATGTATTTGCAGATGGAAAATGCTTGGTTATAATTGCTATTGGACAATGCTGTGGTAAGAAAACTACAAGTAATTTGTTCTAATAGAACATAAAGGAACTAGAAACACTAAAACAATGAATCACACAAAAACAGCTACTTGTATAAAACGGTCTACCTCCATACTTTTAAATCATAATAGGAGCACAAGAGACAAAATAGAAGGAACAGGAAGGGGAAGGAAATAAACAAAGGCCAGGAAGAACAGAAAATAAAGTACAACTTACAGCATTTAGTCCTCCACAAGAAGCTAGAAGCTTACATCCTTCAACCTTCATTGTAATTTGGCACAGCATTGGAAGTAAAAAGCACACACAGAAGAAAGGGCTGCAACAATATATAGTTCAATTGAGCAAAGACCATTTGAAGTGAATGATTGAAGCCAGGTGTGTTGTCCAAATACTAAACAGGAGAAGCAAAAATATAGCCAGAAAAAAAGTCTTATATCCAGGTCTACCTCTGTTCATCTTCACCTTGAACAGAGAGCATATATCCTAAAAGTTCCTGGACTTTCTCCTTGCAAGCAAGGTGCGCCTCAGCGAGGTAGCTGAAACAAACACATGAAAAAACATTCAACACGTTTCCTCTTCAAATAAAAAATCTTGGCCAGATTCCAAGTTTGATACTAATATATAGTTAATATTAACTACCATACGGACTACATAGAATGTTATCGCAATAGCTATACACAATAGGAGTATGGAAAACCAAGAAATATCTAACATGCGTTGAGACAAAGTAATGGTCCAGCTATTTAAACTGCAAGAACAATACATTAATGCATAGTATGAAAGACCAAGCACGATTAGAATAGAAATCATTCAAGTTAATGGAACTGACAAAGTGTCAATATATCACATCCTAACGGTTCATCAAATGTAACACAAAATCTAACTATGATAGACAAGTGGCACAAGACCATACCTCCCTATAATCCGCACTGAAGCAAGTAAATCATCCCCTTTATTCTGTCCATGTTCCTGCATGATTACGCACACTTTCATGTGGAGTCAAAAGATAAATGTCAAGACACTATTTAATGATTACTAGTCATTAGCAATACCTTTGCATCTTCCAGATACTCAAGAATGACACCAATAGTCTCATTCAGCTGACGGATCAACTTTGTTAATGTGGCCTCATCAATGAAGTTGCCTAAAAGATTATCAAAGATATGAATGATTTTACAGAGAACATCAGCAAATCCAAAATACTTTAGGCCCCCAACCATGTCTATAATCTGGACTATGCTACATGGACTCCAAAATGAAACACAAATACAGACATTAATAAAGATAACTATGATGGAAGTTCTAAAGAAATTGAATATATATCATATACCATCATTTTCATCAACATTTGATATTAATTTTATTATTCTCTCAATCAAAGAGTAGGCAACAGCCACATTTCGTCGCTTCAAGAGAATTGCCTCGGCATTAGCTGAAGTATCCTTAGGTGCTTCGTATTTCAAATAGGCCAACTCATTCAGAAGAACAGCAATTTCAACCCTTGACTGCTCTAAGACAAGCAATAGACACCTATATAAAGGAAAATGTGAGAAAATATAAGATGGCTCACTCATTTTAGAATGCTTAAATAAAGAGTACAACTGACATGTCAGTTGAAGGGCTATCTTGGGCATCACTCGTGCTCCTGTGGTTGATCAGCCAACCCTCTCCATAAGCGGAAATGATAGACTCTGCCAACATGAGGGCTTGAAGCCTTTCAGCAGGAGCTGAAGATGAATTACAAGTTAAAAACAAATCATCAAAAAACTCGTATGTTTTCTGTAGTATTTTCTTCATTTAATTAAAAATCCAAAATGTGAAAGCATAGATTCAAATAAGTAAAATCATTTGCTCACAACAGGTAAGTCAGTTCTACAATAAGTGATTATCTGAATGTATTTTCTCAAATGCGTATGATCTAGTCCAGAATACATGTTTTGCAACCAGTACCACGAAGTCAAAGAAGAGATTATAAATCAAATCTAGTCCACAATATAAGCTCTTACTGTAGAGATTTCATGACTAACCAAATCGGATAGTGATAAAATTAATTCCAAAGTCTATCTGACACTTATATTTAGCTGCTCCAAAATCACTTCTCTGAGTATAAATTCAAACAGAGAAACTCTTTCACAATCTTTGTTAAAAGACAAGCATGCAGTCACAGCATTCAATATGCAATATCAAAGAACTACACTTCTCAGGGGAAAGGCGTTGATACAACCTAAATATCCCAGTTGGGATACAAGGAGATGATAACAAGGTTAAAGGCAAACTACAATAGCATAGGTATTTAGAAAAGTTATTCTACATACCAACGCGATTCTGCAAAATGGCCACAATACCAGTGCGCATGTCTTGTGACCAGCTATCATTAGGAAGTAAACGGAGGGCGTCAAAAAGTGGCGCCTACAAATGCCATGAAATTTTGGTTACTTCCAAGTCACATGAATCAACATGCACATGCATAAACTATAAAAATTTGTAACCCGTCAATACCCAAAAAACAAAAACAAAACTCAGTTTGGTTCATGAGTTTTCCATATGGCAGAATAGAGAAGTTATTCTTGGATAAAATATGAATAATCAATTTAAATACGAACCTATAAAATGGAGTCAATATATATACATATATATTGATTGCATTTTACTCTAACTCACAAATGTTCTAAACCAGCGCTGCAGAATAGCTAGCTAACAAATATGAATATTAATTTGCCAACTTCATATCCAACCACAATATGGGTTCATATTATTGCTTCATCATGAACCCAATATATTGTAAATTTCAGATGTTTAAACTTTCAGAGTTTTCTTATTTGAAAAATGTGATTTTAAATCACAAAAATTCATATATGAAAGCATCAGACTATGATACATACTACATCTTTTGAAGAAATGATGGCACTAAGCACATGGAGAGCTTCAAACTTCAAGGAGTTGTGCAAAACAGCAAACTGCCTTGCCATTGCTGCCACCTGTAGAGAGGCATACACGCCAAAGATTAAGAATTATATTTAAGTGTACCTGCCATGCAGCAAGACTGCAAAATTTTCATTTAAAAAAACGAAATATTAATGGCGAATATTTAAAATGCATACTCACAATGATCGCAAGTTCAGATAAGTAATCCTTGATAATAATGTCCAATGATATCTTGCTCAGAATTAATTGCACAAGTTTAAGAGAGATCTCCATGAGATGAGAACCTGCATAATGTTTAACACATCAATTCCAAGGCAGGAGTGAGATGAAAATAAAGCAATATAAGCCATCAACGGCAATGTTTCTTCATGCATATGCTGCAAGAAGATAGCCACTCAAAGAAAAGCGATATTACTATTTACTAATATTATTAATCCTAAATAAAGAATCAATCAACCATGCCAGCTGAATTATGTTCCTCTTGCCTAGAAAACAAGAAGCACGCCGTTAAGCAAATCATAAGAAAAACCTACCATCTTGCATAGAACATATCTGAGAAGCTACTATCTTGATGCCACCAGATTCATAAAACTTCCTAATTCCATTCCCAGAAGCAGTTGACACTAAGTACAAAAATTCATAGCATTCTTCAAGGACAGATGAACCTGGTCTAAACAAGTGATTTAACCATTAAAAAAAAAATCAACAATAGCTCCTAAAAACAAAGTAAAAATAAAGAATGGAATATTGAACTAGACTGCTATTTTCTTTCACCCTCAATATAACAGACACTGAAAAGACCTGATGCAACACGGTTTGTTTTCTCATTCACTCTGTACATGATAAACAACAAATTGAACCGGCCTTGGAAAACTTATTCAATAAGCACAAATAATAGGGGCACACCCTGACCATAACAAAAACATAAAAAAGGTCACGCAAACTCCTAATGAATACCAAATAGAAAAACCATCGATAACAAAAGAGCTTTGAAATAACAGATGGTAAGGCCCTTGTTAATCATTTATTAGCTTCTTCTCAAAAGCAAATCCTGAGAAATAATAGTGTCAGAATCCGAACATTTAAAATCATGAGTACAGAGGATGAACAGAAGCTAAAATATTGCGTTAAAAAATGCATGCTCAATGGACTACTTATCACTTAAAAAAAAACCATTTTACACTTTGTGCTACCTCTATTCCTTTTAATACCCTTTCTTCTTTGTTAGTCCATAACAGAGTAGCCATTTCTAATTGAAATTAAAAGAGCATAGTTATGTCAATGAAAGCAAACTGGATATTGGGTTTTTTAAAAAAGAAAAAATAATACAAGAAACTAAAAACGAAAATCGTACTCCGTGGACATTACTTCCAATATAAGTGGGATCTTCAAAACCATATCTTCCAAGGACGCAACCTCTGGAACACGACAGAATGCGGCGAGCACTGTAACTGAAAGGCGTAAATACGCATCCCGATCATTTTCTCGGCCACTGGTGGTAGTTCCTTTTCCCATTCCTAGAAGGAAGTCATGGTTATAATTCAATAATAACCGCTATAATAGGACATAAAAATTGAACAGCTTTAAGAAAAGAAGGCATGTATAAACAATAATTCAGGTGGCAACAAGTTCAGGGATGAACGTACCAGTCCTAAGTAATCGGTCAAGAAAGAGAGGTCCGACGGCATCGTAAACCCTGCGGAGGGAGGAGAGGTCATCACCTTTGCAAAACTTGGTGACGAGAAGAAGACCGGCAAGGCGCTGTTCGTCTCGCTCTCCTTTCAATAGCATCAAGCAGTCTTCAAGACTCGGACTTTGCTCTTGCTGTGTTTCCTGCAGGAAACAAAACAATTAGTTTATAGAGGAGGGTGGACAGCGATGGAGGAGAGGTAGAGAGAGAGAGAGAGAGAGTTCACCATGGACGCAGATTGCTCGAAGTAATGGAAGAATGTAAAGTTGGAGAGTTTATTGTCTGTTCACAGTTCCCGCTCTCAGCAGAGCTCCGGGAGGCTTCTCGAAATCCCTGCTTGCCGCTTAATTGAGAAGTGAGAGACGCGCCCCGAATTAGTTTAATTTGGGCAATAAAATTAGAAGTTCCAACTTGAAAATTTGGGATAAAATTTTTGGATTCGAGGTTAATAATATAAATAAAATAATGAGCTTCGCATGCATCGATTGTTGCCCAGAGACATCACGTTGGTACCGATGGTATTTGTAGCGGTCAGTGGCGGAACAAGTAAAATTTTTTAAATTTCGCTTAAAAATAAACATATCAATTACTCTATTTGGTTTTTTATTAAATAAAAAGACCAACTAACAAGTGTATTTTGGTCCTTTTAAAAACGACTTTCATTGTTTCCAAATAAAGATTAAATATTTTTTTCACGTATACCTATAATTAAAAAGGTAGTGAGTGAGAATAATAATTAATAGAGATAATATTTAAAATTACTTAAATTTTAAGACAAATTTAATGACTTTAACTGTTTTTATTGATCATGAGAATTGTTAGTTGGTGGTTTTTAATAAGGATTAGATTTATTTACTAAATAAGATCACATAAACTTGAAAATACAAATAAATATAACCGATAATTATAAATCAAAACAATATATAAGATGATATTAACTTTTTCGGTAGGTATCTCAAATAAGAATTTTACTTTCCTTTCACAAATTAATAAGTAATGAGTAAACATTATCCTTATAAAGAAGATAAAAAAATTATTGGAGCCAAATTATTGGCCAAATAAAATATCATATAATAAATACATATACATACTAACAAATTTTTATAAGATTCGAGCCAAATAAAATTTAAGGTTAATAATATAAATAAAGCGGTGCTATAAGTGTGGCAAATTTTTTATGGACTTTTTCTAATTGATTTGTATTTAGAATTGCCACAGACATTTTGGCTTCACCCGGTTAATGTTGGTACTTTTGTTGATCGTACTTATTTAGTTGTTAGGCCCATTACTTCTGAAATTGAAAGGGGCATTACCAAGAAAACAAGTTTTGGTTTTGGGTCACAAGTTTTATGAAGAATATTGGGACCTTTCGGGTCACGTTGCAGAGGTATTGGCTATTAAGACAGGGCTCGAAGTTTGTCAACTTTATAAATTTTCAAAAATACAGGTTTTCTCTTATTCTCTGAAGGCGTTAAATATTTTGTTAAGAGATACTATATTGGAACATCCAATTGAGGTCACACGTCAACTATTATATGGCGATTAACATATTGTTTTGTCCCACTCAAATAGGGAAATAATTCAATGTGCAGATATTTTGACTAAAGAAGCGCAGGTAGAAGATACACAATTACGAATAGTTCCAGAAGTGCATCCAAGATATAGATCTCGATTCATACTTGACAAAATGTTTGTTAAGAATGAATTTAGTTCATTGTCTTAGATAATGTGTATTTTGAACTTTAAGCTTTACGCTTGCCACTTGTATACCAAAAAAAAAAAGAAAAAAAAAGAAAGAAAGAAAGAGGCATTATCCGCTAATTTCAGAAATAAAATAATCAAGCTTGGTTCTCTTCACTATGGTCTATACATGACACAAATAAACCACCCATATTTTCTGTTTCTTGTTTTTTCTAATTCTACTTTGGCTTGCAGAAACAGGAAAAACAAATCAAACTAACTCTGACCGGAGAGAATTTCAATTCATCAATTTACTTTGGCCCAAAAAAAAAATCATCAATTTACAGCTAACCAAGTCGAGGAGAAATCAAACGACAATGAAAGTTGGTGTTTTTATCCAATAAAGGAATAACCATTTACCGCAAGAATTTGGGGGTGCATTGACAGAAATGGTAACAAAATGAGAAAGTTGTTGGTGACGACTCTAAACATGTACCGTTTATGAAGCCAAACCCGCCCAACAATCCCGCCTATATTACGCACATTGAAGAAGGATAATGTTTGCGGGATCGGATTGAAAGGGAAAAAAAGAACGGAATTAATAGAATGGAAAAGTCATGTCGGCGAGATTCATCGTTAGGGCGTAGGTTGAGATTAAGGTTGAGGGTGTGTTGTTTGGGCGGCGGCACGGCCATGAGCCACCATCGTCTCGGAGAAATAAAGAGCCCAGGGACGCCGTCACCCTCAGCATGGCGCACGAAGTCGCGTAGGCGCCACCGCCAATCTCCGTCTGCTGACTTTAGCTACGACCCTTCAAGTTATGCGCTCAATTTCCAGGACGACGACGACGACCATCATTTTCCCTCCAGATTCTCACTCTCCCCTCACGCGCCTCCACAGCTACGAATCCCGACTTAATTATTCACAAACCCTGTCAACAAATTATATTACGAGTATGAATATAGAATGTGATAATGATTATTTCCAAGTTCTGCTTTGTTCATTTTATTATTACCAACGTCTCTATAGTTTTGAATTTGTGATGCTTTCATGAGTATTTATACTTTATAATACAAGCAAGTTATCCGAGAGGCAAAATGTTGGGCCTAATTGTTTTGGTGGCTCACCGCATATATAGTGCCGTTTTGTTTCTGGATTTTGTGATTTAGCAGAAAACTTTGAGTATTCAAGCTTACCAGCACGGTGTAATTACTTCTAATTAAATCAAAACAAGTGCGTTTCAAATCTAAAAATGCGTAAAGAGCTTCCAAAATAGGGATTAGTCACGGGATGAGCAATATGAAGATAAATCTGCAACAAAGTCGTTTAGGTAATTTGCATAGTCAAGCACCAGCCTCTCAAGATGATGATAGTTTTTTTTTGTCAGAAAGATAATGATATTATTTTGGTCCTATTTATAAGTCTATTTTGATCAAATCTTACTACCAATGAGAGTTAAATTTTTAATTTTGCTCTCATTTATGTTGGAGTATTTTTCAACTGTTTCTTATCTCTCTATCTTTATAAGTACAATTAATATGGGTAAAATTGTTACAATTAGTGGCGGAACTTGGAGGAAAAGTTTGGGGGGCCAAACATTGGTGGGGATTCGGGGTTCGGGGCAAATACCAAATTTTTTTTTAAGGAAAGTTTTAAATGCATTAAAAATGAAAAGAATAAAAAAATATTCATGAAATTAAGTCAATTAACTTCATCTATAAGTAAGTGTAGAATGGGTAAAAGCGTAGTAAGGATACACCACAAAAGTAAATTTCATTTGATAAGCTAAAAATTTGGTAATTAGAATGAAATATAGAAAAGAATGACAAAATTAACATAAATCATACAAGACCCCACATGTAAACAAAGATTGAATTATAAGCTCAAAGATATAAAAAGAGGAAAAATGTAAAAAAAAGAAGAAGTTGGGGGGCCAAAATTTAATTTTACTACTTTAGGGGGGCCAAAGTTGTATTATTACACTAAAAAAAATTTAATTTTTTTTGGGGGGGCCATACGGCCCCTACGCCCTAGTTAAGTTCCGCCACCTACATAATCTCATTTATTACATAAAACTGACAATGAGACCAAATTTTTTGGTCAAAACAGACTTAAAAATAAGATCAGAGTGATAGTTGATAAGGATTCAGCACGTGTGCAATTCCAATCTTCAAATTGGCCTCATCGATTTATCTATGCCGCAATACCAACCTAAATTTTCCAATAAGTTATACTACCTCCCAGGTCACAATTATAAGGCGCAGTTGACTTTTTTGGGAGAGATTGAGGAAGCTAAATAAGTTACCTAATCATATCATATGTTGTGTATCTTTAGATTATTTATTAGTCAAACTAATTGGTTTGAAAAAAAAAAATACTCTAAAGTAATTTAATTAGCTTCCTTAATCTCTCCAAAAAAGTCAACTAGGTCTTATAATTAGGACCGGAGGGAGTATTATTTACAAGGTGATATAATATTTGATTCTTTAAGTTTAAGGTTAACTCAACCAACAACATGTTAGTAACACATGTATATTTTTTTAAAATATTATCATCCGGTAACTAGTTCGAGCTTCGTGGTTGCATCTCCCAACATAAGTGTTTCTTCTATGAGACGAACTCGAGATTCAAGGAGATCTAATGGAGCCTTAAACTGCTAGATTAATTCTGTTAGCAACACATGAACTTTTTTATTGCTGTACAAAATATAACTAGATTTTGATTTGCTAGGAGATGAACTCGAGACTCGAAGATTCAGGGAGATCTAATTAAGCCTTACACCACTAGATGAATTCTAGGGAAAATTCTATCAAAATACTAGTTGAATTTGCTAGATTCTCAGAAGTCCAATGAATTTGTTAAAGGACTGAAAAGAGATATAGGTCAATGAGGGATATGGAAATTGGGGTGAAAAGTCGACACTGCCCTTTGGAAAAAACAGATTATATTTTCTTTACTTGTTTAGTCATACGCAAACAAAAAACAAAAGAGGTGGTTTCGAGCCAAAAAAAAAAGTGAGTGGAGGAGGAAGTGAAATGTGAGCTTTCAAAGGATCATACACAAAGAAAGGGAAGCTAAGGAAAGATTAAAGGGGTAGTATCTTTTCTCTCCCCTCACTGTCTCTGATTCTTTCTCTCTCTCTCTCTCTCTTTCTCTCTCCGCCATGGATACTTCTCTACAACTCACGGGAAGTATAGGAAGGATTAGAAAGAGAGAGAGGGTGAGGAGAGAGAAAAAGAAATTCCATTGTTGGAGGGTTTGGGATGTGATGGTTGTTGGGGTTGAACTCCATTGTTAGAAGGGGGAGGAAAGAGAGATGAAGAAGACGATGAACAGTGTCACAAATGAAAAATCTGACGAAAGGACTAGTTATTCTCATTACTGAACTTGTAAATACTATTGACAAATTTGTAATTCTCATTACAAGATTTGTTAAAATTGACCATTATTTGTTGTTACATCATAAACACAAGTGAAAAACCTAATGATATGACTGGTTATTCTTATTACTGAACTTGTAAATACCATTAACCAATTTGTAATTCTCATTACAATATTTGTTAAAATTGACTCTTATTTGTTGTTTCATCAAATACACGAGTGAAAAACTTGACGAAAGGACTGGTTATTCCCATTACTGAACTTGTAAATACCATTAACGAATTTGTAATTCCCATTACAAGATTTATTAAAATTGACTCTTATTTGTTGTTTCATCAGAGCACGAGTAAAAAACCTGACGAAAATACTGGTTATTCCCATTATTGAACTTGTAAATACCATTAACTAATTTGTAATTCTCATTGTAAGATTTGTTAAAATTGACCCTTATTTGTTGTTCCATTAGAGACACAAGTAAAAAACCTAATGAAATGACTGGTTATTCCCATTACTGAACTTGTAAATACTATTAACGAAATTGTAATTTCCATTACAAGATTTGTTAAAATTGACCCTTATTTGTTGTTTCATTATAAAAACAAGTGAATTTTTTTTAACAAATCTTGTAATGAGAATTACAATTTCGTTAATAGTATTTACAAGTTTAATAATGAGAATAACCCGTCTTTTCGTCAGGTTTTTTATTCGTGTCTCTGATGAAAAACCAATAAGGGTCAATTTTAACAAATATTGTAATGAGAATTACAAATCCGTTAATAATATTTATAAATTTAGTAATGGGAATAACCAATCCTTTTGTCATATATTTCAGTTGTGACACTGTTCATCATTTTCTTCATCTCTCCTTCCTTCTCCTTCCAACAATGGAGTTCAGCCCCAACAACAACCACATCTCAGACACTTCCAACAATGGAATTCTTCTTTCTCTCTCCTCACCCTTTCTTTCTCTTCCTTTTTTTGATCCTTCCTATACTCCCTGCAAGTTGTAGAGAAGTATCCATAGCGGTAAGGGCGGATCCAGAAAATTCGGGGGGAATTGGTGGGGGATTCGCTGCCCCCGATTTTTTTTAAGGAAATTTTTAAATGCATTAAAAAACAAAAGAATATAAATAAGGAAAAAAATGAATATAAAAAAAGTATCATGAAATCAAGTGAATACTGATGATGTAATAAGAGAAACAATTATTTTACAAACCTGTCATTTAGAAAAGTAAGGCTAAGTGCGGTTATAAATGTTACTACATAAATTACAATGAAGGGTGGACACTCAATAAGTTTAAATATATATATTTTAATAACAAAAGTATATTACAATAAAAATAATTACAATGTCATCATTCTAGGCCTTATTTTTTGGAATTCCATCATAATTGCTTTATTATCAATCCTATCAAATACATCTTTTTCTATATAAGGTACTAAACAATCATTCAACCATTAATCCTCATCCGATTACGAATTGCAGTCTTGATGTATTAAGGATGGTTAATCATCAAACACGTATTAATTTTTTTTTTTATATAAAAAAATTCCCAAATTCAAGGGGGCACTTGCCCCCTTCTCTACAACGTAGGTTCGCCCATGCATGGGGGGGGAGAGAGAGAGAGAGAGAGAGAGAGAGAGAGAGAGAGAGAGAGAGAGAGAGAGAGAGAGAGAGAGAGAGAGAGAGAGAGAATTAAAGAAGGTGAGGAGAGAGAAAAGATAGTTACCTTTTTTGGACCTTGAAAATTTAGGAAACAATTATGGAATATTATTGTGGTGATATAGAAATATTATGAAGAGATTAATTATAAAAAATTGGCTTAAATAAATTTTAAAGTTATTTTCTGGAATTTATGGCATATTTCCCGAAAATTCAAAGAAAAATAGTTAGAAGATAATTTGTGGTCTATAAATTTTAAAGTAGATATTTTATGGCCTAAATAAATTAATTGAGGAATAAAATCCTTATATGGTATTAATGATTAATTTCTAGATTTTTTTTTAATGAATTTGGTATAATAAGTAATAGATAAAGTTGTAAATAAAGACTAGTTGAAGGGTGAAATGGTCATTGGGCATAATAAAATGGATGTAACTTTTGGTGATGGGATAATAAGCAACAAAATGTGGCTTCATAAGTGATGGGATAAAAAGTAGCTTCATGTGCAGAAGCCTATCAAAAAATTAAACTACCCAAACACCCAAATAATTGGCTTCTACTTATGATGTGCTTCAGATGCACTTATTTTAACTTATGATGCTCTGCCAAACAGATGCTTAATCTTTCCTTAGCTTCCCTTTCTTTGCGTATGATCCTTCGAAAACTCACCTTTCACTTTCTCCTCCACCCATTGTGGGTTTTTTTGCTCAAAGCCATCTCCTCTATTTTTTGTTTGGGTATTGACTAAACAAGAAAGGGAGATATAATCTGTTTTTTCAAAAGGCTGTGTCAAATTTTTACCCCAATTTGCATATCTCTCATTGACCTATGTCCCTTCTTAGTCTTTTAACAAATTCAGTGGACTTCTGAAAGTTCCGCAAATTCAATTGGTATTTAAATGAAATTTTTCCTTAATTATATTAGCAACGGATGAATTTTTTTATTTTTGGAATTCAATTGGTATTTAAATAAAATTTTTCCTTAATTATATTAGCAACGGATGAATTTTTTTTATTGCTATACAAAACATGACTAGATTTTGATCAGCTAGGCCCAGTTATAATGTACAAAATACTTGAATCTTGTTCTATTTGAACTGGGTCCAGTCAATGAACATTCAGGCCCATTTGTATGAGTTTTTTAGAATAAAAAATTACTTTGTATATAAAAAAAATCAATATATAGAAATACAGGGGAGATTCTCATTATCTCGAGTAACGTCAAAAAGATATAAGGGATTTTTTTTTATGAAAATTACTAAATAATAAGTATCTGTTACCATTTTAACCAAACGTAAAATGGTTTTTTTTTTTAATAAAACCTTTATGAAATAAATCACTTTTAATAAAAACATTAAATTATCTGGAAATGAGTTGTTTTTAAGCTTAAGAAAAATGTAAGATGTTTTTTGAATAAATAACAAAACATAATCATAAGCATTGTCAAATATGTTCGTTAGATTTATAATAACCGCAAAAAAGAGAAAAAAACATAAGGATAACGTGGATCCACAACATTTGGTGTGCATGGTAATGCTCCTGAAATGATTTTTTTTTTTACTTCTATTCTCAGGAATAAAAATGGATAGGAATTGTGTTTAGTGAATCTGGTTTTTTTTGTTTTTGGGATGAACTGGTTTATTTTTTGTGTTGGGGAAAAAAAAAAGAAGAATCAGAAAATTTCTGCTTCTCAATTCAAGATCAGAATCATTTTTCTCCTCCATCAGAATTCAAAGCCCCCCAAAACCCCATCATCGATATCTACGAATCTCTCTTCATCAACACCCTCAATTATAATCGCGATAGTTTTGTAGAATTATGCTGCTTTTGACTCTAATGTTGTAATACAAATTACAGAGGCCTCCTAGAACTAGCTAGCCTGATGCTTCGCAGTTCATCATCTGCTTCAGGTTTCATCTGTTGAAGATTCACAATGGCGGAGACAAGCTCTAGTTCTCTTAAGCCACCTTCTTCCACCATCAATCCCATTGATCTCCTCCCCGCCTTCACACATCCGAGATCGTCCCCCCGCTCCCACTGGTTCCCAATCCACCATCGACTAGCTTCCAGATTTTTCCGGCTATTCATGGATCGCCTACGAAGCGACTTCACTCTTAGTCATCTCACACTTCCTTTCCCCTCTCTCTGCCGAAGAATCTCATATTGGTCCCATGTAACAAAACGTGATTTGCAGAGAATCAAACAAAATTGGTCAATCAAAGCTGAGAGGCGATACCATCGTCGAGATTCTGAGGCTTCGTCGTCCCTCAACGGTGCACCGCTATGGCTGGACGGCATGAAGAACGAGTTTCTTTCTTAGGGCTAGCTGGTAGATATTCTTACATTTATTTGTTATCGTTTCTTCTTCTTCTTTTCTGATTTGTATTTTCTGGACTTGAAGGTTGCTGGTTTTTCTTATCTTTGATTTTGATTATCTAGTTTGCAGTTTGATTTGCTTTGTTTTTTTTTTTTTTTAATCTTCTTATCTAGTTTCTGATGAACTGAGAAGAATTTTCTCGAATACATGGATGATTATGAGAGTAAGTCACAAATCTTGTTATTTTCCTTCCGCCATTATTGATCTAATTTATGAAGAACTTTGTGCGTCTCTGATCTTGATCTAGTTGTTAACAAACGTAATTATCATTTTTGAAGTCAAAATAAAATGAGTTAACAAACGTAATTCTGATTCTCATAACTCTTTAAGGCGTAAATCGGAAAAATCGTATATACAGTCTTCTTGGAAAACGAGAATGGTTGTCTGCTTTTTTTTCGCAAAGACGTATCCACACTCAAATATATTTTTCCATTTTTCTTACTATCTACGTATCCACAACTCTCAAATATCCAGAAAATTGACCTTTCCATTTTTCTTACTATCTACTTCTTTATTTACACCATTAGATTAACTGAATGGAATGAAGATATCATTCTCCAAGATGGTTGAGATTCAATATTCTATAAAAAGTAAAAAAGAATATATAGAATATTTTAATAAAAGTATAAATATATGAACTAAACATTAAATTTTAAAGATCCAAATTTATTTAGTTATATTTCTTATTGTTTAATATTATAATAATATTTTTATAAAATATTAAATCTTAATCATCAAAGTTGATACGATAATATGAATAAAGAAGTGGAGATAAGTGAGCAAGCAGAGAAACTGAGAGGCCCCTATTCCCAAATGTCCATCGCACTGTAATCCTGTAAATTGTTATTTTCCTATTGGATTCGTTATTTTATTTATAAAAGCTTCCATTATTATTATTATTATTTTGGAAGAATCCATTAACTAAGTACTCGTACTATTTATCATAGGTTTTTTAGCCTGGTTTGAGTCTTAGAGAATTACTCTAAACAAATCAATATTAAATTTAATAATAATACGAGTAATTATTATGATAAAATTCCTTAAGAATCTCAAATTAAAACAAAAATCCTTAGGAATCAAGCTCGGTCGGCAGATAAGCCAATCATCCATCCATGTCCAACCCTAACCACTAGTCCACTACCGAAGGTGGGACAAATAAACAAATCCAAACAGCACAATATTAAAAGGAAAGACCCCTTCTCCTTGGGCTTAACTGGTAAAAAGAACGGATACTCTCACCAAAAGGAAGGGGCTTCGATTCTAAAGTTAGTCGAGTTTTGGTAGGATACTAAACTCCTAAGTCTTAAATAAACGCTGAAAGCGTAATAGACGGCTTTCACCCCGCCTAACATTCGGTATGACATGGTCATACTATGACCTGCGAGGAGGAAGGGAGATTTTGCGCTTTTTGGATGGATCGTGGGTGAACCCAACCCTTTTCCTAAAATTTTTATAGCAAAAATAAAATAAATAAAATAAAAGAAATACTAAAAAAAAAAAATTAAAATTTTTTTGAAGAAAAAGAGTCGTTGTCAATACAGGAGAGGACGTGTTTGGATCCAAAAAACTGTAGATGAACAGGCGCCACATAACCCTCACCATTGGCCGGCACACGTAGTCTTCTAGTTTCTTAACGTGCCAATTCCTTCTTTTCAGATAAATACTACTCATCCTCACCCCCCCGTCACAGAATTCCGAAGACAGTCCAACCAGGGACTGCCACATCACTCAATCCCACGATACCAAAATAATAACGACACGTGGCGCTCTAGCATTGGCCCTTGTGACTCGGTGAATCCCGGGTCTTAAAACTCGCAGAACGCGTGAAGGAGTTCAGGTAGAAGAACTCCGATATTTTGAAATGAAACTTGTTAAATAGGCTCAGCCTCGTTCTTAGAGAGTTGGATTTCGTTATTACAGACAAGACAAAGAAAAAGCTGAGAGCAAGTACGGCCATGGCCGCAGATTTATCAGAGCAGGGTTATGACTACTGTGAAGAAGAAGATGACGAGGGGACGACGTCGTCCAGTGCTTCATGTGGATGCTTCAGGGGAATAATATGCTCTTCGTGGCGGCGCTCAGGCGGATATGTGCTGTATCAGAAGGAGGCGGAGATAGAGGATGAAGAAGAAGAAGGAGGAGGAGGAGCTGTGAAAGAGAAATGGTGGGAGAAGAAGATGAAGAAAGTGAAGGTATTATCGGAGTTACTGGGAGGGCCAAAGTGGAAGAATTTTCTGCGATACAGGTTCAGAAGGATCAGGACGAATCAAAAAACGAAGAGAATGCAGTTTCAGTATGATCCAAAGAGTTATGCACTCAATTTTGATGAAGGCTGTGTTGATTCTTCAGCTCGATTCGCAAGTCCGGCCGTCGGCGACACTCGACAATAATACACGTAACTCTAATTTTTCATTTCCATATATACAACATATATATCCGCATAACTTTAATTATTTTATATATAATTGTATGGAGAGGAAGTGATACTTATATGAAGGGTTGTGTAATAAAAAATTACATATATATTTCACAATATGAAATTCAAGCAGCATTTTGTTTTCCTGTTTGACGAGGCCTTTTATGGTGACAAAGCGATTTATTTTCAACGTGCAATCGGATTTAAATAAAATATAATTTCATGAATAGATTTGGTTAGATAAAAAATAAAAGGGTATATATAATAGCCGAGAGCGGGGGCAGTTACAGTAAGATTTTAGAGTGACTAGTGAGTGTGGGACCTGTATGATAGTCGATATTCCTGGCCCTTCTAATAATAATATACACGAAAATAAATAAGAACTACAGTTCTACTAGATTCTGATTATTATTTTTCAGGTAAAAGGATATATTTTGATTGTGTGTAATTTTGACTTTTTGATGGTTAGGGAAAATCATAATTAAATCCAGTTCAAATATCAAAATTTATATTTAGGATGACACTTTTAACGGATTTCTATCCGTAAAAAATTTAATTAGCATCTAACCATAATTAAAAAATAGTAATCTAGTTAATATTTCAATTTCAATTTTTTAATATAAATCAGTAATATTATTTATCTCTTTTAAAAATCCACGTTTAAATTTCATATACTTCTATGGATATTTTAGAAAAAAAGATGTAAAATGCACTTAAAATTTCATAAAACGGTTTACATCAATATAAAAATTTCCAAAAAAAACCTATATATATGTGTGTGAAAAATATAGAAAAATTCATACTTAATTAATATATTTACCAAAATATGTCCTTTTTATAGTGACATATATTATAAGTTTTCTTTAAAAAAATTGTTCATGTTAATAAAATGAACTTTTTGATGAAAATATTGTAGGTTTTTATTTTTATGATGATATACTTAATATATTTGAGCGAATCATATTTTGTTATATTAAAATTATTTTTTATATATACATGGGAAACATAAGTTAGGGAGTAATAAAACTCATTAATGACTCAATTAAAGATTTATTGAATTTACCAACCCAATTTAGAATTTTCCTATTTTAAATAGCTTTATATGGGATTTTCCCTAAATTAAACTACCCTAAAGCAATTTTTTCCCCTTTTATAACAAGCAAAAAAACATAAAACAAAAGAAAATCTCGATTAAATTTAGGTAAAATAATCAAAATCAAAATGAGACACATACCAACATTTATCTTTCCATTTCAACTGTAGAGGGGGATATGATTATGAATTTATGATGGCTGATAGGTCTCTTGATCTGATAAAAAAAATCTTAAAAATTACGAACTTAAATTTAAATTTTCAGCTAGATTTAATTGGGATATAAAATCTATGAAAACACGTTCACAATCTGATTTCCTTAAATATATTTATATCTTTATAATGATTACACACACAAATATATTATTGATGATCTTGATATAATTAATAAGGAGATGGTAGGGGATAGCATCCATATACACACACAAAGAGAGAGTCCTAATCAGAAAGCAAGAGATGAGAGGAATGGCTGAGGAAGATTTATCAAAGCAAGAAGAAGGGGACACGGCAAGTGTCTCTTGCGGCTGTTTCTTGGGATCCAACGGATATGCGATTCTTCACAACAACGAAGAAGGCAACAGACAACAACAAGTAGTGAGAGCCAAATGGTCCAAGTTCAATAATTTTCTGCCATACACACTCAGGTTCAGGTTCGACAAGTTCAGAAACAGACTCAGGCTCAGGTTCGTCAAGTTCAGAATCAACAAGAAACCCAAAAAATTGCCGTTTCATTATGATCCCAAGAGCTATGCACTTAATTTTGACAACGGTGGCTCCCCCACAAATCCTCCTGTTGTTGTCACTAATTTAGGAGGCTAATTGATGCAATGTATGTTTAGATATGATTCCTTTGTAACTATGTTTTGTTAACCACTGGATCGTCTCTATTCATGTATAACGTTATTTATGCGGGCAAACTTGCAAAGATTATACTCTATATTCATTGTTCTCCATATAAATTTCTATAACTCTATGACCCTCTTTTTTGGGAGGGAACGAAAGACGTCTATAAGAAACATTTGAATAACTTTTAAATATGTATCTATATCCAGGGTAACATGAGCGATGATGGTCTAAAAATGGACATCAAAAGTTTTTTGAAACAGGAATTCTTTTTTTCTCTATCTTTTTTAGAGAACCACCCAAAGTTCCAACTAAAAAGAAAGTTAAATCTCTTATCAACATAGAACAAGATCCATTTTGAATCATATTTAAGGGATTCCTTGGTACTGACAGGGTGGAATTTGATATAGTACTCTTTGTACTTGGCTTTAATGAATTGAAAAAAAAAATGATATTTCATCATATCTTCCTCTTTCATTTTCCTTTTTTATTAATCATTATATTCCCTAGATATATCTTCTATTAAGGACCAGTAATTGGTTTAAGAATTTAATATTTTATAAAATTAAATTGTTCAATTTAATATTATATGTTTGCTAAAAATATATATGAATAGATTTAAATGGTTGAAGTTTAGTCTTAGCTAGCTAGTCTAAAAAACAATACATATACATATGTATAATATTTATAATGGTTCAGATTAAACTATAAAATTTTAATATATATATATATATATATATATTATTAGAAATATAATAATAATTTATAAAATATTAAGGTTAAATTATTACAATTTTAACAGAACCAAAAACAGAGAGGAAAATGAGAAGAAGGCAAGGTGCAGTTTCCTCCCTAATGCACCTCGGGCAAATATTGGCATTTTTGTGTGTGGCCAATATATTGGCATTTATTGCTGATACGATTCTTTTGCCACTTGATACAAATAATATCTTTAAAATTTCAGTATCAATCTATATATTATCTTTATAAAATATATATGAAAAAAATTATAATGGAAGAAAATCCAAATAGGCTTAAGAAAAAAAACAATATGTCTGATAATTTTTTCTTCCCCTATTATATTCCATTTGTAAAATAAAATTCATAGAACTATTTTCACAGAGCAATATCCTTCTTGCAAAAATCTCCTCTCACCTCTTTTAACAACAGAATCTTTCATAAAGTCTTAATTTTTTTTTCCCCTTTTCTCTCCCTGATTTATTTCTAGACCCGGATTGATGAATCCTAAAAGATGAAACCAGCAAATAACCCATCTTGATAACGTGAAACGACCACTCCCTTTTGTCCCATCTTAGTCGTAATCACTATTTAACTGTCTAATAATGACAACAGCCTTGAAGTTATATCATAGAAAATTGAAGAAGTTTCCATTACAAACGAAATCTTGTTTGCTTAATTATGCTGTAGCTCATCTTCACATCTTTCTGACCAAATTCTTTGATTATAATATAATCCATTCTAAAGACTAGAGAAAATAGTTTTCGTATTTTTCAACAAGTGTATTTTAAAAGATTCAAATTTCTTTAAGGTGGGGCCACTTACAACCTTAACCAATAAGTTGTTGGTGACCAAATTCTTTAATTATGACGGACACACACAACCATTGTTCCATTTCATCTTAAGAAAATGAACCCACACGATAATTTATTGTTAGACACATTACTCCCTCACGCACATTCTAACATATAAAGCCAGAACTTTATTAATGTTGTACTACTCAATAATTTATGCAAATGATTACAGAATTTTAAACCATGCTGTACTTGGCTACTATGAAGGATCACCACTCCAGTCCATAAACTCCAAAACTGCAAATACTGAGTACTTACAGTGTACAGTATAATAATTTTACTCCAACTTGAAAATTCAGAAAACTAGACAAAACAGCACGATTGTAAGGAAAAATGCACAGATTATTACTGTACAACCACAAACCCGGACTTACTAAACGTATACAAATATATATATTTCACAAGCACCATATAACGTGAACAAAAATCATAAGCCCGCCAAGTAACCCTAAGCGATTTAACTATAAAATTTGTAACTGAACTTCCTAAATATGTCGCACCCCCAACCCCTCCCCACGTATTGATTAACCTAATCTATACTCTACAGACTGCAAGGCATACATTAAAATGGCTGATGAAGATTATAATGGCTCATTACTCTGTTCCTCCAATCAAACCAACGACAAATCTGCTTCTTTCTCACTGCATACCCATACCATGACCGATCCAAGAGAAAGAAACAATGATGTATACTCAGGGACCCTTCTGATTTTCCTTTGTTTAAGTGTAACGATCGGCACTACTGTTATCACCTGCATTACTTCTTTTCAAATTAAGGTTGGGAGAAAGCTTGTGATTACTTTGGAGAAATCAAAAAGGGTTTGTTTTGACAGATATACCTTTTGCGCTTGCTCTTCAGAACCGTTGAGGTGGACGGATTGCTGTGCCAGTTTCTCTTCCTTTGGTTGATAAACCAATTGTTAATCTGCTTCAACTGCAAACCAGTTTCCTGAACCAACCTTGCCTTATCTTCCTCCTGAACAGAGCACCACATTGATTTCATGAGGGAAAAAAAAATACTGATGATTCGATTTGTTATACACATCAATATTAAAAAGTCACACAAGAAACTATCATAGAGCTTCAACTTGGAGTGTTTAGAGTCAGACAGTACAAAGTAAGCAGATATTTGTTCTAGAGTGTGGATAGCGTATATTGTTGTTCACATTCTAAGACAAATGTGTACGAGGTATGTAGTTGGGGTCTGATTTGACAAACTTACAGTAGGGTAAGGCCATTTGGAATGTGACTGCCACCAAGCTTTAAGAACAGAGGTTGTGTCACCAGGAAGTTTCCCTGCTCGTCTCTTGCGCAGAATTTCCTCTCTTATGTCCACAATTTTCTCCTTGTAACCCTAAATTGAAAAAAAAAATGAAAAAGAAAAAAAAGGAGAAGTCAGGCCAAAGAGTCACAAGGGAAGAATTCAAAAGAAGGTGGGAATCATCACTGCATTAATTACCTGTTTGAGTTCATGCTTTAATTCCTGCCTTACGCGCTCCATGAGGGACCTCTCATTCTCCGTTGGAATAAGGGGACCAAACCCCATGTCTGAACCATCCAAACTACCATCAAACAGGTTGGCGTCACTGTCCACCTGGTCATCTTCATCATCTGACATTGTTGCCCCTGTGCCTTCTCCTGGTGAAACCCCTGTTCATGCACCACACATGCCCACAGTTATAACCTCACCACTCATCAATTTCAAATATGACCTATCAAGTTGGCTGATCTAAGGGTGAAAGACTTCCTTCCAAGTATTTCTATGCTAATAATAATATGTGCTCAAAACTTTATCGTCACTCTGTTTTGTCTTGGGAGGCAACAAGCTGTAAGTGCTCATCTGAGAGCAACCATGATGTATCAATTACTTCTTTTATACCCATACAGACAAATTTAATGTTATCTGGCTCCTTTGTTTTTTCTCCAACATTCTACTAGTTAGTTGCTAAAAAAATTGCTGGTTGTTCCTCAATATTCAGAAGCATCCTTCGCTAGTGTTATATGAAAAAAGATGACACAGCACTGGCAGTCAAATTTGCTCAAGGATCTTCAACATGTAGCAAAAATAATTGTGGGAAAAAGTGATATGTGACAAGCCGATGACTAAAAAGAATTACCATGGAATAGGTTAATTTCCTTCTAGCATGCATGCAACAGCCAGATTATAGTTACTCTAGAAGGAAGCAAACACTAAAAAGAGAACTTTCGAACCTGTTAGACTTTGTAAGGATTGCTCTATCTCCCAACAAGCCATTACTGCTTCCATTGCATGGACCCTGACATGTTGTTGAAGTTGTTCTTTGAATGAACAAAGCAACAAGACATAGTGAGACTGCAGCATCAACGGAGAAAATATCAAGCTTTGCCTGACATGGCTGGAATATAATGACAAGCTTAATATGTCAGAATATTAATGACTAAAAGCTTAATTTCATTCCAGTCTCCAGGATCACTAGATTTAAAATTGCAAGTTGATTATTGAATGCCTGTAGTAGAAAAATGGAAACAGAATCCAAATCTAAGAAGAATGAATTGCTGAATTACTCATAAATCAAACATAATCCCCTCACAATGATGTGTAATTGGAAGAAGAAAGTGTAAAAGATGTAAGAAACCAAACAAAGGTCTATTCCGTCTAAGATGGAGATTAAAGATTATCCAAGTCAAATTCCAAAATTTACTTTCCTTTGACATCTTTCTGTAATATCTCCGACACATTAACAATAGATTTTACTCCTGCTGCATTTTCATGTTCAGTAAGAAACCCTGTTTTACATCCTGTTCCCAAATTGGGATTGAAAACGTCCAATACTTTTAAGCTTCCTCAATTACTTTTCATTGATCGAACAAGTCACCTCATCTACTAGTCTTTAATCCATCTCGCTCGAACTATCATCGAAAAAGACATCAAATTCAAATTCTCCAAAGCAAGCAAGTCAAATTAATATTTTATCTGGAAACTAGAAAGCCTTTTAATCAGCTCCGGGTAATAGTGCTTTCCAACCGTTGATGCGAATAGCAATAACGAAATTCTGATTAGCCTCAGAGAAAAGTTTAATTGATTAATAGATAGTCAAGTAAATGACAGAGAATTCTAGAAGATACCATAAACTGATCGAGTTCCTTATCGTCCCCAACCATGCTCTGGCTCCCGTGTCCAAGCGCCGAGTACTTGGTAACCACATTCTGCGACTGAGCCAGCTGAGCATCGATCCTCGGCAACTGGTCGACCGGCGTGGCGATCCGCAGGCACGCCACATGTGCCGATAGCAGCTGTTCGTACAGTGGGTGGGCAAGAATCTCCGCCTTGAAACTAGCATTCTGCCAGTTCATCAAACCGTCCCCAGTGGTGCCGGCGCTGTCCACCACCAACGCCTCGCCCTTGCTATTAAGATTGTCGCCGGTCGCCTTTAAATCCGCAGACTCATGGGACAAAGTCGCACCGGCGATGATAGAGTCCCCGGCGGTAACGTCGTCAATGACATCACTATGATTCCGGTTGAGGATCGGGCGTGCCAGCCATTGGCTGGAGGATTGGGAAGCAGCTCCAGTGGAGTCGGAGGCGGCGGTGTGGAGGTTGAGGAAATTGGTGGCGTTGGTATTGTTGGGAGCAGTGGTGTTACTGTTGTTGCCGTTATTGTTGTCGGTGTAGTGAGTTCGGAGGAGAGCGTTGTTGAGCCAATTGGGAGCGGACTGAAGCGAGTGGTGGTGTTGGTGGGGATCGGAGCCGGCCTTACTGGTTGGGTCCTGCAATATCGTTCGGAAAGAGTTATCAGTCAGCGCCTGGTTCTGCTGCTGCTGCTGCTGGTGATGATGATGATGAGATTGCCCTGTGAAATGGTGAAGCGGTAGGTCTTGAGAGAGGTGGTGGTTCTGGTACGCCATATAAGAAACACAGACTCAGAGTACGCAACCTCAATATTTCGCAGTGAGTTCAGACCATCTCTCCATGAAGAACCACAGAGAAGGTAGGGAGGGGGAAGGATGGAGCTTTTGGAGAAGCAGGTGAAGGATATAGAAAGATATATGTGGCGTGTATTTTCAGGCAAGGAAGGAGAAGGGGAAGGAGAGAGACGAGTATGGAGAGGGAAGAGATGAGGGCTTACTATAAACGGATATTAATGGTTCCAAAATTGAGAGGATGGTGTCACACCGAGACGAGGCGGTTTTGTCCTTCTGATAGTGGTTTTCAGATGTCTCTTGTATTTTGGCCGGGAAACTGCTTTTTTGCATATAAGGCCCTTTTGCTTGTGGAATTTTTTTAAAAAACTTACTATTTTTTTTAAAACACACACACGCATATATATATATATATATATATGGCTCCCTGATACGTCAGTGGGTGTTTTTAAGTTTATTAATTTTTTAGGTAAGCGGTAAACTCCCCCGGGCATATGGTTTTGCTAAGGCAGATTTCTTGGGTTCATTATGATTTATCTCTTTACTAATTATTATTCCCTGCTCTTAAAATGAATCATTTTTAACCTCTAAAGTGGTTAAGTTTAATTCATGACTGCAAAATCATCGATTAAAAAAAATCTTTAAATCTAATACTACCTCAATTTTAATTATAAGATCTAGTTGATTTTTTTTGAAGAAATTAATGAAGTTAAATAAGTTATTTAATCATTTTATATGTTGTGTATCGTTAGATTATATATTAGTTTATCAATCAAACTACTTAGTTTGAAGAAAAAAAATAAAAAAAAAATACTCTAAAGTAATTTAATTAACTTCTTTAATCTCTCTAAAAAAGTTAACTAAGTCTTATAATTAAGATCAAAGGGAGTATTATTTAAATTAGATGGTGCACGATTGTGTGGACTGCTTAATTGTATATCCATAAAGAACATACTTAATGTTCAACCATAGAAATGTCTTCCCCTAAATACAAATTAGGGTTGATTGATTAATTATTTATATGCAGGAGATATATTAAATGGTTGCATGGATTAATATTAATAACATGATTTGTATCGAATTCAGGTCCCGCTTAACACATGTGTCATTAAAAATTATAGAGGATGAGGGGCGAACTGGACAATATATAGAGGGTTTTTTTTTTTTTTCAATTAAAATAATTTGTTGACGTGTCAGCTTGCGTAAACACGTTGTAGAATAAAACAACTCGATGCAATGAAACCTTGACCCCGTAATCATCATATAAATTAAGATATCGTTCATTATTAAATTCATCCATTCTTTTTTTTTTTCGAAAAAAGAAAAAATCGGGGTAAAGAATGAAAAGATGTTGGCTTTTGTTTTGGGCGATGGGAAAAGCCAAATAAAGAGGAGGGGATGAAGAAAAGCCACTGAAGCATGAAAGTCTCGGACTGGTACCACGTCGACCTTCTCTCCCATCTAATGGCCAGGAATTGTCCTTGTTTACAAACATTTGCACGATTGCGTTTTATCCTCGTTGAAAAATAACAAGTGTCCCGAGCCACACGGGCGCGTGACGCGTGTGGACTGCGAGGGGTCTATTCTTTGGAGGCAAAATTACGGTAAGGACCCTAAAATGGGAAATATACTGTACGAGTAATTTTGATTGTGTAAGCAAGTTTTGAGTTATTGGTAGAAGTTATATTTTTAACGTGACGTGATTTAAGGTGTCCGAAACAAATAATTTAAGGTGTCCGAAACAAATATGTAAGAGAGGTTTTATCGTGGCTTTCATAAAAGTACCTCTTAAATACTAATTCAAATAGACACGTTGTAAATATTAAGTGTAGGTGTGTCAAAGTAAAAAGGCGAATAAGAGGAGTATTTGAACTGAAGTTGATATTTTAATGTGATTTAATTAGTTTTATTATGTTACAACATCTTCAGTAATCCTTGTTTTGTAAGTATGATTTTAATTGTGATTAAATGATCATTAATTTATTGTGGTTGTTCAACAGTTACATTTTCTATGCCTATAAAAGGCAATGCTCGGGGTAAGGGTCAATAAGACCGAGGTCAAAATACTGATATCAAGTGACACCAAACTCTATATATTCCCGAGTTTCTGTTTTCTTTCTTCTCATGAGTTACACTATTATTTTTCTATTGTTCTGTTACTCTACTTCCTGTAGGAAGGGTTTGTTTTATCTTGGGGAATGCAGTATCCTGATTTACTTGAGGACTTACGGAATATTTTCTAAGGATCGCGCTCTTGATCGAGTATGACTTGAACTATACTTTTTGTTGTGTTTTTGCCAGTGCTACTGTGAATAAATTGTACAATGCAAGGTGCTGACGCCAACGACAGAGCTATTGGTGTTCTAAAGCTTCCATGGTGGAAGTCAACAGCAACATGGTGATCCCAAGAAGCTTCCAAATCGTGATATATATTATTCACCCATCTTAGCGACTTAGTTACTATTCATTTTTCAACTTTTTTTATGCTATATACTAGTTCAATTTCGGGCTGTATGGCTACTTTTCTGTGCACAAGCGTCTCCTTTTGACACTTAGAACTTGAGATTTAAAGAAATCTAACATGTTCTACACCGTTAAACCAACTGTTTTAGTTTCAGTTTCTCAACTTTTTTTTTTTAATAAAAATAAGCAGCCGATAGAAAAACCTACGTTTTATCCCTCAGAATAATTCTCTCAAGCGCCGGAGAAGCTCGTGAGATTAACTGGAAGCCTGGCATCGACGATAAACCTTCTTTAGCTAGTAAATCCGTTGCTTCTTTCTCCCAGCGTCTGACATGCTTGATCTCTACATTTTAGTCCTTGTGCATCAGCTGCTTGGCTTCAGTAATTAATGAGCCCCCTGACATCATTGACTTTGATCCACCCTGACGGTGGCGGCTTCCACTTCGCACTGTCATTATCTGCTCGTTCGGTGTTTGAGATAGCCTTGTGAAATCTATCACGAGCTTGATGGATACTACTTGATCATCGTCACAGCAGACACGTACGCTAGCTAGCTCGTATCTTGCCCTCAAACACAAAAAGGTTATGATGTTTCCATAACCACCAGCAGGTGACACTGATGGGCATCTCTCGCCACTCAACATACTGTTGATCACTATCCCGTGTAGTTAATTTCCTCCGGAGCCACTCAGAAAAATTCATACAACTGAAAGGTTGCCAATGTTCAGGGCTTATTAGTTCTTTCCCTATTGCCGAAGTATTGGGCAATCCCGAAGAACGTGTCGTACATCTTTTACCACTTTGTGACACATATGACAGGCTGCATCATTACGCAAACCTAGAAGTGTTGGCGAGTACTTGTTTATGAGCTACAGTCCACATAAACATTTTGCATCTCTCTGGAATATAATCTTTATACGCATGGTCGCAACATCCAATTGATCGTGTAAGACCCATCCATATGAAGTTTCGGCTAATTGCACACATTGTTAATTTGATAAAAAATGTTATTGAATGAGAAATATAAAAAAATTGACATCTCATAATTATAACAAAAACAAAAACAAATTCTCCAACGAGCTAGTTTATACATTTAAGATAGAATAAAGAGTCATATACTGAATTGTAACATCCGGGTATCTGATCATCAATTTAACTAGAAGAAATATATTCTTTCATCATTCACAGCGATCAATATTTTGTCGGTAACAAAAAGATTATAATTAAAAAAAATAAAAAAACAAAACTGTGATACACCTTTTTTAACTAAAATGCACGCTGATTTACTTAATTATTTAAATTAGGAGAAGTAACCATGAAGAGAAGTATTGCGTGCGTGCGTATAAAGAAGGACACACCTCCCGAGTTTGGACGGGTCGCTGAGAAGTCAACTCGGTTGCTGTAACGTGTCGGTGACTTTTTTTTTTTTTTCGTGGGGATAAATATCCCTGGACTCTTGGAAAGGGGCACTCCACGTCACGAGCATTCAGTATTTAGGAAGACAAATAAATAAATAAACAAACAAATAAGGAGGAGGGTGCAGGGTTAAATGTAATTAGGCGCCAATTGGATGATTGAGGAAGGAGCGGAGGAAAAAATAGCAAAAGTGGGGACCCAGGTGGTGGATGCGTCTCCAAGGCGACGACTTTAAGTCTAGAAGGCCCCGGCACAGGAAGGAGAGGAGGTAGGCCGTGAAATGTCGGTAAATGAGGAGAGCCAGGCAAAGGGCGGGAGGGGACCATGACTTCACGTCGGGACCGAATCAGCCACTTGCCGCACACGCGGCTGAACCACAAGGCCTTGGACCACAACCCCGGGCCCTGGGGGGACCAGCAGAGGAGCACGCGCCTGAGTTATGTTATCAGGTCCGTCCAATTGGTGTGCCATGGGGACCACCGAGAATTTTGACTTCTCTGACAGCCGCCGGCTCAATCAATGTGGTCTGTGGGTCACCCCCCAGGAACTAGATCGTGGTCCCAGCTTTGTCTGGACCCCTTTCGGACGTGGGGGCCCACTCCCCCTCTTCCCCCAAAAGTTTACTGTTTGGTGTTCACGGCAACCTGTCCCCCTCCAATATTTTTAATTTTTCCTTATTTTCTTTCTTTCTTTGTTTTTTTCTTAAATGAAAATCTCGACTCACCCTCGTAAACTCAGATATTTGAATACAGATTCACACAACTGTCCATTTTAAAACTGAGATGGTCATATTTTTTTTTTAGTGCCATCACTTTGTACCCCTTTTGTATGTTTAATAAATCATAAAACCATCATTTCATAAGTTTTTTTTTTAAAAAAAAAAAATTAGATAAAATTTATCTCACATATTTAATTGAATGTTTAGGTAACACTCAAATCTTAGTTTTAGAAACCATTTTTTAAAGCTAAAATAAAATTTCTCTCACATGTTTACCTTATAAATCGTAAAAATTATTTTCTAAAAACTAATTCAAACATACACTTACTTCATAAATCGCAAAAAATATTACCACTCTGGTCTTATTTATAAGTCCAGTTTGACTAAAAAATTTGGTCTTATTTATAAGTCCAGTTTCATGTAATAAATGAGATTGTGACAATTTTACCCATATTAATTACACCCATGAAGATAGAGAGAGAAGAAACAGTTGAAAAATACTCAATTATAAATGATGTTCTGGTCGGAAACCAGATGTGGCTAGCCCGGATGGACTAGCCTGTTTGATTGTTTGCTTATATGGAGCGGACTTGCAGCGCAGGCGCGATGCGCAGGGCCTACGTACACACTGTAGAGGGATCAAAGTCACGTAGTTCGAGGACACACGTTGGCGTTTTTTGCCAAAGGGGGTGTGTGTATGCTCCAAAGAAGAGTGTGTTTTGCACCTTAGGGTTAACCTCTCGTATTTATAGGGTGTCTCGGGTGGGATAGTATGGGCGTAATCCACGCCCTAAGTATCATAATCGGCCGAATCTATCTTTAAATAAGATAGATCTCCTTGATTATAGATAAGATAGGATTTCCTTTATTATAGGTAGATCCCGATATGTGATATATTCCTTGTTGGGCCGTTTAGGCGTTTGGGCTATCTAGCGTTTGGGCGGACCGTAACAGATGCCCCCAGCCCGGTAGTTCGAGGTTTCGAGCTGCAGGGATGTATTTTGTTCCCAAGCAGGTTATCCGGGGTAGGCTGTCGTGAACCTTACCCTCTCGTATGTCTACCGCGCATTGTCGGGTTGGGTCATTCTAGCCCTGGCGACCGAAGTCACTTACTCACAAATCCGAGGTAATGTCTCAAGGATCCGAGGTAGTAGTCTGATGCTCAAAGATCCGAGGTAGTATCTCGAAGATCCGAGGTCTTGTCTCGAAGATCTGAGGTAGCGTCTCGAAGATCTGAGGTCTTATCGGGGAACTTGTTTGGTTTCAAGGCCGGGGTTCCAGCTGCGATTGTCATCATCTTGATGAATTTGGATTCATTCGTATTCCGTTACCGATTTGCTTGTTTAGGCGATACTTTCTTTCCAAGGCGGGATAAATTTGTTTTTCTCTCATTCTTTGTTTTCGATTGCCTCGGTCTCGGTTGATGGTGAGCCCCCATGGGGTTTCGTTGGTTCTTCTTATCCACTTTGACAACTGTATAGTAGTTGGGATTTTTGTCTTTGCCGGATGCTTTTGTTGTCGGACTTCATTCACCGGTCGAGCTTTGCAATCGTGGGCCTTACCTTGCCGAGCCGAGTTACGTTGATCCGGCCATCAAGGCGGCTTACTTCGAGGATCCGAGGTCTTATCTCAAATATCCCGAGTAGTGCCGCGATGGTTTGCCGCATTTGAATCCAGGTGTTGACCCCGGCTATCGAAGTCGAGATCTTTCGTATCCGAGTTGTTCCAGCTTGATTTGCTTTTATCCGTGTGTTGATGAATTCTACTTCATTTGCGTTCTGATCGAATTGCCCCCAGCTCGGTAGCTCAAGTGTTTGAACTGCCGAGATGTATCATACCCTGGTACTTTCTGCCCGAGGTGCGATACCGAGGTTGATCGGATCCGTTGGCCTAACATGTTGGATTTTTAATCTGACTGGGCTTGACCTAAGAATGTCACCTAGGGCCTACGTACCCTAGTAAGGGATCAAAGCCTACGTAGTTCGAGGTATTACCAATCCTTTACCGGGTGCCGTTCTGTGAAGGTTTGAACCAATTCACTATTTACCTCGGCCATGGAGGTTACGTTCTCAAGAATCCGAGGTCCGATCTCAAGATCCGAGGTCCTTTATGGAGGTGTGCCGAATCGATTTTGTCAAGATTCTCCTATTTTTGAGAAATTTGTCTCAGTGCCGAGGTATGAGATAAGGTCAATAGTCTAGGTTAAAAAACCTTTCGCTTCTCGACCATTGCCCCATGCCATGTCAATCCAAATAACCCTGAAAGGGAATGAACCGAGCTTACCAGGCTAGTTTGTTGTATCTCCGGATTCCCACCGGGCCTATTTGTTGTAGCACCGGATTCTCCTAGACCGAATTATCCTGAAGAGGAACGGATCAGGCTTGCTTATATTGCCGATGCCTTTACAAAGTGCCATGCTTGTCTTGTCGTCCCCCACTGGCGGTCAAGGGCTCGGGGGTCGGGGTGCATCGACTATGAACATATGTTCATAGTTCCAATGAATCCCAACGTATGTTGGTGATTCGTGTAATGGGCCGGGTCTTTAGTAATGCAGATCTGTTGTTTATCGTCCAGACTTGCCATCTGGGGAAGTTTGGTAGGGTTTTCTTAGTTAACCACATAGGGTGTTTATTTAACGCACTACCGAGTTCCGGCTCCCTTGTCCGGGTTCAATCGCCAAGATAAGGGCAAAATGTCACATGTTTGGCCGAATTATCCTAACTCCAAGCCAAACATTTGGACCTGATCAGGGTCGGCATGACAATTCATCTTCTTATCAAGGAGCGAGCGTTGACGCGTCAATTTTGTGAAGACCTTTACAGGTGGGTTCACATTGCTCGAAACCAAGGCACGTCGGCCCTAATGTCAGCCATCTAGATGTGTCAATTGAAACCGGGTTCTAAGACCGCGGTGTAACCGAGTATGTGGACCTCGGTGTAAAAAACTTAAGTTATAAACAGCACGCACTTTGAATTTCCACTGGGGGATTTAAATAATCCACTGCAATGATCGTGCTCAAACATGATGCGTTTGAGGTGTTGCGAGTGCCGAGCCGGGATCTAGCTATAGTAGATCTTTAGTTTGTCGGTGTTACGAGTCCTTTTGATTGGCTTCCTTCCCAAGGTTTCAAGTATGTATGCTCCTTTGCCGAGCATCTCTTTAACCCAATACGGGCCTTCCCAGTTTGCAGCTAGTTTGCCATCTCTGGCATTCTTGTTTCCGTCGTCTGCTCGTCAGTGTACAAGGTCAGCATTGTGAAGGCCGGCCGTAGCGGCTTTGCTTGACGGAAAACCCAGGCTTATGGGCCGTGGTGATAATCTTCGGTTAATCTGTGGTCCAATTAAGAAGCACGGATTTAACTGGAAAATCTTCAGTTTATCCGGGGTCCAATTAAGGAGCGCGAAGTCAACTAGGTAATTTTCAGTTTATCCGGGGTCCAATTAAAGAGCGCGGAGTCAACTGTATTTTGCAAGGAGTCCGGATTTTAACTGTATTCAGTGTACCCAGGGTCCTTCTTCCTTCTCTTTTGGAGGTGGACTCCACATTTTTCTGAATTTGTTTACCCATGATGGGTGTCGTAACCCGAGATTCCATTATGGGTGTTGTAACCCTTGATTTGTTTTTACGCGGAACTCAAATCTAACCGGATTACAGTGTAACCGGGTTCCGCCTTCATTCCCTTTCGTAGGGACGGACTCCACGTGGAACTTGGTTTTCAACCGCAAAGCGTAACACGAAGCCTGGATTTTTACTGTATTAAGTGTAACCGGGGTCCGCCTTCTTTTCGCTTCTCCCAAATCTTTCAACGGAGCCCGGATTTAAACAAGATTTGGTGTAATCGGGTCCGCCTTCAAGACTTTACGCGGATCCCGAACGTTTAACTAGATTCGATTAGCTTAACCGGTCCGACTTCAAAATCGTACTCGGATCCGTACGTTAACTAGATTCGATTAACCGGTCCGACTTCAAAACTTCATGCGGATCCCATACGTTAACTAGATTCAGTTAACCGGGTCCGACTTCAAAACTTCATGCGGATCCCGTACGTTAACTAGATTCAGTTAACCGGGTTCGACTTTAAAACTTACACTTACTGACTGGCGTTACCGCATCCCGGAGGAGTACATTTTAGCCAATATGAGGCGTTACCGCATCCCGGAGGAATACGTTTTAGCCAATATCACGGCCATATTGAATCCCAGTTTGGCCTCTATGTCGGTGTTACCGCATCCCGGAGGATTACGTTTTAATCGTAATGTGCACGGAGCCCAGATTTTAACCAGATTATGTATAACCGGGTCCGTCTTCAATACTATATACGGATCTCAGATTTTAACTGTATTGAGTGTAACCGAGGTCCGCCTTCTTTCCTTTTTCGTAGTATTAAACGAGACTATGCCCCTAGATACATTTATATTAGCCGCAGACTGGTGAGAGAAATTGGCCTGACATAGATTGTTGTATCGGGTTCCGTTTGACGACTGCTAGAGTCGAAAAGATATTGCGCATAATATTCATCTCGGGTGCCGCCCGAGAACTATACGCCGACATGGTCGACCGGGATTTAACTCGGAGTGCATTTCGGTTTTACCGCGTCCCGGTTTTGACCTTTGCTTTGGTGTTACCGTATCCTAATGGAGTACGTTTTAACCTTTATCTCGGTGTTGCCGCATCCTCGGATTCATGTATGTTTGTAAACTTGACATGATTTTCGGAAACTAAGTACCTCGGATTCCTACATGTATAGCTTGGACGTGATTTTCAAAAACTTGTTTGTAGGCGTCTCGGTACCTCCTCATCTTGGCGTATCATCAACCTCAACTATCGCAATGGGGTCGGGATGCCATAGGCGTTGAATCGGCCTCGGCGTATCATCAACCTCAACTATCTCGATTTGCTCGTTTGCCCTGCCTCGAAACAATTAGATCCGGAGAAGGGAAATACAACTTCGGTACCGATAGTATACCTTGACATGTACTCAAAGTACATGAGGCATTGCTCAATATTGTAACAGTTGCAGAATTTCAACCGAATGTAAGCTTAACACTCTTGATTCCATATCTTCCTATGAGGCATCATTTAATGTAGTAAATTCCACCGTGAAGAAACTGGTTGGAGGGATTGCAGCTTTTGCAACAAGAACACTAAGGGACCTATTGGGGTTGTTATATCTACCGCGGTAATGCAAGTGATTGTCCCTCTCTTCATATTTGATGGGAAACGGTTTGTGGATAATGTTGATGAGGAAAAATTGATGTAGTTATGTCGAATTGTCGAAGCTAGTGGAACTAATGGTTGGCATCAACCTCAGGGAGATAAAATGATGGTTCATGAGTGACCCCAAGTCCGTAGTTCCAATACCTTTTTTCCCTCACTGGAGTTATAAACTAGTGTTGCCAAGCTCGGCATCTAGTAATCTCGGCGTACCTCGGCGTCTCGACACCTTCTCATGTTGGCGTATCATCAACCTCGACTATTGCGATGGAGTCGGGAGGCCATAGGCGTTGAATCGGCCTCGGCCTACCAATAACCTCGGCTATCTTGATTTGCTCGTTTGAGATTCTCAAATGGGTATTGAACCCGCAACTGTATCAATTCCTAGATCTCATCCTCTATCCAGTGGCTATTGTTGCGCGGTGGGCCCGGAGGTTGCTGTGCCGGGCTCCCGGCACAATGTCGCGTAACCTCGATCTTGGCTTCGGAAGCTTGCTACTTTCTTTCTCTATCTCGGCCTTTTCAAGTTTCGGCGTTCAGGCATCTCGGACCCCGGCCACTACAATCTCGGCCATTAGTAAATGACATAGAGATTTCAAATGTTGTGATCGCTTATAAACCAAATAGGGCATCTAAATGTATGCCAAAATTGAAAAGTTTGGGTTCCCAAGTATAGAGGATGACAATCCTATGTTCTCGAGGAGAGAGGATGACGATCCTGGGTTCTCTCCTCCCGACGAGAGAGGATGAAGATCATTCCCATATCTTCTCGTCACGTGGAGACATGAAGAGTTAAAAGGAAACCCATGTAATGATCTGAAAATACTCAAAGTGAAATAGAAGATGTAGAAGAGTCTTGCATGGGTGACAGTAACTTTGAGGAATTTTCCATATTAGAGTTTCTCTTAAATGAGTTCTCAATGAGAGAATTCTCAAAGAGAGAACCCGCGATCCTTCCAAGCTCTCGTCTCATCATGTGGATTTAGAGGATAATTATAAGAAACTCCTTCTCTTAAAGGAATTCTCAACGAGAGAATTCCCAAAGAGAGAAATTGAAGATCTTCCAACTCCTATTTTGCTCTTGCATAGATGAAGGCCTCCCAAAGATCACCGAGCCGAAAAAATAACTCCTTTGGTTGAATCAGCCTTGGTTTACCAACAACCTCGGCTATCCCTATTTGCTCGTTTGGGATTCTCAAACGAGTATTGCACGGTGGGCCCGGAGGCTGCTGCGGAATTTTAGGAATTGCCCATGCAAAGGCATCGAATCTCGCTTCTAGTATTGACCATCTTAGGTCACGGGAATCGAAATTTAACGATCCCCACAGACGGCGCCAATGTTCTGGTCGGAAACCAGATGTGGCTAGCCTGGATGGACTAGCCTGTTTGATTGTTTGCTTATATGGAGCGGACTTGACCTAGGCGCGATGCCTAGGGCCTACGTACCCTGTAGAGGGATCAAAGTCCACGTAGTTCGAGGACACACGTTGGCGTTTTGCCAAAGGGGGGTGTGTATGCTCCAGCAAGAGTGTTCTTTGCACCTTAGGGTTAACCTATGTATTTATAGGGTGTGCCTCAGGTGGGATAGTATGGGCGTAATCCACTGCCCTAGTATCATAACGGTCGAATCTATCTTTAAATAAGATAGATCTCCCTTGATTATAGATAAGATAGGATTTCCCTTTATTATAGGTAGATCCTGATATGTGATATATTCCTTGTTGGGCCGTTTAGGCGTTTGGGCTGTCTAGGCGTTTGGGCCGGACCGTAACAGAGGGTAAAGTTGAAATTTTACCCTATAATCATTGTGTCAACTAACTTTCCTTGGTATGTAAGATTTGGTCAAAGTGAATTTATAAATAAAACCAAAGTGGTATTTAAAAAGTGATTCTGCACTTGAGCTTTCATTTATTAAAAAACATGCAAGCGGGTTTCCTATGCATTGTTAAGATTAATTTTCAACTCTGAAAAAATAGAGTAGATGTAGGAGATGCTAGCAAATCTAAACGCTGTCCTTTTAAAATCTTTTTACCTTACGGCGCATTATTCTCTCCCAAGTTCCTACTGTCCAAGTGTCAATAATACTCCCTTCGGTCCTAATTATAAGACATAGTTGACTTTTTTTTTGAGAAATTAAGGAAACTAATTAAATTACTTTAGAATATTTTTAATTTTATTTTTTTCTTCAAAGTAATTAGTTTGACTAATAAACTAATATATAATATAAAGATACACAACATATAAAATGATTAAGTAACTTATTTAGCTTCCTTAATCACTCAAAACAAAGTCAACTATGTCTTATAATTAGGACCGGAGGTAGTAGGATGTTTGCGTTTGGTGGAGCTTTCCGTTCTAGTGATCCCATCCGGATCGATTTGGATTAGTTTGAAACACCATAAATCGTCCGAGTTACACTACTACAAAAAGTTGATACTGCTTCCCTAAAAGACGTCCTTATTTTAAAAAATGAAGTAAAAAGTATAGATGGTGGCATTTTCGTAATTATTTTGCTAAATTTTGAGACTTAGGCGTCCTAAATATAATTTTAGGACGCCTAAAATTAATTTAGGCGTCCTATACTATATTTAGGACGCCTAAAATTATTTTTTTGGCGTATTTTGAAGAATTTTTTGGTGCCAGGAAATTTTTTGGCGACCTGAAAATAAAATCAGGACGCCAAAATTGAATTTTAGGCGTCCTAAAATATATGTAGAACGCCTAAAATAAAATTTTTGGCGCCAGGAATTTTTTTGGCGTCCTATATTTCAAATTAGGACTCCAAAAATGAGTTATTTGGCGCACAATTCAAAAAAAATTGGCAATTTTGCGCGGTTAAAAGTTTTAGCGTTAAAATTTTAATTTAGGACGCCAAAATTTCGTGACTTTTTTTTGTATTACTTTTTTCCCCTACCCTTTTTCTCACATCCCATCCCTAACTTATTAATTGCCTCTCACCTTTCTTTTTTTACTCGGAACCTCTCACCTTTCTCGCCTCTCTCTCTCACGCCAAGGTATCATCCATCTTGCACCATCTCAGATAACTTTCCATCGTTCGTCGCTCACCGTCGCTCGTTGCTCGCCGTCGCTCTCAGTCGCAAGGTTTCGCCGTCGCTCGTTGCTCACCATCGCAAGGCTTCACCGTCAAAAGTCTTCACCACAGTGCATTTAAGCTTCAAAAGAGATCATGCCTTTCGCCATTGCTCGTCGCTCACCCTTCGCTAGTCTTCGGGTTCCAGATATCTTTGTTCTTCTTAGATCTGCATTTTTATATTTTTAGATATGCTTTGTTAGATATATTGTTCTTCTATTTGCCGTAGATCTCATTGAGGAAGAAAAGTTCGATTTCTTGTTGAAAATGGTTCTGATTCTATTTATTTTTCATCTCATATAGACTGCATCTGATTCGATTCTAAGTTCACCTCAGCTCAGTTCATTTTGTTCTTCTTTGTTAGTGATTGAATTTCATAACTTGAAAGAATATTTAGGGGAAAAATCCCTCCTCTCCTTTCAAGAGAGTTTGCCTTGTATTGTGTATGCGTATTTTATTCTGGACTGTATCTGATTCGATTTATTGTTAAACATTTACATTCTGAGAGTTTGCCTTGTATTATGATATGCATATTTGATTCTAGACTGTATCTGATTCGATTTATTGTTTGGAGTTTTTTTTTTTTTTTTTTTTTTAAAAAAAGACATATGGCGTCCTAAATCATGGTTTAGGACTCCATAAATAGAGTATAGGCGTCCTAAAATACTATTTTAGGACTCCTTAAGCAGAATTCTAATTATGGCGTCCTTATTTTTTGGAGGACGCCATATCTTCTACTTCCCCTGGAGAGACGTCCTTTAGAAAAAAGACGTAAATTGAGCTTAATTTAGGACGTTGTACATATTTTTTTGTAGTAGTGTTAAAAAGGTGGTAAATTCAGAAAATCATATGCTCATAGAAAAGGACAAAAAGAAAAGAAGAAGAGATGCTTGCGTTATTTTCTATACTACGGCTCGATGCGTTGCCTTTTATCTGCTCCATGCCTCATGCTTGCAAGTTTGTTTTAGTGTGTTGAATTTGCATTAATTAATTTTGATAATTGATTATATTTAATAGTTGCAATATTTTATATTTACCTTATCTATATTGTGTTTAGGTCGACAACAAATGAATATTTATTCTCTAGAACACTGTAACATAACTATATTAGATAAATTCTTATAGGAGAGACAATGTGAACAAATAAAACGAATTTATAAACAACAACGTTCATAAATTCATCACTTGGTTCCGTTAATGCCATTGTTTTGTTGTAAGAACACAGATGTCTAACTTCAATGGATTAGTAGATGATTTATATAGGATCAGTAATACTCTCAGGATATATATGAGCTAACACCGAAGAGAAGATGGTTGTTCTATGATGTCTATGAGGAAGACACCAAAGAGTTCCAAGCGATCACTGTGCTACACGGTTATGGCTCTTAGCCAAAGGGAGTGGGGTGTGTGCACAGTGAGATTGAATAGTAAAAAATGATGAATCCAGGATGTGCACCTGTGAAGTTAATTTTCTATTTATAAGGATTACCTCTAGGGTTTTGGTCCTTGGGAAATACGCGCCTCCAGGTCCTTGTCCCTGCTCCACTATCTGTGCATGCCTACTCCACTACTTGTATTGTCCGTGATTATAGCTGAAATTATAGGGCGATTAGCGTTCTACCTGATTAAAGAGATCTTTTGCCATAAAATATCATTGTTGGGCCATATCATATCTGGACCCAATACATAAGTCCATAATAGCCACGTTTGAATAAAACACACCTGTTCCTTAACATTAATTTTATAAAAGGTATTTATAATTATGTATCCTTTAGCATTTTAACCCAGGTTCTGAAATTCACACCAGAAACTAGTGAACAAGTCCGGGTCAGGCATCAACCCGGTTTGGTATTATTTTTAAGAAAAAAAAAAGATCAACTTTTTTTAAAAAAACCTTTAGAATTTCATATTTATAACCCTAAAATTTTCAATTTCTCACCAGTTTGTCTCTCATTTAATTTCAGTTTGATCCATATCTGACCTACTATCCCTGAAACTAGTACTCCAGCCAGTTTAGTGGTTGGTAATTTGGTATAGGTCTGAGAACCTTGATTCTAACTATACTAAAGTCAATGCCGTCTTTCATATACAACCACTTTGGCTCTCAGGTCAGAAAAGAAACAAACTGTGGCTATCCAAATGTTTATGAAAGTATCGATCGAGCAACGTTCAGCAGGAATTAAACAGTGAATACAGATAAAATCATACCAAATTTTAAAACCGGCAGGCACTCTATCAATTCATTGAAATTATATATTTCCCAACAAACACATGGAATAATAGTTTTCTATTCTTTAACCACCTATTTTTAGGGCGTGTATGGATATCAGGCTAGAAACTAAAACCTGGTTTTCATTATATTGAGTGCATGTTTTATTTTGTACGTTAGCTTTGTTGAATTGAGTTTTGCTCCTCATACTTTACTTGAACCACCTATGTTACGTTTAGGATGCATTAATTAATATACTCATCTTTGAAGCGAGTAATTAATGGGCTAAATATGCAGGACTGTGAAAAAATAAAAATGGGAATGACAAATGAAAAGAATGATTAGTGGAGAATTGAAATCAAATAAGTGGGTACGATGAATATTCGGAGGGAAAATGAAGAAGGAGGCTGTCCTATAATTTGGTGGCAATGATCAAATGGGCAAATGATGGCGCCGTATATATAAGATTATATAATCATTCAAGCTACTTCACTTTATGAGACACGATATCTTCTATATATTAAAATATGGCCAGCACAAAAGAAAAGAAAAATGGAATTATTTGATTATTATAATCAAGCCAATCAGGCATAAATATACATATAATATTCATAATAAGAGACGACAATAGAAACTAATAATGTATTCTTATGAATATGTTTGTTGTCTTGTATATGGTTGAGATGGTCTTATAATTTCACTTATTTGTCTTACAATTAAGCATATTTAACTTACAAATTCTTACACGTCTTGTAAATAATTATATACGACTTGTAAAGTAATGATATAATTGTTTTTTCACCCACAAGTTAAATTTCATTTTTAGTCTAGCTATAAGGATACAGCGAAGTTTTAGAGAGCTTTAAGGATTGTTTGAGAATAATTTACTAAAAAAGGGGGTGTATTGAAATTTTCCCTCATATATAATACTGGTAGTTAAAAGAGAGAGAGAGGGCTAGCTCTTTAAAATTGGGAACCGACAAAAAGTAAAAGAAGAGGGATTAATTAAATGAGAAGTAGAGAACATAAGAATAGGAAGGAGATACTCTCCTTATCTTTCTTCTCATTTTCTCTTCTTGACCCTATCTGGGCCATTGATTGGAAAAATGAGAGAAAAGTTAAAATAGTACTGTGTTGATTGGACAGATGTGATTTAGAGATTATGAGAGATAATAAAAAAAGGATGATGAAAGAAACTCAACTCCTTATTCTCCCATAAGAATAAGGGGTGTGAGGAAAACGATAAGGGACGCAACAAGGGTGTTTTCTAAATAATAAAATTATGATGCATGCCAACAATCAAACAACGTAATTCAAATAAGGGTAAAGGAGCAATTTTACACATAATCTTTACCCCGGGAGCGCCAAAGACCACGACCTTTCAACTGAAAGAAAATACACATAACGTTATGTTTTGGGGAGCGCAAAGACTATGGCTGTTAGTTGACCGTCAACTTGGATGGAACAATTGATGTAGATGGCTGATTTGGACGACACGACGACGTGGACGATGAGCGTGGATCCGACGTGGAATAAAAAATGGAAAAATTAGGAAAAATTCAAAAAATTAGAAAAAAATTCAAAAATAATTATAATAATTATTAAAATAATTAAAATAATTAGAAAAACAATTAGAAAAAAAAATCAAAAAAATTAGAAATAATTAAAATAATTACAAAAAATTAGAAAAAAATTCAAATAATTAGTAAAAAATTAAGGAAAAATTAAAATAATTAGAAAAAAAATTAAAATACCTCCGCAAATTGGGTCCCACCACCGCACACTGTGACATTGCATGCCGGCCTTGATCATTGGCCGGATGTCGCCCGCCGGCGGCCAGTAAATCAAGTCACCACCGACCATTTAGCTTGGTCATTGTAAGGCGTCGGATAACCAACTAGTGGAGGAGGAGTTGTATATACACGGACCAATCTGTTGTTGAAGATGTCTTAGGCAGTAAACTGCATTCATTGAAAAAAATATTAATTAATTAATTAAGATAATCTTCATCAATTCTCCCTACGAGATAAATCTAATCGATATGTAAAGTCGACTAAGAACTAGTGGGGCCCACTGGCAGGGGGTATTTTAATTTTTCCTTAATTATTTGAATTTTTTACTAATTATTTGAATTATTTCTATTTTTTGTAATTATTGTAATTATTTCCTATTTTTTAAATTTTTTTTGATTTTTTTTTCTAATTGTTTTTCTAATTATTTGAATTATTTTAATAATTATTATAATTATTTTTTAATTTTTTTTCTAATTATTTTCAACTTTTTTAATTTTTTTTTTCGAATTTTTCCTAATTTTTCATCCACGTCATCGTCCACGTCGTCAATGTAAAGCCCAAATCGCCACGTCAATGCTCCATCCAAGTTCGATTGACGGCCAACTAACAGTCAACTAACGCCACATGGTCTTTCATTTCCCAAAACATAACGTTATGTGTATTTTTCGCCCAGTTGAAAGGTCGTAGTCTTTGGCGCTTCCACGGGGTAAAGGTTATGTGTAAAATTGCTCCTTTACCCTTCAAATAATCACAACCACCATCCACCAACCCACATCTTAGTATATGGTCTCTACTTTCCTATGCTCCCCTCCCATGTGCTCTCTCTCTCTTAATATTGACATTGATTTCATCTTTATCTACATTACTCTCACCAAGCTAGCTTCCTTTAATCTCCAACTCACATTTTCCTTTTTGTCTTTGTCAATCCCTTCGTCTTTTCCCAAAATAATTCACATTCATTGACTTCGTCATATCAAAAATATCTATAGTTTGTTTAAAGCAAAGGCATATATACTCCATTTATACATGCATCGCTTGAGAAAGTAATAGTACGTCGTCTTATATGTGTGTGTATGTATATATATATGAGTATATGACCGTGTGATGTTAGTCTAAAATCCCAGATATTAGAGACATTTATTGAACATTTTTATGAGACTTTTCAAGAAAACATATAACAATTTAAAGTATTATATTTATGAACTATTTCTAGCTAGCTACGTAGCTCCTCTAACCCCAGAAGAATATATCGTGCACCTTTGCCATGATATGTGAGATCGCTAACCCTAATAAATTAAGTTTTAGTCAACTGGTCAACAGTACAGATTAGAGTGGCAAAATGGGTTACGTGTATATTTTAAACGATAAAAAAACAAGTCCTAATCCAGGGAGGATATATATCATTGAAACAAGGCCAGTGGTGGCTCCATAAACTGTCATTTTTTATTATTTTTTTAAAATTTTGGTTGAAAGAATGAACCTTTTAGCTTGATAGGGACTTTGAATGTCATGGAAAAGGTACAAAGCGAACATAGACAGAAAGAACAAAGGAATCTCCACATACATTTGAAATATGAGAGAGCAAATTAAAATTGCCATATAAGAGTATTTAACTAGCTAGCTAGGTCACTCTTAACACAGTCGTATTTGTGGTATTTAATTTTAATTTCGTTTATATTGTTTTCTCGTCCATATAGAAAAATGGGTGCATGCATGTACCCGACACTCGAGAAAAATGACGGCGGTGACAAATCTCAGCGGTATCTATCGCACCAATGACTTTGATGACAAAGAATCCAAGGATAGATTATGGTAATAATTATATCACCATTATATTATAATAACGTGTGATTATCATGATACTCTCATTTATCCTTATTATAAAACACCAACTATTAATTCTTATAAATCAATATAAATAATTTAAAGTATTAAAGTTATGCTAAAATTCAAGTGATTTTTAATATTATTTTTACCAATTACACAAAACTCAAAGATCATTATTCCTCTAGTTCTTATTATAAGATACCAACTAATAAGTATTATTGATCCTTTTAATAAAGTATTTGCATATTTCCAATGAAGATTTAATTTATCTTTACATGAATGCCGATTTTAATAAAGTAGTGAGAGAGAATAATAATTAATATGGTATTTGAGTTTAATTAATGTAGTTAGTAAGAGCAATATTGAAAATCACTTCAATTTTATGACAACTTTAATGATTTTTTTACTATTTTTATTAGTTTTTTAGAATTGATAATTGATGTCATATAGGATCAGAGGGAGTATTAATTATCATTCTCTCCCACTACCCTTATTGAAATGGGCAAACATAAAAAATAATAATTAAATGCTTCTTGCAAACTTGCAAGTCGTTATAAAAATGACCAAGGGAGTATGTTAGTTGGTGCCGTATATTAAGGATCAAAGAGAGTAAGTTGATATTATATGATACCACATCCATCCTTAATATAAGAGTTACTATTTAATTAATACTCCCTCCAATCTTATTTATAAGAGCTCGATAACGAATAACATAGTTTAAGAAAATGGTAAAAATTAGTTAAAAACAATAAGTTTGTTTGAAGTAAATCTTTTTTTTCAAGCATGCCCTATTTATGAGAGGGCAAGCAAGAAATATAGTAAATATATGTATCACCAACCTTTTTAATTAATGCAATATGTTTAATTAATGTGGGGCAGAAATGAAAAAAAAACTCATTAAATGTTCAAACAATTCTTGTTGAGCTCTTATAAAAAAAGATCAATATAATTTAAATTTGGGGCTCTTATAAAAAAGACTAGAGAGAATATATATAGGTAAATTAAAAAAATTGGCTAAGTTGGTTCTTTATAACAAACATGAGCTGATTTCACTAAACTACCCTGTTTATTCATGACCATTAGATGAAAATTCTTTAATGTGTGTAATAGATAAGGATATTTTATAGAATGAATTATAAATTAGGGAAATAAAATAGAGTGGGGTATTATAGTTAGAACCACATCTGCCCTAAACTAGTTCATAAGTCAAGGATCAGAGAGAGTAATACAAATGAATCAGTCATGTGTATATTTGCATCAATACATGTGCATATCGGCCGGATTACAATTATTAAGTGTCCCGTATCGCGCCATTTAATTCCAAATTTTCTTTCATCGCTCGTTTTGTTTTAAATAAGAGCACGTACGTATACATAGTCTTAAAATTAACAATATGAATTATAACCACTTAGCATTTGGTTCAACTAGGAAGGGGTTATATCTTAATTAGAGGTTTTGAGTTCGAACTCTATTAAATATTTGGTGGTAGAGTTTTGCTGTCCTCATAGTCCTGTCTGGCTTGATCTGGATTAGTCTACACCTTCGATAAATCCTCTAACTTAAATTGAGGTAAGTCCAGGATACCGGGTGTTCCAAAAAAAGAAAAAAAAGAATTATAGCTTTGTCAATTTTTATATAAACTACGAATGTACGTCAGGCCTTCCACTTCCTAGTTGAATTAGTCTTATGTACTTCGGCCAGAAGGAGAAGGAATTATATACCCTCATGTTACACAATATATAATTATGTTTATATACATATTTTCTATATTCAAATAGCAAAGACAGGTATTTATTGAATTTTTCAATGGAGTTATTAAACAAATTATTGGCACATGTATATATATTATTACCTTCGATTTTTAATATAAAATCCCGTTGATTTTATTTAAAAAAAAATATATTAAAGAAGTTAAATAAATTAATTTAAAGTATTTGTATTTATTTTTTTATACTAAAATAATTTGTTTGATTTATAAATTGATGTATAATTAAATGATATGTGATATATTTTATAATTAAATAGTTTATTAGCCTTTTTAACTTCTTAAAAAAATTAATTGAGTTTTATATTAAGTACCGAAACCATGTGTAAGGTGTAAGAAGAAGTGAAAGGGTGTGAGAATGAAGAGAATGGAGGGTAGAAAAGAAAAGCGGGAGGAAAATAAAAGAAATAATTGAAAAGAATGGTGACATTCATAGGTTTCGTGGAGCATCCGCTAACTTCGTGGGAGCTACCTAACCCAAACGCATCTTCCCCAACACGTTTATCTATTTATTTATTATTATCATCACAAAAAATAATAAATCATGACCGTGTTGTTGTGTTTTGGTAGGTCAGGTTTTTATTTTCCTTATTATTCAATGGGCCCCACTTCTCTTCCTCCCCTTTTTTCTCTAAAAAAAATCTGAATGGGTAAGGTTTGTCCTTATCCCCATGCCTTACCCTTGTTTTCTCAGAACTCTCTCTGGCTGCTCTCGCCTCTGGTTTTGGGGTTCATCTTTTGAATTCCTCTTTTTTTTTTCTGCTGCAACTTTTTGATTAGTTTATACGTATCCATTTTTAAGTTTCAGATAGGGAAAGGAAACGGGAAAACATATATAATAGCCTGTTCCTTTCTATATTTAACAAGTCCATACAAATTAACCTCATATTTCACATGCCTGTATTGCCATATCTAAGTTTATTTTTCAGAGTTTAATACTGATCAAGTCTCGAAAAGACAAAAAAAGGAAGGAAGGTGTACAAAAATTATTCCAAACATGCAAAGTTGTGCGTGTGTGTGCGCGTCATCCAAATAACCAACATGATGAATATATATAAATTAATCATCTTGGATTCTTGGTGATTCAAATTTCAACCAAAATGATGACTATAGGTGTATATATATATATCATGTTCTTTTTCACTTCTGTTATATCTATATTCCTTGATTTCTCTCGATTACTTATGGAGATCAAATCTTCTTGTGGAGAGTAAACAATATTTCACTGGTCCATGCATAAAAAACTGATATTTAGGGCATCGATTAATGATAAAATACACTAGTTAATTTATTAAAACCAGATAAGATGCAAGTAGGAATCAGAGAACGGGCCGGAATGTATCAAGGTTTATGGAAACCCTAGATTGAAAGCCGCTTTTGACAATAATATATTATGGTTGATGGAAACCCTAGAGTAGTGAAATCCACTTTTGACAATATTGGTGTAATATCTCATACTATTCAAAGAGTTTTGACCAATTCCTACCTATCTAAGACAGCCAGCTAGCTAGGTTCTAATATAATCAGTATTCTCCAATAAGCATGAGAAACTCAGCAAGTCATATACATTCTTTTCACATGATGTAACCCCCAAAAAAGAGAAAACCCTAATTGCATTATTTAGCCTAGCCAGCAAAATATCCACTTCAACTTCATACCCCCTAAAAAGCAAGATCCTTTAATTCGCAGGTTAAATCCCTCTAATCCAGGCCAACAACCAATCATAACGAGGCAAGTACTGGCATTTTCTAATCATCATTTGCTTTATAGCCACTAGAAAATAAGCTAAAAAAGACATATACAGTAGCAGCACAGGCAAGAGTTATTATCAGAAACTTTAGATGCACAGTAAGAAGAACCAAAATGCATGGATCAGACATGGAAGTGTCCTAAATATTCAAGTAAACGCGTGAGAATAGCGCAGCCCCCACCAAGGATGTGATTGTGCCTTATCCTTAGGACTACCGTATCACACTTATATATATGTGTATGGGTGTGAATTATTTACGTCTCTTGAAAATGGAATAGCCTTTATTAAGTGAATATAATGACTTTAATTTTTATTTCTTTGAGGAGCACTTTGTCTCTGAAAATGATTGTGCACGCCAAACCAAACCCAAAAGCAGAATGGTATATATATCTGTCATCGGTATGGAACAATTATGGAGGGGATAATTTGGCTCAAAAGCGATATATGTGCCCCAGGCCCCCCCAAATAATGCTCATCGCTCTCTCCATTCAAAAGGGACGTCCATTTTCATTTTGTTCTCTCTCATCTAGAATAAATGCTCCTAATAATCATGCACACACACAAGTTTAATCAAAAAAGGTTTATCCAAAAAGATCATATCGTTACAACAAGTCATTTCATGCAAATAATAAAGGTTCTGTGTGTTAATCAGAGAGGCTTAAGGTTTGGTAATTTAGTGATTATGTAACATAGGGCTTAATTACAGGTCCAACTCAAACCCATGTTTCTTTGGTAGCTATTATGCTTCCCTTGAAATTAGGCTTTCTTCAAATCTAGGACCACTAAAGCACTTGGAGGGGACTGTTTCCTTTGGTTGGACCACTTATCCACTCAACCCTATTACTATCTTAGCCCTTGTCCCTCTCGCTCTCTCTGTTATACTTTTTCCACTAATGGGTTTTTTCTAACTTCACAAAAGATGCTGCATAGTTACTACCAGCAATTTCAAACATGGTGCTTGTTTGGGATGTGTACTGAAGAAACAACTTTTCAATCATAATTTATATTATAATTATAAGAGGTAAGTATGTAAGAAGAATGTTATCTTGATTTATGTAAATAAATACTTTTACACTCATAATCTTATAAAGTTTAAGGAAATAAGAGAGAGATGCGCACCTAGGGTTAAAGATTTATAAGAGAATCAAAGGTTTTGTAGCCTAAAAATATGGATACTTTTGTTGTTAGTGGGAGGTCATGGGTCAATTCCACTTCTTATAATTCAGTCTCTTCCCTTGTAATTAAAAAAAATCTATAAGAGAGAGACTGGGAAGGTAGAGAGAAGCAGAATAAGTAAGAAGCAATGTAGGTAATATGAAAGATGAGGGAAAAAAGGGATGAGAGAGAAAAGATGAACATTATATTTGGTCCAACCAAGCTACCCTGCAGTCTTGCATGGCTCCTTCTGCTTCTCTTTCTTTTGAAATTTTTTTATTGTTCTGTGTGTTAGGTTTTGAGCCCTAGCCAGCAACGTACGTTGATGCTTATTATGTATATGTATATATGTGTGTTTGTGTGTGTGTGTGTGTATATTCCCCGTCTCGTCACACCAATCTGCTAGTCTTTCTTTTTCATTTTTTATTTTGTTAGGTTGCTTGATTGATTAAGGAAACTCAGAAGAGGTCACTATCAGATATAGTAAACGATAGAATGGCATGCTTTTTCCCATCCCCACTACCATACAAATACACAGATAGAGAGAGAGATGAAATCATCAGTATCGGTCGATCACTGCAATATAATGAGGAATATTCAACATCAAAGGCCCTCTATGAACGCTGCCCTGACAGTTCCTTACTTTTGTACCTTTCTTATAACATGGAAACCAGTATTGTTTACCAAGACAGTGAAAGATATATATATGTGTGTGTGTGTGTGTGTGTGATTCATGATGACTATTCTGACTCTCCTTTGAACACTTTCGATGATAATTCTTATGGCAATTTTCAGTCTGATTTTTCACGATCCATATAATATGAAACGGAGCCACGTGACGACAAGAGAGAAGGGTGAGTTAATTAATGTTGTAATGAGAGTGGGAATAAAAGAAGGAAGTTAAAAACAAAAGAAAGGTCAATGTGAATTCACAGTGAAAATGTATAGGGGTCATTTTCTGATTTTCCTTCCAATTCCGATTTTTTTTTTTTTTTTTTTTTTTTTTTTGCCTGTGTACACTACAAACTACAAAGTACTAATCGTAGTGAAGAAATAGATAGGGCATGCAGTCACTTTCAAGAGTGTCCTTAACTTAATTAGGTACCCCATATTTCCCATATTCTTTTATTAGGTCACTTTCCTTAACCATTTCTATGTTAGTAGAATATTGCCTTATTTCCCTTCTCCCAACCAGTCACATTAAAGCCACCTCTATAATCACTTTCAACTGCAACACGTTGAATTGAAATGAGAATACATTTTTTTCTTTGGCTGATGTAAGAAATTAAAAGGGTCACTTGAATAATATAATTTATATTGAAGAGAAGGAAACGGATTAATAAATTAATTCCATAAATAGACATATAATGCACAAAAATGTGAGGACACTGTTCATTGTCCAGTGAGTTGTACGTTGTTGTCCTTAACCAATTCAACCAGCAATTTAAAGGTTTTCTTTTTGGACGATGGAGACTCAAACTCACGTTTTGCTGATACTTTAATCACATGCAATACATGAAAAGATGACCACGTCTTCCAACCTTTTCATCTTAATTAATTATTTTAATGAATGAATGTTGTTTTAATTAGTTATTACTTCAACCCGTAAACCACTCCCAATTCCTCATGCCATAATATTGATAACTATATTTTACCTTCAAAACCATTAACTCGAATAATTAACAACTGTAAACTGCATCTTCATTATGAACTAATACTATTTACCTATTTGAATAAGTTGGAGGGTGGCGAATTAGAAAGGAAAATAACAAGAACTGAGTTGGTCACATGCCTACACATTGAAAAGGGCTTTGTTGGTTATAATAGGAGGGAGATGGGAGGCACCTAATTAAGAACCTACTCAAGGTCAATTCATAATGATGGTTGAATCTCTTGCAAGTAATGAAAATGCAGCTAGAGAAGATATTGACATCCTGGATGTTACTTGTTAGCTAGTTATTGTGATATGTACCTTAATAACTGCTACCTTAATTCCTTGTGTTCTGTGTTATCCATACGTAAACTTCTGGCAACTGCGACATTCATTTTGAGGTCACCCACAACCTTTCAGGAGATTTCTCTTTTCTTTTATTTTTTTTTTTGGGCCCAAACCTTCGAGGAGAATCGTTTCATAACTCTTACTGGGGAAGAAGTAAATCGCCAAAATGGGCTTTCATTTTCATGCATTTTCATTTAGTTTTACAGGTCTTAATTATAAGATCTAGTTAATTTTTTTATAAAGATTAAAGAAGTTAATTATATTATTTTAGAGTATTTTATTTTTTTCTTCAAAATAATTATTTTGACTAATAAACTAATATATAATCTAAGGATACATAATATATAAAATGATTAAGAACTTATTTAGTTTCTTTAATCTCTCCAAAAAAATCAACTAGGTCTTATAATCAGGATGAAGGTAGTATGAGCTTATAAGTTCTATTGAGCCAATCAAGTTGAACCACATGGGCACAAGTAAGCTGGTATTTTTTACAAGATTAGAGGAAAGGAAGACCGCGAGACTTCTTTGCTACCAATTTTCTAATGTGACATATGCAACTAACCATCCCTAGTGAGATAAAAGTATGAAACTTTGTTGTTTGTATTCAATGGTACTTTGAATTCAGCAATCTTTTTATAAAATTTATTTTCATGCATCAAAATTTAATTATGACAATGAATATAATCCAAGTAGAAGCTTGGAAAATCTAACCACTGTTCAATTACAATAACTTTGAACCTTCTAAGATCATCACAAATTCAAAAGCGGTTTTGGGAAAATCTAGCCAATTTTTAAAATTTCACAAGGAAAGCCTACCAAGCCAGAAGCCTGGAACTGAAGAGTTTGCCACCGATGAAGGCTTAACATGGATGACTAGGGGAGTTCTTGCAAGCAAGCAAAGCGCATTTACCATCATCAATCAAGTTGTGAACAATGGATACAATGATACCTCTTCACCGAAAAACTAATCAGTGACCATACCTGTTTCATAACATTAAAGCCGATTTACAAATACAAAACAAGTCATGCAAAAATCTAAACTATTGAATTGGAACTGCAATGTTCCAATGCATCATCCTAGGTAAACTAATGAACAACTGGTGATATAAGCAGTGGACATGAAAAGAATGGGCTTAATTAGTGGGACTTTCGCGGGCAAAAAATTTCATGCAGTCCCAAGAACACGAACATGATACGGTGGCCCCCGACAGAAGATTGGCTCATCGGCAGAATTTGTCCTCGCTCGAGTCCTGAGGATGTCATTTGCATCATTGATCACTGCCGCAGCTGCAAGGGTATACTCTCCCGGAACAAGAAAATACAAGCAGAAGGATTGTTTAACTTCTTTAAGTGGGGGGATCTCCATAGTAATATCATTTAGAACACCTGAAAAAGGTAAAATTAAGGCAAGCTCAGCGACTCTAAAAAAATTCAAGTTAACTGCTAAAACAACAAAAAAGTACCAAATTACCGGTCCATAGAACAGTTGCCTTTGCCCCATCAACACAATTTTCCCCAGCTACATCCCTGCAAGTAATGTTGAGATTCATTTTAATCAAATCCTTTGTATTATTACGGACAAGAACCTCCATTGGCGTCATTTCATGTGCAAGCACAGAATCTTTTGATGGAGACTGCACATCATCAACAGTGGATTCTTTTTCAGCTTCAGGCTTTTCTGAATCAAAATCATTTCTGACAAGCCTGAAGCCAAAGGTCAATGGATCAGGCAGCAGGACATCCATAATTGAGGTCTGAAGTGCAGCCTGGACGGCATCCTTAATATTCAACTCTCCAGAGCTATTGCGTCCTGAATGCCATCTAACTTTAATCCTCGATATAAGGTTCTTGATACAGGCATTAAGTTCAGCTTTAGTGTTCTTCTCTGAGAACGTTGTATTCCTGCCTCCACCAACACCGTCTGCCTGAACATCCTTCATGAAAAAGGAGTCATCAAGAACTGGTAGTTTGAAATGCTCAAGAGGCACTAGAACCCTGGCGGAGCAATCCCTATCTATTCTCGTTTGAGGATAGCCATATTCAGCAGCATCCTGATCACCAGAAAGATTGCCCTCATCGCTAGAGTTCTCCAGTTTGACAGTAACCCTAATATCAAACACAACATCAGTGGGGTTAGACAGCTCAAGTTCAAGAAATCGCAATCCCCAACTTCCTCTGAAAGGATCAATTTTCACCAATCTGTCCATTTTTGTCTGAGAGTCAGCATTCCCTCCGTTGGAATTACTATTTGTATCAGCCAGTTTGGGAAGATTTTCGCCAACATGAGCAGGAAACTCCATTGAAAGCAGCCGGGCCTTGACAAAAGACAAGCCTGGCAAAACACAAATATGCAAAGGAACAACAAGGCGCCTACCAGGGGGCACATTAGATCCATTACTTTGAGGATTGCCAGAGGTTTGCAATGGACCTAAAATGAAGAAAGTTGAATTAGCTTTATTACCAAATATGGAAGAATAGCATGAGTTGATGGTCAGAGCACAAAAGACTATCAAATGACAAACTGACACAAGAAAAAAGTTTGCATGGAAGTATGAAAGCAGAGGGTCTAAATCTACTCCAAGATGGAAGCAACATAAGGCTCCAAAACCATTCATGCAGGACAAACAGCTAAAGAACAATGTCACTGCATTGACAAAACGATAATAGGAAAGAAAGACAACCCCCCCCCCCCCCCCAAAAAAAAAAAAAGAAAAAGAAAAAGAAGAGGCAACTAGCCAGGTGAAATTGTTAGAATCCAACATCAAAAATCTATATTCAAACTGAATGTATGGTAGAGGAAGGATACATGATCATTATATGTAATGCACGACGACAAATATTGGTAATATTTTAGAGAAAATACCAGCATAATGTATCAATAATGACGGGTTGATTCCATCTTTAACATGCCTCATAATGCTTCCGGAGGCACTCTTCGCAGCACTGGTATCTGGATCCACCAAACCAACCTGCCAAGCTCTCAAGGTCACCGGTAAAATCACTTCTGCTCCGGGCTTTAGGGGGAGGCAAGACTTTAAAGTTTCAAAAGAATATGAAAGCACAGCATCTTGATTTTTTCCCGACAAAGAAATATGTGCCTGCTCGACTGGAACTGTGCCTGCATTAGCCAGACATATCCATACATCACGAATTTCACCTTCATACAAAATGACGGCACCATCACCCCCAACAACATGTGACACCAGCAGTGGAAGTGGGGGCACAACAGAAATATTCGGAACAGACACATTTCTTAACTTTGGAGATCCACAGCAGCGGAAAGGATCAGAGAGGACAAGTCCTTGAGCTGCTCCAAGAAGCAGATTGTCAACATCTTTAAACAGGTGTTCAGTAACAACACCAAAACAATGAACAATGCACCCGGGAACTGAAACTACTCCCACAGATGTTGGGATTCCTGATAAGGTGATCACTTTTGATGAATTAGGTGGAAGGCTAACACTCACAGGGAAAGCATCAAAGTTTCCTGAATGCACGGACAAATAGATGCTATCAACCTTCAAATCAAAGCCACATGGATTTGCCAATTCCACCAAGACCTGGACAGGCTCTCCAACAACCCAAATAAGCTCCTGCTTCTTAACATTATTGGACTCTCCTTTGCTAAATGGTGTATAAATGAAAGGGCCTGAAGGAGCAGAACCTGCCCACCAGTCTTCCCTTGCCGTATTGCGTTTTACAATGTCCATTTGTGTTGGATGGAGGGGAAAAGAATGCAACCTGAAAGCAATCAATGATCAAATGGCTGCCTGAGTGTTGTCCAAAATTCGCATCATTAAACATGAATATCATAGACCAAGAAAATGCAGTATGGTTCCTACTAAGCAATATTCCATGTTCTCAAAGGATTCGGCAAGCAAAAAGTTCATAAAACCCTCCAGTTATTCTGATCCACAGTTAACCAGCTATTGCAGCTCCAACTGTAGTTTACAACCAGCTATTGCAGCTCCAACTGTAGTTTATAAGAGTAGAATTGCAAATAGAAAATTTCCATTCAAGTGCAAATCGACCAGCTTTGCACTATGATGCCTATTTGATGTGACAGTTTATGAAAAAATACAAATAACAAAATTGGTACTTTAAAACAAAAAAGGAGATATTATTAATAAAAATGTAGAAACAACCATTTTTTAGTGAAGCAATAACATCATTTTACAAATGGAACGGGCCGAAATACAATAACTATACAAACTAAAAAGCAACGTATCACAACTTCTGAGCTGATAATATTTGGCCACTAGTAGTTATATGTAAATATTTGAAAACAAATTACCTCAGCTGATAAATTTGATAGTTTATTCTGGCTTATTTTTCTATGGGAATGAAATGATATGCTTATTCATAATGCAAAATGCAGGCAAATACATCATAAACAAATAAACACCTTATAAAAGGTAAGGCAGGATCAGCACAACGAGTCCCTGGTGGCAGCCTTTCAGCTGAATTTTTAAGCGCACTAGCGAGGCCATTTTGCCCCACAGGAGTAATTAGAGGATAATAAGATCTGAGTAGTCTAGCTGCTGCACTCCATGCAGCAAGAGGATCTCCAGCACGAACAGCAGAGAGTAGAATTTCTCTTAATACCACCATTTGAAGGGTACTCCAATGAGACTCAAATAGTGAGACTGCTGATTGGGGATACTTTTTCGCACTATCTGCAATACTTGATCCGATTCCCTTCTGTGAAGCACATGACAACTTTTATTAAAAACAAGAACAGAGTGAGTTATTTAAACCTATTCAAAAGGTCTCAAAACAATCAATTTATTTACTAGTCTCTGACTTTGTACAAAATTGTCATTCTAGGCTTTTCATCCTCACAATTAGTAGAATAAAATAAAACCGTTCTTTTAAAACTTGTGTATTTGGGGAAAAATTGTCAAGAATAAGTAAACAACAAACAAATTACACAAGACATAGAGTAAGCAACAAACAGAACGGCATGATTAATATAACAGCTGTTTGACTGGGAAAAATAACATTCATTCTTCTGCCAGTCCAAGGCTTGACAAGAAATCTTCAGATTTTCTGCATGTATGTGCCCATTTATTGATCTAAGCTAATGATTTTTCCTTATCTCTTGAGATTACGGGAAATTAACATTACATAAGGATGATAACCTAGATTACAGAAGTTAACATCATAGAAGTTGATAGCCTAGCCATGCAAGCATATAGGTAAATTGAAAACCACTATTTCATTCCATATCTTTAATTTCAAAACCTATCAATCTCTCATAAGACAATTTTCACTAAATTGTAGAGATTAGTTCCTTTACCAAGAGTCAAAATATTCACTATCAAAAGTAGCAATTCAAAAAAACAAATGGATCTACAGATAAACCCCTCAGTGGCTCTGATTAAAGGTAAGTAGCACAAATCAAACAGATAGGTTACAAGGTGGTGAAACTCTCCTACTGTATGTTATGCCTTTTTAAGTTTCATTTAATAAAAAGATTGAAACCGTGGATAGTACGCTTTCTATTCTTGCCTGCTATGCAAAGTCCTGACTTACGGTTGCCCTCATGCCTTACCAACAGAAAATAAGCCTGGAGTTGTGAAAACCAACATCCATCTTAGAGTTGTAAGCAATCGTGAGCATCATGAACATTTGATAACCCTCATATCTCACAGGTAAACTTCTATAACCAGCAACAGCCTTGACCAGAGTAATAGCTTTAAGCTCAAAGTCAAGGAGTGGGTAAAGGGTAGTTGTTTCAAACACAGTTAAAAAATCGAATATATGAATGCCTATGCAGCATTTTAATAAAAAAAGTAAACTTCCATTGCGAAAAAAAGAAAAGAAAAAGATCATTTCCCAGTCACTAATTAAAGAAGCATGCCACTCATATAAATAGGTTTCCTGAAGGGTGGCACTTGTAAACTCACGTGAGGTAGAGAATTCTCAAACACTGATGCTCTACTTTGAACATGATACGCTTTAGTGGTCAGTGCCAAAACTTGCAAAGCACTAATTGCAGCCAACCGATTATCTTGCTGCAGATATAACTGAGCAACCTGCCTTGTAAAAAAAGCAGCTTTTCTCTCGTACCCAAGGCTGCCATATAAACGAGCTATTTCAATAAACAATATGAGTCTATCACTGGCATCTATTAAAGATTTAGCACCATCTGCAGCATTAGTCAACAACTCTGTCACCTCCTTGGCCAGCTCTCTCCTGTACATTAAGAGAACTCAAATGAAATTTGACAAAAAATTAAAAGAATGGTAAACACATTGCTGAACATAACACAACACCACAAATGCCTCTAAAACTAGTGAATATAACGCACGTGACTGTCAATGGTACATGTTGAGGTACCCAATCTATATAATTTCAACAGTTTTTATGCAACAGCTTTGTGAAACCCCGCAGCCTTATGAAAGTCAAACAACTGAGACAGAATTTATAAAGGTACAAGTACATGACATCTACAAGCTTGAAAAATTAACTGAAGATTCTATGCATAAAGGACAAACATGTCACATTTATCACATTGTAAAAGTCTGGGAAAAGCGTCTACCTGCAAAGAAACCTTGCCAATTTCAAAGTAGCTTCAAGTTCAAAACTTAGGGGAGAGACCTGCACAATATAAGAAAAAATAGTTAGAAAACTCTGCAACAGGCCTAAAATGCCGACAATTGAAACAATTCAGAATAAGCAAAACATATCTTCAACAAAGATTGGCTCACAGAATTTCAAAGAAATAGTTACCTCTGAGCATTATCTTGTGACTTTTTGTAATTCAAGATCACGCTGCTGTAACGGTATCTAACTTCATCCTCCAAGATTGAATCTTTCTGGCCCATGCGATCAATCTAAAACCATAAATGATAAAGTCATTTTTGTGGGCAACTTTGGTCATTGTTTAAATTTCTTTACTTTCGTTTTGGGTTTTGGAATTCCCATCCCATGCTGAAAGGAATGATCATACTTCTGTGATAATGAATGAAATGATTGCTCGACCCTTATCTCCTTCCGTGATTAATGATGTGTTTTGAAGTTTGAACACTAACTGATGTTATGCCTGATGGTACCCTTTAATTGTTTATTCGCCTTCTTGAATTAATGGCTTGTTACGTGTAGACTTTTATCTTGGGCTGTGGTTATATACTTATACGGGGAAGACTGCTGCATTTAGGAACTACTGCTAATGCTGGAAAGATTGCATGTTGGTTATCACCTACTGCATTATGAGTACATAAATTCTATATAATTGCCATCAAAAGCGATGTAGTGGCAGAAGGTGGTACTAAAATGTAGAAGTAATTACCAGCAAGGCACAAACGCTCCCCTCCAGTGCGCCAGCATGCCAGAAGTAATCTCCGGTCAACCTGGCAAGTTCCACTGCAGTAGAATAATGGGCATTTGCATCAACTGGCGATCCGGCCAGCAAGCAATAATCACCTATTGTCTTCTGTGCACGCCCAAGCCTTCGTTTTTTAGCCTTGATGACCTGAACGTATAAACCAAATTTCAAGATGAATTAAGTATATATTGCCACAGAAAACAGCGGATAGAAATGGAAACTAGAACACTATTTCGAGGACGAAAAATAAACGATGCAAATAATTAGGACACCTAAACATGAACCTCCTCTGAGCTGAGACTCGCTTGAGAATCCAAAGGGGTCTTGAGTATGGTGCCTGAAGATTCAGCCTGAAGCACCACCCATTTTTCGAATTCCATCAACAACGAGGCAGCAACTTCTTGCATCATAGTGTTCAAGTGGAACTCCAGTGTTTGACGATCAGCAGGGGGAAACAACCTTAAATTACCGCCCTTTTTACCTCCATCCTCAAGCTTCAATCAAAACATAGGATCATTAAAGAAAAGAAGCAGATCCAATAAACACTTTATTTTTCCCGATCCACCATTTTAAGTTCCAACTGACCAAAAAGAGTAAAATGCAAATATCGAAACCCCCACCTGCGAATCATCTGGGCAGAATGCAAAGCAGCGAGCGACAAGCGATGAAGGGTAAGACTTGCAGGAATTCGAAAATAGTTCGATAAAAGAATCAAGATCGGGCGAGGAAGGGCAATGGCAGATGCCTATGACCGCCAGGGTCTTACGATGAGATTGGAAGTCCTCCCATGGGCTTGGTTGCGACCCTCCCAAAACAAACTTAAACTGGAGGAACCCCGAGTCCCATGGCTGATGAGCGAACGGTGATTTCTGGTGCTCTGTGTAGAAGGAGCTGATTGCCGAGAGTGGTATCCTGTGTAGAGGAAGCAGCATAGAATAATAGTCCCGCAGCATATTCGACGGCACCGTGCCGATCGGCAGTACCGCCACCTGGATCCTTGCCGAGCTCTCAATGCTCACGTCCGGCTCCATTGCAGGATGGTGGAAACCGAATCACTGCCCCCGGCGGATTCAGTGAGCGAGATCGGTTTCAACTTTCAAGGATTGTTGCGAAACGAAGACGTGAAATGACAAGTGTACCCTTCAGTAATGCATAAATGACTAATTTGCCCACACCTGAAAAGAAAGTGAAATCATGCAACCCAGTGAAGGGAACCGCGATACCAGTCTCTTTTTTTTCTTTTTTGAATAATCGATATCAAAATCTGTAGCAGCACTCTGTTTCTTTATCGAGTAGCTTCAAGCTTCATTGGAGCTAAGAGGGGAACAGCATCAGCAGCTCTCTTTGCTCACCTGCCAATCCTTTTCCACTAAGGTTCACTTTCAGCCACTGAGGGTGCTTGATACCGATCATCTTGCCCTATTCACAGATACGGAATAAAATATCTCGCTTCCTTCCCGCTTACCCTGTGAATGGTTTCACTATCATGTCAGAGAAGGAAGAGAGCAGACCTGTAGCTCGGAACGATGTGCTTCGCCTTCGAGGGGTTCTTGGATCCTTCTCTCAAGTAGGATCAATCACTTCTCCTACACTATTTTATTATCTTTGCTGGTTTATTTACCTTCTTATATTTTAGTTCCTGATAATCTGGAGGGAGTAATTTTGTACAACTTTTGATCCTAGATAAATGCGAACAATTTACGCATACATACTGATTAACACAACTGAAATATTGGCTACGTTGGATTATAAATGAATGTTTTGAATTAAGTTTTGGGGCAAGTGAGCAACTAGGGAGATTGATGTCTGGCTTGGTAAAAACAGAAGGCTTATTGTTAACTGTCCTGTTTTATACCTTGCAGCTGAATGAAGCCGAAGATTCCCACCAATATGAAAATACCATCCCTGAGCTTGTTAAGCTCCTGGATTCTGTATTAGATGCTGCTCTATCTGATCCTGGCAATGAACAGGAAGAGAACAATGCATTTGAAGTTGTCTCTGAGATCTATCGATATATCTGTTCTCCATCACTTGATCAGGTGGGTTCACTTAAGTATCACGTTATAGAATTGTGAGTTACTACTTGAACATCGAGAAGACATGTAAATTGGTAGCATCTTGATTATCTCATTTGATGATGAGAGCTTTTTAATGGACTAATGGAGAGAGATAAAATGTTTATACCATACCTGAACCCGTTTTTTACTTTTAGGATGCCTTATTTGAAGCTTGCAAAGTCATTCTTTGTGTACAATGGTCTGTGATTTTAATTGATCACGTGCTGACGTGACAGGCACTTGTAGATGCGCTATCATTTGAATTGCCTAACGCTGTTTCAAAGTTTGCTGCCGTATCACTTAGATTATCAGACATGGCTATAAGCATAATCGATCAGCTTATGGTGATGTATGGTCCAAGAGACATGCTTCCAATTCTTTGCAATGTAAGCTGTTATTTATTTATTTTGAATAATTTTTATATATATAATTGATATATTCATTGATCACATAGGTAGAGGTGAAGTAGATTAGTTGTGTCACCTTATGCATTTTAATATATTGCTACAGTTACAAATACACCCTCTTCTGCTGTTCAGTATAGTGTTGATTTAGACTGATATCCTTTCCCTCCTAAATTATGACATGTTTATTGAACCCCAAGATTTCCATAGACCTATATTTTAAATTTCTCCTCCTTCAGGCCCCACTTCTTTTAGACTCAAATTACGTATTTATCCTAATGGAATAAATATTGACTTTCTCATTATCATGTCATAGTTGCCTGCCAAGATTCACTGATCATTACAACTGCCACCTAGCTTGAACTTTTTGGGTTTGTATCCTGATCCTATGCTGCTGCTGATTTCGTTATAACAGGCATTAGGCTACTCAAGTAAGATGACCGAAGCTTCTGCTTATGTTATCCCTCCTTTAAGTGGGCTCTCAAAAGGTAGTCCATTGCAGTGAAATTTCTAATCAATTAGGTTCATCAATAAACAAAATTTCAATTATTGAGTGGAATAAATGAAATTGTAATTTGTGTTCAATAATCGGATGCATTTTTTCAACCTACTGTTTGTTATGAGTTCTGACCCCTACCTCCCTGGTTTGTTTTTCAATTCACAGCCTGAATTGCACCCAATTTGAGAATTATACAAAGAACTGTGGACAACTGAATCCAACGACAATTGAATTTTTCTTAGTTGTTGAGAACAGTTGAAAGGAGTCATAGTTTGTTTTTCCTGTGCTTTTGCTTACTACAGAATTGAAAGTTTCAACTTGAAATAAGTTTTAAAAGGTTAGATGCCCTGACATGTACGCAGCATTTGTTCATACATCCAAGTGATGGATGAAAAGAGATTCTTGCATGAAAGGGTGCACTAGCATCACACATCTATTTCTTTAAATCTTATGTCTGGCTGTACTAAAATCTTGAAGCCAATTTGCTTGTAAAATTTTATTCACTGTCAGTTTGCCTTTTCAGTCTTCATATCTATTCAGAGGCGTCAGTTTGAGCAAATAAAAGAAGCCATTCCTATCATTCTTAATGTTTTGAAGAATATGTCTTTACAGACGGATGAAGCTGAACTTGAGGGTGTGTTTGTCAAAGTTGTGGAGATCGCCAATTCTATATATGCAATTTGCACTAAGATGGTTTGTGAATTGTAAATCTCCCATTTTCTTGGGAAGGCTTCTATATTACTAATTTATATGAAATGTTTGCTTACAGTTTCTTTTTTGGAAAAAAAAAAAAATCAGGAGTATGGTATGAATGAGAAGCTTTGTGCTCTTCTAGGTCTCTATGCGCTGCAATGCATGGTCTGTATTTCTTTACTGATCTAAACTTAGATTCTTATTCGTATTTATTTGCCTTCCATATTTCGGAATCCATTTGACTTCATCTATTGTTATAATTGTTATGTTATGGTGCACTGTCAAAACCCAGGCTCTTCTTTCAGCCAGTGCAAGCTATAACTCTTCAACTAGTCACTCATTAGTCGTACAACTATCACACATTATTTCATTTTGTGGATTATCATATCTGAATCTCCTGACCAGTTATAATGTCAACATAGTGGCTAGCTTCGTATTTGGAGGTAGTAATCTTAGGTTATTGCATGCCTGATATTTATTTATTACCATTAGGAAGCGAGCAGCCAAGCACCTTTACCTTTCCTAATGTTTTATATTCCTCCTCCTTCATTATCCAGAGGATAAAGATGACTATATGGGTTGTTTATCACATGTCAAGCATGGCGCTGCTCTTTCAGGTTTGCAAGGAAATTTGCTGTAATTGATCTATTGCCTTTGCTTTCATGCATTTTTTCCTTTTCCCTGACCAGTAAAGTTCCATCCTTCCAGTAATTTGGGGGTATGTCTCAAAAGAAGTTTCTGAAGCTACTAAAGAGGATTTAGATGCCATCAAGAATGAACTTCGTTGTACTCAGACCAAAAGGTGGGAAGCACTAGGAACACTAAAGCATGCACTTTCCTTCGTAAATCTGCCATGGGAGTTGAAGAGACATACCATCAATTTTTTGCTCTGTGTCATCGATGGGCACGTATCCAATGAATATGATGATGAACTTCATGAGTGGTCAACTTTTATGCCTAATGTTTTCTCAGCTCTGCAGGTGGGTTCACATAGATTCCTGATTCAATTTTGTGTGCTGATGCTTACTCTTCTTTCTCGCTCTATGAGAAAAGGAAAATCCTGATATTATCTCTGACGATCAAACAATATTATTCAGGCTATCAAAATGGTTATCATGTGTGCCCCGGACTCCGAATATAGGAAGAAATCGTTTGATTTGTTAAAAAGGGTGAGTTTATTTATTTTATTTTTATTTTACCTGAAAAAAGGGTGAGTTTTAGACTTTATACCATGCCTTTTTGAGTTGAAAGTATTGATAATTTTCATAAAATACGAGATATGCATCATTCAGAAGTGAGAAAATATGATATTTCTGAAGTCCCTCAATGTTTAAGCACATCTTTCTATGGAAATCTTTGATGCCATTATTTTTATGCCACTCAAAAGCTAGGTACTTGATGATATTCCCATTTCTCAAAGGTTTGACATTTTGCAAGCGTTGATCAGAGACACCAACTCTTCCTCCATGGTAACTCTCCAAAACAACTTTGTTGAACTCTTTGTTCTTTACTTAAATGACTTGTCTAATGTTACTGGCTTGTGATTTTCTGGAGATTGCCATTCTCATCGATCTAGTTAGGAAGGAAATGCACATGGAAGTCTGCCATTGCACACCAACAGAAAATCAAGTTCCAAACACTGAAGGCAAAGCACGTCCAAATCCATCATTTTGGACTCCTACTGTCCTTGAGTTGGTGGAGTTGGTTCTGAGACCACCACAGGGGGGCCCTCCTTCCCTCCCTGAGCAGGGTGATGCGGTATTCTTACCTCTTAATGGATTCTTGTGATATATATATGTGTGTGTGTGTGTAAGTATAGTATGTATTTGGGTAGATAGTTCTTGTTAGAGATTTCAATACTGGTTGATTTTAGTGCAGCTTTTTGAGAATGCCTTCCTCATTTGTCTCATTTCCGTTTTGAATTTTCAAATAATATCAAAGTGAGTGTTATGAGCTACTGAAACTCGTGTATCCCCCAGGTTTTATCAGCCCTCAACCTGTACAGATTTGTGCTGATGACTGAATCTAAAGGTAGGTCGAGCCAAAGCCATGATTAGTTTGAAAGTGTTTTTTTTTTTTTTTGTGGGTGGATTTTGATAGCAGAGTTAAATGTAATTTAAGTCCAACATGAAACAGGGAAGACAAACCACACTGGAGTTGTGTCCAGGAGCAATCTGCAGAAAGTGTACAATGAGTGGCTGCTTCCTTTGCGTACCTTAGTGACAGGCGTAGTGTCAGAGAATCAAAACGACTATGATCAGCTTGCAGTTGACACTGTATGTGCCCTGAATCCTCTCGAGTTGGTTTTGTATCGTTGTATTGAGCTTGTGGAAGAGAAGCTGAAGCAATCCTCTTGAGCTGTAACTCTGAATTATTCATTTAATGGAGTTAGGAATTCTGAAAATTAAAGTCATATAAATTTTATTTTTATTTTGTTTTAAATGATAATAGAGAATCTATTTAACTTGAACTAATTTATTATTAGTATATTTATTACTTCTTTATCCAATTTTATTTGAATTTGTATTGATCTCAAGTCCTGTATTCGATTCAGTGACTTCATTGACATTTATTTATGTTTAGGTTTTTTTTTACTTATGTTATGTTTAAAGGAATCAACCTCGCTTCATTGATTACTCTCTTCATTTCCTCTTCATTTAGTGTATCCAGAATTAGATCAAGTTTTAATAATTGAAATGTATTCTATTTACAATATTATATCTTTATTATATTTAATGGTATAATGATATTTTTATATAGTATTAAATCTTAACTATCAAAATTTGATCTAATGGTGGATATACTAAATGGAGAGGAAATATAGAGTTATCAACGGAGATACTTATCTCCTGAACTGGACTGAGCATGTGTCATTGAGTGTGCCAATTATTGTTATTGGCATTGTGGGGACATCAAGTTGACATTTGAAGTTACAAAGAAATGAGGTAATGTTGTGAGTAGGAGATATACTAGTCCCTGCTCTTAATATAATATACTCTCTCCGGTCCTAATTATAAGACACAGTTAACTTTTTTGGAGAAATTAAGGATAATAATTAAATTACTTTTTAGAGTATTTTTATTTTTTTCTTCAAAGTAATTAGTTTGGTAATAAACTAATATATAATCTAAAAATTCACAACATATAAAATGATTAAGTAAACTTATTTAGCCTTCCTTAATCTCTCCAAACAAAGTCAACTATGTCTTATAATTAGGACCGAGGTAGTATATTTTATAGTTCAATTTCTTCTGGATCTTATATTGAAGACTGTGTAAGTAGTATATTCCATTAATAAAAAGGTAAGAGATGTATACAGCTTTTAATATCTCTTTTCTCATTGTGGATGTGTTTTCCTAATCAAAGAATGCGACACTGCCCTGCTTTCCCATTTTCATGTAGTTCACGTCTCTCTCTCTCTCTCTCTCATATGATGGAGTTGGAATCAATGAATACCAAATTAAATAAAGAAGCAAATAATTAAAACAGGACATGTGGCCAAAATATTACTGTAAAAAATAAAAAGAGACAAAGCCCAGCTGTTCCATTCTACTATTGGTTCTCTCTGCTTACTCCATCCCTACAATCATTTATGCCCCCAACCCCTTCCATTGCCTTAGAACATGATCATGTGGTTCCAACAAGATTAGTTATTACTCCTCCCATCATATCCATTCTTTATAGCCAACTAATTATTCCCCATCAAGATTTAACCTCCCATTTAATCACAATTTAAAGTACAAGTTTTCAAGGTATGAGTTTGTCCCAAAGTGGAACCTTTTCTTTTTGAATGTCGAGCCTTGAGCGAGCTTGCCAGTTTGGAATCCAAACGAAACAGAGAATGCCAAAACAATATTGGATTAAAATACATCTATGATGTTATATATACGTACACAAAACTAAAGCTGCAACAAAGTTAGCGTGGTACTATATTAAGTTAAGAATGAAAGTGCAGCAGTTAACAGAAGACTGAGGTGCGGGGAGCATGATCCCCTGAGCCGCAGCCAAAGGGACGGAACTTTTCAGAAAGTAAGTTGTCGTTTACTCCATCGTCGGTTATTGCATGCAAAACGACGCTGCCCCACTGCCCTCCTCACATACTAAAAAAAAATACTACTCAATTATAAGTATGTAATTACTAATTAAATTATTTTTAGAATGTTTTTATTCAAACTAAATAGTTTTAATGAATTATATATAAGATAAAATTTAGTTTTTTAAGAGATATTCAAAAAAAAATTCAAGTTGCCTTATAAATTAAATTACTTTTTAGTAGTAATTATTTTTTGCCTTAAATATAAGATCAAATTTAATTAATTTAAAATATATACTTTAAAGATATTTTTAACTAATTAATTTATTTAAACCTTTATTAATCTCTAAAAAAAACGATATGATTAAGTAATTTATTTGCCTTTCTTAATCTTAAAAAAAAAAATTCAAATTATAATTAAAAAAAGAAGGGAATATATAATAGTAGGGATATACATGTGGAAATTGTTAATATAAGAAATGAGACAGAAAGTGAATTGAGACAGATAGCAATTGGAGATTGGGGGATCATTTTCAAACTTTAAAGTCCACAATCCACCTAACACGTGACAATCGGATATTTCTTTTCTTTTCTTTTTTAACATAAAGTGGTGAGTTAAAACTTAAAACTTGAATCTTCAACCAAAACAAAATAGTCTAATAATGGTTTGAGGGGATGGATGAGAGGGAAAGAGTCCTAGCGACGATATTGACTAAATTACCGACGTATCAACACACAGACGAGGTTCCCGTAGAGTTATTATTTCTTCAGGGCATTCATGAGCGTCCTTAGTCAAAACTCCTGTATGTTCAATGGCTTTCCGGAGTCTATATTATAGTCACATATATTTTATGTGCTTCTTATCTGATGAGCATTTTTATTTTTTATTTTTTATATATTGTATTTATTTAGATTTAAATTATATGCTGCTTTTCGACATAAAAGATCTCAAATTAATTAGTTTAGTTACGTATTGAGAAATATTTTTTGTAATACCAAAGATCGTAAACTAATTAATTTGAGAGATTGGGAAAAAAAAGTTAAAAAAGCGTTTTATAATTTAAATCTAAATAAATAAATAAAAATTAAAAAAATATGTCCATACCTCTAATAGAGATAAAAGCACATAAGATAAGTGCATGTAATGTGGACTCTGGCTTCCTGTGGATGTCGATATCCCAATCTAAGTGTATATTATACAGCCTCTCTTCCTTATTGCTCTTTGTTGCTTGATAAAACAACAATTAATAATTCTCACAAATTAATAAAAACAGTTAAAATCATTAAATTTATCCGAAATTTAAGTCATTTTTAATATTATTCCTATTAATTACACTAAACTCTAATATAATATTAATTATTACTTTCGTCCACTACCTTCTCTTCCCTATGATCTCTGCTATGAGTGGATGATTTATTTTGCTATCTCCCATTAGCAAGTGTGACACGTTTGTACAGGCTAGAATCTTCTTTTCAGCATACTGTAAACCCCTCCCAAGGGGCCTTCCTTTTTCAAACCAATGTTTTCTTTATTTCCTAATTAGCAATTTTTTTCTTCTTTTTTCAGGGGCATGCTTAAATATTATTGACATGTAACAAAAGCACTGTGGAAGGAACCGTACGTGATTGGGTGACTGAAATATGTATTATACTCATCAACTTTCTACTAAAACCTACTTACTCGTAATTGAAGACTTTTTGGCAGATTGTTCGTGGCTTATGACGTGTTTGGTATACCAATAATTATGAAATCTTATTCCAACAATTGGAGCTTCCCCGCCAAGTTAAACGGGGAAAAAAACACCCAGTTAGATTATGACGCTGCCATGAACTTCTTCATGGTCACATGCATAATCATGAAGAGTCAATAATTTATTTAACACGCTCAAGTATGATGGACACATAAGTTCATATTATTTGAAAACGGGTTTTTAAAAGTGTACACATAAAGTATGTCGGAGGAGAAGAAAGAATGATATTGATTTAGATTTAAAATGGACTAGAAAAGGATGGGTTATTATTCTGTGTCATCAGAATTCGCCAAAATAATAATAAGTTCAACGGTGAATCTTTCATACGAATGCTTTTTTTAAAAAAAGAAAATGATTTAGTGGGAAGGGCAATGCATTTATTTAGATTATAAAGTGAGGGAAAAAAGGGCAGCAAAAGTCCATGAATTGTCACCCCCTTTTCATTCTGCCTAGAAAACCAGAAAGTGAAGTTTCGAAATATCACACAGACACTGTTTTTTTGTTTAAAACGAAAAAAGCGACCAAATAAAAAAAAAGTCGAAGGATGGAAGAAAGAAATAGTGCAAGAAGGATAGAATATAAGGGAAAGACCGGAAATGGAAACGTTAAAAAAAAGTCTCCTCTGATTTGTGTGCGAGTGTGTCTCTCATATCCTTTCCTTTTCTGCAATATCTATCTCTATCTGGAATTGATGTGGTAGTATTAGGACGCACCAGAAAAATACAATGAAGACCAATCTTCTTCCTTTTCTGCTTCTCCTCCTCCTCCTCCTTCTTCTACACGACCCCATTTCTGTTTATGCTGCTGCGGGCCCTCCTGCTTCAATGGCTGCTTCTTCCCCAGGTTCACTACTCATTTTACTCTCTCCACTCTCACCCACCATTCTTCATCATATCTCCCTCTTCGGGTCCTAACTCCTAACCCTTTTTCAAATTTGTATTTGCAAAACCGAACAACATTTAATGCTGTAACTATTTGGTGGATTCCACATTTATTATCTGTTTTTCATTATATATTTGTTACTATTATCTTATGTGGATCCCATCTATCTGCTAAATCTGAGTGGTTTAGTATGTGAGATTCCCTCCATTTTGACGATGCTTCCTGCGTTACACGCCCCATATCATCCAGGTATACAGGTGGAGAACGAAGAACACCATATGGATTTACACAGGAAGATGGTAATAGCGCTCGCTGTTGTTAGTACAGCACTTGTTGTTGTCATTTTTTGCTTCTTATGCTTCTGGATTTACATTAGGAAGCATCTATCCAAATCCAATAGGAAAAGCGTTCCCAACCCAGGTAGTACTATCTATTCAATCTCTGTATTGCTTCACAAGTATGGGTGTTAGAAAATTAGGAAAGTTCAACATTTTATAGCATTGTGATGTGGCTGATATGATATTTTTCTTCTCTGTTCTGTTTCAATTCCAACAAGATGCTGAGAAAGGGGTTGCGCTTGCTCCATTTTTGAGTAAATTCAGTTCTGTAAAAATGGTTGGGAAAAAAGGGTCTCTTCCAATCATTGATTATAAGCAAATAGAAAAGGCAACCGACTATTTCCAGGAAAGTAACATCTTGGGGCAGGGTGGATTTGGATGCGTATACCAGGCTCGGTTGGATGATAATCTAGATGTTGCCGTCAAGAAACTGCACTGTGAAACTCAAATTGCTGGGAGAGAATTCGAGGTAATTGTCGGTTAATAATCACTCTTCTTCTTCTCCTTATTTTTTGTTATTATCAATCTCTCTTGTATTTACTAGTGATATGAAATTGCAGAACGAGGTGAATTTGTTAAGTGAAATTCGGCATCCAAATATAATCTCCATACTCGGCTGCAGCGAAAATGAGGACAAGAGGTTCATTGTCTATGAATTGATGAAAAACGGATCCCTGGAAGCTCAATTACACGGTAAAAGCAAAAGAATTAGTGATCTGATGCTTTATTTCCTTTTGAGTAAACAGATTTAACTGAGATTGCAATTTTTCAAATATTGCTCATGTAAGGACCCTCTCATGGTGCGGCATTGACTTGGCATATGAGAATGAAAATTGCTCTAGACACAGCAAGGTAAGTCTATTCCATTCATTTTCTGATATTTTTTAATGCCCTTTGTTTCCTACATCATTAACACATTCAAATACTGTTTGTTGACCAGAGGATTAGAATACCTCCATGAGCACCGTAAGCCTGCAGTGATCCACAGAGATCTGAAATCATCTAATATCCTTCTAGATGAGAACTTCAATGCAAAGGTAAAAAAAAAAAAAAAAAATTGGGTGTACCTAAGTTCTTAGGGGTTTTTTTTTTTTTCCTTTTGCATACACCTAAGTTCTTAGTGTTAATCATATTAAAATCTTGCGATATTTTTTTGACCATATCGGATTAACCAAAGCTTCTCTTTTTTGTGGTGGATTCAGCTGTCTGATTTCGGGCTGGCCATAGTGGATGGGTCCCAGAGCAAGAGCAACATAAAGCTGTCAGGCACATTGGGGTACGTTGCACCCGAGTATCTCTTAGATGGTAAGCTAGCCAATTCACCTTGGTAAATTAATTGTTATCATTTCACGACATACGCGTTGGTGTGTCTGACAACGTAGCAAAAACAAGATCTAAAAATATTGTTTCTTTTAAAAGTTTGGAGCCTTTGGGGAGAGTTAAATGATGTCATGAGGTTTTGGATGGGTTTGAATTTTTGGATCTGGTTCTCTTCTTCTTGGCCATCTACCTCCCCACTTTGTTTATTATTTAATTCGATTGCTAGTTAGATTGGCAGGAGGACACCTCGTAGGTCATATGGCCTTGTTTTCTCCTCCTGCTTCTTGTCATTTATAGGTAAGAATATGATGGGACTAGCAACCAAAATCTTAGATCAACTAATTTGTCAGGAAGCACGAGAAAGTAAAGTGGGAGTGATTCTTGCGAATCCTGTGTCAGATTTGAATAAACGTTAGCAGATTTCCCAGAAAGCTAGAGAGATTTAATATTGATTCTGTGTGAAGCAACTGTCAATTATTGAGTGTGAATAGTAAATGTTGGACTATTTGTTAAGGAGATTGACAGGTTTGTTCTTTTATGTACTGGACAGGAAAACTGACAGATAAAAGTGATGTGTACGCATTTGGGGTAGTGCTTCTGGAGCTTCTGCTGGGAAGGAAGCCAGTGGAGAAACTGTCACCATGTCATTGCCAATCGATTGTCACATGGGTACGTTTGAGTAATTATTTTCCTGATCCTACGAAAGTTGGATTAAACTCAATGTCAGTGTCAGTGGGCAATGAATGATGACGACCATGAAAATTTGCAGGCGATGCCACAGCTCACCGACAGATCAAAGCTTCCTAACATAGTAGATCCTGTGATCAAGGACGCCATGGACCTCAAGCATTTATACCAGGTCTTAAATACGAAACAAACAACCTCGGAAAACCATTGTGTGAACGTTTCTGGTGTCTTATATCAAGGTAACAAGTTATAGTAACAGATGTGGGTTTGGATTTATTGCAGGTTGCAGCAGTGGCGGTGTTGTGCGTGCAACCAGAACCAAGTTATAGGCCGTTGATCACAGATGTGTTGCACTCTCTGGTGCCTCTGGTTCCGGTGGAGCTTGGAGGAACTCTCAGACTCTCAAATGTGGCCCACCACTCTGTTATGTCGTGAGTCGTGACCACATTCCACCGACCTTATTTAGTAATGTTGTCGTTGTCCCACATTTGACATCACCCAAGGAGCACCAGTTGTGTTGTGTCTCCACCCTCCACACACACCAGCTCACCGGCTTTATTTCGGAGCAAGGCCGGGCCTCGGATCGGGGCTCCAACAGCGTTTGATTTCTTCATGACGCGTGTAAAGAAATTCATTCTAGTTTCATACGGAGCATAAAGCTTCCCCGGGGGGAAGTAGTATGTATAGAGTAGAGGGATCCATTTGTAGAATGTCATATATTTGGATGAATGTAGACGTCACTCTAATTTTCTTCCCATCAAACATCTGGCACGCTGAATGAAAAGAAAATACTACCTTGCTTCGACTCCCAAACTAATTGGTGGTCGATTTTTTTTTTTAAAAAAACAGTAATTTAGAAAATCAATTCATATTTGTTACAAATAATTAACTGAACTAATTTTTTTAATCTACCTAAATTAATTAAATAGCTTTTATATTAAAAAAAATTACACTTAAAATTGGAGCAGCTAAATAATTTTAAAACACCTAACTTAGAACTATTGCGCATTCAAGTGAAATTTTCCCTCATTAGTGGATCTATGCATGATGTCTTCATCTGCTCCGAAAGTAACCAAAGGGAGGATTCAAATTCGGACAGAACTACGGTCTTCTAATTCAGACACCAAGCAACAAGACCGATTCCTGCAGGATGAGAGAGTACCAAATAATTAGAACCGCCGTTTTAGTATACGACGTCGAGGGTAAGGATGATTCTGGCGACGAGGTTATTTCCAGCATTGTCTTTAGTCAACCTCACTTCAAGCCCAATGTTAACTCTCTGGCAGATCCTCTGGTTAAGCATAAGTATACGCAAGATTTTTTTCGCATAAAAAAATTTTAGACGGATTAGGTCTTAAGAGCTCTTTAAGGTCTAGACTTAAAAAACTTACAATTCACCCGCTAACAAATTCCTCACATCCACAATGAGATAAAGACTCACAACCTCAACAGAAATAAACCAAGTATTTATCAACTAAATCAACTTTTATATGCAAGATTTTACTTTGTCTGATTGAACTCGATTGCCATTGGGTCATGACATGACATGACACACTAATCATAAATCAGTTCGTCGGGGCCCATAAGCCATACCAGTATCATCTGCGAGCGATATTTGCGCCGCCATTATGAACTTGGAATCCCCAGTAAAATGAACAAATGCAAGAAATTCACGGACTGATTCACTTCGATTGTTTTGTATATGCAAGTGCATATCACAACCGCAACGGCCAATCGTCAAGCTCACAGCAACACAGGCGCAAGTTTCACTAAGAAACTCTTTCATCCTCTTACTAATTGGCTTATTTCGTTGACTGGGACGATACAGCTTTCTCCGTGACTGAATCAAATCTTCAAAAACCATGCACTCTTAACCGGAATTAAGACTCATCATTAACTTCTTATTCAACACAATTCAATTCCGAAAATCGCCGATTGTTTAAAATAAAGGTTCAGGGGAAATACCGAAATAAGCTTTTGACGATAGTACCCTAGTATCGTAGATGTAAGCTTGTAATGAACTTCGGTTCTTATTGTTAGACAATTCTAATCCCCTAGTGTTATAAAACAGCTCTGATCCCCTCACCATAAACAACAAAAAATAAATTGAATTTTAAATTTACCCGTCGTATTAAAAACTATAACTGTATTTCGATAAGTAAAAAAGATTGCATCGAACTTTTATGTATAGGCAATCTTGAAAAGGTGTAATGTAGAACGTGAGCAAAGGGGGGAGTATAAGCTTGAATGTTTAGTTGCAATAAAAAATTGGGTATACAGGAAAAAGAAATTAATTTTCTCATGTTCATGGGGCAAGGATACGTTCATTCCTGGTTCCCGCATGAATAAAGGCGTAAGGATGACCATGGGAGGGAGTAAGGAAATACCAAACAAGAATAACTAAACAGACAAACTCGCAAATGAATCGAGCACAATCATAAGAAAGTAGAGGAAGCGTACTAATCATCGTACAGACAAGCTTGCTTAAAGGTTCGATTCAAACGATAAAGAGCACAGGCATAACGATTCTATGGGAAACAAAATTGAAATCAAAACAGGACAATATATGAAGAACATCCAAATTACTGAAAAATTAATAGGTGGCAGGCACAATCAGTGAACTGTAACGTACTAATTCTTTGGAAATGAAGCAAAAACATGTCTCGAATCATTGTTTAAAAACTAAAGCCTAACAAAATCCCGGAAAAAAGGGGGAAAAATAATAACTTAAGAGGGGAGGGCGCAGGCAAGCAGCTCAGAATCCAAGCTTGGTGCGGCGCCAGTGTCGACGCTTGGCATTGTACCTGAAGAAGAAAACTCGTGATAGTGAGAAATCCAAAAAAAGAATTGAAACGGTACACAACAGGGAATCAGAAAAAGATCGATAATAACCGGATGGTATTGTCGGTCCTCATGCGGATCCAGTAGGGAATAGGCCTGTTCTGCCTCATCTTCTTGGCCAGCTTCTTCTTGATTCTGAAGGTCTTGTGGGACGGCTGTTACATGATTCGAACCCAGTAAGAAAAGATCAAAAAGCCATCAAACAACACAATTACACTACTAATAGATCACTGAGATTACGATCGTTACCATCTTCGCTTCGTCTTCAGAGATCCTCAGCGCCGAGAAGCCAAGGGAGATACCACCAAACACCAAAACCCTAGTACGCGAGTTTTTCAGATTGACTCGTTTTAAAGAGTGGATAGGTTGGGCTGCCTAAATGGGCCCAAATTTTAATGGGCCTTTTGGGGGCAATGAAGACCTTTTCAATAAATGTAACATAAGTCAAATAAAAAGCGTATGGCCCTATAGAAAAACTAAAATTAAAGGGTGAATAAAAAGAGCATGAGCCTCACAAGCCTCAATATATTGGGCCAATTACAAGATTGGCTAAAGACATTATAGGCTTCTAGAATTGACCCAGGAAAATTTCCGTCACCCATACATGGTAAACTTTTCATTTGAAGCCTATATTAATGGGTTAATTCATGCCGCTCGTGGGCTGAAATTAGGTTAGTCAAACGATAAATTAAGTGTCTGGTGGAAGTTATTTTTTTAATGTGATTTATAGTATATAAGATAAATATGTAAGAAGAATTTTGTCTTGACTTACATAAATATACGTTTCAAACGTTAACATAAACATACCCTTATGAGTCATATTGATCGGTGATTTATCTCGGTATGTGCCTCGTGCTATTGTTTGTAGTAAAATAAATACATTTTACTAATAGTCTGATATACACAGTGCATTTTGATCCTAAACAAAAATCATGTAACATTTATGCATGCTATTTTCTTTTTTGCCGGAAAAACAGTTTGTATGAATGTTTTTTTTTTTTTTTAATTCCACACGGTTCACTGGAACTTTCGATTCCGACTAATTCAGATTTTGTCTCTCATAAGACCCACGGTCATAGAGGAAGAGGTTTTAACATTATTTTTTCCATTGTCACGCCTCGAACTGAAGATGTGGTTAAAAGAGAGTAAGTCTCTTTCCACTTGCTCATTATTGTCGGTAGTTTGTTTGTATGTTTAAATGTGAGCTTGAGGAAAAAGCCCACATAATGTGACAAGTTATTTCTGGAGTATCTGTATGTGGATATTCTTAAACCACGAAGCACAAAACTAGTGGCTAGTGGCTACAGGAGTTGGCGGGTAAGGCCAGTCCTTTTCCCCCGAACAACGACGACTTTCCGAGTGTTCCGCTTCCTTAATTATCGCAATCGATCGCAAACGTAATTCAAACAATTGGCCTTTCTAGTAAGCCATATTTGTAGGTTACAAGCTGTCATGTGCCAGAATTAGTCATTGCTCGTAAGTGTGGCAATGAATGCCGTGTAATGTAACCCATACGAGATTGAGGAAAAAATTAAGAAAGGAATGCAGTGGTTAGCAAGTAAAGGCTACTATAATTACAGGGTTGCCATTTAATGAATGTGACCTTATTAGAAGAAAACACAAGAGTATGTGTACGTGTAACGTGTACATACAGTAGAGATTGTACAAATTAAAATTAATTACAAAAGAGTACGTAAAGCACATGGGTGTGTGTGTGGTTGTTGGTTTTGCTTACCTCCAAATCTTGGACGTTTGTAGAAACAAAGCATGTGCTTCCCCTTCCACACACCAACAAATTAATCAAGTATTTGACGCCTTTCATTCTCTCTATATGTTTAGTTTCCCCCACATTCACCTAATCAACACACAATATATCAATTACTTCATGTATCTGCTTCCCTTTATTATTCAGTTTTGATCCCCTTAATTAACTGATTTCAATTCAAGCAATGTTGAGTGGGACTCAACACTATTATCATTAAGCTTGTTTTAGTATATTGTATGCTAATTAATAAATTAAATCCCTCGATAACCATATCCACGAGTATTTAGGAAGCAGTCAACAAATTAAAGCTGTGTTGGACTCCCATAATGTTTGTTAGAGAACACAATATAATAGAATACTTTTTTGAGTTTTTTCTCTGTGTCTCGAATCCTCATTGGTGGAAGCACATGCTTGGAAGGTGCACTTATACAGGATCCCAAATTAAATTTTCCATGCTCTCAGTCATTAGTGAGTAATATAATGCAAAAGAAACAAAAAAGGACGAGTCTTGAAGTTCATATATATGGTTGTTGGTCATGGATGGAGTAACTGATATATACATAAATATGCAACTTCACTTGAACGATCGAATTTCCTTAAACGGTGCAACTTAATTACTTTCTTCATTTCTATTTCAAACAGATTTAGTTTTTAACGCCGTTCTTTTTCCTTTTTTGAGGGGTGGAGACAAAATCCCAGAGAGTACGGGGAAGGGTGGTAATTAGTGATATGGGGGAAGACAAAGTGAAGGCAGTCACATCGCCATCTTTTGCTGAGCTTTGTGATAGCAACTCACTAAAAACGCGTCGCACGTCAAATATTATTCACTCTTCACTCCCAAAAGTCCCAACCTGAACGTGATCTTACTTATTACAACTTGACCATCCTATATCCTCAGTTAATTTCTCTTTGACCCTTCAATTACCTGTAAACAGTAGTAATGCCCTCATCAACTCTCACAATCCACTATGTCATTAATGTCAGTAAGACTTGTAAAAGAGATCATGTATAAGACAAGACAAAAGACTCACAGGGAATATTAATGTTCGTTGATATATATACATATGTATCTATGTGTGTCTGTGTTAAAACTATGAAGATAGGAGTTAGGACTGGAAACACAGAAAAGGACAAGCCACGACCAAGTTTATTTATCAGGAAAAAAAAAAAAAGTGATAAAGTGGAGAGAAAACGGCATGTTAGGGTTATGTCCGTAAAGCACGCAGCTGACTATGTATTATTATTATTACTATTATATAAGTATTATTTTTTTGTTGGGAGAGGGTTGAATTCAATGGATGGAGCATGTTAGCTGAAGCTTGCATGTGATTGAAACACAGACACAGACAAATGAGTCATTAAAAGCCCTCAAACCGTGGGAAGTTTCAGGTTTTTCTCTTCTTTTATATATCAGCATAAGATGACATTGTCCCATTTCTATTCATTAAATATATATACAGTTATACGCGCACACAAACGTTTGCTTCCTAGCTAATACCTTAGCTTTTTGCTCTCTGTCGTCACCCATGTTGGGCTCTTCTTGGGCCCCACTTCACGCGTATATGAAATGGGTGGGTCCATCTCCATCACTTTCTGACATTATTCTGCATATTACTTCTATCATGTTAGCTGGAAATCAAGACATAATTCAAAGATAGATTTATGTATAAAACTATAAAGAAAAGGACGCAAAAGTCCAAAACTTTCAATCCTCCACACACACACACACACACACACACACACACACACACACACACACACACACACACACACACACACACACACACACACACACATGAATATGCTGCATGCTTCTTTCTTCCCTTGTGTCCCTTCTATTCCTTCTTCACGTCTTCTTTTTCCCTCTTCCTCATGTTACTTGTTCTTTTCTTTCGGCCTAAACAAACAAAAGAAACCCACTTTTGCATTTCACTCCTCATTTCACTCTGTATTATTTCACCACATGCCCAGCTTTTGGGTCAAAAAAATAAAAATAAAGATTCCCTGTTACTTCCCCCTAGCATACTTTGTAACAACCTCAAATAGTAGTAGTGATCGATCATGAAAAGTTATTTATAATACAAATTTTTGAACAGTTGAATTATTGACCATCATTCGATGATGTTGGTGACACTTGGCATCATCTAGACAGCCTCCGTGTGTTTTTATTCAAATGTAGCCGTTTGCACATGGGACACAGGTGATGGGACGCACCAAAAACTAGCCCTGCAGCAGCAAACGTATGAATGAACTCCATGATTTGTTCCGTAACACATTAATTATAAGAATAATTCTCACTTACATACACAAGTATATAATATTGCTGCTGCTTATATAAATATGGTGTAAGATTTTTTTTTTCCCTTTTTGACAATGTTGTATGATTAATTTTTAATGTGTATGATGGAGAGGAGAGTGTTGGCATGTGGGAGAATAGTGAGTAGTAGAAGATGGCTCATTACCCACCAAAACCCTTATAAAACTATTATTGTCTTCTCCACACATACCAGGTACCATATGCTTTTGTTTCCCTGTCAAGTGTCAACCATCATCCTAAGCATTTAACTCTGCACTCAATATTCGCACAACCCCACAAAATCAAACCCCAATTCAAAAATATATCTCTCAACTTCATGCCATTTCATATATTTTTTCCACAATTTGCTTTAAACTTAAGCAAACACTCCATTCAAATAATATATGCACATAACTGTTTCTATAGAGCTTGTCCCAAGTACAGAGACTTCATTTGCATGGGAAGAACAGAGCATTCCATGCCGTCACCCATCAAATGATGATATGATATGAGCCTAATTATGGTTGTCTAAGAATCTTTGATCTTTAATTGATGTAGTCTCAACTTGGGATTGACCCAATCATCAGATTTTCCTCATCACACTAACATATTTATGCACCAACTTTAATGCCAAATCGTTTTTATTCATATTACTATCTATGTGTTACCACCATCTAATACCTCTCTCTCCCCCTCTCTGTTTTTTTTTTTGGCCAGAATATCTCTCTATACCTCACTCACATAATGCAAAATACGGTTCCCAGTATTTGTTAGTCTCCGGATGGTTTCAACCAAGGTATAAAATCTGATATCGACTGAGAAAAATGACACAAAAAGTTCCAATTAAATTATCAGTAGACCTGTTAAGTTATGGCAATGGTAGCTTAATTATATATATAGACATACATATTTCAAAGATTTTGCAGTTAAAGCTTCAGACTACAATCTAGTCGCTATCCCCCACTGTTCCTTATTCACATGAGAAGAATCTATGGGTAGGATAATGTATTTCAGATATTTCTAGGGCAAAAATAAGGTGTAATAAAGTATTATATTATACATAAGAACAAGCAAAAGTAGCTATCATAGTTGGAGAGACATGTGAAATCAAATTGGGCTAGTTGAAACGTCATTGGATATACTTATTCAATAATCATGACTTGCAAATTACAATATGTACAACTGGTAGCAAATAAGAAAGGGGGAAAAAATGAAGTCTTGAACCCTGAAAATCTTTGTGGGTCCCCTTGTTAAATTGGGAGCCAGATAGATTAGGAAAAAAGGATCTTAATGTCCGTGAAAGGATTCAACTACAAAAACCCACCCTCCCCTCCTCCACCCTCTGGCACCACACAAATTCACAAAACATAAACCTCTTAACTCAGTTATAATCTCCCAGACATTCTCACAAAATCCTTCCTGAAAACAGAGCAAGTCTCTGTTTTCTCCAACATCATGGGCAGGCCACAACAGAGATACAGAGGCGTCCGACAAAGGCATTGGGGCTCTTGGGTCTCTGAAATTCGCCACCCTCTATTGTAATTGAACCTTAGTTTTAATTCCACGTCCATGCACGCATGTTTCTCATGCTGGTTCATCAGCGAGTTGAATCTTTTCTTGTTTGTTTTCAGGAAGACTAGGATTTGGCTTGGTACTTTTGAAACAGCAGAGGATGCAGCCAGAGCCTATGATGAAGCGGCTAGGCTAATGTGTGGTCCCAGAGCAAGAACCAACTTCCCTTATAACCCTAATGTGTCTCAGTCATCTTCAAAGCTTCTCTCAGCTACTTTGACTGCGAAACTCCATAGATGCTATGTGGCTTCTCTGCAGATGACTAGGCCATCATTACCAGAGCCTCAGAGAGTGGTTTTTTCACCACATACTGATGTTTCAACGAGTAACTCTGTTGAGACAGTGTTGCCGCCACGCAAGAGAGAACAAGAAGAGCAAGAAGAATCATCAGAGGCCAATTGGGTGATGAAGAAGGTGAAAGTGGAAACTAGTCAGCAATTCAAGCCTCTTGAGGAAGATCACATTGAGCAGATGATAGAGGAATTGCTTTATTATGGTTCTTTTGAACTCTGCTCTGTGTGATGGACTAAAGAGTTCCAGCTTCATGCCGGTTCACATTCTTAAATTGTGCGCAATGTAGTGCATTTTGCTAATTTAACCCATTTTTCTAAACCTTCTCTTCCTCTGTCCTGTCTGGCTTAGTAAGTTAGTTCGTCCTTTGGTCCTAGATGATATACCTTCTACGTGACTTATTTAGATAATGCTATGTGTACAGCCGATTATTATCGACGTTGCTGTAATGTTTTCAAGTTACTAGTACTATCTTTATTATGTGTTGTGGCTCTGTTCTGATGCAATGTGCAAATTAGTCTTCCTCTCTTCTGAAACCATAAGGGCAAAATTTGTCAAAGGGCACATCTTTTGAGAAAACTGGCAACATTCGTTTTTTTCAAACATTGTAGAATTTTATGCACTAAGGTTGCTCTTAGCTCTGACACAAGCTATAAGAATTGAATTCCATTAAAAAAAATTGTTATTTATTCTGCTTTTTATTATAACACAAAAATATAGATGACAGACCACTTGACAACCTGGGTGATGAAATCTAAATATTTTTCTTCAGAATCTCTATCTAAATAACCTCCTCTGTTTTAAACCCCCACCAAAGTCTCTGCTTCAAGATTCTCTCATCATGCGATGTGGCGAAAATTATTGGAAAAATTCATTTAAAGTCCCAAAAAAAAAAAAAAAAAAATACCAAAAAAGTATGTTAAAAAGGTTCTATTAACAACTTTTTCATAGGGTATTAACAATTTCATCTGTAATTTTTAACAACTCCTTGGATCTTTTTGACATCAGAATTTTTTCTGGGATTTTTTTGACATTCGGATTTCCCCAAAATTATTCAGGTCATCTCTAGTTCTTCCTGGCACTTGGTTAATTATTTGCTTGACTCAACACTTCTGTTAGACAGTTACGCACAATCTATGCATGTTACTTTTGCAGCTCCCACCAACTGAATTCAATTTATGAGGCTAATATATTTGTTTGGAATAGTAATTGAATGTCTTAAAAACAGCTTTTCAATCGTAATTTATGATGTACGAGATATGTCTTTTATCTCGATTTACATAAATTAATACTCTTAAAGTAAAAAGTTAATTAAATGAAACGTATAATTGTACCAATCAATAGTGGTACAGATTTAATTTCTTTTAGGTATTGTGGCATGACGAGGAAAATGGAGACTCCGTTAAGGGCTAGTGGGAAGTATACTGCATATACATGAAGCAACAAAATTTGAACTTGCTAGAGAAGAGTGAAGAGAAATGGTAATATTTTATTGTTGTGTATGTGGATTGTGGAGGAAACCATTATTAATGGGGAAAAAAGGGAAAGATTACTTATAAAAAAAAATAGATGTCTTTTTGTTAGGGATTGCTGCTGCTACTAAAAGAAAATGGACACTGAATGAAATTGAGTGGAAGTTCTAATGATTTCTTCGAGGGCCCTTTTCCCATTTTAATCTCCAAAAGGCCTTTCCATGTTCATCTTTCAACCTCCTCTGTTTCACTCTCTTTCTACAGCAAACCCAATTATGTTTCTGAAATCCACAGCTTCTTTCTGAAAAATATATGTTCATGGTCCCCCAGCTCATTTTTTAACAGACCCAACAAAAAAAAAAAAAAAAATCACACTCTGAATTATGAAACAAATGTGCATGACTTGTACAGAAATTTAAAAATGACGGTGTTTGTTGATTTCCTTTTTTTGTAAAGAAGAAAGCGAAGTCATATAATTCTTAACAGAATCTTTGAAACAAAAACGTGAAAGATGGCGTTATGGGGATCACTGAATCAATTTCTGGTAATCTTCCTCAGTGGGAGACAAAATATATATCGTCGAGTGTGAAAACAAAGGTTCATGATTAACAAATGGGGTAAATTGAGGAGGATTATGATTGTTTTCCCCCACGTAAATGAAAAGAGAACATGTCGTTTTCTGACCACCTCTGCATCTGAAGCAAGTTTAATCAGAGGTGAATATGGTATTATCTTTACCATTTGGGGTCTTTTTCCATTCTGGGGATGATTTTTCTTTAGTTTTGAGTGGCTGTTAGTTAATGCTTTTTAGTCGAGTGTTAGTAGTTAGACTTAATCCATGACCTAATCATGTTTTAGAGTTTCAAGTCAGCTTCATCAACAAGTTCAGATGTTTTTCTGTTCAACACCATTATGAGGCAATGCTAGATTCCTGTCTGCATCCACAATTCTCCCAAATAATTATGGTTTCAACCTTATTATTGACTGTCCCAATAACTGTCCAATGGATCCAGGAGAATAAACTAATTATGAGTCAATTTACGTCTAAATTTTTTTGTCTGCTATCCTTGAGTCCGTAAGCTAAACTTTTTGTTTCTTAAATTTTTAGTCGGTTATTGATTTAATTTTTGAAATTTAATCTTTCTCGATTAAACTAAAGTTTCATATAAAATTTCAAATTCTTATTTAATTTCTTCGGATCAATAATTTTTTCCAGCAATGCGTGAAGAGACTATCATCCTTGAATTAAAAGTTACACCAAGTGTTTGTTTAGAACTGTGTAGTTTCAAATCATAACAACTAATTTTGTAAGGTTAAGAAAGTTTAAGAACTTGATTAATAAAAATTAAACTTTTAGGAAACAAACTACTAATTAAGACAAACTTACAATGGCAAAACAATAGCAACAATTATCTCATATGATAAAGTTGACTATATAAATCATACGACGTCATTATGTTTCATCAACAACTAAAACTTTAGATAATTTGTTAATTAAAAGAATGTGCTCAATAAATCCATTGGATGTTCTTTTCATTCTTCGTTTACCCATTTTCATAAGACGTCATGCTGCTTGGTTCTACCTTCTTACGAGCGTATCAAATGGTCTTCTCTATACGTGTTCGAACCACCTCAAATTATTTTTACCATTTCTATCTAATAAATAACACTACAATTCTTCCACGTATACATGTTCATTATGAAAAGGCACTGTGTGTAGATTAATAGAAAAAAAAAAAAAAAAAGTGTATCTTCATCAAGTGTATGTAATGCATAGTGTGTGTTGATGATTGTTAGAGGGAGGTAGCAGCAGAGTTGGGTGCAGGAGGGGGAAGTGTGTTTTGGTGTTCCATCTCTATCAATGAAACTTCATCATTGTTCTCCTGTTACTTGTAATTGATTTTGTTCCCCACAACCATCATATGACTATCTCTTTTGTTTTTTGTTTTACTTTTCAATTTCATTTCTCTCAAAGTTGGTTAGATCATGTCATGTTAGTGAGTTTTTTCATCATTAATCCTTTTGAATTTTTACACCCCCGTTTTCATCAGACACACACATGCCAGCTCCAACATCACCATCTTTATCCCCTCACCCTTCTCTCTCTCAACGAAAGTAAGGGTAAAATTTAAAAGCTTTCTTTTTTTGTTGCTGGACATGTCTGTTTTCCAGGAACTACTGTTGATTTATTTGGTAAGCAAATTACCCTGAAGAATGATAAGATGTTCACTTTGTCTGGCATTTGACTTGTATCATTATCTTTACTACTGTAAATCTGAGTAATTAATTAAAGTTCTCTAGTTTTTATGATTGGAGTGCATCTTTCAAGGTTAAATACAGTTGAGGATGTTCGGCTTCATTATTATCCAACACTTTCATTCTCCTGTCTTGTGCGTTCCATATTCACCAATGGTTTTTGAAATATATATATATTTTATATATATATATATATATATATATATATATATATATATATATATAAAGGTTTTGGTGGCTGTCTTATCCATGAAGAAGCATATTCCTTGTACTTTTTATCCCGTTTTTTTCTTGTAGCTCTGTAATGACGTTGATTAATGTCGGCACAGTCATTGTTTCCTGATTTACATAATTTATGCTCCATTGGAAGGAAGTGTGTAGATACTCTCATCAGGACATAATGTTGTTCAATTCACACAATGACTCTGTGACAGCATAAGTTAATCAGAACAAATAATATTTTATATGTATGAGAGAAGATTCATTCATTCATGTTATATATAGCTCATAATTAACTCTAGCGGTGCCTCTAGTGCGGGTAATTTGTAGGAGGTGGCTTGTCTACTTATTGATCGGCCCCAAAAAAGCAATAAGGGATAAGACAATAATGCACGAGATGACGAAATATATGGTTGAGGGTAGCAGCAAAAGGAGGTCACAGCCAGCTCAGGGAAACAGCTTTGTATGAGAAAAAAGATACTCCGTGTTAAGCTGATATAACAATAATTCATGAAAAGGGGCTTTCGATGGAGTCAGCAACAGTTAAAAGGAATTAGGGGGAGTCAAAGAAGAGAGTGTTGGTGAGGAGGAAAAAGTGGTCAAAACCAATGATGGTAGAATCTTTAGTTTGAAATTAATGTTATTTGAGAGAGGAGAGACAGTATCACAGAGAGTCACAAGCACACAAGCTAATTCTGATGCCCAAACAAAACCAGAATATGGGATCTGTTGAGTCATGCATAAAGCCAAAGACCACTGTCGGGGAATTATAGAAAGGCATAGGTTGGTGGGTGTGGAGGGGTCAAGAAATGAAAAGCCAAAATACTTTGGGGCCAAAAGAGAAACTCTTAGTTAAATAATGCTTCAAGAAATGGATGAGTGTGTAAGTAAAGTACGTGGGAGATGATATTTTTGGAGGGAAACAGAGGAGGAAGATGCAGAGAAGGTGGTTAGGTCATTTGGGTCCATAATAACGTTTGGTAGGTTGTAGATTTAGGAGTAGATGACATGTCCCTTGCTCTTGTCGTCCCCTTCCTTCCCAAGTCCTAACCACACCAACAAGACAAGACATACACCCTTTGTTTTCTGCAGCATCCTATATGTTCTGGTCGGAAAGAGATGTGCATTGGCCGGATGGATGCACTGTTTGATTGTTTCTTTATATGGAGCGGACTTGATCAGGCGCGATCGCAGGCCTACGTGCACTCGTAGAGGGATCAAAGTCACATATTCGGGACACACGTTGGCGTTTAGCCGAGGGGGGTGTGTATGCTCCCGGAAGAGTGTGTGTTTTTGCACCTTAGGGTTAACCTCCGTATTTATAGGGTGTGCCTCGGGTGGGATAGTGTGGCGTAATCCACGCCCCCTAGTATCATAACGGTCGAATCTATCTTTAAATAAGATAGATCTCCCTTGATTATACCGAGATAAGATTTCCCTTTATTATAGGTAGATCTCAATATGTGATATATTCCTGTTGGGCTATCCAGTATTGGGCCCTATTCTCGGTCCGTAACAGATGCTGACCGTAGTTCGAGATTTCGAGCCGCGGGATGTATTTTGCTCCCAAGCAGGTTGTCTGGGGTAGGCTGCCGTGAACCTTACCCTCTCGTATGTCTACCACACATTGTCGGGTTGGGTCATTCTGGCCCTGGCGACCGAAGTCACTTACTCTCAGATCCGAGGTAATGTCTCAATGATCCGAGGTAGTAGTCTATTGCTCAAAGATCCGAGGTAGTATCTCGAAGATCAGAGGTCTTGTCTCATAGACCCGAGGTAGCGTCTCGAAGATCTGAGGTCTTATCTCAACGATCCGAGGTAGCGTCTCGAAGATCTGAGGTCTTATTGGGGAACTTGCTTGATTTCAAGGCCGGGGACCCCGCTGTGGTTGCCACCATCTTGATGAATTTTGCTTTATTTGTATTCTGATCGAATTGCCCCCGGCTCGGTAGCTCAAGTGTTTGAACTGCCGAGATGTATCATGCCCTGGTACTTCCTGCCCGAGGTGCAATACCGAGGTTGATTGGATCCGTTGGCCTAGCATGCCTGATTTTTAATCTGACTGGGCTTAACCTAGGAATGTCGCCTAGGGCCTACGTACCCTAGTAAGGGATCAAAGCCTACGTAGTTCGAGGTATTACCAATCCTTTACCGGGTGTCGTTCTGTGAAGGTTTGAACCAATTCACTATTTACCTCGACCATGGAGGTTACGTTCTCAAGAATCCGAGGTCCGATCTCAAGATCCGAGGTCCTTTATGGAGGTGTGCCGAATCCTGATTTTGTCAAGATTCTCCTAGTTTTGAGAAATTTGTGTCAGGTGCCAAGGTATGAGATAAGGCCAATAGTCTAGATTAAAAAACCTTCTGCCTTCTCGATCATTGCCCCTGCCATGTCAATCCGAATAACCCTGAAAGGGATTGAACCGAGCTTACCAGGCTAGTTTGTTGTATCTCCGGATTCCCACCGGGCCTATTTGTTGTAGCACCGCATTCTCCTAAACCGAATTATCTTGAAGAGGAACGGATCGACTTGCTTATATTGTCGATGCTTTTCAATTGCCACTTGTCTTGTCGTCCTCCCGGCTGGCGTCAAGGGCTCGGGTCGTCGGTGCATCGACTATAAACATATGTTCATAGTTCCAGTGAATCCCAACGTATGTTGGTGATTCTGTGACCGGGCCAGGGTCTTTAGTAATGCAGATCTGCGTTTATCGTCCAGACTTGCCATCTGGGGAAGTTTGATAGGGTTTTCTTAGTTAACCACATAAGGTGTTTATTTAACGCACTACCGAGTTCCGGCTCCCTCGTCCGGGTTCAATCGCCAAGATAAGGGCAAAATGTCACATGTTTGGCCGAATTATCCTAACTCCAAGCCAAACATTTGGGCCTGATCAGGGTCGGTTATGACAATTCATCTTCTTATCAAGGAGCGAGCGTTGACGCGTCAATTTTGTGAAGACCTTTACGGTGGGTTCACACGGTGCTCGAAACCAAGGCACATCGGCCCTAGTGTCGCCCATCTAGATGTGTCAATATAAACCGGGTTCTAAGGCGCGGTGTAACCGGTATGTGGACCTCGGTGTAAAAAACTTAAGTTATAAACAGCACGCACTTTGAATTTCCACTGGGGGATTTAAATAATCCACTGCAATGATCTAACAAAAACCAGGAAAATACAATTATCATAAATGTAAATTTGAAATCAAGATCAAGAAAATAACCGTGCTCAAACATGATGCGTTTGAGGTGTTGCGAGTGCCGAGCCAGGATCTAGCTATAGTAGATCTTTAGTTTGTCGGCGTTACGAGTCATTTTGATTGGCTTCATTCCCAAGGTTTCGAGTATGTATGCTCATTTGCCGAGCATCTCTTCAACCCACGCGGGCCTTGGGTTTGCCACCATTGGCTTGCCATCCCTGGCGTTCTTGTTTCCGACGTCTGCTCGTCGGTGTACGAGGTCAAGCTGGCGAAGGCCGGTTGTAGCGGCTTTGCTTAACCAAAAACCTAGGCTTATCAGCCGTGGTAATGGTATTCAGTTGATCCGAGGTCCAATTAAGAAGCACAGATTTCACTGGGTCATCTTCAGTTTATCCAGGGGTCCAATCAAGGAGCGCGGAGTCAACTGGGTAGTCTTTAGTTTATCCGGAGTCCAAACAAGGAGCGCGGAGTCCACTAGATAATTTTTTGTTTATCCGGTGTCCAATTAAGGAGCGCGGAGTCGACTAGATAAGTTTTAGTTTATCCGGTGTCCAATTAAGGAGCGCAGAGTCCACTAGATAATTTTTAGTTTATCCATGATGGGTGTTGTAACCCAGAATTTGTTTATCCGAGATGGGTGTCGTAACCCGAGATTCCATTATGGGTGTTGTAACCCTTGATTTGTTTTTACGCGGAACTCAAATCTAACCGGAATACAAGTGTAAGGGTTCCGCCTTCATTCCCTTTCGTAGGGACGGACTCCACGTGGAACTTGGTTTTCAACCGCAAAGCGTAACACGGAGCCCGGATTTTTACTGTATTAAGTGTAACCGGGGTCCGCCTTCTTTTCGCTTCTCCCAAATCTTTCAACGGAGCCGGATTTAAACCAGATTTGGTGTAACCGGTCCGCCTTCAAGACTTTACGCGGATCCCAAACGTTAACTAGATTCAGTTAACCGGGTCCGACTTCAAAACTGTACTCGGATCCCGTACGTTAACTAGATTCAGTTAACCGGGTCCGACTTCAAAACTTTTTGCGGATCCCGTACGTTAACTAGATTCAGTTAACCGGGTCCGACTTCAAAACTTCATGCGGATCCCATACGTTAACTAGATTCGATTAACCGGTCCGACTTTAAAACTTCATGCGGATCCCGTACGTTAACTAGATTCGATTAACCGGGTCCGACTTTAAAACTTACACTTACCGACGGCGTTACCGCATCCCGAGGAGTACGTTTTAGCCAATATGAGGCATTACCGCATCCCGGAGGAATACGTTTTAGCCAATATCACGGCCATATTGAATCCCGTTTGGCCTCTATGTCAATTCTTCGCATCCCGAGGATTACGTTTTAACCGTAATGTGCACGAAGCTCGGATTTTAACCAGATTCTGTATAACCGGGTCCGTCTTCAATACTATATACTGATCTCGGATTTTAACTGTATTGAGTGTAACCGAGGTCCGCCTTCTTTCCTTTTTCGTAGTATTAAACGAGACTATGCCACTAGATACTTTGATGGATTGAACGTGCCGTGTCAAGGAGATGACATTTACCATAAGATAGGTTAGGAGTCAAAATAAAGTTTTGAGAAACTAACCATTTATATTAGCCGCAGACTGGTGAGAGAAATTGGCCTGACATAGATTGTTGTATTGGGTTCCGTTTGACGACTGCTAGAGTCAAAAAGATATTGCGCATAATATTCATCTGGTGCCAGCCGAGAACTATACGCCCGACATGGTTGACCAGGATTTAATCTGGAGTGCATTTCGGTTTTACCGCGTCTCGGTTTTGACCTTTGCTTTGGTGTTACCGTATCCTGAGGGAGTACGTTTTAACCTTTATCTCGGTGTTGCCGCATCCTCGGATTCATGTATGTTTGTAAACTTGACATGATTTTAAACTATGTACCTCGGATTCCTACATGTTTAACTCGAACATAGTTTTGGGAAACGGGTTTATATACCTCGATTCCTACATGTTTAACTCGAACATGGTTTTGGGAAACGAGTTTGTATACCTCGGATTCCTACATGTATAGCTTGGACGTGATTTTCAAAAACTTGTTTGTAGGCGTCTCGGTACCTCCTCATCTCGGCGTATCATCAACCTCGACTATCGCAATGGGGTCGGGATGCCATAGGCGTTGAATCGGCCTCGGCGTATCATCAACCTCAACTATCTCGATTTGCTCGTTTGCCCCGCTCGAAACAATTAGATCCGGAGAAGGGAAATACAACTTGCCGTAGATAGTATACCTTGACATGTACTCAAAGTACATGAGGCATTGCTCAATATTGTAACAGTTGCGGAATTTCAACCGAATGTAAGCTTAACACTCTTGATTCCATATCTTCCCATGAGGCATCATTTTCTGTAGTAAATTCCACCGTGAAGAAACTGGTTGGAGGGATTGCAGCTTTTGCAACAAGAACACTAAAGGACCTACTGGGGTTGTTATATCTACCGCGGTAATGCAAGTGATTGTCCCTCTCTTCATATTTGATGGGAAACGGTTTGTGGATAATGTTGATGAGGAAAAATTGATGCAGTTATGTCGAATTGTCGAAGCTAGTGGAACTAATGGTTGGCATCAACCTCAGGGAGATAAAATGATGGTTCATGAGTGACCCCAAGTCCGTAGTTCCAATACCTTTTTTCCCTCACTGGAGTTATAAACTAGCGTTGCCAAGCTCGGCATCTAGTAATCTCGGCGTACCTCGGCGTCTCGGCACCTTCTCATGTTGGCGTATCATCAACGTCGACTATTGCAATGGAGTCGGGAGGCCATAGGCGTTGAATCGGCCTCGGCCTACCAATAACCTCGGCTATCTTGATTTGCTCGTTTGAGATTCTCAAATGGGTATTGAACCCGCAACTGTATCAATTCCTAGATCTCATCCTCTATCCAGTGGCTATTGTTGCGCGGTGGGCCCGGAGGTTGCTGTGCCGGGCTCCCGGCACAATGTCGCGTAACCTCGATCTTGGCTTCGGAAGCTTGCTACTTTCTTTCTCTATCTCGGCCTTTTCAAGTTTCGGCGTTCGGGCATCTCGGACCAAACCACTACAATCTCGGCCATTAGTAAATGACATAGAGATTTCAAATGTTGTGATTGCTTATAATCCAAATAGGGCATCTAAATGTATGCCAGAATTGAAAAGTCTGGGTTCCCAAGTACAGAGGATGACAATCCTATGTTCTCGAGGAGAGAGGATGACGATCCTAGGTTCTCTCCTCCCGACGAGAGAGGATGAAGATCATTCCCATATCTTCTTGCACGTCACGTGGAGACATGAAGAGTTAAAAGGAAACCCATGTAATGATATGAAAATACTCAAAGTGAAATAGAAGATGTAGAAGAGTCTTGCATGGGTGACGAGTAACTTTGAGGAGTTTTCCATATTAGAGTTTCTCTTAAATGAGTTCTCAATGAGAGAATTCTCAAAGAGAGAACCCGGCGATCCTTCCAAGCTCTCGTCTCATCATGTGGATTTAGAGGATAATTATAAGAAACTCCTTCTCTTAAAGGAATTCTCAACGAGAGAATTCCCAAAGAGAGAAATTGAAGATCTTCCAACTCCTATTTTGCTCTTGCATAGATGAAGGCCTCCCAGCATCACCGAGCCGTAAAAATAACTCCTTTGGTTGAATCAGCCTTGGTTTACCAACAACCTCGGCTATCCCTATTTGCTCGTTTGGGATTCTCAAACGAGTATTGCCTTGATGGTCCGGAGGTCGCTGCGGAATTTCGGAATTGCCCATGCCAAGGCATCGATCGTTGCTTCTAGTATTGACCATCTTAGGTCACGGAATCGAAATTTAACGATCCCCACAGACGGCGCCAATGTTCGGTCGGAATCCGGATGTGGCTAGCTTTGGATGGACTACTTTGTTTGATTGTTTGCTTATATGGAGCGGACTTGACCTAGGCGCGATGCCTAGGGCCTACGTACCCGTAGAGGGATCAAAGTCACGTAGTTCGAGGACACACGTTGGCGTTTAGCCGAGGGGGTGTGTATGCTCCAAAGCAAGAGTGTGTGTTTTTGCACCTTGGGTTAACCTCCGTATTTATAGGGTGTGCCCGGGTGGGATAGTGTGGCGTAATCCCTTTCGCCCTAAGATCATAACGGTCGAATCTATCTTTAAATAAGATAGATCTCCCTTGATTATAGCTGAGATGAGATTTCCCTTTATTATAGGTAGATCTCAATATGTGATATATTGCCTGTTGGGCTATCCAGGTATTGGGCCCTATTCCGGTCCGTAACACTATACAACATCAACACGTGTGTATGCGTATGCACTCATGTATGTTCATGCTCATTTTTTCATATCCCTGTCTTGTACAAATCTGATGACATTTGCAACTCTTACCCTATTGTTTGGACCGAGAAGAAAAATAGAGTATTGAGAGTTTTTCTCTCCAGTATTTGATTGGGTTTGATTGTGAGCGAATTAAGGCCCATTTATAAGCCACATACAATGGGAGCCCATCACTGCTGTCTTCGGCTTCTCAGTCTGTTTTTCAATGTCCAACCTATACTATAGTCTATATACCAACACGTAACTTATATCCCTGGTCTCGTACGTTTTGATTGGTTTTGATTCTGCGGGAAATGAACATTTCAATAATAGATAGCCCGTATGGTGGAAGGAATGAGAATAATTTCATTGAATGAAAAATAATATTATACCGTGTGGATTGTTTAGATTGATAGAAAATATGACTTTGACTTGACTAGAAATGAATATGCAAAAGCGATGGCTAACAACAAAACAAATTACGCGGATTTCCTAAGAATTACATTTGAGTCATTCCGTTGGAAGATCAGATTTTAGTATGATGGGTGCAAATATTGCATCGTATTTATGTGGGGAGACACAAGAAGTTGGTCGTCATGGTTGACCCAGAACCGACTGATCTAATTACTTCAGTTGCTGAGGAAATCCGTCGGTGGTTGTCGTGGAAAGGCGAGGCTTCTTCAGTTGGTGAGGGCTCTCCCTCCTCGTCCGCCGTCAAGGAGAAGGCAGGGATGTTTAGATCGAAGTCGCGGTGGGCGGATCTCACACCTTCGGAGGTACAAGCAGTACTGCTGACGTTGGAAGAAGATCCTCACAAGCAAGTCTATGAAGATAATAGTGGAAATATGGAAGATAACGTTGATGGCGTTCTCTCTCCTTCATTTCCTTTTTTTTTTTTTTTATAGCTTACCACGTAAGCCACGTAAAGAATAAGAACCACAATCAGCTTGCTCATTCATCAAGCCACATTAACATAATTGACAGCGTTGAGGTTCTTTTTAAATTACAGAAAGTAACGTTGTAAACGGAAATAAATTTAAAATACCAAAAACACTAATTTTAAACTATAGGAACTAAAACTAAAATAGGGATAAATTATTAAGAACTTATATTAACCCTTAAATGTAAGTAATCTAAGTTGATATTTTCATATATATGCGTTTACTTTGACCCTTCCACACCCTATATGTGAAAACCAGTGGAACTGAAAGGCCACATCATGTGAACAAAAAGCTTTAGCATCAAGAATGCTGATTTTTTTGGTATCCTACCCATTTCACCGAAACCTTTGGTTTTGACTAATCTGGATTTCGTCCCTCGTCAGACCTACGATCGTTGGGGAAGAGCTCCCAACATCATTTTTCTTTATTCTCACGTCTCGAATCGAGGACGTGGTAGTGGGAGAGCAAGCCTCTTACCACTTGCTCCCATTAGTATAAGAATGCTGAATTAGGAAATCACACGGTGGAGCTATGTCCTGATAAGATTGTTGTAAAGCCCTGCGAGTGTGCAGGCCACACTCATTGGTTTGGGCCCAACGGCCCAATTATTCTAAGATGGGTTTTTTCCCACTCCAAAATTACCCCCTAAAAAAATACTCTGCTCTTAATAAATCGTAAGGGTTGTTAGATTCCTCTATGTCTTAAATTCAAGTATTAGATGAGACATTTGTGTTAGAAGAGATTGTCACGAAATGTGAACTGGATATCACCTAATAATGTTCTCTCCGTCTTTTTTATTATAGCCCAATATTTGAATTGGTTTGTCCTTTTTATAAGAGGCCGAAAGAACTTATTTCAACATTTAATGAGTTTTTTTTTTCCATTTTTTCCCTTGTTAATTATCTATACTACATTAACTAAAAGGTTGACGATAATTATGTTAACTATGTTTCTCTCTCTTACTTATCTTTTATAAATAAGGACATACTTAAAAAAAAAAGTTTATTTCAAGAATATTTATTATTTTAAATTGTTTTCTTAAACTCGTAATTTAATTAACAGCTTTAAAAAAACACATGGCAGAGGGTAAAGAGGGTTAAGGAGCGCCCAGCACCACGAAGTTTGCTTCAAGGAGCGCCCAGTAACACAGTTTTTTTGGGAGCAAAAGTACTCACAAAGTTACATTTTGGGAGCAAAAGTGACACAAACAGTTAGTTGACCGGACGATCAACGTCAATGTGGATGGCGTGAAGACGTGGACGCTGAATAGGACTGACAAGAAGCCAACTAAGAAGAGAAAATGCTGAATGGATCAGTGCAAAGTAAAAAAAAAAACACCAAAAACACCCAACTGATATCGGGCTTCATTCATTCACACGCTGGAAACGAAATCAAATTGGGGAAATTCAGAAACCCTAAGTTCTCCCACCGTCGTTCATCATACCCAGCACCACCGTCGTTCCGACCGCCGTTCTTCCCTCACCGGACCTCACGTCCGTCGTCCGTCACCGACAATCAACACACACACCATCGTTATTTTGTAAGTTGCGAGATAGGGTTTCGGTTGTAAAGCTAAACCGATAGCTTCTGTTGAATCGAGAGGAGGGAAGATAGCTTCTGTTGAATCGAGAGGAGGGAAGATAGCTTCGGTTGAAGAAGTCGAATAGTGTTTTTTCCTGTCCGGCTAACTCAGGGACGAGCAAAGGGTCAAAATCCTCTACCAAACAAGGTGAAAGATCCTCTGTTCATTTTGGCTTTTTTTTTTCCTCAAGTTCTTTGATTGATCTTAACATGAATAGATAAAATTTTATCCCAATGCTCAAACAAACGCCTACATAATTAACTTGCGACTTGAACTTTGTCTACAACTTCGTTTTTTTTATGGAATCTGTTAACAACTTATGGGGGATCTAAATTATAACTACATCTTACCACCCCATGTCTTGATTTACCTCAATGTAATTGTCAAGGGAATTATGTTTAATATTCAATAACTGATTTAGATATCTTACTATCAGTTTACACTAATAATAACAAAATGAACCTTTACAATGTAATTAATTACCTGCCAAACCTCTGATTCGCCTAATACAATTTCTTGTTCATGACACTAGCTTATTTTGGTTATGACTTATGACCACTTATGTGAATTGACACTGGATATGTAAATATACTCTATTTATTTTAAACTATGGGTGGATAATGTTTATGTTTGATTTGAATTGTTTAAATAAAGTTAAAACATCTGGACTTTTATTTTATTTGATTATAGTTTGATTTTATTACTGAATCTAAATATGAGTAACTATATCAATGATGTGTGTGTGAAGATAGTGTTAAAAGATAAAGGTTATTTGAACTCTGTCTACACAATTACCAATTGAAGATGTTAGGAACCAATAGATTAGGTCCCCTAATAGTGGTAATATTAAGCCAAATAACAGCGCTGATGCGCAAAATACAATCTGTCAAGAGTTTCTCACTCCCACAGCCAAGAACAGGAACTAATCTCTCTCACAGACTTCCTCCCACTCTCTGCAACATGCGCTCAAAAAAATACCAGATACCTCCTTCCCACGGTTCATATAGACAAAAAAGCACCATTGCACAGTAAGCAAAAAAACTTAAAAAGTATCCTTTCCTTTTGTTGTTTGTCTAGGTTTTCTGGTGTAGGTTTTCATGAATGGGGTCCTTTTAGAAGAACAATACATTCTAGAAAGGGTAAGCATCTCTAGTGATTATATGTATGACTATTGTGTTTACTGCATTATTTAATTATTAATGACAATTTCAAACATGAATTATGCACGCACATAATTACTATGTTTGGATTTCTGATTCCTTTTGGTTTTTTGCATGCGTAGTGGGAATGGCGTCGAAGGGAAATGAAGAGGACATAGTAAGATCAAATGTGGAAGGGTTCATTGAAGAGAGGGGACCAAGTGATGATTATGATGAAATTGAATACCTCGGTTCTGAGTACAATGTTCCAGATGATGATGGAGACAGTGATGTCAACGTGTTTAATAAACCGAGCTATGGGGCTGATGATGGTGGTGATAGTGATGATAGCTCTTACAGCGGGCAAAGTAGTAGTTCAGACATACAAGAAAGCATCAATGATGACTCGGAAATTGGAGAGTTTGATGTGGAGGATGAGAGTGATGATAATGAGGAGGGCTTGGGGAGCGATAATGAAAGAGTGCCTCTTCAACAGCTTTGTGTCCTCCCTGAGGCTCAACCCTCAGGTACAATGCCGTATTTCGCTCTTGGGATGACGTTTCAAGATAAAAACGAGCTTAAAAGGGCTGTAGATGAGTATTCTATCAACCGTGGGGTTAAGCGTACAATTGTGCGTAGTGATAGGAGGTCATTTAGGGTGGTGTGTCAAGATGGCTGCCCTTTTACACTATATGCGTCTACACCTGGGGAGAGTGTGGGGTGGGAAGTGAGGTCAATGTATAATGAACACATGTGTGCACGTGTGTTCGAAAATCCAAGAGCTTCGACAAAGTGGTTGGCTGAGTATTTCAAGAACAAGGTGCAAGAAGACCCTAAATTCAAGTCGAAAGACATGAAGAATGAGGTGCAAAGGGATCTAAAGGTCAATGTTAGTGTGTATAAATGCAAGAGGGCGAAGAAACTCATCATGGACGAAATGCAAGGGGGTTTCAGGGATGAGTTTGCAAATTTAGAGGCATATTGTAATGAGTTGAGATTGTCAAACCCTGGTTCAGACGTGTGCGTGGAAGTGATCAAAGAGGGTTTGGAACATGGACGAAGAATTTTTAAGAGGATGTACGTATGCTTCAATGCCTCGAAGGTATCATTGCCATTTATTAAATTAATTTTACATTCACTTTACAATCACAAGTGGTAATATAGATGGTGTTGCATAGCTGGTTTTGTTTTTCCGTATTGTCTGCTTTGATCTGAGTTTATATATCCCTGAATGATTTATTGCCAATCACAAATGTTGCAATCTGAATGTTCATAGACAATGTAAATGTATTTAAAAATTCCAATGGTTATTTGAATTGAAATATGTTTAATTGCAATCTGAATGTTCATAGACATTGTTTATTTTTTGTTATCATTTTGATTCATTGTAGCATGTTTTTTTTTCAGGTTGGGTGGAAGGAAGGTTGTCGGCCACTGATTGGTGTAGATGACACCTTCCTGAAAGGAAAAATCAAAGGAATATTGTTGACGGCTGTGGGGGTTGATGGGAATGATTCACTGTACCCTGTGGCGCTTGGACTTGTTGAGAAGGAAAACACACATCACTGGTCGTGGTTCCTTCTATGGCTGCAAAAATCTCTAAACTTGGCAAGTGGTGAGAATGTGACTCTCATGTGAGACATGCAAAAGGTAAGAATACTTACAAAGTTTGCAATCTGAATTTTTTATTTTAATTAATCACCATTGGTTTTAATGCCTTGTTTTATGTGAAAGGGATTTGCCAATGCCGTTAGTGAGGTGCTTCCGGGGGCTGAGCATAGATTTTGTGCCCAGCACATCTATGCAAATTGGAGCAAAAAATGGAGAGGCAACGAGTTCAAAAAGAAATTCTTCAGCTGTGCTTGGAGTACCTACGTTGAGGAATTCAAAGACAACCTCAAACGCATGGGATCCCTGAACAAAGAGGCAATCACAGATGCAGTAACATACCTTGTACAATGTTGGGTAAGACAGGTTTTTCATTCATATGTGGTATGACAGGTTTTTGCCCTTTGGTTACATATATGATATGTATAGAGTTCTTTTTTGTTTTTCCCAGGTTTTTGCCCTTTGGTTTACAATCAATGTTGTACTTTCCCCCATGAAAGAATCCATTGAGGTAAATCAAGATGACACAATCTAAGTAAAGGTTCTACTTAGACTTCAAACCCTTCCAGTGATCTACCATTTGATCAAAATTAGGCCAAATACATTAAAGTCAATTCATTCACAATACATTAGCATGGACTACATTAACACAAGATGATATTACATATCGCTCTTAAACTTTGTCAAACTCTCATAACTACAACAAAAGTAAACATCTACCCTAACAAATACATTAGCATGGACTACATTAACACAAGATGACATTACATATCGCTCTTAAACTTTGTCAAACTCTCATAACTACAACAAAAGTAAACATCTACCCTAACAAATACATTAACAATAATAACACCCAAGTCACCAACAATGTTGCTAATACAAGTTTGAACTTGCATTGCACCTTCTTCACTTCACTTTCTTTCACTAAAAATTCAGATTTCATCTTCATCACCTCACGTTCAAGTGCAACAAGCTCTTCGTACCACTTCGAACATGCATCCCCTCTTCAAAGATGGTTGTTTTCCTCATATAGATTGTCTATGTCATTGAGTAGCTCTTTGATCACTTCATTTGGCCTCGGCCCAAACCCGCCATCGTGCCATTCAAAATATCCACACCCACCATCCTATGAAATTTCATCACCCAACGTTAGAAATGAACAACCCACACAATTAAAAATGTCATCCCACATGTAACAAATCTGACCTAGTAGTAATTTCGGCACCCATAAAACCTCCTACCTGGGTTTCCTTCGGACCACGATGTCCACCTGGGAGCTAACAACGTGTGATAGCAATACCGCCTCGGACCTTCGTACTGTTCCTCGCGGCTATGTCTTCTCAACAAAACCACCTTCCTCCTCGCTTTCTCTGCCCTCCCTGTCGATGTTGATGATGAAGCCATCCAGCTCCCTCTCAATTTCAAATTCCTATATATCAATTATGTCAAAAAACAACTTCAAATTAATAAGAAGTACCCTGATCTTACACAACCAATACTCATTTTAATTATTTTGTCTCATTGCAAGCCACTTGAAATTAAGAGTGTTGGCCTCAATCCAATAAATAACATCACCCATGTACATGTGCTTATTCTTCTCATAACACTGAAGGAAAATAAATCACCTGATAACCCAAATCAGTGCCAAATTCAATTATGCTTTTGCGTATGATCCCTGGCAGAATGCTTCCATCTGCTACTGGGGTGCTGATAATTAAACCTCCACCAGATAAAAAGAAACATTAATTAAAACTAAAATAAAAATATTTGTATGATTAAGATCCTACACTTTTTACACACATACATCATCAGCTATACAAGTAAAGTGTAATGACCTAGGCGTGGTTTCCTCTTTTTATAAACCTCAAATTCAAAATCTTATGGCATTGAGATTATCATATTTAAACCAACGAAATACTGATGATAAAGACAACTGGAAATCATTGAAATAATGTGAAACCGAGAAGGTAGGGTAAGTTATAGCATACCTTGACAACAAATACATTAAAGATTAGAAGCTACCGACCTAAGCCTGCCTTACTGGTTATGCAGTCGGAGTTGGGCACCTCAAGTTTCTGCACACAACAATGAACACACCAATGAATCGAAGAATCGAAGCTACTGACCTAAGCCTGCCTGGTCGTCGATTTACCGCTATCGTCGCTGTCCAAAACCCTAGGTCACCATTTTCTACCCAATCGATCGACCTTCACCCACCGCACATGAACAACCCTAGCTCCCCATTTTCTTCTTTGCTCACTCAATGTTCTATCTTCGCTCGATTTGCCATGGTCACTTCCCTCGCTCAATTTGCCAAGATGAGTTCCCTCGCTCGATTTGCCAAGATTGGTTATGTTTTCAGGTATTGTTGTCGATCGCAAGTTCTTCGCTCACTCTGTGCTTATGAGCTTTGCGTTTTCTTATTAAAAAAAAAAATCCCAGTCAGCATTAGTTAGACACAGGTGGCAATAGTTAACAGCAAGTTAATCCCCCCCAACGGTTTGTGTCACTTTTGCTCCCAAAATGTAACTTTGAAGATTTCTTTCGCCTCAAAAAAAACTTTTTTTACCGCCTTCGAAAGAACTTCACGTGGTAGTTTGGTGCTCCTTAACCCTAAAACTTATAAAGATTGTCGGGGTGATTTGACTCAACTCATACTTAATTAGCAACACAACACAATAAGTCTTGCTTTAAACATAAAGTAATGTGTTCAGCTTTCCGTGGATACAGTGTGAGCGAGTTTCTTCTACCGAGTGAATGACAACAGAAACTCACCGCGAAGAAATGACAAGTGATCATAAGGTTGAAGACAGTGAGCATGGTTACAACTGGTGCACCTAACGTCGATCGTTTCAGAAGTTGAGGAGTTTCTTCGATCGTTTTGCGCGTACAATTCAGTGTTTGAATTCCTTTTTAATATTTCCGTCCTTTTACTTTGACTGCTTATGTTGTTCTTATCGAAGCCCCTGTTCTTAATCCAAAACAAAAAAGGAAGAAGCACGCGTTCTCTATCTCAACGAAACGCCACGTATGCAAAATTCCATTCCCATTGAAAAACATATGACGTTGCCGCGTCTTCAAACAGAGTGAATTGAATCTAATTCATTCCCAGCTAGCTCATGACGAGAATTTACTGTGCAATATCGAATTTCTGACGAAACTACAGTACATTCTAAAAAGGATTATTCTTTCCCAAGTCATTAAAAAATAATATAAAAAAAGTCTCACAACTACTGATAAGGTCTCATGTAATATTTAATGCAAGACTTGAAACGTCAGCATGCGATAGCTTTGTCTAACGTAAGGGACCCCGCTTTATGAGTTACGGAGTAACTCTAAAGAAGGTTGTGTGGTTCACTTGTTATCTCATGCCACAGGGTAATCAAACCACCTTACCAAACTCAGATTTGTTTTAATTGTAACGAACCTCCTCGTCTATTTTTTTTTTTTTGGCAGATATCACGTAACTTTCATTCATTTCCCAAATCTGACCAATTTAAAAGTCTCCAGCATCATAGATATTCCCCTATAAATAGGTTGTTCACATTAATTTTAGATAAAGTCCTGTCATTTTTTAAATAAACCATAAAAGTTGTTGTTCCGAACTTCTGATCCATGCCATTTCTTTTTTTCTTGAATGAATAGTACATTTTGAAGACGTGTCGTCTAACTTAAAATCTGATCTTCGAGGTAAGCAAGCTCAGTTGTTTGAGGTGTTCAACAATTGAACGGCCAGTTAATTACTGGATTCCATGTTTAAATTCAATTAATTATTATAAAATTTTCACTACTACAACACGAAGGGATATTGAGATCTGACAATTCGGTGTGTGTGTGTTTTTTTTTTTTTTAAGAATTTGGACGGACACATCCAACCCGTCGACCGTCGACATGAGTAGTATGACTTTGTGTTGTGGCGTTCAAATTTTGTTTAATTGAGGCCCTGTCGTCTCCGTTTTAGATTCCTTGCTTATTTAATCAGTAAAGATGAAATAAGTTAGTTATATAAACTGCATTTAATGAATTTTCACTTCAAAAATAACAATTTTTTTTCTGTCTGTCTATAGAACAACATTTTTCCATTATTTATCAATAAAATAATTTTTTTCTCCGCATCATAAAATAATCTGTGTCATCACGTATGATGAATTAAATTAGCTATTATAGAAAAACTAACAAATTCCTTTTTGGGTGGCACTTGTTCACCAAAATTGGGAAGACAGGTGTGACATATAAGATAAGAGAGTGGCAGAGAGATGCAAAATAAAAGAGAAATTATTGAAGTTACTGTGAATGATATTTGGGAAAATGTTTTTGAGGCGCTTTTTGATGTAAAAATCTCAAAAAAGAGGCCCTCAAAATTTGATAATACCTGAAAAGGTCTTAGGGTCTTTTTAGATATTTTTAGAATCTACGTGAGTTGTTAATTTGGTTGATATAGTTGTTAGTTAACAACTATATCATTTCATTAACAACAATTTTTTAACAACTAAATCGCCCTCATTAACATTAACAATATATCAAGATTACTTAACAACTATATCCCCGTTAACAACTCACCCAAGATTCTGAAAATACCTGAAAAGGCCTTCAGATATTGTCAGATTTTGAAGCCTTTTTTGATATTTTTATACCAAAAAGGCCCTCAAAAGGATTTTCCCTTGATATTTGGAGTCATTTTCAGGAAACTGAAATAGAAGAAAATTCAGAGGTCCAAGTCCAGTGGGCGGGTTTTATCTTTAGTTTTAGGCCTTTTCCCAGCCCTTTGAATACACAGCTATGGTCAGACACACAAACACACGCCACAACAGTTCCACTGTACAAATACAGAGTTGTAACAAAAAAAAAACAGTCTTTGGTCTCTGCCTTCACTCTTCTCTTCTTCCCCCATATAATCCCCCTTCCCTCCTCCTCTACAGAAAACCCTAAAAACCCAACATTCCCATCTTCTTCCCTCTCTTCATTCTTCATCGTCCACCATCACACACCAGAATCACAACTCCTCTGTAATCCAACTCATGTCCTCTGTGATCTCTTCTTGCTTTCGTCCTTCCCATACTTCCGATGACCCTCCTCCTCCTCCGTCCCTCTCACCCACTAATCCCAACCTCACCACCTATTTGTATCACACCCACCTCGGCTTCGTTTCCCTCACTTGGTCTCGCTCTGTTCTGGGTCGTTCCCTTCATCTTCAGCTTCATCCCCATTCTTCTTCTCCTTCTCCTTCTTTTCACCTACACATCAAGCCCTTCCTCTTCTGCAAAAAACATGGTGTCAAGAAAATATCCCCCAGCACCCGCATCTTTTGGAACACTTCCAAGGCCAGATTCGGGTCTGGACCCGAACCTCTCTCCGGTTTCTACGTCGCCGTCGTTGTCGACAGGAGCATGGTCCTTCTAGTCGGCGATGGCGTTAAGGACTCGTATTCTAGAACCAGAGCACGCGAGCCCCTCACTCCTCAGATTCTTGTTCTGAAAAGAGAGCATGTCGTTGTACATAATAAAGTTTACTCCACCAAGGCCAAATTCGGAGGCAGAGTGAGGGACATACGAATCGATTGTGGTTCCGCAGACGATTCCAGACTCTGCTTCAGCGTCGACGGCGAAAAGGTCCTTCAGATTAGGCGTTTGGAATGGAAATTTCGAGGGAATGAGAAAGTCGAAGTGGATGGGATTCCCGTTCAAATCTCCTGGGACGTCTACAACTGGCTGTTCGAGAAACATAGTAGTGATGGGCATGCTATTTTCATGTTCAAATTTGAGGAGCAGGAAGAAGATGCTGATGAAAAAGGGGGCAAGGAGATTGGGGATAGGAACTTGGCGAATTTGTGGTCGCAGCAGCAAAGCTGGAGTGGATACAACGATTTAGGGAAGAGCTTTTCGTCGTCGTCGGTGTCAATGTCGTCGTCGGCGAGGTCTCTGGGTGGTAGCTCCTCCGTGCTGGAATGGTCGAGCGTGGAGGAGAATGAATTGGTGGTTCCTGTTGGCTTTTCTTTGCTTGTTTATGCCTGGAAAAGTTGAGAGCATCGTTATAGCTTCTCTTTCTTGCTTGTCTGTCATAATTACTTGCACTGACTTTTCTAACTAACCCCACATTTATTTGCTGAACATACATATATATACACACTTGAATAAATCTCATTAGAATCATAATGGAAGCAATCTTTCTGCAGATTCTCGTTCCATTCCATTTCCTTTCCGTACACTGTACTGCAGTAATTCATCTATAGATGCTTGCTTTATCGCATTCGTCGTGTTGTGAGAAGCAATTTTGATTAAGCCAACAAAACCAATCGTTCACAATTTGTTGTTCGTCTGAACTCTGAAGGTTAAGTGTTACAGCAGTTTTAATTAGGATTGTTTTGCCTTCATTTTGTGTATTAACGATTCGAATAATAATCCAAAATGTGCAATCTCTACGGTGTACAAAATTGACTTTTTTCATCTGACTGTTTTTTTGTGACTATGGAGACCGACCGGCTTACACCGCAGTACCGCAGAGTAGTAGGTTGACCCGGTCAACGGAGAATCCAATTGTTGAATTCCACGGTTGATATTTTTGGACAGCGCTGCCGACAACTTGGTGCTTTCATCATCACCATATAAATCCATCTTCTTCGGTGATACTAGTAGTAGTACTATTATTATTTTTCGCTGCTGATGCGAGCAAAACAAAACTTTTTTAAATTTATGCATGTTAGAAAAAATTAATTAAAATTAGTTTTTTTTTTAAAAAAAAAGATTTTTAATTAATTATAAATACTAAAACATTAATTTTTTAAAACAAAATATGTTGTATTATAAAATATATAAGAGGTGGTCTTGTAATAACAACAAATGATGATGAGTCCAAATTTCTTTCCTCGGCCCTTGTAAGCACGGCAGCTAGCTTCCTTCGTTGGCATGGTCAATAATTTATCTGGAAACCTTCGACCTCTCACTGTATTTTCCTGCTATACTTTTTTATCTTCTCACGGGAGCCAATAAATGATGTAAGCAGTAAGACTCGTGTTTACAAATCCTCACTGTCCCATTGGTCGACAACCAAGCTAACTGGTAATGCTATACTACAAACGCTATCTACATGGGAATTTTTCTGGGTTAATTTTACTCGAAAATTTAAAAAAGGGAAGTAATGTTTCTCTAATCATATCTTAATTAATTTTGACCGTTAGTTGACTAAATATATTGGGTTAGTAATCCACATGTTATCTATGTTCTTTTTTTTTGTTAAGGTATAAAGTTGCATAAGAAGTCTATGTGTCATCTACTTCCTCTTTTTTAAAATTAAATTCAAAACTTCTGAGACAAATTTACACTTTAACAAAAATAAATTAGATGACATGTGAACAGCTAGTTCAACATATTTGGTCGACTAACCGTCAAAATTAACCGAGATAACGGTAAATACGAAATTACTTCATTTTTTACACTTCCAAACAAAATTACCCAATTACCCACCAAAAACCTTTAGGGCAAAAATGTTAATCCCTTGATTAATTATAGACATTTTCATTTGTCAGCAGATAGCATTACTACTTAGCTTGGTGGTCGACCAATGGGACAGTGAGGATTTGTAAACACGAGGGAGTCTTGCTACTTACATCACTTATTGGCTGTTTCCACCACGAGCGACACGCCCCACTTTCCTTCGTTTTTTATACTCTTTCGTGTCTAATATAGGGCACTTAAATTATACCGTCTCTAGTATAAAGAACTCCTTCCGGTCCTAATTATAAAAATTATTTACCAGAATTTAGAAAGATTAAGGAAAGAAGTTAAATTAGTTAATTATAATTATTTTTCGAAAATACCCCTACTTAAAATTGAAAATTGCATCAAGGTAAAATCAGTTAGAATCAGTAGCCTCGCGCACTTAGTACTCTGACTCTCCACGATTTCTCTGATGGTAGATGGATTTCTCTATGGCTCTGTTAATTTGCTCATAATTGTACTTTTTTTTTCACGGAGTTAAAGTTTTGATGGTAGATGGATTTTTTTCTTCTTCGTGTACTTGAAGCTGATTGATCAACTTCAATTTTTGGAGTGAAAAATAAAATCTAATGGTGCTGTGAGAGAAAGTTGGCAAGCTAACTAGAAACAAGAGAGGTGGGGTTCAATTTCAATAGATCTCAACCCTGTGGATTTCACCTTAATTTCTTTTGCAAAGGAGCTAAGTTAAAGGAATATTAAAATTATTTTATTTAAAAATAAAAAATAAAGTAGAATCTCTCACTTGATAGAATATAAGTGTGTTGTTAAATTAATTATTGTAGAAAGAAGTATTAGTAGGGGTGATATGGGAAAAATATGACAAAAATTGATCAAAATTATTTTATAAAAAAAACGGTATAATTGAGGTGTATATGAAATTAATGAGTTAAACATTATTTATTTTATAAAATATATAGATGTATTATTAAATTATTATTGTCTTTAATTATACTGAGAAAGTATCAAAAGGTGTATTTTAGAAAGAAAAAAATGACAAAATTTAAAAATTGGTCTTATAATTAGGACCAAAATCAACTCTAAAATGTATTCCTATAATTAGGACCGGAGGGAGTATCAACTAACCATTCTCATAAACTAATAAAAGCAGTTAAAATCAATAAAGTTGTCATACAATATAAGTAACTTTCAATATTACCCTGACTAATTGTACTAAACTCTAATATTATACTCTCCTCTGATCTTTATTATAAGCACCAATTAGAATTGTATTTTATCCTTTTTATAAAGGTCTTTTGCTTGTTTCCAAAAAGCGCGCATTAATTTTTTTTTCATGTATGCCCATAATTAATAAAGGTAGTAGATGAACGTAATAATTAATATAATATTAGAGTTTAATGCAATTAGTAGGGGTAATATTGAAAGTTACTTAAATTGTAGGACAACTTCATTGACATTAATTATTTTTATTGGTTTGGGAAAATTGTTAGTTGGTGTTTTATAATAAAGACAAGAAGGAGTATTAATTATTACTTCCACCCACTACCCTTATTAATTATGGACATACATGAAAAAAATAATTAATGCGCTTTGAAAATAAGTAAGTGTCTTGTAAAAATGACCAAATATAATTGTTAGTTGGTGCTTTATAATAAAGATCAAAGAGAGTATTACGAAAAATAACAAATGATAGTTAAATAATTTAATATGTCCTAATTTTATTTTTATTTTTTTCACTTTTACCCTTCTTAAGAAATGTATTTGATTGCATAGAAAAAGAAACATGATATAATGAGTGGATAAAGTTGGAAAGTGAGTATTAATTATATGAGCAAAATAAGAAAAATAATATTAATTAAAATAAATTTGACTTATACCCTGGACCATACATTTCTTCTTCTAAAAGTGCTCTATTTTGTATTCTGAAAGTACCCAAATCCCGCGTGTCATTGAAGCAATCGGAAGTATCAATCATATTTTACCTTATTCTCTTCTCTGTCTCTAATATTTTATTATAGTCTTTGATTCGTCTTTCGTGACTGCGCCAACTTTTCTTTTGGTGTAAAAAAGTCCCATTAAAAATTCTGTTGTGAAAAAAATCTTAAAGAGTTGTTAAAATCAATAGATGAAGTTGTTAATAATTACTTATTGAATAAGTTGTTAACGAGACATTTTTTATATCTGAAAATTTTCTATTGGACTTTTTTTATTTTTGATTTTTTTTTCTTTGGAACTTTAAAGGATTTTCCCCTTTTTCCTTTTGGGTCCTGTCAGCATTCACCCATCGCTCCACAAAACTAGAGGCATGTTGTAAACGTGAATTCATCATAATAACTCTCAATCCAACTACCCCTTGTCTTGGATTCAATGGCAAAGGGGTCGGATTTTCTGATCAAAAGGAAAATGGTTCGATCATGGAGTTGGTCGCCAGCGTTGAGGAAGATCCAGAGTCTACAAAGCGGTGGAACGCGGCAGGTGGAAGTGGAGGCGTGTGTCTTCTCCGACCCAAGATCTTTTTGACGGGCCCAAAAGCCTTTCTTGCTTAGGCGTAGGTTCAACCCCTTTCCTAAAATTTATATATAAAAAAAACTCTCAATCCGACTATGAAGAGTAAGCCTTGAAAGCGGGGCTGGCTATTCGGAGTTCCCCCTTTCAATCCATGATATTCTCCTTGATCCTTATTATAAGACATCAACTAACAAGTGTATTTGATCATTTTTATAATGTACTTGCTTGTTCCCAGAGAGCATTTATGTTTTATATGTATGCCTTAGATTAATAAAGGTAGTATGTAAGAGTAATAATTAAGATTATATTAAAGTTTAATGTAATTAGTAGGAATAATATTGTAAGATACTTAAATTATAGGATAACTTTATTGACTTTAACTATTTTTATTGGTTTGTAAAAATTGTTAGTTAGTGCCTTATAATACAGGAGTATTATAAGATTGCGTGCTTGGCTACAACTCAGTAATTAAATAAAGGACATGGCTCATGAAATTCAGTGCTAATTGTAGGCTTTATACACCTCTCAATTGTACATCTTTCTTTTATAGTTACTACCTTCAATTGTACACATCAGGGGAAAAATAAAAAACGCAAAGAACAGAGACCTTTGCACTCGCCGAAGGAGAGGGATAGAGGGGGAGAGAAAGATCAACTCCCTAGCAGCTATTGGCACACTATGAATATACAATTGAACATAAACATGGAGCAGACATACAAGCTAAGCTGCTTCCCTGCTCAGCTTAGGTTCCCTTGCATGTTTTAAGACCCTAAGTTTCAGAACCGGGTGATAGAACCGTTAATCAAAGGTGAAGATGGAAGGATACAATGTCATTTGGCTACTGCTTTCAACTGCTGCACCTCAACATCATTGCATTTCGACGGAGCCTCTAATCTTCTAGAAGAATGGCTTTTCAGTTTCTTCCTTTCTGCTTCCGAGGCTCCATGATCTGATGACACTGCTCGAATCTTTGTATCACTTAGTTCAGGTGGAAGAACGCAGTTGCACAGTAAGCCTGCATGTTCAGAAGCAAATGTTATCATCACATGATAAGGTCATTGGAAAAGGGAAGGGAGTTCCTCATTATCTTAATAATCTAATGTTTGCAAGCCCAACGTACAGCTTAGGACTAGGAGGATCATTAGGAAAGTTGCACGTGATCCTAGATAGGTGCAGATGAATTGAGAAAACTTAGCATAATCAAAGTATCTAGCAATTCAAGATTTCAACGAATCAGGCTGAATAGCCCTGACATCGACTCATGCAAGGGAATCAATGCCAGAGTGGCAGGTAAGCTCTGTTGAAAACAATTCTTTCCAGATAATCCCAAGCATTTAAATGAAACATTACAAGAACAACTCCTCTTATCCCACTAGGTAACTATTTAAACATTAACTTCAAAAATTTCACCCGCCCCACCATTTGTTTCCCATAAAAGTACACAAAAACGCAACAAGCAACAATACAAATCAGAAGGTTGTAATGAATCCTGGAGCTGTCACGAAAGAATATAATAAACATTCATAGCGAACAAAGAAAGAGAGAAGCATACGACCCAAAAAAAACAAAAGAAAACGATTGAGAGATGCATGGTTGGATCAGCATTACGACAGGGTTAATCTACAACAGTTAATCGTTTATCACACATAGAAACAACATCATCTTTCGGAGAGAAAAATCATACGTTCTTCTATCATCCTAGAAAATTATCTCAACAAGTGAGTGAAAAAGCAATGCATATATAAACAGAATGGAAGAGGATAATTAATATAAATAAACTTAAGGTGTCAATTTCTTACCAAGTCGAGCAAGTCGATTTACCCAGCGAGGGATTGACCTGTTGGTTAGTTTGAGACAAACATCGTTACAAAAGTGATTGCAGTTTTTGGTGATAAGATGATATGAATTCCCAGCATAATTATCAGCTATTGACTCCATATATGCCCGAACCTCTCTTAGGCTCAGGTCTGTTGATCCAATGTAAATTGATTTTCTGAAAGTGAAACCAGGACAGCGGCGAGGCTCTAATTCAAATATCCCGGATGTTGAGCGGTCATGCGCTCCAAATGCATATTCAACGCCATGAACTACAATAAATTAAACAACGATCAACTGTTATAAGTGCTAATACCCAGAGCGAATTTAACATATAGCCGCAAAACCAGTAGTTTAAAAGAAAAAGAAAAAGAAAAAACACCTTTTGCTATTCACCAGTAATTGACTAACATACAACATGCTAATCAGGCTAAAATCCACAACTGAGAACGAAGGTAGAGAAACCACAATCAAGTCCAGGTACAGTAGCACGAAGAACAGCTCTTATAAATTTATAATAAGATTTCTTCCCATTTAACGTGTGCAATAATCTGCAGTTTGGGTTCTTGGAAACACGGCTTGAACTTAATCAAGCACGAAGGAAAATTGGTGCAATAATCTTCTAACGGTATTATTACAATAAAGGCAACCGCTCTTCGATTTCATTATAACGATTAGCCCGCTCAGAGAATTTAGGGAAATGAACGGAACACAAAATACAGAACCAAGGATCTGAATTGATTATCCAGGATTCGATTGCCACTCATTCCACGAGAAAAACTAAAGTATGAGAATTAGGGTTCTCTTAAGCTAAAGATTGGTAATGCCCAGAATTTCATTTTGTTTCCTGGCTTCCTTGAAAGCAAAGAAACGAAGGGAAAAAGAAAAGACCAGAAACAAATAATCAAGGGTATAACGAAAGAAGGTTCGCCAACCTTGAACACCAGAATGATAGACTCCGAGGCCAAACCAATATGCATACCCATTGATCGGCGTAAGATCATAGACGTTAAGGTACACCGGATTCTTTCCCTGCGCCTTCTTCCGTGGCCTCATTACCTTTTTACACAACATTATGTGATTCCAAAAATGTCCCAGAAATTCCTCCTTGAAACGTTGGAAGCCGACGAATGCTTCAGCGAAGTAACGCCAGCAATTCAGAAATAGAGGAAGGAGATTCCGGCGACGGTATGTAAGGACAACGACCAGGAAGAAATAGACAGGAAATCGAGGGTAGATTTATAAGTCGGAAGCCTCGAAATTCTCCGTGAACAGAATGATTCTTTCTTCTCCTCTTATGCTCTGTCCCCAAGGTAGAACAAGAGCGAGGAGGAGGAGGAGAAGAGATGAAGGAGAGAATCTTGTACCCGACTCCTACCGGCGGCCGAAAGTGCTTTTGCCTTTATTTATTGTCCTCGTGTTGATCAGATACCGGTATTTTTAAAATAATTTTTTAAAACTTAAAATTGCGCTGCAAAAATATAAGTGTAATTAATACTCTCTCCAATCCTAATTATAAAACATATTTAATCGATTTTGGGAAGATTAAGGAGATAAGTTAAATTAGTTAATTTTACTCATTTTTCTAAAACACCCTCATATAAATTTAAAATGACATAAGTAAAAGTAAATCAACAGCCCCTACCACATACTCCTCCAACCTAAAATTTTTCTTTCTACATGCTTTCTAATTGAAATAATGATTTTGCTATATATATGTATTTTATACGCACACTATATGTGTGTACATATATTTACACACACATAAACACACATTTATATATATCTACACACATATATATATATATATATTGACAAACACACAAAGATATACATATACACACACATATAGATACACAAATATACATATATGTATAAACACACATACATATATATGTGTGTGTGTGTATATTTGTGTGTAGACACACACACACACATATCTGGGTGTGTGTATATATATGTATGTATTAAAAAATTAATATTAGCTGGATTGTTAATTTAAAATTTTTACTTAATGTAAGAGTCTACGCATTAACATACTACATTCACCAAAAACCAAATATATTTGAGAGAATAAAATAAGAGTATTTTAGGAAGAAATTGACAAAAATTAAAATGTTGTCTTATAATTAGGACCAAAACCAACTTTCAAATGTTGTCTTATAATTATGACCAGAGGGAGTATGATTTTTAAGATGCAATAATAATAATAATAATTAGGGATGTCCAAAAAACCCAGTGGTCCAGGTGTAATTTGATCCGATCGACCTGGTCGAGTCGGTCAAAAGGCCATTCAAGCGAGACAGACAGACGATGTCGTCGGGACCGGATTTCGGTCAAGGTTTGATCCTATGGTCGTCGGGTACTGAAAGTGTTTTTTTTTTTAATAAAAAAAATCCATTGATCAATCTCTCATTAGACTCTACCAAATTTGTGACTTCACTCCTTTCACTCCAAAGTATTGATTTGTGGTTTGGCTTTATAAAATTTACTTGATTTTATAAAATCACGCTCTATTTTATATTGTATTCTTGTATGACATGTTGTTGGAGATTATTATGGGTTTAAGATTGGATTTAAGATGTTTGCATGTTTATTTATTGTCGCATGTGTTTCATTGATTTAATTATTGTTAAGGCGGGGAAAGAAAAAAAAAATTGGTCCATCTTTTTAAGATGCAATAATAATAATAATGTTCAAATCACATTTAATATCCGACAATCCTTGAACATAATCCTCTCTTTAATAGGAAAACACAGATGCTTAAGAAAATAAATAAATAATAATAATAATAGGTGTAAAAAGAAGGGGGGTGGATGTTAAAATTGTAGATAAATTTAAAAATATCTTTTTAATTTTAAGTTTACATAAGATATCTTTTGGTCCTTAACTTTATAAAGTAAACTTTTAGTCTATAATTCTAACACCGTTAATTTTGTTATCGGAAAATCAAACTCAAGTGATAATAATGTAATTTTAAATGATGATTGTGTAATTAAATACTATTAAACTTAAATTAAAAATATGGTAAATTGAAAAATATATAAAATTTGTGTAATTAAATGTTATTAATCATCATTTGAGTTGAGTTGCGTCAGCGTTTGAGTTAAGAATATTAATCGGTGTTTGACCAAAAGATACTTTTAAAGTTAATTTTGGGGAAACTTAAAAATTAAAAGATACTTTAACTTTTTTTTATTTTAAAACTCTTGTTTTTATGTTAAGGAGAGACTGGAGTGGAGACCCCCAGTATAAATCATGGTTTTGTGCTTTTGGATTTTGTTGAAGATAGCAGAATTCCGAAACAAAACGGAGAGGCAAGTTCTATAAATAGGACTTTCAAATTGGAAAATCGTTGTGAGACTTCAAGATCAAACTTGTAACAGCATGGCTCAATTTATCTGCAGATAAAATTGAGCAGCCATGCTGTTAAAAGGCATGAACTTGAAGTCTCACAACGATTTTCCAATTTGAAGGTCCTATTTATAGAACTTGCCATTTAATTACACAAATTTTTATATTTTTCAATTTCATATTTGCTATCTTCAACAAAATCCAAAAGCACAAAACCATGATTTATACTGGGGGTCTCCACTCCAGTCTCTCCTTAACATAAAAACAAGAGTAAAGCTTTAAAATAACAAAAATACATGTGCGACTTTATAGCAGCGGCGAGTGAGTGGAAATGGGTCGATCAAAACTGTGACTTTTAAATCTACCGTAAGCAGTTATTATAATTTCAGCAGCATTTTGAAGTCCAAAGTGTATTAAATGTGATTCATTGTGCTTTTGTACTCTCCTTGTCCCAAGGAACTAGTACGTGGTCCTTGGCGGACTTTGCTTCTTTCCTTTTTTTTTCTGGTCCGCTCACATCCTTTATCATTTTTATAATTATTAGATCAAGATATAATGGTGCACATTTAATACTATTAATATTTCTTTTCCTCTTATAAAATGAAGAGAGAGAAGAATGGAAAGGAAATGAAGAGAATGATGAAAATAAAATATTAAATGTGGACCATTAGATCTTGATCTAATGGTTATAAAAAGGTAAAAGATAGGAGCGAACCAGAAAAAAAAAAAAAAGGAGAGAAGCCAAGTTCGTCCTTGGCAAGCCAAAGAGTGGAAAGAACTTACACGAACATTTAAGGATACTCAATCCTACTACCTCTATTAAATGTAGGTAGATTGGAAAGGTAATTGAATGCTTTTTGAAAACTTGTAAATGCTGTATAAAAGGAAGTAAGAATATTTATTAGTTGGTGTATTATATTTTTTCCATTTTTATATATAAGAGTTTTTCAAACCAATGGTAAGATTTTTAAAAACAGTTAAAAAAAGTAGTTAAATATAAGAAAAATAAAGAGAGAGAAGAAAAAAAAAAGCAGGTTTTTTTGTGTTGTTTTGGTTCAAGAAGGAGCAGATAGCGTGCCAATTTATTAGGCGGGTTTGGTGATGAGATATGAGAAGAAGAAAGGAGGAGGAAGCGGTAAGTGCAAAGAATGATGATGGCCGGGGGCGTGCATAAAGCATATTGGGGCAAGCAAGTTAATAATAATGCTAATGCGTGATGATGAAGGAAGGAACTTGAGAGTGGTGGCAATTATTATTACACCCACTGCTTCTCGGCTCTTCCAAGTTCCAACACCACTCATTCATAATTCTTCTCTCTAAACCCTGTTTAATTATCTTTGTGTTCCTCTGATCTGAGATCAGAGAGTCATCGATCCAATCCCAAAAAACTTGGTTGTGTTTTAACTGGCGGTAAGAAAAGAGTCGGCCAGTGATGCAATCGTCATTCACAAGATCGGATGCCTTTAACCTTCTTTATGACCCACTTTTTATTCGTTTAATGGAATCCATGCTTTGTTTCCTTTTTCTGTCACGTTACCCCTCTTTTCTAGCTTGCAGGGGAAAACTAAAGAAAAAGGAAATCATGAAAAAGAAAAACCACACACAGAGATGACCTCTTGATTAAGCCAGCTAGTGACCATTCAATTTAGACAAGCGTAGGTTCACTTTCAAGTTTCAACTTGCCATGCGCTCATAAATTAGTTTTTACGCAGCCTTTAAGCAGACAAAAGATGAGAGGACAACATGTACGTGAATACACACAAGGTGGGGTTAAGATTTTGGAGGGAGAAGTATGATCCTGAAGACATAGACGTGTGAGGTGTTTTGGAGGGAGATGAATGAGAGGCAAGGTCACGTGAGGTGTCCGTGGGACTTGCCTGCGTCCACCGAAACAACTCTGTCACTCAACAATCTCTTTCCTTTACAGCCACATTAGTGTCCCCTTCATAATGTCCTCTCATTTATTGCCCTCTTCTCCGTCACTCCTTCTACCACATACTCACATACTTATCCTCATCATCGGATTCTTAATATAACATGTTTTTGAGCATCAATATAAAAACGTTTATATTCATCAATCTTTTTTTAAGTTATCTCTATTCATACTCTCTAAACAATAATCAAGGAAGAAAGTGAATGATAAAATTAAAGAATATGATACTTCCTAAACAATAATCAAGGAAGAAGATGAATAAGAAAATTAAGGAATGTGATTATGGTGTTTTGGAAAATACATGTCATATTAACTAACTTAACCAACTTTTTAAATCCAATCAAACTAGCTAAATATGTCTTCTATTAAGTACAGGAGGAGTATAAATATATATCTCCCATTATTATCAACTTTTGTATATTAGCCTCAGCATCGATCTAGCCTACGTTTTGCTTCTTTTTAAGGGGGGAAAAAAATCTCTTCACTACTCTTTTTAAAATTCTGATATACAACATTAATTACTAAGATCATTTAGCACATTTCAGATAAAATAAAAAGGTAATATTAATGTCCTTGTCTATTTATTATGTTCCAATAAAATGAAACAAAAAAAATATCCATCAATATGAGATGAATGATTATTGATTGGACCTATTTTTTGTTTATAAGCATAGGTATCTTCTTATAGGAGATAATATTATTCAAGACACTATGGGGCACTAAATTTAACCACCTCTTCTAATAAAAATTTAAACTCTGCCCATTTTACTAGGCTCAACCCAGTTAGTGGACCTAATATATATATTTTGAAACAGCGATTCAGCCCAATCCTCCATCACAGGCCACTTTCAGTTGTGGGCCAAGTTTTGTGTTGCAATTTAAATGGGCCTTTCAGTGACTGTTGAGTGTGAATGGACCACCGTACATAGACTACTTATCGGGCTTCAATGACATAATCATTAAGAGTTCCACATATTGTATAATGCGTAGCTTTAGCCCATTGCCTTGTTGGGCTTGACAGAATCGTAAGAAATACTGAACGCACCTCCTTATGCCTCTTAAATCAAACTCTCTGGGAAAAAATATTTTTTAAAACAAATAAATTGATATCACTTATTGACTCAAAAATATAATTTCCATTTATTCTATTTACAATCGATTTTTCATTTTTCATTTACATTTATCTGCCCATCCACGCAAAAACGACAGATGTTTTAAAATTCTGAGTTATTAATTAAACATTCAACGAAAGAGAAGTTTTCGGTGCGTGCGTGTTGGTGTTCAACATATGTAATCTGGAACACTTGCATGCTTGCTTGTTAAACGGACTAAAAGATCTCTCTAACACGAGCTTTCCCTTTCAACCTACCCATGCATGAAAATAAGATCTTAGCTTGTAATATAATATACGTATAGGGGGAGAGAGAGAGTGTTATGAGTTACGATAGTAGGTAGGAATGAAAGAGGTGCCAATAGAGAACGGGCATGTGAAAGAAAACAATTTTTAGATAAGGTTGCCAGGGTAAAAGGAAACCTTCAAATTCAGTGGAGGCTCCTGATAATGACTAACGGACACGTTTAATAAATGACCTTAAAATATCAGAAACCTGTGTACAAGTGGTTACACAGCAGATCCATTATTATTATAGCATTGCACAACGAATCTTGTCTAGATTTGAGGCCCCTTCGATGAGAGAGACCCTTATCATGCACCCCATATGCGACAACCACACACCCCCATCCTATAATACCATGTCTTTTCATATTATTATCCTACTTTGCATATTTGGAAAATCACACACACGCCTCCCTGTTTTCTTTATTCAAATATGTGTGTGTTTGTGTATAATCATGTTATCTAACTCACTGTCAACTTGGGTTTTTGGTATAATGATTAAGTTGATAACTTAATATATTCAAAGTATTCGTTCCTATGTTGTCACTTTTGTCTTCTGCATTAAAGCAGAATCTTATTGGACAACAAGCAATTAACTACTCTGAATTCTTAAGTTGTCTTCATGTCAGAAATCACCATCAAACCCAAATGGACAGGGCTTATTATTTTTGTACTAATTTTGAATCATTTCTCTGTAAAATTCAGGCCTCAGCTTGGATCAAGGACGAAGACCTGGACTTTGTACTTGTATGATCATCACGTGACTATATGATTAAAACTTTGAGACAGATTCAGTGAGAGAATTCATTCTACTATCTCTATCTCTAGACTCTAGTCATAAATATAGGATAAACTTTGTAAGACTGGCGGGCGGGAGTAGATGCTCAATTAATCCACGATCAAATCAACCTCTATGAATTCAAATCAATATTTACAAGGAATCTAGCCTCCGAAACTTGTAATCAGATTCACAGATGAGAAACAAGACACAAAAGAAGAGCTAGCCCGTGAAAAACTTGAAACATCGTCAACTAAATAATGCTCCTTACCGAGACAAATCAACTTGATCAACAGGGACAGAACTTTGATCCTACCAAGAAATTTTTTTTACAAAATATAATTATTCCACACGAATTTGACAAAATGATTTACCCTATTCATCATACAGATCCCATCCAAGAGTGGCCAACCCTAAACAACTGAGCTTAGCTATATCTTTAAAGCTTGAGAGACAAATCAAGATGCTTCATTTCTTCCGGATTAGCCTTCAAACAATGAGTCCCACCCACCAAATACCCACTCATCTCTTCCTTTTCTGCAGAACCCATCTTGGCCTTCACGATTTCAAACCTCCCCACACTGCCTCTCGAAGCCAATCCCGACGACGTCGTCTTATGAAAATTCACCATCTCTAGCTTCCCTATCCCAGGCTGCAGTGACCAACCCCTATTATGAACGTTATTATTAAACGGCTTGTGAATCAAAGAATGAGCCTGAATCCCCAGAGGCCTATTATTGCAAGAAGCACCATAGAGAGGCAGAGAAGCCATGCTCGCATACCCATAATTATGCAGAAAAGGATGCCCATAACCTGAAGCCAGTATTTGTGCTCCAAGTCTCTGTCCTCTTTTCGCTATTGATCTCTCTCTCTTGTGTGCATTTTGGTGTCCCCCAAGAGCTTGTGAGCTGTAGAACTTTCTCTGGCAGTAATTACATGAGAAAAATCTTGGTTCTGCTTCTGAAACAGAACCACCATCACCACCGGCACAGCTTTCTGATGATGTTTTTGATGAACTCCGATCCAAGCAAGTGATGAGATTGAGTTCGGGGTTGTTCTCATCAAGATCAGAAGCATTAAGATCAAATAAAGTTTCTGTCTTGATCTTGTCTTCTTGGTAGTTTTCGTCTTCCATCTTGGAGTGCTTTTCTTGGTCCTCTTGTTTGTGAGGATGACAGATACTTGTGGATTCTAGTCTTGACACCGTAAAATGAGGTAAAAAAACAGAAAAATAGTTTATATATACTGGTGGTGGGATCTATGGAAGGAAGCGCACGTATTTTAATATATTTGTTACAACTTTTGACTCTGATGGAAAGTTGGAAACCCCCAGTACATTCACCTGTGTGTTTTTCTGTTCATTTCTTTGCAAATAGCCTTGTATTTGAGGCCCACCAAACACCACATGACAATTTTATTGTGAGTGCATCGGGAGAAAATATAACTCATTAGTCATTACCATTAATATATTACATTTTTTTGAATTAATTAAGATTGGACTTTTTCCCCACTAATCAACGTCACCAATATGATGAAGCAGGCCGTTATAATGGTGTGTGAATTGTTCATAGGAATTGATACAAATGGCAGAATAACGTTGTGGGAAACGTGGTGAGTAGTCAGATTGAGTTGGAAAGCAAGCAGTGACGTAACATAACTGGGCGTTGAAATTGGAAGCTAAGGCCAACGTTGTCATGTTCAAATTCAATTCACCAAACAACTTTCCCTCTGTACTTGAAACTCCATATCCCTGGACACAGTGTCCCATGTTGTTGCAACACTGTCGCTTTTTTATTCGCATCTCTCTGTCTCTCTAGTCTCCAATTTCAAACGAACTTGCTTTTTCTCTGCTTTCCGCTTTAACTTGTCTTCTTGTGACTTCCTGGAAACTACTACTCATATTCTAGGGAACAACATATATAGGAGTAGTTTATTGATTGAAATATCTAGCCGGATGAGGCCTTCCACAAAACTTCTGGCTATATGTATCTTTATTTCTTAAGTATGTCAGATACATACGAATATACGATGAGAGAGAGAGAGAGAGAGCATTTCTGCGAAGGAATTGAATAAATTTAAGACTTTTGTAAATTAATGTTTAAACTAATCAAGTTATGGTTTCCAGCGATGTAAGTATATATGGGATCTTGAATAATATCTGAGAGTGGCAGATAATAAATAAATAAAATTATGTTGGAAAGAGAAGGCAAAATTAATGGCCGACAAGCAAAAGGGGAAGCTGATGTGGAGTGGCTCTGATGCCCTTAACAGTTGCATGTGGAGTATATCATCCCAGTTGAGAGTAGAGTGTGTGTTTCTTGTGTACTGTTATGCGTAATAATTGTAACCGGTGTCAAGTCATTACTTAATACTGTTAAAGAACTCAATAATCAAATTAAACCAGTTAAAAATAATAAGTATATCTAAAATTAATAAATTCTATTTTTTAAATATATCCTTATTTATGAAGGAGTAAATAATAGAGAGAAATGAAGTAAATAAGTATCAACAACTTTTTTTTAATGAAGGTTTGAATAAAAAAAACTTTCATCAGAGTCTTATAAAAAAAATAAAAAATAGAAGAGGGAGTATTAATAATATAAAGGAAGAAAGTAAAAGGGCAGTGGAGGAAACAAATGAAATGGGAACAGGAGAGGATGATGATCAAAGAGAGAAAGGTAGTAAGGTTGTATAACAAGTCAAATCAGTACAAAGAACCAAATCTCAAAAGGAGATCTCTCTGTCTGTGCACACTCGAAAGCAACCTGAAAAAGAAATCCACAAAGTGGCGATCCATACATGACCTCCCTTAAGCATATCTTTAGGGCATCAAAGTACTCGAAAGAAGATCGATCCATCTATCTATATCTCCTCCTTTTTTCCTAACACCCAATCAGTGCGTGCATGTACCCACCACCACCACCACTCCCTAAAGTGTTTTTTTTTTAAAAAAAAAAAAAATATCTCTCTCTCTCTCTCTCTGATCTAAATGTTCCAACGCATGCACGATATGACAAACGAATACATATGAATGGCTGGATGGTTACGCACGTACTTGAAGAATTTTACATAATGACCTTACTTCCGCCACACTCGTGTTCATTTTGTCAACTTCTTCTTAACATGCTTTACAGTTTTTTCTTTATTTCTGTGCGTCCCCCTCCTCGAGTCCTCGTCATCCTATTATGTTTTCTTTTTTTATTAGTACCTCCTTTTTATCTCTGCATAAATTCCTTCCTCTCACTTTTAGTTTTTCCTTATTCTCATACCTGTTGGGATTTGAACAAGCAGCGGATGAAATTTATTAAAATAAATTTTGAATCCCACAAAGTATCTATCAATGACGTTTAAATTAAAGCAGTCATAATTGTACCTTTCTTTGAATGCGTCTTGATCGATTACTAGGATCCAACTGAGCGAATCAACTCCCTCTACCGGTATCCACACAAACAAGACCCCACCATAGGCAGCATACTGGCGCCTCCAACGTCCTTCTCCATATCCTCTAGGGTTTTCTTTTGCCAAGAAGATGATGATTTCTTAGGATTAGGTTAAAGATAGGAGGAGCAAGATCATTAGAACCTTACATTTCTATGGATGGTGCATTTTCCTCAATAAACCTTTGGTAAAGACCGAAATTTAGAGACCATAAGGTTCTTGTTTTTCTCTAAGAAAAACGTGTAGGAAAAAGACACACAAAAAATCAGCACTTTATAAAAGTCTAACCATAATTTAAGTCTTACAAGAAAGACCCAATCTAAGCTTGAATTGGAAAATCCAAATCACAAGTGAATTAAATTCATATCTTGATTGATTGATTGAATTTAAGATGATGAATCACATTCATATATTGATTAATTGAATCAATCATTTAAGATTATGAATCACATTAATTTCTTGATTAATTGATTGAGTGAACCATTTAAGATAATGGATCATATTTATATCTTAAATGATTAATTGAATAATAATTTAAGATGATGGATCACATTCATCTCTTAAACTAAAATTCAAAATCATTTTTAATTCAATTCTCATTTATCATTTCTCCTATCTTCATCCAATCATTATTGGATCTTTATATATATATATATATATATATATATATATATTATTCATCTTAGATTAAACGTTGTATTCATTAAATCTTAGATATATCTTAGATTCAATGAATCTGGACATTATAGCTAGTGTTAGGCTATTCTTGTGTGCAACTCTGTAGGCCCACATGAAATTGGCAGTGGGCCAACATTATACCAGCCCACAAGTCGCAAGCGGCCTCTAGCAAGACAATACGACTACCCAATTCATATGAGGATCAATGATACGATGCAACTTATCATACAACCATACCATGTCCCTTTTGTCACGCGATAATTTGGTCAATGATGAAGCATGGATAGTGTCATCCTCTTGTTTTTGACCATTACTTTCTCGATTCTTGAGTAGTCTAACAATTGAAATGGAAACTCCTTTCCATCGTAGTATGACCATACTTTTCTCAAACTTTCTTATCAAGGGGTTCAGTAATATCTCTCTACAAATGTGAGGGATAAATCTCATCTTGACCATTCATATTCCTCTGCATGAAAACCACTAATCCCGATCGAAGCCTTTATCATCACTCGGTTAAATGTGACTTTTGACTAGGTCAAAGATTAGCGACTCTCATGTAAGAATCCATGATGATCTCAGGTCAAAGGGCATTGTGACATGGTTATATATGAGATAACCTTATGACTTAATCCATGCAGCTTTCTCATAATGAGTCGGTCCAGCACTTTGTACTCTTACAAGTGCCTAAGATTTTGATTCGTATCTCGATACCTCATCAAAGTTATACTGGTCTTATTTCATCTTCGTTCACGCATAGCTGACCGACCAGAGACATTTAAAACAATCTTTATGATATATCCAAGAATATAATCATCATAATAAACATATAAATGTTATGATAACAAAATGGAAAAATAATAATAATAATGATTGGCCTCTATGGCATAATTTCCAACAATACCTTCATAACGTCGTTCTCTTTCTTTCTTTTCAAGTTTATGTTCTCACGAAACATCGTCGTCCACATGCACCACGAGTTTTCACTTGGCAACTACCAGTTCATGTAGGAGACGTCGTTTTCATCCACAGCCTTATGCTGTGGAAGTATTGATGCGCAGTTTTTTTTCCCCATAAGTGCGGGAAAAAAGAAAGAAAGAATCTAACTCAAAAGATTAAGCAATGCTATCTGAATAATAAAGCTAATTTTGTTCGATTCATTGAGGTTTCCCCCCCGTTTTTCGTTGAATTATATTTTTACTTCTATGAAACGGTGATTCGACAGAAAAAGCAAAATCAATTACTCATCGAGATATAATATATTATATTTTATATTATAAATGTTTCAGTTTTCAAAAGAGAACGAGGTGGGCTACCTATTTAAATAGGTAAACGTTTTTCAGGTGTGTTCTTAAATCAACATTGCAGCAGTAGAAGTGAGTTTTCCTTATCGTACTCATTTAACATTTGACCTTAAGTAACAAATCCGTAAACAAATATTTGGCACTCCGCACTAGGAAGACAAGAATCTGAATGAGCTTTTTTTTTTTTAATTAGCATTATATAATTGCTTTTTTATGTATACTACTTATTTTGACAACGATGCTTAATATGTGTGTGTGTGTGAACATTTGTTTACATACACAACCAATTGAAAGCAAGATTAGTCGGTTTCCATTTATAATTAAGAAATAACGATGGGATGATGAAATCGGCGCTCTAAATTTTCAAACTTTTTAAACATATAGACTAATTAATAATTAAGAATCTTCAACTTATATATATATAAAAAAAATAGAATGTACATATCTGAAAAATGAGCAAAAAAAAAAATCAAAATCCATAAAAAATAAAGAGAAATACACCTCTCATGTTGTAGGAGAAGTGTATCCTCATATCATAGATACAAAAAGATGTAAGTCCCACCGTTTCCGTACTTGAATTTATATATATATATATAAAAGATGTGGGTCCCACTATCTCATACAAGAGAAATGTAAACCCCAAAAATAAATTATCATCCATATTTGTCAAACTTACCACTCGCATGTCTTAAAGTCATAGCATAAATCTTTTTGTAAACAAAATGAAAAAGTTACCGTTCAGCAGCAATGAAGCAAGGCAGTGCATTCTTCTTGCCCACCTCCACATGCATCCAATTCCAATAACAGATCTATATAGCCCTATTCTCAATTTGTCTGCACATCTACTACATTTTGTTCTTTAAATATTATCCAAATATATTTATATTTCTCGTTTTAAATATTTAAATGTCTATTAAAAAAATATAAGACCTGATAAAATACAAAAAATATATTAAATTTAATAAAGTTTGTAAACAATGATCAGAAAATGAAGAAACCGGCCCATAGATGTTATCAAATCTATGTTTTATATTTGTCAATTAAAAAATTTAGAAAGGTTCTGGATTTATTTTTTTTTTTTTTTTTTTTTTTTTTTTTTGGTCAAATATTTTTTTTCCTAATTTACCTTTGTTGATCTTCCTCGATAATAATTAATGAGTAGAGGGAATTAAGGAAGATAACTAAAGTGTTTTAGAAAACAATTATCATATTAAAAAACTTAACCAATTTCTTTCATCTAATCAAATTAGGTGAATATGTCTTATATTAAGAACTGAAAGAGGGTGTATAAGACAATAATTACTGTATAAATTATTTAAGCCTTGTTTTATGTAATTTTATTCTCTATCATCACTTTTTGGTCTTACCGCAACATTACTAGGCGGTCTAGGCCTCGGAGAGGGTTGTTTGATCAAGCAAGGGAGAGCGATTAAATCGGGGATATCGTTGTTGATTGGACTATTAGACCACCATTTGCTGATTTGTTTTTTTGGGGCAAAAGTTTAGTAATTGGGCTTAACGGATCACATTAATATAGCCCAAAATTAAATCCAAGCCCAAAAAACTCATTTCTCAATGTCCCCAATAATACAAGACGAGTGAGCCTATTCATTTCCAATTTTGTAACAAAAAAAGCCCCTCCATGCTAATTCCCACACAAATACCATAAGAAACGTACACTATGGTGATCTAGAATGACAGTTTATTGCTCAAACCCGTAGTAAGACTGTAAGAGTAGCAATACAGATTACTGAATCAAAATTGTTTTTGTCAAAGGTAGTTGGCTAAATGGAATCATATGCCAAAACAAACAATCGTCAAAACATGGAAACAACACCTCTCACAATTCCCTATCCTAGCACATCTATGTCTCTTTGTATCTCTATCCACTTTCATGTGTTTATATTCACAGGAAACCCAAAAGGGCAATATGGTCATCAGGGAGGGCAGGAAATGGAGGAGACGGAGAGAGGATAGGGGAAGGTGTTGGCGTACTGAAAGGAGAGAGTAGCGCCGACGGCTAAGGCCTTGCCGTCGTTGAGGAGGCAGTCATTGTAGCGGAGACGCTTGAACACCTTTGGGTTTATGAGACGCGCCGAGCTGAACCACCTACAGCTGACGTGGATGCCGGAGATATCGCACCCACCGTTCCCACACATGTTGGTCACCTCCACCGTGTACGTCGGAACCCCACTCGCCAGCGGCGCCGTCGCCCCTTGCCTTATCACTATATCTTCCTTCCTACATTTCTCGTCACCCCATATCCTGTTGATTGCCTCCTTCTTCTCACTCCCTATTCAAAATCCACATAACTTCCATGTTCACATGCTATACTCCAAAAACAAAAAACAAAAAAAACAAAAAACAAAAAAAAAGGGAAAAATAAACTGTACGATCAATTAAATTAGTATCACCTCCAAGAAGTTTGCGATGAGTGGAGAGTGTGATGTTGGTTATCATACCGGTGCTCCTGCTATCTCTCACATCTGATATACAAACCCATAGGAATGATTAGAGCGCATAAAACAAAGACAAATAGAAGGATCACTAATAATGCTGGAGACCGAGAGAGAAAGACGAACGCACCGGCCAGATATGCGAGCAGTCCCAGGAACAATAACAATGATGCTGCTATGACAACGATCCCTGAAATCGAACGCGCTTCCATTGCTATAACACAAGGAAGTAAACGACGCTCCGTTAGTGATACGAATTACCACACTAAATATAACGCCACGAGCGAAAGAAGAATAGAAATGAAGATTGGCGTGAAGGACGAGGTTCACTAAAACACGGATGAAAGTATGTGTTTATTATTACACTTTATAACACTTGGACAAGCCTTTTGTTTTTCATCTCTCAATGAACAGTTATATGGATATTTAAAAGATGTCACATCACACAGCAAGCAGGAAACAAACAGCCGTCGATCTAAAAGTTAAAAGGAATTTTTGATTATTTTTTACCAATAGTACACTCAGTTGTCAGTCACGAGGCAAATTAAAGAAGACAGATTGAAAAATGAAAGGAGCAAGAATATCAAACTCATGAGTAAATAGGGTTTCAGGACTGAGGAAGGAGCCAGCTTGCACTTGCATCAGAAATAAACCCACAAGGTCATTGTCAAACCCTCAATCAAATGACTAAGAAGGGAAAATTGTGCGAGGGAGAACGTCGAAAGCGTGTGGAAGACAAGTGAAACAGAGTAATAGCTGGAAAGTTTGAAGAGAAAGGAGGGGAATGGGGAATGCAAGAAAAAGTGGAGGCGGGAACAGCCAAGACAGAGGCGAAAAAGCAGAGAACGTCACAGAGAAAAAGAGAGCATGAGGAAGGAGACATGGAAACAAAAGCATCTGCCAAAATGAGAGACATACAGAAGGAGAGTTTAAGAGACAGAAATGGGTAGCAGAACAGAGGCGGAAAACGACAAAACATACGAATTCTAGAATCCTCATAAAGTCCAATATATCCTCCTCAGTAGAATTCAATTATGAGATACAATACAAACAGGGGTTTAGAGAGAGAGAGAGAACCTTTGGTTTTTGGAGACGAATGGCCTGAGCAGTGAGCAGCAAGAATAAAGAGCTGTCTGAAGAAGATGGGTTCTTTTTCTGGGTGAGTCACTGGCGGTCTCAACTCTCAACTCAGCTAGAATATATGAACTGAACAGATTGTGTAAGAAATTAAGAATTGACCAAGGATGAGACTTGCAAAGCAAGACAGAGAAAATTGCAACCAACTGAACTAACCATGGTTAAAGCGCACGTGTGGTTCGTTAACCTTCCATGGTTACTTATCCTGATTAGTATTTGCTTGCTTCGTTATAGGCCTCTAGTTATGTTGCAACGCCCCATCTTCATGGTCCTTTCACTCCTTTGAAAGTAATCTTAATATCAATATTAATTAATTTGTTTTTTTCTGTTTGTTTTTCATTAATTTCATGAGGACTATTTGTTATATGGTTCAATATAATTTGATTCGATTATGTAATATCTATTTACATTATTACGATTAATAACTGCAGCTTGTATTTTTTTAAAAATTTGTATTAATCATAATTTTTAATTCTTGTTGTGTATGAAGGAGGGAGAATGACACAAAAAGAATTTTGAAATTATAAAATCTTAAATCAAGTTTTTATCATAAGATAACTTGTAAATTATTTATTAAGTCTTATCATTACTTTATTAATTCTTGATAACAAACTTGATTTCAAATTTTGGAATTTCAATTTTTTTTTCTATCATTCTTCCTATAAATTGTCATGCTCCAAGAAAAGAAATATTAACGAACTTTGTGTTTCTCTCCTAAAAATAAAAATGTGTTTGGATCCGCATCGTTAAAGGTGTTTATGTTGGAACTTAAGCAATCTAAACATGCTAAATACTTAAATCAGCAATTAGACCAATGCGGAATAAATAAAGTAAGGAACAAAAATACATCCAGCTATTGATTCGGTCTCAGATGAAGAAGAGATTGACTCTAGGTTTTGGCTCTTCTCAGCCTTTTCTCTCACTCTGTAGATGGTGTGTGTTACGAACGTAAGAGCGGATCGAGGGACCAAAATATATATACACGTCTTCATTTTTCCTCCGCCATCACGGTAGATCAAATCATATTAAATGTGCATATTAAATGGGCGATTCATCGCGTATTAAATGGGTATTAAATGGGCGATTCATCGACTTGATTAGTCCGTTACAAAATGGGCAACTGAAGAGTTGTGGGTTTATGGGCTTTAAATGTGGACCACATATAATGGAATATTTTTAGAATTAAATATATACTAACATAATAATTTAAAATTTCAACATTCTCCCACTTGGTCCACACACTTCAGCATACACCTCCTGAAAAACAAAATGCATGGATCATAGCGATAGGTCCTCTTAAAGCGAGTAATATCTTCCATGTATCACAGTGCATCATGTTTCCCAAGCCCATGTAACTTAATGAATAAATCCTATGTTTATTCTAGGTCCAAACTTTAATGATATTTCTCAAAATGAATATATGCGCAATACTGAATGAGAAAATATCGCAAATAGAGTTTCATAAATAACATCGTTCTTACAACGAAAAACACATAAAGGAACCAAGTCTCATTCTTTCTGCATGATCCTGAAATTTCAATGTAGGCATGCGTTAGTTAAAGGATCATCAATGATCAATTCAGTGCTCATGTGTTCAATAACCACTAATTTATTTTAACACGCACTTTTATGGCTAGACACTCAATGTCGATATGCTTGATTTGACTACCTCCTTTATTGTTCTTAGCCATAAAAAAAGAAATTTGAATTGTCACAATATAACCTCAATGACCCTGAAATTGGATCAATAATTCTAAGCCCAGAAATGAAACTCTTCATTTCTACACCATGTGAGGTAGCCTCAAAACAAGATATAAACTCAACTTACATAGTGGAAGCAGCAATTAAAGATTGCTTTTTACTACTCCATGATACATCTCTATTGGCTAGCATGAAAATATATCATGAAGCGGATTTTCTTAAGTCAATGCAGCCAGCATCATCTGAATCGTAGTAACCAGTTACTTCCAAATTGTTGATTCGTTTGTACTTAAGCATGTACTCTTTAGTCTCTTGAAGGTATCTCAATACTTTCTTTATAGCTCTCCAGTGGTTTATACCTGGATTACTCTGATATCTCCTTAGCATTCCAACAAAGATATGCAATGACGGGTCTTGTGTAGACTGAGCATACATAAGACTTCCAACTGTTTCTTTGAAGCATAAGGAATGTGTTCCATTTGTTTCGCTCAAAGTCATTCTTTGGGCACCTTTGGTCCAAATTAAACTTATAACCTTTCACAATCGGAGCTATACTTGGTGAACAATTCCTCATGCAAAATCTTTCCAAAACTTTGTTGATATAGGTCTCTTGAGACAAACTCAGACGTCTGTCTCTATGTATCTTAATTCTAGTGACATAAGATGCATCTCCCATATCCTTCAAGTCAAAGTTTTCATAAAGGAATTGTTTCACCTCATATAGTATATCATTATCATTGGTTGCAAGTAAAATATCATCCACATATAGATTTCTTGAGTTTGCACACCAAATGCTCACCATTATTAGAGGAAAATCCTGATGGTTTGTTTCATGTAAACCTCTTCCTCTAGATCTCCATTGAGAAAAACCGTTTTCACATCCATTTGTTGCAACTTTAATTCAAAATGTGCAACCAATGCTAGAATGATACGAAAAGAATCTTTCTTGGATACAGGAGAAAATGTCTCCTTGTAGTCGATTCCTTCTCTTTGAGTGAATCTTTTAGCAATGAGTCTTGCCTTATATATGTTAACGTTGCCCTTTGAGTCTCTCTTTATTTTAAAGACCCATTTTCATCTAATGGTTTTTACACCATAAGGCAACTCAACAAGATCACAGACTCTATTAGATGCTTTAGTATTCATCTCAGCCTTCATAGCATCATACCATGATCTACAGTTCATGGTTTGTGAAAACGTTCCAGGATCATTTTCAGCTCATACATTACAATCAGATTCTTGCAGATACACAATATATTCTCTAGGTATCGCTGATCTTATTGTTCTAGTAGATCTACTTAGTGTTGTTTCATTATCTTCTTAAGGAACTTGTTGTTCAACTGGTTGCTCAACAATTTCTTATTGTTCCTCATCAACAACTTGATCTACAAGATCAATATCAGCAGGTTGTGGATATTGAATAACTGATTGTACAATATTCGGTTGAACTGAAGGAATATTGCAAATCAAGTCATATTCAAGAAATTCTCCCATTTGCATTTTCAACCTTCCCTGCTCCTAAACACACATGGTCAAAAATTTATTAATTGACCATTTATTCTTATGTGCATTATAGGATATCTTGAAGGGTCCATATGGCTGTGGAAGAGTGTTTAGAATATAGAGCACAAGGAAGGAATCAGACATGTCAACCTCAAGTGACTTTAGTTGAGCTACAATGTCCCTTATCTGCATGATGTGCTTACACACATCTTTTACTATAATGAGTCTGGGGAATGAAAACTTCATAATTAGGGTGCCGGCAAGTGCCTTATCTGAAGTAACAAATTGTTCATCAATTGCCTTCAGAAGTGGCCCTATACTTGTTATGTTGTTCGACAAAACCACGAATGCCAGCAGAGATTGAGGTCTTTATGAACATAACTGAGAGGCGATTAGATCGCTCCCACTTTACATACATATCAATCTCATCTGGAGTGCTGGTCTTAGTAATAGAAGGTGGTTTGTCTTTCCTAATAGCATAACAAATGTCCATCCACTCCAAATGATTGATACTTTATAGTTATCACCCCTCAATTTGGGAATATCACATTTCATATCAGAGAAATTTGCAGGTTGCATTGTATGACTACATAGTATTGAACATACATGCTTATAACTAAAATTTGAGACCAATAAATCATATCATGTTTTACCAATGTAAATCATACTTGAAAAATATGAATCTACTGACATACAACTTGCCTGTGGGCTAAAGTTATAATTCAATTAGATCCATGTATATACTTATATGATAAAACTATCAAATTATTTCCTTATTCTTTATTCTTGCGGCTACATTAAGAATATAATTTGATATTCTATCTCAATTAATCATATAATTATAAATTCGTATAACTAAAATCTACCTGTAGGCAAAGACATTAGCATAGCATGAATTTATCTCGAATAGATGAAACTAGAATGCAGTTATATCTTCTAATACCTGTGGGCTACTTAGAAAATATAAAGCCATTCCATTCCACCCTAATTAAAACTATGATCATAATTATCTACTTGTGGGCAAAGATTAATTATAACCACACATTTAATTATAATGGATGTCTTTAAATCTTTGTGTGATGTATTTTGTTTATTAGAACAAAATAGAGCTTATGTGTCTAGTGAGGATGTTTTGGTTATTCCTCGGTACTACATACTCATCACAAAGACATCACACCATTGTGTATACTAATTGTACATATGATCATAATTTTGATATGGTATAACCTTATGTGATTAAATATGCATACCACGTGTGCATAAAGATGTTGTAGCTATTCTTTAAACAAATATGTATGCTAATCACTAATATCAAATATGTACAATGTAAATATACCATACACACAATGTCAATATAATTTAATTAATTTAATCAATTAAATCATTAATGTGAATAAAAATATTTAATCACCTTCAAAGATTGATATTATAAAATTTATATGTGATTATTTATGCATGTTATAAGAGTTATTCACAAATATCAATAATGTGCACTTAAATTCTGTATATGCACAACTTCATGGAAGACTTGACCAATTAATTTAATCAACATAAGTGAGTTAATCACAAATATCAATAATGTACACTTAAATTCTATATATGCACAGCTTCATGAAGGACTTAACCAATTAATTTAATCAACATAAGTCATAAGTGACTAAATAGAATCCTCCCACTTTGATTAAATTAATATTACCAATATTAACCACACAAATTAATCTTGTGCATTTAGATCCAAATATGCACAAATCTTTGATGAGAATTTAATTGATCAATTTAATCAACAAAATATGATTAAACAATCATCTTAGAAAAATTCTCCCACTATTTTTGTACATTAAAAATAAATCTAATATATGCACACCTCAATGGAGGATTAATTGATTAATTTGATCCAAAAGGTGACCAAATAATCAAATTAAAAGAAAAATACTCCCACTGTTTTATGCATCCAAATAATGTTTAAAGAATTAATTTTGGCATAATTCACCTCAAATTTGGCTTCAACAATTTGAAAAAGAAATATAATTGTCTAAAGTAAACTTTTCCAAATATTTAGACAATTAAATAACTCAAAAATAATAGTAATAATTTTTCAAAATGTGAAAGTTGCCAAAATTAACTTTTCTCAATTTAAACAATTCAGCTTGATTGTAAGAAAATACATTTCACATAAAACAGGTTGTCAAGAAAATAAACAAGCATGGCCCAGATGATTAAAAAACGCAATAAGACCCATGAAGAAATTTTCCAGAAGCACAATAAAGATTTAATGGCCCAGAATAATTGTTTCAAAAAGGAACAATTGGCCTAGTGGTCTAATGCACAACATTAAGATTGTCCGAAGGGCATGGGTTCGAATCTTACATTAAATTTTGGTTATCAATTATGAATCATTTAAATTTAATAAATATTCATAATCAAACACATATGAGCACGTGGCTCAGCTGGCAAAGCGCCAGCCTCTAGGCGTCCAAGCGCCCAGGGATTACATGTTCGTATCCTCTCAGGACTGGTTTTAGCGTTTTAATTCAATTTTGAATTAAAAATGATTTAAATTAAATAAATGATGATAACCAACCACAGGGGAGCGCGTGGCTCAATTGGCATATCGCTAGACTTTAAGGCGCCCATGCGCCAATTGGTCTGGGCTTCAAATCCTGAAGGCCGTTTTTCTTTCATCGTTTTAATTTTTTTTTGTTCTGAAGCAAACGCCAAAACGGGCTCGGCCCAAAACGCGTCTGGCCCATCTCCTTAATAAGTGAAACGCAGCGTTTCACTCAGGCCCTAAATGACGTCATTCCTGGCTTCTTCCTTACCCGTTTCCAAACCCTACCCGACCCGCCACCCGAGATGACCCGAAAGGAGAGGCCGCGACCCGCGATTCTCAGGCAATGTTTTCAGCAATAAGAGGTCTCAAAATCTGACGATTTTGACAGCACAATCACGGAAAAACGATTTCCAAGCCGTAATAGACACACAATCCATCAAAATCCACATGAAAACCAAAACCTAAAACATGATTTTCAAAACTTAAAATTCATGCCGTTTGTTTTTCCGAAGAAGGACCGACGGCGAAGCACGTCAACGAAGAACTTCGTGTCCTTCTCGCGTCCTTTTTCCCGATAGAAACTCAATGCAAATTCGAAACCCAAATAAAAAACAACTCTAGCGAAAATCCAGATTGAAAGTTTTTTAAACATATATCTGATTTCTCAAATGAGGTAGACAAGTGGGTCACAAAGGACTCCGATGGCAACAATGAAAACCATATCCAGATTGAAAGTATAACATGAACCCAGATAAAAAATTATCGAGCTCATATTTAAAATCAAAAAGGAAAAAATCACAGATCAAAACCAAAAAGTTTTCGGATTCTTCCCATAAAAGTGACGTTAAGAAACTCAAAAGAATCCGAGAAAACCATACTGAGATTAAGAACAATTAGTTTCAAATGAAAAAAAAAATCTCAGATCGAAGAATCAATTAAGATACATATATTTATTCCAGAGAACAAAACCCAGAAAAATGTTTCCAGAAAATCCTGATTGAAAACATATTCAAATATATAATATCTATCTCGAAACAAGGATTCAAAGCTTCAAGAAATATGAATAGAGAGACAATGAAAACAGTGTTGGCAATCATTGAAAAACATAATTGATCACCCTCTCCCGATGAAATAAGGATGCATATATTCAAATGAAATCCTTTAAAAGAATAACCCAGATTAAATATAGGCATCAAATCTCTCCAACCAGTTGAAGAAAATAAAATTTCATCGGTCAAAAATCAAGGCAGAGAAATATATGCTCTGATACCAAATGTTGGAACTTAAGCAATCTAAACATGCTAAATACTTAAATCAGCAATTAGACCAATGCGGAATAAATAAAGTAAGAAATGTAAATACCTCCACCATTGATTCGGTCTCGATGATCAAGAAGAGATTGACTCTAGGTTTTGGCTCTTCTCGCATTTTCTCTCACTTTGTAGATGGTGTGTGTTCTAAACGTAAGAGCGCATCGAGGGGACTAAAACATATATACACGTCTTCATTTTCCTCCCGCCATCACAGAGGTAAATCACTAACGTGCATATTAAATGAGTATTAAATGTTATTGCGTATTAAATGTGTATTAAATGGGCGATTCATCGACTTGATTAGTCGGTTACAAAATGGGCAATCGAAGAGTTGTGGGTTAGTGGGCTTTAAATGTGGACCACATATAATGAAATATTTTTAATTAAATATATACTAATATAATAATTTAAAATTCTAATAGTTTATTGTCCGAAATATCACACTTACGTCCCAATAACAAGAAAAAAAAATCTCTATAAAAAAAGTCTTGATATAAATTCAAAATTAAAGGTAAGAAAATAATTTTACATTTAAAGTTTATATCATTGAGGTCTATAGAGATTTTTTTTATAAAGAAATTTATAATGAGAAATTGTTATTTTTTTACGCTCGTGGAGATCTTAGTGAAACGTTATGAAAAATATAAAAACATACACACACATGTTTTCCCTCGCGCCGCGGTGGGCAAGTGCCCACTGAAAATAATATTTTTTTTTTAAAAAAAATTCTAAAATCTAAAATCCAATTTAAAACGCTCCTCGCTTCATCCCTCTCTCCCTATTGTTCTCTCGCTCGCGGCTCTCGTTTTTTCTTGGTCACTCGTCACGAAGACTAGTCAGCCACCTCTTCTCATTTCAAGCTGCATCAATATTGTCCTCGGTAGCTTTTTCACAATTCCATTTTTTATTCGGATCTCGAGCCGGGTTTTTTTTTCTTTGTTTTTTTTTCAAAACGAGTTTTTAGTTCTGAGAGGGAGATTATAGAATCAAACTAGGCGGCGGTTATTTTTATCGTTCTTAATGGTGATTGTTAAATTCATATCTTGGTAATGCTTGTCTTCATTTTGTTGGTTTCTTTATGTTGGCCCGGAATTGAAGGCATTATCGTTTAATTACTTCTCTTGTGCTTCATAGATGTCAAAACAAGACCATTTTTTTTAATAATATATTTGACAATTGCTGGATGGGGCAACATAATTTGGTCCAGTCAGGACTTTGAACACCCATAATTTGGTCGATTGGTTGTTGATTTTTTCTTTGATTTTGGTTCTTCATTTTGTTTGTTGTCATTTTGCTGTTCTCATACTCAAGAAAAGTTAATACTCATTAAAATTAGAGAAAGTTATATCGTAACACGTGTTTTTTTGTCTTCTTCGTTGGGGCAACTCTCACGTGATGGACTGATTCTCTTCCAAACTTCAATTGAGAAGTTCATTATGAGATTAGACGATTAGCTACTAGATTTTGGTATTTTTCTTTATTCCAAAACGAAAAAAAAAAAACAAGAAAAAGAAAAATCGTAGTGGTGCCTTTGAGTTATATATTCCTAATTTTATATTGTCACAAGACAAGATGTTTCGCATGTATGGTATCATATTTGGGAAAGAAATAATGGGTTTTTAGTAATTCTTGCTATTGTATGTGTCTTATCTTCTCACTTTGATATCCTATCGTTGAAATCTCTAAAACTTTGTTGTTTTTCAATATGTTTGTTTAATAGATATATTATTAATTGATTCATTTTTGTCATTTGCCATTTTTTAGGATGGAAAAGTATTTAGGTTTGTTTTTACTATTATTGTTTTATGATTTATTTGAAGATAAACAAAATGAGTGTACTCCTCAAGTCGAACAAACCAACAAAGAAGGTCCACCGGATTTGTATGTTCCGATCCGGGTAAAAGACTTCCTATTATGAGCTTTGCGAAGAGTGCTCGAAAGGGAAATGATTCAAGAATTTATCTAACGAATGGTCCTTGTCAACCAAAACTTGACAACTTTCCGCAATCCTTAATTGGGGATAAATGCGAGATTCAATCCTCAATGGTACAATGAGTTTGGCACTTGGTTGGAGTATAGTGAATCAAAAGATGCTATATTTTGCTTGCATTGTTACGGATGGACATGGTGATGGAAGGGGTGGTCGTGATTCATTTGTGGGAGAAGGATTTAGGAATTGGAAGGACAAACAACGACTTAAACATATTGGGAAAGTTGGAAGCACTCATAACTTGTGCGGCTGCCAAAGATTTGGTGAATCAAAATCAACATATTGACATTATTATGTCTAACATATCCGACAAAGTTCTATGAGACAGAGATGCTCTTCAATGAATCAAGGAAATTTTGTGGTTTTGATTTGCAATTTTGGGCAAATGAGGAAGGTAATTATAATGTATCTTTGGTTTTATGGATGGTTGATTGTGTTATCGGGAATAGGGCTGATATATCAATTAAAGAACAAATGGCCATTGTTTTAAGATATGTGAACTGCAACGGTGACATTATTGAGCATTTTCTTGGTCTTGTTTGTTTCGATACTACAACAAGTTCACTTAAAGAAGCGATTGAGTTAATTTTTCCAAAAATCTTAACAAAGATAGTGATGGCGCAAGCAATATGAGTGGTCAATTCGGTGGTCCGAAAAGCTTGCCTTACTATGTTTTGTTTGTTTGGTTGTGTTTACGATTGACCGACTTCTTTATTTTATACCATTGGTGAGTAATGGAGGTGCTTCTTAGAAGATATTTTGAGAGAAAAGCAATTGGAAGAATTAGTCAAAGGTATTGCAATCGATGATGTTCAATCGTGGAGAGGCTTGAATCAAGAAATGAGTTTGTTGGGTTTTCACATTACCGATCATTGATAAGTCGTGTTCATTGTTTGATCCCGTGCTTGATGTGCTAGAAATTATAAAAGATGATACAACCCTTATGCATGCAAAAAGGGAAGCCTCGGCCTTATGATGCGTATGGAAACTTTTGAATTTGTATTACTTTTGCACCTGATGATCAAGGTCTTGGCAATAACGAATGAGTTGTCACAAGCACTTCAGAGAAAAGATCAAGATATTGTGAATGCTATGACTCTTGTAAAAGTTTCAAAGGTGGTCAAGATGAGAGATAATTGGGATAATCTATTTTAAGACTTCGAATTTTGTATAAAACATGATATAGATATCCCGATATGGAAACCGTACTCAAGGGAGAACAAAACGTAGGATCGATTACTCATCCGCATCACTTTAAGGTTGACATATTTTTGCCTGATAGATACTCAACTTCAAGAGTTGAATGATCGTTTAGTGAAGTTAGTTCGAATTTCTTTGGAATGCATGGCATTTTTCCTGCAACTCTTTTCTCAAGATTTGACAAGAATAAGTTGTGTGAATTTATTTACTATTATCCTTGATTTTGATTTGAATGATTTTGTCATGCTTTGAATATTTTCTCTGATTTTTTGAATTTGCAAGGAATGTGATCTTTGTTTATCACAGATCCTTTGGTTTATTTACTTGTAAAGTTAGCATTAACTTTGCCTTTGAAGAATCAGACATGAAAAAAGCATTTTCAGCTATAAATACATCAAGACCGCACTTCGTAATCGGATATTGGTTGAATGATTCTACTTTTTATATTTATTTCTTAAAGATTAATAATGTAATTATGATAGAATTCCGGTTCTTTTTATTTTTATTGTATATTTTGTTATTAAAATATGTGTTTGATTTATCTTTTATTTGAGTAGTAATATAAGTACCTTTGAGCAAAAAAAAAAAAGATCTTAGTGAAACGTTATGAAAAATATATAGACACACATTATGTGTATACACACATATGTATATATACATGTATTGATATGTGTGTGTGCGCTCATGTGTAGGAAGTTGATATAATGTTTAACTAGATTTAGACTCCCGATTGTTACTGAAGGAAAAAATAATTAGAGACAAAAGAGATGCATACCCCGTTAGTCATTTTTGTAAAAAATAAAAACACGTGGGAAAAATACGACGAGAAGATGTGTAATCATTTATCATGATCATGGCATAATGCTTACACGTCCAACCGTGGCGTGGTGTCCCGTGTCATCATTCACTCACCACCTTGACAAAACGACAGGGAAGCCAACGTGAGATTCGCATAACTAAAATCTGTTGCTATCTCAGAAACATGGGACCAACACCCGAGCCTGTATCAAATCAAGGGCGTGGTTTCTTACGAGAAAAGGCCGTTTCTATATGGACTGCATGTCCTTCAATTTTTGGGCCCAAAGCCCATTTGTCCATAAATTAAAAACAAGTAAGTGCATCACCTTACTTAAACGGTTAAACCAAAATATAAACACCCCCCCTCCAAAAAAAAGTTAAACCAAAAAGGTACGAACTGTTCATATCGCAAACAAATTCAAATCTGCGATGCCTCATATTATTTTCACATTATGTTTAATGTATTACTACCTCGATCTTATTCATAAGAGCTCAATAACTGAATTACGTAATTTAAGAAAATATTTAAAATTAATTAAAAATAATAAGTATGTCTGAAATAAATTTTGTTTTCCAAACAAATGTCCTTATTTATAAGGGGCAAGTATGAGAGAGAAATAAAATAAATACTATCAGTATCACCAACATTTTAATTAATGCAATATATATAATTAATGAAGAGTAAAAATGAAAAAAGAAACCTCATTAAATACTCTGACAATTCTTATCGAATTTTTATAAAAATGTCAAAGAAAATTTAAATTTTAGGCTATGAGGGAGTACCTTTAAGAAAATAAATTGAAGCTCAACTCCCCTAAAGGCACGGCATGCCATGGTAGAGTTGGGAATCAGGGCTGACCCTTAAAAGGTCAAGGCCTAAAAGGGTTGGCTCTTTTAGGCCCGAGGTAAGAAAAATACCTATTTTTCAAGGTTGGCTCGAGAGCATGCGAGCTAGGGAAAGCCCTACAGGGCCAGAAGATATTTTTATGAATTAAAATTATTTTTCCTGCGTTGTTTTCTAAAGAAATATAATTAGTAAAATAGAACAGTTAAAGTTTTAATTTATCAAATAAATATTGTCAACATTAATGTTTACACAACACGCGTAATTTTATAAACAAACGTAGTCACTAATTCATAATCAAGAATAAACCATTGTCCACAAGTAACTCACACAAAATATAACAAACTTATCACTAAGCAACATTATTGGTTCTCAGTTTATATGTTTTGATGATAACAAGGCTTAAAAATGTATAAGGTTTTGAATCAATGAAAAGTGTCTAAGTCAAGAACATACTCGAGAATGCTGATAAGCTTACTCGAGCATGCTCAAGCTAATGTCTCTGTTGAAGTCTTCTTAGGACCTTATTTGAGCAAATTTTCAGGTGTACTCGAGCACATTAGTTATTACTTGAGCATGCTATTAGTAAGAGCTGTCTGCGCTGATCCTTGAAGAAGTTACTCGAGCACATTTTGTAGCCTACTCGAGTACAATACTCGAGTATTGATATGAGTCTACTCGAGCAAGGATGCTGCTATCAAAGATAATGCCTATATCAGAGACCATACTCGAGCACAGAGTAAGTTTTACTAGAACACCAGGTAATGTGGTATTCGAGCATGATTCCTTCTTGGCTTATATTTTCTCTTTGATAAGCTTACTCGAGCATAGTTTCACACTTACTCGAGCCTGAGGAAATTTGTACTCGAGCATAGTGGTCCTAACACTATGCTTAGTGTGAATTTCAATAAAGTTCAGATGATACTCAAGCACAACAAATAGTATACTCGAGCAAGGGGTTCTCTTGTACTTGAGCATATACGTTTTGAGCTTCTGTTGTCTGCTTACTGAGATCTTACTTGAGCATCTTGTATGTCTTACTCGAGTAAGACCAACATTATACTCGAGTAAAGACTAACGTTAGGCTTTTCTGAAGGGTTTTTGAAAGCTTACTCGAGCACTGTTCTTCAGTAGTTTCAATGTCTCTGTTGTTCTAGTACTCGTAAATTCAAATATTTTGGTTAACCATTTGATTCTACTTAAATACTACTCAATACTACTTACATTGTTTCTAATCATCTTATTGAGTGAGTTTCAGATCATTAACAAATGGTTTAATTGCAAATCGTCTAAAAGCAATATAATAAAGTGTGTCAGAGCATTAATGGCTTATAGAAAACAGAGCACGCACATGGAATGAATTTTAAAGCAAGCCAAATGATTCCTACGACAGATACCCATTCCGGTGAAAGACTAAAGCAACCTTTTCTGAGTCAACTTCTGACCAGAAACACATCGAAGACTGACGACGACGATCCAAAAGGAACATATACTCAAATCCTTAAACAATGATCGTCTGTGTCTAACAGAACTGTTGAAGACTCTCAATGGCTATTTTAAAGCTTCTTCAACGGTCATTAATGACAGCTGATATAAATATGAAAAGCATTGAATTCGCCAACTACTGAAACAACTGAACGTTCAACCGAATTTATTGCTATTTTCTGTTTCATTCAATACTCTTAATATCTTCGGATATTATGTACTTCAGTGATTATATATATCTACTCTGTGAGAGAGTTTATTCTTTTGATTGATTATCTGTTTAATCTCAAGGTAGAGGGATCTTGAGTGTGGGTGTACCGATTACAACTTGTAAGGGGAAGTGAATCATAGTGAGAGGATTACTTCGAAGTTCAGAGTGTGTAATCGATCGTGTTTGAGAGATAGTGAAAAACTCAGAGTGTCTAGGGACTGGATGTAGGTCAAGAGTTTGGACCGAATCAATATAAATTTTCTGTGTTCATCTTTTCTCTATTCTTTGCTCTGTTTCCTTTGTTCTTTGGTTTATTCGCAAAAGATTTTGAAATCACCCAATTACCCCCTTTTAGGTGATATTATGCTTTCAGTACGATGACTATAATTTTTATCTTTTCACCACTATCATCAATTTCAAAGACATTTGATTGTGCTTCACTTCGAGTAGTAGACTCTACTTCATGAGTAAAAATATCAAGAATATTTTTTCTCACATCATGAATACATTTATAATCTTTATTTGCAATAAATAATAAACCAAATCATAAAATTAAAGTATAATTATTATGTATTTGTAATTAAATGGATAAATAACTTTATAACTAATACAAAATACATATAAATTAGTAAATTAAATTGTCAAATCAAGTTAAAGGAAAAAAATATTTAAAGGGCCTAACAGGCAGGCTTTTTGGGCAGGTCTTTACGCGACCAACTTTATTTAGTTTCTTTAATTTACAATTTCTGGCCCTGGCCGATTTAACTTAAAAGGGTCACGTCGATTTCCAGGCCCTATCCATCCATGGGCGAAACATTCATATCTTTCATGACCAAATGTCCGATCAATTTTGCATAGCCAGTTTGAAAAGCTCTACGCACCTCAACTCAGAAATGATTCACTGCACAATTCTTTCTTTTAGTTTATTTTCATCTCGAGATAAAGCTCTTTTTTCTTCCAAGCCTTCTCAAAATGTGAAGTGAAGAAATCGGAATCGGTCTATAAGTCCAGCTTCCTTTGCCAATCTATGTACGCCATTTGGATAATTAAATTATTCAACTAAGGTCGATCTCCATTAGAATCTGGTTTCACATTAAGTACTGGATAAACTATGAAACTTTATAAAGAAAAATGAGATAAAATACAGAAGATGGCATGCATGCATGACCTTTGTGGCTGACCCCTCTGGGCCAATACCTCTTTTGTCCATTTGTAAGTATTTTGAAAAACTTCGTGCGGTCTCATCTTTAATTATTAGTTTATCAGCAACAACAATTGTCTTCCCACATTTCCCAGATTATCTCATAATATTTGCCAATTTCGTATGGCATTATATATTATATACGGTTGGTTATAGGTCTCCATCAACACATCTGGTTTCACATTGAGCGGATAAACTATAGCATGCAAGTATTTTGTAGAAAAATGAGAGAATTAATTAAGAGAATATAGTATGCAGGACTTGGCAGATATGCTGTTGTCGATCGTGAGCTTTTGGTATTTTTTATAGGATGAAGGTGCAAATTTAACAGTGAATAATTTTGTTATGAGTACCTTAAGAATTAACTATTTTCTAGTAAAAGTAAACGTAAACAATTTATTTGGAAGCAAATATAATGATGCCGTTAAAGAGATTTAGCTTTTGTTACTTTTTGCATTGTAGGTCTCATCTGTCTTCTTTCTCTCTTATTTTAATATTTTTTTAATGAAAAAATATCACTTAGAGCCATGGAAACACTTTTATTTCAATTAATCCCTAAAAGATCCCGAAATTCCATTGTGCCCCTTTGGATCAAAGTGAAATTAAAGTTTTCAATGAAAAGACAATAATGCCTTGACATTTTTTTTCTTAAGATCATTTACAAGACAAATATAGGCATTTTAGAGACAAATAAGAATATTTATAAGAAAAATAAAGGGATTTAAATAAATTGTTTCTTCAAATTATATCAAAATTCTAAATCAATTTTGTTTCATATACTAGTTTAAGTATTGAGTACACTTAATTTACAATTCAAAACTTATAAATAGTAGGAAATCACTGATTTTCAAATTTTAAAGATATTTTTTTTTTTCTAGAATTTTCCCCAAGTCCTTAATTATTGTTTCGATCGAAACAGGGAAAGAGGAAGGATCGTTGGATATATATCTTTGGTTCAGTTTGAGGAAGAAGAAGTAGCAGATAGACATGGAAAAAATGATCGATCGAGAACATTAGGTGGCTTAAAAACTGAAGAGAAGACTCGGAGAGTCAAGTTTTAATTGAGAAGATTGATTCTAGAAGATAAATAATATCCTTGAAAATTTACATATTTATAAAATTTAGATACAATTAAGAAAAATCACAACATCATTCATTTCGGCAGTGGCGGAACCAAAAAAAAAAATTTAGCCCAGGCCAAAAAATAAATATTCTTATTATAAGGTACCAACTAACAAGTATATTTGATTTTTTTTATAAAACATTTGTTTGTTTTCAAATAGCATTAAATATTTTTTTCCACGTATACCCATAATTAAAAAAGTAGTGAGTGAGAGTAATAATTAATAAAAATAATTATTACTCTTTTTTTAAGAAAAAAAGAATAATAATTAATATGATATTAGAGTTGAGTGTAATTAATAGGGATAATATTGAAAATTACTTAAATTTTAGGACAAATTTAATTACTTTAACTATTTTTATTGACTCGTGAGAATTGTTAGTTGGTTCCTTAAATAAGGACCCAAAGGAGTATTTACTAAATAGTATCAAATAACCTAGAAAATACAAACAAATAATAACAGATAATTATAAATTAAAACAATATATAAGATGATATTAATTTTTTTAGGTATCTCAAACAATAATTTTACTTTCCTCTCACATTTTTAATGAGTAATGAAACAAACATTATCCTTATAGAGAAGACAAAAAATTAGTTGGGGCCAAATTTGTGGCCAAATAAAATATCATATAATAAATACATATATTTTTTAGCAAATTTTATAAGATCAGTCGGGACCAGCTGGGGCCAAGGCCCCAACTGGCCATAAAGAGGTTCCGCCTCTGCATTTCGGGACGTTTTTACTAGCTCGAGTAGAAATTAAAGAAAAAAGAAATCCAGTCCCAGAAAATATAGAAAGAAAATGAAAGTATTGAGGATAACAATGTAAGAGTGGCCTTTAATTAAGTATGGACATGATCCAAAAGTCAAGCGGTTTAATCTGTGGGCAAAAAAAAAAAAAAAAGTCTGACGACAATCATATTTAAAAAAACAAACAAAACCCTGCAATCATAGCGTTTGGAACCTTCCAAAACCTAGGTTTTGCGTAAATCAAGGTAAGTATGTGAGAGGAGTTTTAACTCGACTTACCTAAAAAATAGGTTTTGGTTGTTTTTCAAACTGTGTCTCCATAATGTACGATCTCATAAATAGTATGTTTAATGCGCGCGCATGACAATTATATTCCTTGGACTGAATGTAATGTTTCTAAATCTAGTTTTTAACGTTTTTAAAAGTTTTATCTAAAATTATGAAAGCCCTATAATTTTCAATTTATTCCTGCTAAATATATTTATGTAATATAAAATTTCAATATATGATCCTAGCTAGTCGAACCACAATCAAATTAATAAACTAGAATCGAGTGTTTTTTTTTTATTAATATAATAAACGATAGAATTAATTTGAAACAAAATGATTGCAATATTGTAGCGAAAAATTAAAGATAAAGAGAGAAATAAAAGATCCAAAAGTGGGAAGGAATATGCAAGCCACATGCTCATTTTGTAGTGTGTACGCGTTGACAAGTTGGCACCGGCATTAACGCAACTAATTTAACCAACCAATAACAATATTCCACGTTCTAAACCAAAAGGCCCTCATTGGATATTGACTTTCAAAACTAAATGTTCTAAGATTGTAATCATTGTTAACTAAAATATCTTATTTACGAGGATACAGGAAATAAGAGAAAGAATAAGAAAATTATTACAGAAAATAATAAAGATGATTGTAGAAGAGAGAGAATAAAAAAATAATACTGTACTATGATAGAAATAATAGATCTTTAAGGATTATGAAATTTTTTTAGTACAATATATTGATTGCCCTTAAGTTTTATTTAAATTACATGAACATTCCCGCTATTTTGAATACATATATAGACTTCCCTTAAAAAAATGCATGTTACAAAAATCTCCCTTACATATATATTTGAGATTCCATTTACATTTACTTTGATCTTTAAGTTTGACTATTAAACATTTACTTTGACCAAAATATCACTCTTTCAACAAATGAATACACATTTATATTTGTCTAAAAAATAATTCTAATATGTATATATATATATATATATATTCAAAACTTCCAACATATTATAAGATTTATTAATTTTTATCGTATTTATCAAAACTTATAATTTATTTAGTATTCTTTTAGATGGCTAAAACATATTTCTTTTATTTTTTTGCCATAACATCATGATTGGTTGATCATATATGTTATTAATAATGTAAATTTGAGACACAGTACAACTTATATAAATTTTTAAGTTTAATTTTTTAAATACATTTTTCATAAGCATTTTGTAAACACGTTTATTTATGCATGCATCTATTAAAAGAATTAATCATATTTTTAATTAAGTTTTATATGTTTGCATTAATTAAATTAATTAAGTTTGTGTCTCAATATGAAAAATTTTAGCAGATAGCTATTTGCAAAAGTGAAAAAAAAATTAAGAAAAAAAAAAAAAATCTTAAATTACTTAAAACAATTTTATCCAAAGTTGGGGAATTAGTAATGATGAGGGATGAACTAGTAAATAAAATTTATTTTAATATAAATTTTAAATAAAAAATAAAAAATCCTTAATGGAGTTAACTGTTTTGGACCTAAGTGTATATTTTTAAAATAGATAGGAGATCTATGTAATTAAGACAAAATGCAAGAGAGGTTAGAGAACTTTACTCAAATTTTTTATATTGACATTAAATAGGGTAATTAAATAAGAGCAAAAAGAGAAAGTAAAAAGTAAAATATAAGATATTCTCTTAATTTTTTTAATAAACAACAACCGGGTGTGTGTGATGACAGTTGTTTCTTATAAAAAAGAATGGAGGTGTACATTAACAAATTAACAAGTCATTACCATTATTTTTTATACGGCTTACTAGTTTCATCAAATCTAAATTATTACGTCATGTCCGCCTTAATTTATTACGTATTTCCATGTTCCTGTCCAAAAGATACATACGTATTATTTTCCCTTGCTTATTTCAACATAATGAGTATGCGGCGTTTATTGAAATATTCAACATCCTCTCTTCATTAAAATAAAAATAAAAATTAATGAGTCATTAACCGATCTCCTTAATATATTCAAAACAGATGGGCACATGGTCGTCCCCATTTCTGGACTGCAGGGATACTTCATATATATGCGGATCGATTTGTTAATGATGACCCATTATAAGTCTTCGTCTAATTATTATCTATATATATCATTATAATATAAACCAATTGTTTTTGAAAAGAAATTCTGACTTTCATAAAAATTCGACTTAATTATCTCGACTTTCACAAAAATACAAATACGTTGCCAAAATGGAATATATTTTACAATTACTAGTATTATATTGGCATGTGTATGCCCCTTTATGACGGGAATTATTAGATGAATAACGATTGACTAGAAAAATAAGGGAGCTAGCCACCTTGAACGTAGAAATTATACTTGAAAGTTAATAAATTATGACAAAAAAAGAAAATAATTTTATGGTTTCACTTTCAAACTAGATGCGTGCAGTGTTTAATTAAGTGACGGAATCGTAGTTTTGGTCTGAAAGGAGCGAAAGTTCACAGTGAATGATGACGCTCTAATCCATTTTTCTTTGGCTATTGTTGAAAAGTCATATTACTGATCATCACTTACTTCTATATATGATCAAGTTGAACGAACTAATCAACATATGATCTGTGCGGCCTTCAATATCAATGAAATTAAACATCTATAAAATACTACCTGTAGTAGACACTCCCTCAAGTTCTTATTATAAGGCACAAATTAGTAAGTTTATTTGGTCTTTTTTATAAGGTACTTACTTGTTCTTAAGAAATATTAATTATTTTTTCCATGTACGCTCATAATTAATAAGGGTAGTGGGTGAGAGTAATAATTAATACCACTCTGGTCCTATTTATAAGTCTATTTTGACCAAATCTCACGTACCAAGAAGATGTAGTTAACTCAATGATTATGTGGTGAATTTTCAACTTTGCCCTCATTTATGATTTGATATTTTTCAATTGTTTCTTTTCTCTCTATCTTCATGAGTACAATTAATATGGGTGAAATTGTCACAATCTCATTTATTATATGAAACTAGACTTATAAATAGGACCAGATCGTGGTATGATATTAGAGTTTAGTGCAATTAGTAGGAGTAATATTAGAAATTACTTAAACTATAGGATAATTTTATTGACTTTAACAGTTTTTATTACTTTGTATAATTAGTTAGTTGGTGCCTTATAATAAGGACCATAGAGAGTATTTATAATTGTATAAAAAAAGCCCACGTAATATTTGACATTATGTAATTATATGGAGTATACAGTGTTACAAATATAACGGTAAAGGATTTCTCCAGTAACTGGAGATAAGTTATTTCTAGTGACCCCTAAAACTACGTCGTTTTGGATTAATGAAGGGTGTTTATGTAATTTTGCACCCTTCATTAATTCACCTAAAATTACAAACACACTCTTCATTAATTTAAAACGACGTAGTTTTGGAGGTCATTGGAGATAATTTATCTCCAATGACTGGAGAAATACTTTTCCCCACATATAAGTGTACTAATATTTTTTTAAAAAATTAATAATCTCCGTTATATACATATACATACACATATATGTTAACTATTACACATCATGTTGGATTATATATATATAATATATGGGTTTATTGTTTGTCATGTCACTTGACATAAGATTATGTTAAGTCACCTCAAAACTACGTCGTTTTGGGAGTTAAGGGAATTAATGAAGGGTGTTTTGGTATTTTTGTATTTATTATACAAATTTTACAAAAAAAAACCCTCCATTAATTTATCTAACCCCAAAACTACGTTGTTTTGAGGATTAAAAATTAATGAAGGGTGTTTTGGTATTTTTTTCTTTGTATTTATTATACGAATTTTACCAAAAGACCCTTCATTAATTCCCCTAACCCCAAAATTACGTCGTTTTAGAGTAACTTGACATAACTTTATGTCAAGTGACATGACAAACGATAAACTATATATATATATAGGGGTTTAAACTTCTCATGTTACATGAGAAGAAAAAGATTCCTACACACACATTAAATGGTGGGACCCACACATATATATAATGAAATATATATATGTGGGTCCCACCATTTCATGTGTGTGTGACATGAGAATACACTTCTCCTACAACATGAGAAGTGTTTTTCCCATATATATATATAATTAGGGATAAGTATTTCTTCAGTCACTGGAGATAAGTTATCTCTAGTAACCTCCAAAACTACGTCGTTTTGAATTAATGAAGGGTGTTTTCGTATTTTTAGGTGAATTAATGAAGGGTGTAAAATTACGGAAACACCCTTCATTAATCTAAAACGACGTAGTTTTAGAGGTCACTAGAGATAACTTATCTCCCCGTGACTGAAGAAATCCTTTACCCATATAATTATTACACACCGTGTTGGATTATGCATGTAGTATATATGAATGATATTCTGCATTTTTTTCAAACTTTTATAATGATTATTGTTAAATCAAATTAAACTTGGATATTGCACTTTCTCCAATGTTGAACTCTTTGGTTCAAAATCAAACGTCGGAGTTATGAATTAATAAAAGAGAATAATAGTGATAATTTAATAGGGGCGTCAATTCGTGAGACTTAGACTAAGACGACCGTGTCCAAGATGGAAAGTAAGCCGCCAAAAGGTCTCCCTGTTATAAACCCCCCCGTCCCTCTCTTTCCTCTTTCATCTTCTTCATAACTTCCCAAAAAGAAACCCTAATTAACCCCCTCCTTCTCTCTCCATGTTCTCTATCAAGTTCACCTCTTGATCCCAGAAACTAACACAAGTTTCACTACTCACTCGCTACATATCTGAGATCAAGGGAGAGAAAACTTTAGTTATGGAGAGCGTTAAGCAGACATGCAAGAGGGTTTTGGGACGATGCAAGCGATGCATCGAAGGAGGAAGCAGCTACAACGTAAACTCGAAGGTTCAAGAATCATTGGGAAAGAGTAAGAAGAACAAGAAACAGTTGGCTCCAGAGGGATGCTTCTGGGTATACGTGGGACCCCAGAGAGAGAAATTCTTAATGAAGATAGAGGTAGCTAATCATCCAATGTTCAAGCTGCTTCTAGATGACGCTGGGACTGAGTTTGGCTACAGAAACGAGGGCCCCATTTGGCTTCCTTGTGATGTTAATCTCTTCTGCGAAGCTGTGGCCGAGATGGAGATGGAGATCGAAGAAGATAATATGAGTTCTGCATCATGATCATGGACTTGCTCCTTTCATAATCAGAGGAGTTATCCTAATTCACTTGTGCACAGTCCTCTTTCCTATATTTCTTCTTCTAACCATACTGCTGCTGCAGATTACGTGCTTTTAACTCCCTCCACATTCTATGTTAAAACTCTACACACGCGTTAATACCATGTCGTAGAGTTTTAGGTTGGGGTGTCAGCTGTGCCCTAGTGTCCCTCAATTTTAGGGTCATTCCTATTTTTTTTCCCCATTCTTTTGATCTTTAGATTTTATATGAAATGAGTGATATTTTGATATCTTATGGATAAAAAATGAAATTATTTTCAATTTTTTTTACGATTTTTAAAAAATTTAAGACTCTAAATAAAAAAGATACTACATAATTTTGGAGTCCTAAATCTTTTAAGAACTGTACAAAATATGAAAACATTTCTACATTTTTACCTATAAGATATCAAAATATCACTTATATCAGGTAAAACCTAAAGATCAAAAGAACAAAAAAAAAAAAAAAAAACATTTGGCAGTGGCTCTAGAATTGAGAGGCAACAGGGAGCATAGCTGACTCTCCGGTCAATAATGATATATGGAGTCTTTGATGTTGTGAATAAAGATATATGCATGTATAAATACATAAACGTGGGATGGATGATATGATGTTGCTCATGGCAAAAAGAGTGTCTCTTTTCTTTTCTTGGTTATGGAAGTCAGATAGGAGTAGAGGAAAAGCATCTATATGATCAAATCTAGGTTTGGTCAGTTACACACGTCTATAGATAGAATGCATGTTTATGACAATGATTGTATTTCCTTTTTGAATAAAAAGAAAACTTTAACCAACTAGTAAATATTATTAATGCATTGATCGCACTCATCTGTAATTTTTTAATTGAGGTATTATATATAACTAATTAAGTACGCCTTTACATCAACAAATGAAGTAAACAATGTGTATTTCCTATTTGATATGGTTATTCTTTACCAGTAGTAGTAATTAAGGAGTAGTATCGATGGCCTTCTTTTATTCTAGTGACATAATAAAAACTCTTGTGTAAGTATGAGGTTAAAGATTCAATCCCCCCTCTTAAACTATTAGTGTTTGCCCTTTAATTTTAAAAGGATTCATACAATCTTTGATCTCTCAAATTTTTTTCCCTTGTGTTACAATTCCTCAAATCTCAAATATCATGAGTTTTGATCTCTCAAGAGATAAATAGTTTAAGTTTTATTAAATTATGGGGACTCTATATTTTAAACAAAATGAAATTTAAGTGACAAAAAATGATGTTGTATTAATCTTTTTAAAAAATAAGCTTGAGGGGAAAAAAAGAGCTAGAGTGGACCAAATGTTGTGCGTTCATAAAACTGGAACGAATTTTTTAACCAAAATAACCATCGCGGCTCCATCCTTCCTGTTAGGTTTTGGGCTCTCTTTCCTATGTGGAGAAAATATCATGTTTCAATTGTCCAAATTTTATATATTTTATATTTTATGAAAATAAAAGAAATGAAAGGAAAGCAAAAAATAGTAAAGAAGGAATAGGTGAGAGAATGAAAAAGAAAAGAAAAGAATGTTTCTTGATTATTTTTGTAAGAAAGAATGTTCTCTTGGAGTTTCCTAATTTGAGATTGTGTTTCACTTATTTAAGTGGAGAGATCAAGGACATATTCGGTTTTTGGGCAAAGAGGCCCCGCCGAGGCCGTATAGGCTGATGCTGGAGAAGTCTAATTTTGTAGCTATGTGAGAGAAACACAACTTCACAGGTCAGTATGGTAAATTGGTGTCTGCACATTCGTTAACGGTTGGATCAAGATGAAATTTGGTCTGAAACATATGGTTTGGGTTTTTCAATGGCAGGATCGTCGTTTGAAAGCCTAGCTAGTGTGAGGGAAAACATGTTCTTGCTCAGTGATGTTCTTTCTGGTATCTTTAGCGGTTTTATTCTTTGATTGTAAGTCTGTAGCTTTGGTTATTTGGCTGAGAGGTTTCGCGTGTTTGTGCATTTGTTTGAGACTCTCTTGTATCTTATTTTGATAATAGTAAATTATATTTTCATTGGATTGGACGACACGTGGTTTTTACCCTTGACTTGAGAAGTTTTGAACATTAATAATTTTATTGTCTCTCGTGCTATTTAATTTCTACCACATACATATATATTTGTTTACTTTGTTTCCTCAAAGATTATTGCAATTGAGATAAAGGTTTAACATGCACCGTCCTCCTTCCTAACACTTCCAGCAATTTTCAGCTGAAAAGAATATCACTACAGAATTGATTTATTTATAATATCCTTTCATGTTTAGTTTAATTTAATTATTTGATAAACACATGTACACATGGATTTTACTGGAAAACCTTAATTATCAGCAAACTCAAAATGACATGTAACTCAGTTCGTTTTCCCCATCCTTTTTGTTTTTTAATTTTCTCTTTCATGTGAAAAGAGTTGGTAAAGAAAAAACCGAAGAAGTTCGCTTCTTATTGTTTTCGTCTTAGACTGAGTGTTGACTTTTCTTTTGGTAATTAAATGTAGATTTGCCTACGTCAATAGATTATTTTTTCCCCCTTTCTTATTCGGCAGGTTCTAACTTCTATTCGTCCCCGTCAATCTTTTCCAACGCAAATCAAAATCCACCAGCGGTCAATATTATAGGTAATCGTTAAGCCATTGATAAATCCCAATTTTTATATGTTTTATCCCACTTTATTCATTTAATTTGGGGACTATTTTAGGTTAATTTAGAATTATTAGATAAATTTGGATTGTTAGCCAATTTTAAGAAATAATATAAATCTGAATTAATTATAAGATTATTGGGCTTAAATTATTAATATTTTGATTGTTATCTTATGATTGAATAATATTTCTTAATGTATGATAGACCACGATTTTATCATACTAAAAGATCCTACAAGACAGAATTCTTTAAGGAAGCTAAAAAGAAATCTAACAGTGAAATTTGATTGGACTTCTTAAATTTTAATGGGTCAAGTTGGTACCCAAAACTCTCCCCTCCTTCCATAAAATTGACCTAAGTGCCGCCTACTAGAAAAAGACGCTCTCATTGAGAGTCTGGGAGCCGCACACACGCAAGCGGCAGAGACGCACGCATGTTCAGTGAAGGCAAGACGCAGTGACGCACATGAATTAATTCAATTCCATCAATTACTTCGACTCATTTCTCCAATGGGTTGGTGTGTAAGGACCGAGGAATTGGATTAATCAAGTCTTCTCATTCTTTCATGGTTGCGATGAATTACTTAACACGTGGAGGAGGAAATTCCATGGAAGCTTAAGCTTCTTTGGGAGGAAATTTGGGAGAAGCATCGAGAAAGCTAGAGTCTAGAACTTACACTTGAAGATTATAAGAGAGTGTTGTTATTTTTATCTATTTAATTCAAGATTTGAGATAACTTAGTTTTAAAGGATTTCAAGTTGTGTTGATTGAGAACAATTTAGTTTTAGATTGTAAACATATTTCTTTTAAATTGAATTGATAATTTGAAGTTTTTATGCTTGAGATAATTGCTGGATTTTTGTTTACAAGGATTGTCAATTGAATTAACAATTGAGTTTTCGTTATTAATTTAATTGTCAATTGGGTTTATCGATTTAATTGTTTAATTAAGTTGATAAATTGTCTAGTTGTTTAATTGGATAATTGTAAATAAGATTTCAAAATTACTTAGAAATTAACTTTGACTAGTTTTTAATGAGTTTAATTAACTAGCGCTCATTCATTATGGGTTCTCTAATAGATTATGTGTTATTGAACTTGAGGGTTTCCCATGTTTTAATTAGTTAATTAAATTTATTAATTCCAATCTTTCACTAATCTCCTTTTGGTCTAATTAATTAATTTGAGTTAAGAAAGTTAACTCCATGTGAATCCTAAATTGTCCCCTTCATCATCATAACTAAACTAAATCTTTATTAGTTGACTTGCTTTTAATCAAACTTCTTTGCTTAGGATTTAAATTATCTTTTTATAAAATCCCCCAAAATTGCATTTGTATCTAGATTAGTTCCATTCTTATATAGGTTTTAGAGTCATTTTCATCTTGCATTTAGTTAGTTTAGTTTCATTTCATTTTTTATCACCTAAAGAAAAACCCATAGATTGCTCCTTAGAAGGATGACCTAGGTTGACCCTAAACTGTATAATTAATTAAGACCTAGTTTAATTGATTGCTTTAGCGAGGAAAGCAATATGTCAGCCATCTACAGATATATATAAATCAGCAAGACCTTACCTGTTCCACCAGCGACCTATTTCAGAAAGGCGGCAAGCTCATGATAATAACAATAATAGAACATGAATGACGCCATCTATGCTTCAATTTCTATATAAATTTGTAGAAAAATTAACATGCAAAATTACATATGCATACATGTTAACTTATTTGAAACTAGATCCATGCACTCTTAATTGAGTGACGGAATCATAGTTTTGGTCTGAAAGGAGCGAAAATTCACAGTGAATGACGACGCTCTAATCCATTTTTCTTTGGCTATTGTTGAAAAGTCACATTGCTGATCACGTACTTCTCTATATATGATCAAGTTGAACTCAATAAACTAATAACCATATTGTTATGAACTCGTATATTGGGCCTAGGTATAATGCGGTCCAACAGGAACACATTACGGCAAAAGCTCTCTTTAAGCAGGTAAAACACTAATCGTCCTATAAGTAAGGCATTAATAATTCCAGCAGTACATGTAGTGGAGCAGAGACATGTAGTGGAGCAGGGGTGCGTCAGGTAGTGGAGCAAACACTCGGACTTGGAGGCACGCACATCACAAGGATTGAAACCCTAGAGGTAATCCCTATAAATAGGAGATTACCCACCAGGTGCACACATTCGATTCATATCCTTTTACTATTTAGTTACACTGTGCACACACCTCACCCCCTTTGGCTAATCATCATTCTTGTGTAGCACAGTGATCACTTGATATTCATTGGTGTCTTCCTCATAGGCACCACTGAACAATCATCTCTTCGGTGTTAACATCCTTATATCCCGGAGAGAGCATCAGATCCAATATAAATCTTATACTAACCCACTGTGGTTAGACATCTGTGTTCTTAGAACAAAACATTGGCGCCGTCTGTGGGGATCCATAAACTTCTATTCCTAAACGACCAAGAATGGCAAAGAACGAATGCAACGTTATCAGCAGAGGATTTGGAGGAGGAGGAGATTCGGCGAGTCAGAGGAAGAGGTACCTGAGGGAGGTTCTTTCCATCAAGGTGAAGGTAGAATATCACCTAGAGGGGGGTGAATAGGTTATCTCAAAAAAAAATCTTTTCGCTGTATGATCAGTAAACGATGGAAGCGGTAAAGAAATAAAGATAATAGACACAGAGAAGTTATCCTGGTTCGGTCCAACTCTTTGACCTACGTCCAGTCCCCAGACACTCTGGGATTTCCACTATCTCACAAATACAATTACACACTCTGTAAACGAAGGATGATCCTTTCACTCTCGGACTCACTCCCCTTTACAAGTTGTAATTAATACACCCACACTCAAGATACCTCTATCTTGAGATTTTGAAAGATTAAGAGTAAATGATAAAACTCTCTCACAGAGTAATTGAACTATGAACACTGAAGCTTTTTAGAATACATAGAAAGTAGTTTCTATGAAAAGATGTTTCTGCGTCTGTGTGTATTCTGGGTCTGTGACAAATTCATATCTTCGGGTATTTGTACTGATTGAAGTTGAGGACCGTTGAAGAATTTGAATATGTCCGTTAAGCGTTTGATGTATCCGTACCTCACCATGATCGAATGTCTGTTTGGTGGAGTTACTTTACAGATCATCGTTCTCGTCGTCTTGGAAGAAGATAAGTTTAGAATATTGTTTCGTGTCTTTTTGGTTATGGGCTTCAGCTTCGATGTTGGCTCGTCCGAAACAATCTCGGTGCTTCACAACTCAAATAAGATGTTAATCAATGTGAAGATCTCCTTGCAACTCATTTAAACAAATGGGTTAAAGGTATTTGAGAATAATAATGAGTATCATATAGGATTGAATAATATATCGCAGTATGAAGATGAAGATAGCTTGAGAAGATAATTAAGTAAAGGGTACCTTGCTCGAGCAAAAATCAATGTGTGCTCGAGCACGCTTTGTATGAAGTAGTTCGGATGCGAGATTGGCTCGGCGATGCTCGAGCAAGATAATATGCTTGCTCGGGCATGGTGCTCGAGCATGGGTAAAATCATGCTCGGGCAAGCTTCTCTACAAAGGCTTGGTAGTGCTCTGTTTCGATGTTGCTCGAGCATGGTGAAATTCTTGCTCGGGCAAGGCACATGCAGAGGCGGAGTAGAGAGAGCACAACACATTGCTTGAGGCAACCCAGAAAGTATGCTCGCGGAGAAAGTGTGTTTGGCGATGTTGCTCGAGCATGACATTTGTCATGCTCGGGCAAGCTTCTACTTTATGAACTGAGAAGTACCATCACACGATGTTGCTCGAGCAAGCCACTTTCCTTGCTCGGGCAAGACTCAGACAGAAGCGAGAACTTGAGAGATGATGGACGTTGCTCGGGCAATGTTTTGCCTTTGCTCGAGCATGGTGCTCGAGCAGGCCTTTTTCGCTGCTCGGGCAAGACCTTCTGATTAGCTGTGTTTTGCTTCTGTTTCGACGTTGCTCGGGCACAAGAAACTCCTTACTTGGGCAAGGTTCCTCGAATGGTCTTCTTTTGCTTCTGTATTGATGATGCTCGGGCAGAACATAATTATTCACTCGGGCATTACTCGATGACGTTCTGTCTTTTGCTTCTGCCTCAATGTTGCTCAGGCAAGAAATATACCTTGCTCGGGCAAGGTTCTTTGAATGGCCTTCTTTTGCTTCTGCCTCGACGATGCTCGGGCAAGAAATACATCCTGCTCGAGCATGAATGTTGAATCATGCTGCATTCGTCTCGGATCGTTGTTGCTCGGGCAAACTTCACGAGGGTTGCTCGAGCATGACATAATTTCTTCACTGCTTCCTTTCCGGAACCCGATGTTGCTTGGGCAAGATCCTGGGGCTGCTCGAGCAAGCTAAGAAATTCATCAAAAACATTAATATTGTTATCATCAAAATATTGAGAACTAACACAAGGATCGCCCCGAATTCAAGAAAAGCTCCTCTTCTGCAAAGCCGGAACCTCCTATACTTAGTTTTACTAAGGAGGAGTTGGAAGATGTAGCCCTAGGCCATCACGATGGTTTGGTGATTACTGGAACGGTAGCGAATTGCCGCGTTAAGAAGATATTTGTGGACAACGGGAGTTCGGTCGACATTCTTTTGTGGGATGCATTCAAGCGAATGAAGCTCGACCCGGAGGAGTTAAAGCCGTGCAAGACGACCTTGACGGCTTTCAACGGACAAGATATTTGCCCAAAGGGGTATATTGACCTCAAGTTAACACTGGGGACCAAGGAGGCATTCAAGTCAGAGCGGGTAAAATTCGTTGTGGCCGATTTCCCATCTTCATACAACATCATTTTGGGGCGACCGACAATACATGACTGGGATATGCTGGTGTCAACTAAGCACCAGAAACTGAAGTTGGTCAGTAACAAGAATGAGGTGGTCACAGTTAAAGGTGATCAGAAGGAATCTCGGCAGTGCTATTTTGAAACAGTCAAAGAGAGAAAGGATGGACCATCATCCTCATCTCGGAACCCAAAATGGAAAAGTCCGTGTAAGGCGAAAAAGTCTTTAGAGGAGTCAGTTAATCTGGTGGAGTTGGATCTGCGGGAAGAAGATAAGATCCAGAGGGCAGAACCAAATGGAGAGCTGGAGGATCTCGTTTTGGGTACTGAACCGGGACAGGTTACCAAAATCGGCAAAGCACTAGACCCAGCGGTTCGATCCGAGCTGGAGGACTTTTTGAAAAGGAATAAAGATGTGTTTGCCTGGAGGCCGTCCGAGATACCTGGTGTGGATCCAGAATTTTGTTGCCATAAGTTGGCAATTCAACTGAGGTCCATCCTGGTAGCCCAGAAAAAGAGAAATCTCGGCAAACAAAAAGGGAAAGCCTTGTAGGAGCACGTGAAGGAGTTATTAGAAGCTAGATTCATTCGGGAGGTTCAGTACACCACATGGCTGTCCAATGTAGTCATGGTTAAGAAGCCAAATGGCAAATGGAGGGTCTGCACGGACTACAAGGATTTAAATAAGGTATGTCCTAAGGACGCCCTTCCAATGCCTAGTATAGATAAGTTGGTGGACAATTCTTCTGGTTTTCAACTCCTCTCCTTTATGGATGCATATTCGAGGTATAATCAAATTGCCATGAACCCCGAGGATCACAAGAAGACGGCCTTCATCACTGAGAGGGAAAACTATTGCTACAATGTCATACCGTTTGGTTTGAAGAATGTCTGGGCAACATACCAGAGAATGATGAATAATGTATTTGAGGATCAGATTGGAAAGAACGTCGAAGTGCATATTGATGACATGATCGTCAAGTCAGCAGAGCCAAGGAGCCACATCCATGATTTGTAGTAGACGTTTGATAAGCTGCGAGCGCACCAAATTCGGCTCAACCCGGCTAAGTGCGCATTTGGAGTTTCGGGCAGAAAATTCTCTGGTTTCATGTTGACAAATAGAGGAATTGAAGCTAATCAGATAAATGTTAGGCTGTACTAGATATGAAGGCTCCAAGAAACAAAAAGGAAGTACAGCAGCTAACCGGGAGATTAGCTGCTCTGTATAGATTCTTACCTAAGTCAGCAGAGAATTCTCTCCCCCTTTTTTAGGCTACTAAAGAAAGAATCCTATGGTGAGTGGAGCTCGGAATGCGAGGCATCGTTTGCGAAGATAAAGCAGTGTTTGGCGGCTCCGCCGGTGTTGTCCCGACCAGAGCCAAGAGAAACCTTAATACTATATTTATCTGTGGGAGATGAGGCGGTGAGTGCCGTGCTAGTCCGAGAGAGGAAGGACTGTCAAATTCCGGTATACTTTGTAAGTCAGGCCCTGCAGGGCTCAGAGCTGAGATACCAGAAGTTAGAGAAGATGGCGTTTGCTTTGCTTACTATGGTAAGGCAACTCCGTCTGTATTTTCACAGTCATCCGATCATAGTCAGGACGAGCCAGCCAATTCGGCAAGTGCTTTACAAGCCGGACCTGGCGGGCAGAATGATAAGCTGAGCAATAGAATTGTTCGAATTCGATATCACATATGAAGCTCAACACACCATTAAGTCGCAGGCCTTGGCAGACTTTTTAATGGAATTGACTCCTTCGAGCGGAGGAGATGCGGATAAGGCCGAGATTTGGAAAGTTTTTGTTGATGGCTCGTCGAACGTCAAAGGGAGCGAAGCTAGAATCATCGTGGAAAGCCCCGAAGGAGTTTCTATGGAGCATTCCCTCTGCAATTTTGACACTTCTAATAACCAGGCTGAATATGAAGCTCTGATCGCCAAATTGCTATAGGCTAAGGAGAATGGGGCTAAGAAAGTACATATATCTACTTACTCCCAGCTTGTGGCATCTCAGATTGAAGGGATGTATTAAGCCAAGGGCCCTCTCTGGATCAAATACCTTGAAAAGGGGAAAGAGATTATGGTGGAATTTGAAGAGATCACTGTGGCGCATATCCCAAGGGGAGAAAATATCAAGGCTAATATTTTGTCCAAGTTGTCAAGTACTAAAGGCTCCGGCAATCACCGGAAGGTAATTTAGCAGAGTCTGTCAGAGCCGAGTTGCATCATGATCATTTCGGAATCCGAGGATTGGAGAAAACCGATTGTTTATTACTTGGAAAGAGACTTTCTACCTGATGATTTAGCCGAAGCAAAGAATCTAGAAAGGCAGGCAGCAGTATATACAGTAGTTGATCATCAGTTGTACCACAAAGGCTTGCATTCCCTAATGTTAAGGTGTCTCAATTTGGAAGAAGCCGAATATGTTTTGGCCGAGATACATGAGGGGGTTAATGAGCAACATATGGGTGCCAAGGCGTTGTCCAAAAAGGCTTTGAGAGCTGGATATTACTGGCCTACCATGATGGCGGATTCTAAGGAGCATGTACAAAAATGTGATAGTTGCCAGAAGCATGCGAAGATAATGTGGCTGCCTCCAATAGAGTTAAAGCTATCTTGGCACCTTGGCCATTTTTTAAATGGGGTTTGGATTTTTTGGGACCATTTAAGGCGGCTCCAGGATAGTTTCGGTGGCTCATAGTAGCCGTCGACTACTTCACCAAATGGATAGAAGCGGAACCGGTGGCGACAACTACTTCAGCTCGGGTACCAAAATTCCTTGCAAGAAGCATCATATCTTGGTTCGGAATCCCGGCATAAATTGTCACGGATAATGGAACCCAGTTTATCTACAAGGGTTTTTGAGAGATGGTTTCCGACTTTAAGATTAAACAACACTTCGCCTCTGTAGAACATCTCCAATCCAACGGGCAAGCTGAGGCCGCTAACAAGGTCATCATGGATGGATTAAGAAGGTGGATGGAAGAGAAAAGTCTAATTGGGTGGAGCAGGTGTATTATGTCTTGTGGGGACATCGGACTACCACTCAAACTTCAACGGGGGAAATACCTTTCAGGATGACATACAGATGCGAGTCCATGATCCCAATTGAAATTGGTCAGTCCTTGTGGAGGAGAATTAAAGCCGTGCATGAAGAAGAAAATAATGAAGCTTTGGCCATGGAGTTAGATTTGATCGATGAAGTCAGAATCATAGCACACTATCGAGATTTGGCCACAAAACAACTCATCGCAGTGAGATACAATAAGAGGGTGAAGCCACGGTCATTTGAAAAAGGTGGTCTGGTTCTTCGCAGAGCCGATATAGGCAATAAGAATGCCAAGGAGGGAAAGCTAACACCAAATTGGGAAGGTCCTTATCGAGTTAAAGAAAATCTCGGGAGGGGAGCTTATATGTTAGAAACCTTAAAAGCAAAGGCGGTCAAGAGAACGTGGAATGCGGATAAGCTGAAGTTTTACTACAGTTAAAGAACAGAATCCGTGAAAAGAAGGCCTGATGACCAAGTATTGTAAATTCATTTTCAGAAATCATGTAAAAGCGACCATGTCGCTAAAATTTATTATAAATGAAGTGCTTCTCGTTGGGGAAATTATTGCAAATTGCTCAAGCCACACCTGTAAGATATTTAGGGTACAAAGCCAATTTGCAGATAAAGGTTAAAACGTATTCCTTTGGGAAGCGGTAACACTGAGATAAAGGTTAAAACGTATTCCTCCGGGATGCAGTAACACCGAGATAAAGGTTAAGACGTATTCTTCGGGGATGCGGTAACATCGAGATAAAGGTTGATACGTATTCCCTTCGGGATGCGGTAAAACCGAGATTACGGTTAAAATGTGCTTCCTTCGGCACACGATAAAGCCGGAGAAGCCCTTTATGGCTATGGTGCATCAAAATTTGAGGTAATGAAGCAAGCCGTCACACCGACCTTGATCAAGTCGGAATGTTTAGAGTTTGGTTGCGACACTAAACCTAACCATGTGACGGACGGCTCTTACTTCGGGATAAAGTCTGGTCAATCACTCCGGAGCGTATAGTTCATGGGTGGTCTCGGACATGTATTTTGCGCAATTGATTTCTGACTTTGGCGAAGTCATGTTAAAGAACTTTGGAAACGAATTCAAGTTCATATAAATGCAGCGAATGTGATGCGAAGTTTAATTCAGAAGAATATTCGGATTCAACACGCAAATGACAGATATTCTATACTTACAGCAAGTAAGTGTTTCATACTTTATAAATATCTTATTGTGATATGTATAAATTACAGGAACAAAAACTGGTTAGCTAAGTCGGTAGGAGATTACAAGAAACAAAAATGGGGCTTCAGTTCCCCGAATAGAAAAATTGAGACAACGCCAGAATCTTGGCCTTCAGTTGGATGGAGTCTTAGCGTCAGTTTCAGCTTCTTCACATCCATCTTCATCCTGATCCTTCCCCAGTTGACTTTTAGAGACATCACCGGGAAAGGAGGAAAGAGTGGGATTATTTTGCCATCCATCACCCAAGACCAACAATCCATCCCGGAGGTATTTAATGTAATGTCGGGGTTCAAAACCTGAATCTGCTTTATAGCATTCTCAAAGGATTCCCTGAGAGATTTCTTTATGGCCGCATCCTTTATATCAATAGCATCACGGGTGATGTCTAAGGCGGCATGGAGCTCATTCATGTCTTTAAGATATTATTTTTTCTGCGACCGGGATTGTTCCAGGGTTTTCTTATCCCAGGCTCTCTCCTGCTGAAGCTGATGCAACTCCGAGTTTGTTTTCCTTCGGGCCTCTCTTTCCCTCTCCAGGTCTTCTATGATATTTTGCAACTCTTCTCCCATCTTGTCCTTCGCTGCCTCAACTGCCTGCACTTGTGTTTTAATATCTGACACCAGCTCGTCAGATTTACGAATATGTTTCTGGATTTCCAGTCTGACCTTCTTCAGTTTAGCTGCTTTTTTAGCATATTTCACGTTTAATGTGGTCAGACCCTGTGCTAACCCGACACATTTCAAGCTGTAGTGCTCAATATTTGATAGTTCCTGGAGCTCAGGCGTGTCATATTTTTTTGGTGCAAAAAAGCGCTCTGGGAGCCCCATAGATTTACTAAGTTGAATAGGGACCCCTTCTCTCCAGATAATGCCATAAGGGAGCTCAGGGACTAGAGATGGAGAAGGAACACTTGTAGAAGGAGAGGCGGTAGGAAGAGAGGCGGCAGGAGTCTCGTTGGAGGAGTTTCGACTGGAAGGCTCGACGAAGTGGGGACGGGAATCTTCGTCTTGGATGGAATGACCTTTTTTGATGATGAGGACGGGATTGCTTTATTATTCTTGGATCGTTTGGAGGGATTAACCCGGCTAGCCTTTTTTGCACCAGCCGTCCTGGATTCCGGCATGGATCGCTTTCCTGAGGGTCTCATACCTTTAATGCCGGGATTGTCTAAGGCGGTAGCAAAGGACGTTCTTTTGTCCATTCTCGAATCTGCGAAATAAAGCAATTGATTAGTTATTCATCCAAGCAGAGATTAAGCATGCCATACAGCATGATAAAGAATGCACATATTCGTTGCAAGTCGTTTCTTCGGCTAGGTTATTAAAATGTAGTCCACCGACTTCAACGAGCCAAGTTCAGCTATTTGTTTTTCTAAAAAGGCGATTGTTGCCTTTTCGGCAGAAGAGAATGAATGGGAAGGAAAGTCAAAATTGAAGGAAGATTTTTTGTGGTGATCTAGGGTCCAATAAAGGGAAAATCTTTCCTCCATCTCCCCGGACTCATAGGTTTGAAGGAACCAGGGTAGTTGGTTGGGCACGACAACTACCTTGAAAAATGAGGGCTTAAAGCTTTTCCATGATTCGGTGAAAGCTATGAAGAGTTTGTGGGTGCGGACACTTCGAAGAGAGATCCAACATTTCCGACTTAGAGCTTCATCGTCGGCCTCTTTATTGGCATCCTTATTGGTCTTTTTACCACCGGCCTCATGGACAGAGTAAAAATGAAAGAATATCGGAAGGGTATAAGTTAAGTTCTTCTCTCGGAAAAGGTTTTCAAAAGCGATGGCGAAGGCCCAACTATTGGGATGAAGTTGGGAGGGAGCAAGATGCAAGTGATGTAAAAGGTATAGTTGGAACTCAGTAAATGGGAAGCGCATATCGAGTTGGGATATACAATCTTTGTAAAAATAAAAGAAATGGGGATCCTCATTGCTAACTCGGTAGCTTGATATGGATTCGGTAGGGCGCGGCAGGCGAAAGACATAGTCCTTCCTGTCATGGAGACCTAGCTCGGCGACTACTTCAGCGGTCATTGTGCTCCTAATACTAAGCACCTCGTCGATCCATGGGGCAGATGATTTGGAGGTGTCTGAGTTTTCGGCAAAATTCGATTCCCCCGTAGTGGATAACTTGGTGTGACGCGAAGGTGAACCCATTTATACCTATAATAAAAAGTACAAAGTACAAGTCAGAAATAGGGAGTATACCCGGTCAAAAGAGTAGCTTTAAGAAAAATCAACAGGTGGCAGGCCGGGATTAACTAGGTGGACAGGAGCCGAGATACAAGTCGGAGTATGTCCATGATTGCAAGAGGCCAACATCCATTCGACTTCTGAGTTACGGCCGCTATTGGCAAGTTCAATGCCCAGAAAGAGGCATTCATCATAAGGGTCAGTGCTAATTTTGGCACGAGACCCAGGTTTATCTAGGATTATGTTTTCTAGTTGGGCAAGAGGAGAAGCCTGGATGGGTCAAAATGAACCCCCGGGAAAGAGGCGTAGGGGTCTCGATTAGCTGGCAGTGGTGTTCAGGGTTTCCTCTTACTCCTACTCCCGCTAGGTTTACCAAGTAGTGCGGCTTATTTTTCTTCCTCAGTATGAACCATTGCCCAGAGCCAATACTTTGGCCCACTTGTGAGTTTTTTGAGTATCTCTCTATCTTCTTCAGGAATTGGGTTACCGTACATATCTATAGGTGGAGGACTATTGCAATCCATGAAGACTCTAGATAACAGCAGAAGTTGAACTGAGATGGCTCAGAACCAATGTGTCAACTTTTGCCTTCAGTAAGGAATTCCTTATGTGGTCATCACCGCCACCCAACACAGGCAAATTTGAATCAAAATAAAAGAAGGGGATGACATTATACTGGAAATATCAAAGCTGCTACCCATAAAACCAAATGATGAGATGCGATGAAAAACAAAAATGCAGAGTGGTAGAAGACTAGACGAAACAAGACGGACGTTAAAAAGGGCAAGGAAGCAGAAGGAGTACCTGATTCTATGAAAAGTTGCAGAAAGTTGGAATTCACTGGCGACAATACGAAGAGGAAGAAGGTTTCAGAGGAAGAAGAGTTTTTTCTGGCGAGACAGAGTGAACGTCTGGCAAAAAGTATTGAAGAGAGGCGGAAAACGTGAATTTATAAGCATTTTGAATTTGAAGCATCAGGGGCAGTAAAGACCATTCACACAAAGAATCAGATTTGAAAACCTAAAAGTGTAATGATGACTGCTATGAAACAACATGCAACTGCTATGGAGTGACGTGCACATTAAATGCTCACGAGTTATAAAGACGGCGATCGTGGTTAATGCACGTAAAAAGGCGGTTTTACGCCATGATGTCAACAATGTAGGCAAATTGAAACCGATTCGTATTGCTCTCATTTATGATATCCGGATTGGGGGCAACACACCTGACGAAGATATGAGAAAACAACAATTTGGTCTCAAAGTTATAAACGAAATCCCGGATATCATAAAGCAAGAGTAGCTCAGCACACACATCTGGGGGCAAGCCGTGGAAGAGTCGATCTATCTCGGCAATTCTTCGAATCAAGTAAGAGAAATTAACGAAGGAGAGGGAGAGCAAAGCAAATAAAAAGAGTTTTTATCAGTCAATTAACCTCGGCAGCTCATAACCCTAAACTTCCGAGCTTGGGGGCAACTGTTATGGACTCATATATTGGGCCCAGGTATGATGCGGCCCAACAAGAACGCATTACGGCAAAAACTCTCTTTAAGAAGATAAAACACTAATCGTCCTATAAGTAAGGCACTAATCCCAGCAGTACATGTAGTGGAGCAGAGGCATGTAGTTGAGCAGGGTGAGTCAGGTAGTGGAGTAGACACTCGGACTTGGAGGCACGCACAACAAAAGAATTGAAACCCTAGAGGTAATCCCTATACTATACATAGGAGATTACCTACCAGGTGCACACATTCTATTCATATCCTTTTACTATTTAGTTACATTGTGCACACACCCCACCCCTTTGGCTAATCGTCATTCCTGTGTAGCACAATGATCACTTGATATTCATTGGTGTCTTCCTCATAGGCACCACTGAACAATCTTCTCTTCGATATTAACATCCTTATATCCGGAGAGAGTATCGGATCCAATATAAATCATATACTAACCCACTGTGGTTAGACATCTGTATTCTTAGAACAGAACACATATCATCTGTGCCGCCTTCAATATCAATGAAACATCAATAAAATACTAGTACATATTTATAATTGTGTAGAAAAAGCCCACGTGATATTTGACATGATTTAATTATATAGAGTATATACAGTGTTACAGATATAATTATACTAATATTTTTAACAAAATTAACAAACTCCGTTATATATGTACACATACATATATGTTAACTATTACACATCATGTTGGATACACACACACACACACATACACATGTTGGATTATGTATACATAAATACATATGCTGCATTTTTTTACAGTATAACTTTTTATATATATATATATATATATATATATATATTATTACACACCGTGTTGGATTATGTAGTATATGTGAATGATACATATGCTGCATTTTTTTAACTTTTATAATGAGTATTGATAAATCAAACTTGGATATTGCACTTTCGCAATTGTTGAACTCTTTGGTTCAAGATCAGACGTCGGTGTTATTAATTAATAAAGGAGAATTATAGTAATAATTTAAGAGGGGGCGTCAATTTGTGAGAATTAGACTAAGACGACCGTGCCCAAGATAGAAATTAAAGCAAGCCGCCAAAATGTCTCCCTGCGATAAATCCCTCCCTCCCTCTCTCTTTCCTCTTTCATCTTCTTCATAACTTCCCAAAAAGAAACCCTAACCCTCTCCTTCTCTCTCCATGTTCTCTATCAAGCTCACCTCTTGATCCCAGAAACTAACACAAGTTTCTACTCTCTATATATCTGAGATCAAGGGAGAGAAATTTAAACTTTTGTTATGGAGAGCGTTAAGCAGACATGCAAGAGGGTTTTGGGACGATGCAAGCGATGCATCGAAGGAGGAAGCAGCTACAACATAATCTCGAAGGTTCAAGAATCATTGGGAAAGAGTAAGAAGAACAAGAAACAGTTGGCTCCAGAGGGATGCTTCTGGGTATACGTGGGACCCCAGAGAGAGAGATTCTTAATGAAGATAGAGGTAGCTAATCACCCAATGTTCAAGCTGCTTCTAGATGACGCTGAGACTGAGTTTGGCTACAGAAACGAGGGTCCCCATTTGGCTTCCTTGTGATGTTAATCTCTTCTGCGAAGCTGTGGCTGAGATGGAAATCAAAGAAGATAATATGAGTTCTGCATCTCCATCATGGGCTTGCGCCTTTCATAATCATAGGAGTTATCCTAACTCACTTATGCACAGTCCTCTTTCCTATCTTTCTTCTTCTACTGCTGCTGCAGATTACGTGCTTTTAATTCCCTCCACATTCTATGTTTAAACTCTACACACGCGTTAATACCACGTCGTAGAGCTTTAGGTTGGGGTGTCAGCTACGCCTAGTCTGTTGTGCCCTAGTGTCCCTCAATTTTGGGGTCCTTCCTAATTTTTTTTCATTCTTTTGATATTTTACATGAAATAATATTTCGACATCTTATTGATAGAAAATGAAATCATTTTCAATTTTTTACGATTTTTAATAAATTTAAGACTCTAAATAAAAGAAATACTATATAATTTTGGAGTTTTGAATCTTTTAAAAATTGTTATAAAAAAAAAAACATTTCTATTTTTTTACCTATAACATATCAAAATACCACTTATTTCATGTAAAACCTAAAGATCAAAAAACCAAATAAAAACATTTGACAGTGGCTCTAGAATTGAGAGGCAACTGGGAGCATAGCTGACTCTCCGGCCAATAATGATATATGGAGGCTTTAGTGTTGTGAATAAAGATATATGCATGTGTAAATACATAAACGTGGGATGGATGATATGATGTTGCTCATGGCAAAAAGAGTGTCTCTTTTCTTTTCTTGGTTATGGAAGTCAGATAGGAGTCCAGGAAAAGCATCTATATGATCAAATCTAGGTTTGGTCAGTTACACACGTCTATAGATGGGATGCATGCATGTTATGTATTTCCTTTTTGAATAAAAAGAAAACTTTAACCAACTAGTAAATATTATTAATGCATTGATCGCACTCATCTGTAATTGAGGTATTATATTTAACTAATTAAGTACGCCTTACATCAACAGATGAAGTAAACAATGTGTATTTCCTATTTGATATGGTTATTCTTTACCAGTAGTACGTAGTAAGGAGTAGTATCGATGGCCTTCTTATATTCTATTGACATAATAATAACTCCTGTGTAAGTAGTAGGTTAAAGATTCAATCCCCCCTCTTAAACTATTAGTGTCTGCCTTTTAATTTAAAAAGGATTAATACAATCTTTGATCTCTCAATTTTTATTTTATTTTTACTTTTGTGTTATGATTCCTCAAATCTCAAATATCATGAGTTTTGTTCTCGAGGTAAATAATTTGTGTTTTATTGAATTATGGGGACTTTATATTTTAAACAAAATGAAATTTAAGTGGAAAAAAAATGATGTTGTATTAATCTTTAAAAAAAAATAAGCTTGAGGGGAAAAACAAAATGAGCTAAAGTAGACCAAATGTTGTGCGTTCATAAAACTGGAACGAATTTTTTAACCAAAATAACCATCACGGCTGCATCCTTCCTGCTAGGTTTTGGGCTCGCTTTCCTATGTGGAGAAAATATCATGTTTGAATTGTCTGAATTTTATATATTTTCTGTTTTATGAAAATAAAAAAATAAAAGAAATGAAAAATATAGGAAAGAAGGAAAAGAGTGAGAGAATGAAAAAAGGAAGAAGGAACATTTCTTGATTATTCTTTGTAAGAAAAAATGTTGGAGTTTTCTAATTTGAGGTTGTATTTCACTTATTTAAGTGGGGAGTAGCATATTAGGTTTTTGAGCAAAGAGGCCCCACTGAGGCCGCATAGACTGAGGCTGGAGAAGTCTAATTTTGTAGCCATGTGATGAGATAAACACAACTTCACAGGTCAGTATGATAAATTGGTGTTTGCACATTCGTTAACTGTTGGATCGAGATGAAATTTGGTCAGCATGTTTAAAACATATGGTTTGGGTTTTTCAATCGTGGGATCGTTGTTTGAAAGCCTAGTGTGAGAAAAAAACATGTTTTTGGTTAGTGACGTTCATCTTTAGCTGTTTTGTTCTTTGATTGTAAGTCTTTAGCTTAATTTGGTTATTTGGTTGGGTGGTTTCACATGTTTGTGCATTTGTTTAAGATTCTCTTGTACCTTATTTTGATCATATATAGTAGATTATATTTTCATTGGACTGGACGATTCGTGGTTTTTACTCTTGACTTGAGGAGTTTTTCACATTAATAATTTTGTTGTCTCTTGTGCTATTTAATTTCCTACCACATATTTGTTTACTATGTTTCCTCAAAGATTATTGCAACTGACATGAAGGTTTAACATGCACCTGCTCCTTCCTAACACTTCCAGCAATATAATTTTCAGCTGAAAAGAATATCAATACAATATCACTACAGAATTGATTTATTTATAATATCCTTTCATGTTTAGTTTAATTTAATTATTTGATAAACACATGTACACATAAAATAATTATGGTTGGGTTTTCCTAAACATATAACACGTGAATGAAGTTTTAAGTTTTTAACCGTAGATTGGAAGAAATTATTATTATTAATAAAAAGAAAATAGATGATGTGCGGGTCTACCTTCATCAAACATTCAAAGGGGGAAAATGAAAAACCATGGATTTTGCTGGAACTTTATTTATCAGCAAACTCAAAAGGACATGTAATTCAGTTCGTTTTCCCCATCCTTTTTGTTTTTGTTTTTGTTTTTGTTTTCTTCTCTTTCGTGTCAAAAGAGTCGGTAAAGGAAAAACCGGAGAAGCTCGCTTCTTATTGTTTTCGTCTTATACTGAGTGTTGACTTTTCTTATGGTAATCAAACTGTTGATTTGCCTACGTCAATAGATTACTCCCCCCTTTCCTCATTTGACAGATGGTTCTAATTTGTATCCATCACTGTCAATCTTTTCCAACGCAAATCAAAATCCACCAGCGGTCAATATTATAGGTAAACGTTAAGCCATCTACAGACTACAGTACAGATATATATAAATCGGCAAGACCTTACTTGTTCCACCAACGACCTATTTCAGAAAGGCGGCAACCTGCATCTGCATGATAATAACAATAATAGAACATGAATGATGGCCTCTGTGTTTCAATTTTTACATAAATTTGTAGAAAAATCAACATGCACAATTATGTATGCGTGCATACATGTTAACTTATTTGGATTAAAACAGATCCTTAATTAAATTATAGTAGACGTTGAAGGAGGAGTAGATCATCATTGGTACTATTTGAATATTCTGATATTTCTTTTTGTGAAAATACTTTTGTCAGAACACCACATTTATGAAAACTTACTTGGACATGTGCTGGTCATGGTCAAAATGGGCGAGCTCAACTGGCAAGATTGATTAATTAAGAAAATGTTACAACACTTCCACACCCATTATTTATCCCCACCATCATATTATACTAATATAATATCTCACTCTATCTTTATTAAGTTTTATATTTGGTGTGATTCTCATTATTCTCTTCCAAAATAATTTGTGGTTTGAGTAATGTGCACTGTTTATAAAACTATGAATAGAGTCTTCTAGCCTCGATTAACTCAGCTAAAATACTCTCATATTATTTCTCAGGGTCTTAATCAAATTAAGATAAGTGGATGATGTTAAGTTTTAAAATAATAATAATAGTCTGTTACATGACAAATATTTGATAAATAAATCAAATATTTGACCATTTTTTATTAACTAATTAATAACTATTTTGTCCATGTTTGAAACCTATATAATTTTTCGATTACATTACGTAATCAACTAAAAAAAATGTAATCGATTACATCATCAAAAAATAATTAGATTAAAACTTTCATAATGATTATTTTTTTTTATTCCACATTTTTCAAAAAATGAAAAATTTTTTTATTTTTGAAAATAAAAAATAACAATAAAAATTAAATAACATCATCCACAAAAACAAAATATGCAAAACTGATAAGTATATATTTTATAATTAAATAAGTGTATATTTTATGATATAATTAGTTGGATATGTTAATATTATATACCTATTTAGTTATATCTTATATATTTTTCTATCATTAAATTAAATATAGGATCAAAGTATAATTCGACATAAAATATATTCATATCCTATCTTTATTGTGCGGGAGATATTATGTGATCTAATAAAAAAAACATCAAATAAAAGGAAACAATTCATTTATATATATATATTATATATATATATATCAATGATTAATGTTTGGCTTGTGTTCCACGTCTTGGATTTTTTATATATATATATATATATATATATATAAAATCCAAGACGTGGAACACAAGCCAAACATTAATCATGGAGAGAAAAGCAAGAATCAGAGATTGCACGTCCCAAACCTAAGTTATATATATTAAAAAGATCAGAGACGTAAGGAGACGCGAACTGGACGACAGCAAAAAAAAAACAGAACAGAGCAGCGAAGCAATTCAAGAAGCAGAGGAAGACGAGACACAGAACAAAGAGCAGCGCTGAAATGGATTCTGACGGCAACCAAGGCCGTTCTATCCCAAGGCGCAACCTTCAGTCTCTCACGCGACAACAGCTGGCTGAAAAGCTAATTTGTGTTCTTCCTCCTTTCTCTTCATTAAATTTTTATGTCAGTGCATAGATCTCAAAAAGTTATGTGAAATCAAAAAAAAATCACCTAATTTGTGTAACATCCTAATTTTTAATTTTAGGATTTAAGTATAATTATGAAATTAATTATTGGAATTTAAGGCATATTTTTCCCATAAATTGAGGGCAAACAATTAGAAAATGATTTTTGGCATAAAAATTTTAGAGATAATATTTTAAGGCTTAAATAAATTTAATTGAGAAATAAAATCCTTAAATTGAATTAAGGATTTAAATTTTAGTATTTACCAAGTATTTGCAAGAGATAATTTTTGAAACACACACTGTTATTACTTGATTGGGACACCAAGATTATAAATATATATATATATATATATATATATATATATATATATATATATATATATATTCCTTAGCCCATGATCATTTAACTCATCCATTTTGCTTCAGCCCTTAACCCAATACGTAGCAACTAAAAGCCCAATCTTAATTCTCTATTCATCTTATCAAATCAACACGTGAAAAGCCATACTCCTACTATTTATCATTCATTAAGCCCATATATTCTTTTCCATCCATTAACCTATTATCCTTTTATTCAATTGCTAATACTCCACGTCCCGCAATTCATTCACGCCCTGTGTGACTTTCCAGGTACTCCGAATTTCCTTCTATCTTCTGTCTATGCCCTGCCACATTCTGATTTTAGATCAATTCTCTGGTCTAAGTTAAAAGTTCTGGCCGATAGTATCAATATGCCTTGGATAGTCTGGGGCGATTTTAACGATATCTTATCAGTTAATGAAAGAGTAGGAGGCGCTGGAGGTAATCAGGGGAGGATACGTTGGTTTAAAAATAAATCCCAGGATTGCGGATTGACTGATATGGGAGCTTCTGGACCAAATTTTACTTGGAAGGGACCGTGTATAAGGGGATTCTCTAGGTTGTTTGAAAGATTAGATAGAGCCTTTGCTAATCAATTCCTCGTTTTCGAGATCTCAAGCGTGCGTTGAGGAATATGCCAAGGACACTTTTTTCGGACCATAATCCTATCCTTCTTCGGATGGGAGCCGGAAGATGCATTAGGAGTAATAGGCCATTTCGCTTTGAGGCCATGTGGATGGCTCATGAAAATTTTTATTCTTTCTTGAGGGATCAGTGGAAAGAAAATAATGGATTGGAGGTGAATATGAAGAGAGTTCAAGAAGAAGTCTTAAAATGGAATAAAGAGACGTTTGGCTTTGTAGAGAAAAAAAAGAAGGAGATTCTGGCACGTCTTAATGGGATACAGAAGTCTCCGGCATATCCATACTCTAGATTTCTTTGCAAATTGGAGATTCAGTTACAGAGTCAGCTGGAGGAAGTTTCAAAGCAAGAAGAGCTTAAATGGTTTCAAAAGTCTAAAAGCGAATGGATCTCCAAAGGGGATCGGAACACACGTTACTATCATTTGAAGACTAAGATAAGGCGGAATAGAGTGCTCACTCTTCAGGATGGTTCTGGTTCTTGGGTGGAAAGAGAGGAAGAAATCAAAAAATTAGTTGTGGGTTACTTTAAGAATCTGTTCGCTGATGAGACTCTGGAATTAATCACAGTGAGTCATTTCCCAGACATGGAACAAGATCTAATGGCTGATTTAGCAAGAGTGCCTACCGATAAGGAGATTCATGATTCGGTGAACTGTATGGGGCCTTATAAAGCGCCTGGGGTGGATGGCTTTTCACCCATTTTCTTCCAAAACAATTGGGAATTGGTGGGCACGGATTTGTGCAATTTCGTCAAAGGAATATTCCGGGGTGAGGGTGATATTGAGGATGCTAACAGAACTTTGATTTCACTGATCCCGAAGATTGACCAGCCTTTGAGAGTGGAACATTTCAGGCCTATATCGCTGTGCACAGTCCAGAACAAGTGTATAACGAAAATCATAACGCAGCGCTTAAGAGGTTTAATGGAGAAACTAATATCTCCATTTCAGTCCAGCTTTATCCCGGGAAGGCACATTCAAGATAATATTGCGGTGGGACAAGAAATTCTTCATAAGATGAAGAAGGCCAAAGGTAAATGTGGAATTATGACCATGAAAATTGACCTTGAAAAGGCTTATGACAGACTGAAGTGGTCCTTTATAGCCCGGGTACTTGAAGAAGCGGGTTTTGATGAAAGGTTTAGAAACCTTATAATGACTTGTATATCTAGTACATCGCTGAATGTACTATGGAACGGGGAGAAGACTGAATTCTTTCGTCCGCAAAGAGGACTTAGACAGGGGGATCCAATTTCGCCCTTTATTTTTGTGTTGTGTATGGACAGACTCTCACATATCATTGATGATGAAGTCAGAGAGAAAAGGTGGAAGCCTGTGATGATTACTAAGGATGGACCAGCTATCTCCCACCTTATGTTTGCCGATGATCTTCTTCTATTTGGGGAGGCTTCAGAGATACAAGCAAATGGTATAATGAATGCTATTAACAGATTTTGTGGCTCCTCGGTGCGAAGGTTAGTAAAAGTAAATCGTCTATATTTTTCTCTCCGAAGGTTCCCCGTGATCTTTGAAGGGTAGAATTAAGACTATTCGGCATGAAAATAGCTAGTGAAATAGGAAGATATCTCGGATTCCCCTTGACAAGACAAAGAAGAGGACATGATACTTTTAAGTATGTGGTGGAGCGGGTGCAAAATAAACTTTCGCATGGAAAGCTAACTCGCTTGTCTACCGCGGGGAAGGATAACTCTTGCGAAGTCGGTTTTAAGTGCTACCCCTCTTTATCCTATGCAAGTGGCTCAACTTCCAAGTGAGTATATGTATAGAGTTAGAGCGGCTACAAAGGAATTTTATTTGGGGTACTAGTGAACACGTAACCGGTTTCCATCCTATGAGTTGGGAGAAGATTACTTTGCCTAAATTCTACGGGGTTAGGTCTCGAAGAGGCTTATCTCGGTCAATAGAGCATTCGGGGCAAAGCTAGCGTGGGCCTTAGTAATGAGGTTCGGAGGGGCGTGGGCCGAGGTATTAACAAGGAAGTATATGTTGAGGAGCGAGTCCTCTTTATCGAATTCTAGGTCGATGATTCACCTTTGTGGAAATTCATTTGTAAACAGAAGGAAGTAATAGAGGCTGGCACTAAATGGCAGGTGAGGAATGGGAGGTCAGTGCTCTTCTTTACTGATGTATGGCTTTTTAAGGATCAACCAATTAAGAATCTGTGTAAAAGGAGGCTTAGTGCAGAAGAGGAGGGTAGCTTTGTAGCGGATTGGGTTTCGTATGGAACTTGGGACATTTCCAGATTAGTAAATGTGGTTAATGGGAGGTGATTCGAGACTCATAACTGTTTTACCGGCCATGGAGGATAAAGGAGAGGATATAATGGTATGGAATGGCACTACTCATGGTCATTTCTCAGTTAAGAGTGCATACTTTATATTGGAAAAACTCCCTGTTCAATCCTCTACAATAAAATTTACAAGAATTTATGGGCTTGGCAAGGGCCGAGAGGATAAGAGTTTTTTTATGGCTCGCCTACAACAATAGGCTTCCAACTAATGAAAAAAGAAGCATATGGTCGTCTAGTCAATCTTCATGTCAGATCTTGTGAGATGGCCGTGGTGGAGGATGAGTTGCATATTTTTCGTGATTGCTGGTTTGCTAAACAGGTGTGGATTGATCTGATACACCCAAGGTATGCATCAGCATTTTTTTCTTACCCTCTTCAAGATTGGATGTCATTTAATCTTACTGAGGAGCTAGGGAAAGATAGAAGGGTGAAGTGGAATTTGATATGGGGTGTTGGGATCTGGATGTTGTGGCTTTGGAGAAATAATCATATTTTCAAAGAAAATTTTCAAAAACCATTAATTCCAACTAGGGTCATTGAGAGATCGTGGAGATTTTATTGTGATCAAATTGTATCAGATTGCCTTGCTGATATAAGGACTGTCCCAACATTTGACAAATGGGAACCTCCTCCTATCCATTGGGTTAAAAGGTTTGAATATAGATGGAGTCGTATCGTTAATGCTAGGAAGGCTGGTTGTGGAGGTGTGGTCAGAGATAACAAAGGAGGATGGATAACTGGGTTTACACAAGTTTTGGGCTTCTGCGATGCCTATGGTGCGGAAGAGTGGGGCCTTTTATATGGAATCCATCTTGTGTGGGGAGAAGGATATAAAAGGATCATTGTGGAATCAGATGCTAAGCAACTTGTAGAGAAACTTCAGAAACAGCAAGATGATCCGAGTAGCAGTAGTGTTTTTCTACAGATTAGAAAAATACTGCTGAGGGATTGGGATGTGAAAGTACACATGATATGTACCTGCGTTCGGTGAATTCACTGGGCGACGCTTTAAAGAAGGGTTTATCACAATCCTCTATTTTGAATTTTTGTCCTGAATATCTTAGGAATGTCGTTATGAATGATTGTATGGGACTTGATCCCCTTTTAGTTTATTCTAATATATAAGGCCTTGGCCTCTCCTTTATCAAAAAAAAAAAAACTCCACGTCCCGGCTTCAACCAAAACACGCAGAGGAGATGATGGCGTGGAATAGGGAACACGTAATGTAGAGACGCAGTGGCAACAAGAGATTAGCAACACCATACTCACTCGCGTCAGCAGCACCATTCTTCTCTAGACCATTCCCCTATCCCTCGAGCCCAGCGCTGCTTACGCGATGGTCCTTTTCTTTCAGTCTGACCATCTACTTATTCGGACCAGCGTTTCACCCATCTCGGACCGGACCCTCATCTTCTTATTTAAGGGTTGCTCCTTGGTTCTCATTCGTCCCCCACCCTCCATTATATTAGTTCAGTTCTTCACTAAGCACAGAGTGAGTCCGAGAGAGAGAGTGCGTGGGAACTGTGTGTGTGTGTGTGGGTGCGCTCTGTTTTAAGCTCAAAAAACAGAGGTAATCTTCTAGCCTTTCTTCTTCTAGATCCGTAAGTTTCCAACGTAAGCTTTGGATATCTTTTAGTTAGGTAATGCCCTTTTAAATGACTACTAAACCAGAGGAAGATGTTGCTGATATATATATATGTATATATATCGCTACATCTGGAGAAAAAAAAAAAACACGAAGGAAAGAAAAACCAAAGTTTACTGTACATCTATATATATATAGGACGCGGCTTCGGTCCACTTCTTGCTCCCATCCTCTGCCAATCACTGCCCCAATACAACGCCGTTTTGGCGCAAAAGTGACCTGCTTCTCTTTTTTTTTTTTTTTTTTTTTTTTTTTTGATATACACATATTTAAGATCTTGTAGATACTAAAAAGATATTTTGAGATCGACCGATAATTTGAAAAAATACTAAATGGTGACTTCATGATCTTGAAAATTTATTTTAGGATGTTGAAAAAATATTTGCAGATCGACGGCATTTTAGAAAAATACTTGTGATATCACGGTTTGATCAAAAAAAATTACTTCATGATCTTGAAAAATTATTTTATATCATAAAATAATTTTTTTAACATCCTAAAATAATTTTTCAAGATCATGAAGTATTTTTTTTTAGTATGATCTGGCCAAGACTTAAAGTATTTTTTTAGTATCCGTCAAGACTCTAAAATATTTTTTCAACATCCTAAAATAATTTTTCAAGATCATGAAGTATTTTTTCAGCATTAGTCAGTACCTTAAAATATCTTTTTAGTATCTATAGTACCCTAAAATATGTGTATATGAAAAAAAAAAAAAAAGAGCAGCAGGTGACTTTTGTGCAAAAAAGGTGCTGCTTTGGGCAGTGATTGGCAGAGGATGGGAGCAAGAAGTGGACCGAAGCCGCGTCCATATATATAAACGCGTGTTGTGTGCGTTGCTTTATATGAAGAAAAGAGGAATCTTGAGTTGGTTTTATATATATACCACTCTGGTCCTATTTATAAGTTCAGTTTGATCAAAAAATTTGGTCCTTTTTTTAAGTCCAGTTTGACCAAATAAATGAGATTGTGACAATTTTACCCATAGTAATGATAATGAGAGAGATTAGCTAGTCATATTGGAAAAAGAAAAAGATGAGAGAGATTTGACAATAAATTTTAAAAGTTACCATTCATAAATGTGGGTAAAGTTGGAAATTTGTTCCATAATCATTGAGATGCTTACCTCTCCTTGGTATGTGAGATTTGGTCAAACTGAACTTATAAATAGGACCAGAGTGGTATATATATATAGGGATAGGATATTGTCACTACCAATTTTATGTCACTACCACTTTTTCACCGTCTCCTTGGTATGTGAGATTTGGTCAAACTGAACTTATAAATAGGACCAGAGTGGTATATATATATAGGGATAGGATATTGTCACTACCAATTTTATGTCACTACCACTTTTTCACCGTTAGATTTGAATCTCATCTACCTTTATCATTTCTTTCTCCTATTGAGATTCTGATCTAACGGTGAAAAAGTGGTAGTGACTTGGCAGTTGGTAGTGACAATATCTTATCCCATATATATATATATGTGTGTGTGTGTGGGGGGGGGGTTTGCACATCTAAGTGGAATAAGGGAAAAACTTTGCTATATATATAAAATATCTTATCCCATATATATATATATATATATGTGTGTGTGTGTTGGGGGGGGAGCACATAAGGTGCTTCTCACCTTATATGTTTTTACGCTTCATCCCTCTAATTAGAGGGATGAGACATTTTTATTTATTTATTTATATATTATATTTATTTAGATTTAAATTATATGCCGCTTTCCGGAATGTTTTTTGGATTAAAGATCTCAAATTAATTAATTTCTAGGATATTTGGTATTACAGAGAAACATTTCGAATGCAGGACTAAAATTAATTAATTTGAGATATTGGGTGTAAAAAATTAGAAAGCCATATATAATTTAAATCTAAACAAATATATTATATAAAAAATTAAAAAAAAAAATTAAAAAAATGTGTTCATCCCTCTAATAGAGGGACAAAGACATAAGGTGCACATAAGGATGTGCACCTAATGTGAACCCGTGTTGGGGGGGGGTTGCACATCTAAGTGGAATAAGGGAAAAACTTTGCTATATATATATATATATTTATATATATATTGAATCTAAAAGAAAGAAAACTTGGCTGTTAGATTTATTAAGGTCGCTGGAATGTTGTTATCTTGGATATGTGTGTATATGTCGCTGACATAGAAGACAAAGGAAGCCTGGTGTTTTATATAGAGATAGATATGCACCTCTATATATATATATATATCAAGCCTAGCTATTTTATAAATGTATAAGTTGCTGTCAAGATTATAAATATATATATACACACACACATATAAAAGAAAGGAAAAGCTCTTGAATATATGTACATCAATATATTGATACATTTAGAAATAATAGGGAAAAGCTGGTTATATATACACACACACACACGTAAATAAACTACTGTTCATATAAACCCAAAGATTTGTTGTTTATATATATATATATATATATATATATCATTGATATTAGGAAAAATAATAGGAACTGGTTGTTATGATATTTGTAGATCTAGATATCTTAACTAATCCATATATATATATATATATATCATAATGAAATATATTTTTATGTTGTTAATATTTATTTAAACTCTTAATTTAAAGTATGGAAATAAGCTCGAAAGTTTAAATTAATTTAATTGTAGAAAAATAATAAATAAAAAAATTGATAAATAATATTATTATTGTTAGAATGTGTATTTTTTTTTTTAGTTATAGGAAATTATAAGTTTTAATTGTGATAATGTAGAGCCTTCTTTGTGGCGGTGATTGTGCGGGTTGTGTTTCCGGAAGTAAGGTTGAGCTTGGAATTGAGGTAACCGGGGTTAATTTATTTTATATGCTTGTTTTGGACTGTAAGGTATTTTTCTAAGCTTAATTTTCATATATATTACTTGTATGTGTTTTGAAAAATTATGTGTAGGTTGAATATGAAAATTTATTCAGTGAAGCAGTGTATTTTCCAATCTATGTATTTAAGTGGTTATTATTGTTGTGATGATTATAATGTTTGTTGTGAGGTGATTTGTATGGAATATAATTTAATAAATTGTTGTTTAAAATTTTAGTATTATATTATTTCTTCTGTTGTGGGATATGCTTAGGTTGTGTGGAAGAGATTTAGGGTGAAATTGTGTCCATCGGCTCTCTCATATTCCCGACTGGATTTGAGTTGAGTGTTTTGGGCGGGACACCTCCCCCTTGTTATGGTATTTTGTGGTGGCACGGGATGGGACAAGATCCTTGAAATGATAGCTAACCTTGGCGGGTTACTAACATCGATGAAACGATCCGCGTCCATGAGGAAATAAGGAGGAGCGGGGATGGATAAGTGGGGATGGCTAATTGTTATGGTTATTATGAACTAATTGTTTTATTTGTGGTTATTTAATTATTGGAATTATTATTATTATTATATTACCAACAAACCTGCTTCTCTGACTTGCAATCCTTTCTTGCATATTTGATAAATTAATTTCGGTTACGGGGACTTTATGTCTCACCCCGTTATTATTGAATTTTTCAAGCGAGACCTCTAACCTTGTTAGAGGACAAGGGAAGCAGCCAAAGGCATAGACGTTGTGAAATTTGTAGGCCTCTTTTTGGTATTAGTCTTTGTATTGATTTATATATTGCCTCTATGCCCTCATATTTTTGAAATACTACTTTAACCACTTTTGGATGACTGTTGATTTTTCGAAGGCCTCATTTTATATACTATCAAATTATAGTGGATCCACTTTCCTATCTTGGGCGAACATTGTTTTATGAAGACCCTTTGTTGTGGGGTTCGTGCTGTATGACTTGTGGGCTATAAAACCTTATGTTCGATGATTGTGCCCTGAGTTATGAATTTCCTGTAGTGGGTTTGTGGGTAAAATTTGTACCCTGGACCCGAGGTGTGTGTATTGAAAAGAAAAAGGGTTTTCTATAATTACCTGCTAATCCAATTTTAAGAAAACATTATGGTTAATTGTTATTTTGTGAGGAAGGGTCTTTTCAATTTGGACTCCGTCCCGAGCCAAAAGTTATGGCCTTCCGAAGTTTTAACCTTTTTTTTTTCATGATGTAATCGATTACATGGTTTTTTAGTCAATTATATCATGTAATCGATTAAAAAAACCATGCAATCAACTAAACATGGGTAGATTAGTGTATAGGTTTCAAACATGGGCAAAATGATTATTAATTAATTAATAAGAGGCAAAATGGTCAAAATGCCAGGTTTTGTGTCTCAATAGGGTGCCTTAGATTATCCACGTTATTCCATCTCAGCAACAGGTTTTATACTTTATCTCCCAAGGTCCGCATGTCTTGCTTCATTGCATCTATGAGTATGGAATGCTCATCTCAAAATTTTGGGGTGAACGATTTTTTTTTTTTTTTTACATATTCCTATTTATTTGGATTAAATTGTATGCAGCATCCTGAAATGTTTTTGACACCCATAGTATCTCAAATTAATTAATTTCTAATCCAGCATCCTGAAATATTTTTCCAGTAGCAACTAATATTTGAAATATTTTTTATCATCACCAAGATCTCAAGCTAATTAATTTTTAATGTATGAAGTATTTTTTTCCCCAAAAAAATAAAAACAAAATCCTTTTATCTAGGGATGAGAATTCCCGCTTATCCTTTGGATGAGCAGGGAATGTGGATTCATCTCCAACCGTTCTAAATTCTATCTTGATAATAATTTTAGAGGGTTGCTGAATTATTTTTTGATATTAAAATTTTAGGAAAGGGGTTGGGTTCACCCACGATCCAAGCGGCGAAATCTCCCCTTCCCCATAAGTGATATCGATGTTGGGTAGGGCGGCCGTGCCTATTACCCTCCCGGCGTTAACTTAATTAAGACCTGTGAGTTGGATCCTCCAACGCTTTGGACTAACTCCAAGATCGAACCCCTCCTTTTAGTGAGAGTGTCGATCTCTTGTGTTAGTTATGAACAAGGGGTGGGGTTTCTGAATTTAACTCCTGGCCTAAAGTTCCCAAATTTACAAAGTCTCATCTTAAACTGGGCCGTCCTAATTCAGTAGGCCCATTTCTGTGGTTATAGGCCCTAAGTAGTCGACAACCTGTGCGTTTCTATTGTAAGGCTATTCATAGCCCAAAACTACAAGCAGGCCCAATTGAATTTCTCATTTTATATGGTCAACAGGAGTCATATTTGAATATGCGAAATCAAAAGCAAGGAAGGAATCGGAAGATATGGTGGCGATAGTGAATCAGGAACATATAATTAAATAATAAATATATATGAATAATTAGTGGAGGGTCAATGAATGCTGTTGCTTTTGGATAATAATAATCGCATAATTAATATTACGTCGTCATATTTGGGATCTTATTTCCTATGTGTCACGATCCTCCAACGAGAGTGATGTTAAAGTAACCCTGTCTTTCATTATTCCTTCATTTCCACTCTCGCCCAGCTAGCTAGGTCGCCTCCAAACTCCAAAAAAATATATATATATATATATATATATATATATATATATATATATATATATATATATATATATATATATATATATGTATGTATGTATGTACGTAGTGGGCACTTGAAGAGCCAAATTGATTAAAGCTTGTTATTGGGTGATTAGATGATAAAATAAAATAAACGCCACCATTCAGTTGGTTAATTATTGAGATGTGGGCGACAAATGTCACGCATGACTGCAGAATCTTGAGCCTCATTATTATTTGATTATACATATATGTGTACGAACTCATCCATCCATTAATTATGAGCACTACTTGTTGGTTCTTATCTTGAGTGATCTATCCTCAGATTTCACTCCAGATGTGCCAACCCCCATTGACCTGGTAAATTACATATACAAGGCTGATGATTTAGATTGTTTATTTTAATAAAAGAACGTAAGAACTATCTAACTGGTAGAAGCCTTTGTCTGAAAACTTGTAAAAGAGGGGCTCCATACTTAGCGGGAGAATGTTTATATATAGTGATAACTTTGACATCCATTTGATAACTTAGACCAATACGTACATGAGATCGAAAGTTACAATCCAAACTCGAATTAAAAGGCTTTGGATTTGTGATTTATATATTTCAACTTGATCAACTAACTAAATAACTTTGTGGGTGTAAAGAATGATTAAAAAAATACAAATGAGAGAGAAATGATGGGGCCTTAAATCATTTTTTCCCTCAAAAGTATTGATATTGTTGTCAATTCGCAGAGATTCACGAAGCAAGGAAAGTATTAAATACTGGTTTATAGGTCAACGTTGCGTGTTTGGATTAATTGGTGGAAGGATTAAGTATTAATGAGGTGGAGACGGGAGGAGAGCCTCCATGCATGCATGATGCGATATTCTGAATTATAATAACAATAAAAGAATATCAGTGAGGTTGATAACTGCTTATAACCTCATGTTAAAAAACATTCGAATCTTCATTAAAAGAAGTGTTTAATTATGTTTTAAACACGATTGCCTATAATAAAAGAATTATAGACACCTTTTTAAAGCATTTCTCATGCCCATCAGCGGGCTATACATATAAGGAAGTGTTGAATGGAGAATTTGTTTAATCTTAAAGAGTGTCACATCTTTAAATTATAGCAGTGTCATGGAACATCTCTTAGAGATATTGTCTTTGGGACGATTCCAATAAACTTTTATCTTTTTAGTTCCCTCCCCCTACACTTACATGTAAACTTTTCTTTACAAAAGGAAGGGAGGATACTACAAATGAGAACAATGATGAAATAATATATCAAGCTAATTGTTTTGTAATATAATATAATCAGTGGAGGACGAAGTTTGAAGCAGCCGAAGGGCCAAACATAGGGCGCATTAAATGAAGTATAAGAAACATGTGGGGTAAATGTAATAGAGGCAAATGTGTGTACATTGATTTTAATGAAAGGAGTAGTCATAACAACTTAACGAAAGTTTTTTTTTTTTTTTTTTTTTCCCTCATGTGATCGAATGTAAAGATTTTTCACATTTCCTAAATAGTGCACTTCTCATAACTCAAACATGTGTTCTTTTTTTTAGAGTGTGATGTCATTCACTACTTTAACTACTAGTTTGTTAGTCAATTTAATAAGAGATTTTGAGTTTGACTAAATGTATTTTCTTAAAAGAAAAAGCTGCTTAACTCATACATGGAAAAAAGAAATAGCTAACAAATGTTGGTTCAATTTATAAAGAGTTGACTCATAACTCATAAGATTATAAGTTCAATTTGCTAATGTGGGAACATTGTTAAGAAACAATTTATAAACATTTTTATAAGCGCTATTTAAATATTGAGACATGTCTTCACCTTGATGAATTCTCCTACTCAATTCATGCAAATTTTTTTGCTACTGGCGGAAAAAAAAGAAAAAGAAGAAGAAGAAGGAAATAGAGAGGGGGTTTAATAGAAAGGAGACATGAATGAATATTAAAGAAAGTGGGGTATATATATATATTCCTATTGTGATGATTGAGTAGTCATTATCTTGGAAGTGGCTTTCAACGTATCTTTCACTTATAGGTCTCTCTTTCTCTGTGCTTTGCCTTTCCTATCCATTGTAGCCGCACCATTCCTTCTCATGATGATCACTCTCCTTTTCATTTCCTCACTCCATCGTCGCAGCCCTCTTAAGCATATACCATATACTACTTCACCCTTTTCTTTTATGATTTTTTTTTTTTTTTAAAAAAAAATGAGTCTTTACTCTTTATAAATTGAGTGTGTGTGTGTGTATATCTCTGAGGCCCTCATCCCCGTCCATTTTATTATTCTCTTAGGTCTCACGTGTTTATAGATTAACCGGTTTACTACCTAAATAAAATGCTTATCACGAAGAGTTAATCAGATTTGAATCTTCTAGATCTGATTAAAAGGTTTATTGTCTTAAAAAAATTATTTTAATGGCTATAGAATCTAAAATAATAATAATCTCTTAATTATTATCTTTTAAAACATGATTTATTTATTTAAAAATTGTCATTTTAAGAAAACTTAAATCTGGACCATCTAAGATCATATCTCAACCGTTTAGATATGATTACCTCTCCCTGCTAAAAAAGCAGGAAACTGGGTCCTTTATAGAGTTGAAAAGAGATCAATGACCAAAGGATACATCAAACGTTCAACCTTTTATTATATCAAAAGCGAAGAACAACTTTTAATTTTATCATCAACGAAAAGGAGTAAACAGCAAGTTTGGTTGCTTTTATTTCCATATCACTTTTTATTTGACCCTCACACATATATACATGCATTTCCACTGACTTGGGTCTCCTTTACCAACTTCTTTTGACAGGTGATATGAAAGTTTTCGGGTGAAAGGAGGTTGATCGTAGTCATCCCATTATTAACTAGCTAGTCGCAGACTCGCAGTAGAAGAAGTCCACGGTCAACTCAGAGTGATTCTTTCTAATATCAAAAGGACGAATTCCATCATAAGATCCTTGTAGATTTGATGAAGACACATAAATGCGAGGTTTAAAACTGGACACTTTAATTAAGCAGTTCCAATAAGGTTTTTTTTTAGCAAAAATGCAAGTTTTATTTGGAAAACTCAATATCAAACTGTCCAGTGAACTCATACAGAGAGTATGAATGATATATTTCTTCCCGATCCTAGCTGGGTGATCTATGCCTAAACCTCGGGGTTTAGGCAAATTTTCTCCTAATTATGCTTGAAATAAGGCTTGCCAAAAATGTAAAATATTAATTTAATTTCATTAAATGCCAATATGTCACTTTTTAAAAAAATGACCATACTTACATCTAAGGATAAACAAAAAAAACCCGATAGTCCAGGTAGCCCAGGACCAATCAAGAAAAATTGGCCTGAAGCAATATTGGGCAAAATAGACCAAACTTCTCGAGCCAGACATGACTTCGAACCAATGTCTTAGACCCCTTGATCTGGTCCGGTTTGTCCCGAATATTTTTTTTAATCCACACTACACATACACAATACGCACTTACACAGATACACGCCACAGGCACATGCACACACATTGACAGTCTGACATACCCACTTCGCCACTCAAGTCTCGTCTACATCAGGCATAGGCACATACATAGGCACCAAACCATTGTTGAGTCTAAGAGTGAGCAAGTGACCCGCAACCCGCCCAACCGCCCGCACCCTGTGAAAATTTTCCCAAATTAAACCCGCCTAGATTGGGCCCGTTACGGATAACGTGCTGCCCCGTACCCGTTTGTATTATACGAGCGGGTCACGGGTTGAGGCACGGGGCATCCGTTCCTGCCCGCTACCCTTTTAAGTGTTTTAATATTTTTTTTATTCTTTCCCCCCCTCAGCTGTCAGCTTCAAAGACTTAGAGACAGGGTTTTTTTTTCTCCCCTTCACTCTTCTTCACTCCAATCTTTAGTCTTCACTTCAGTTTCACTCCGCCTGTTACCCAAATACCCATGACTCGTGAGACCGCAGAACACTCAAACTCAAACCCTCGCTCACTGGTTAGGCGCTTTCTTAGGTCTCCTGTTCTCGCCATCGATGTTGTCGACTCACCATCCAGAAGCGCAGATGCCACTGTCTCAGCCTCTCACGGTCTATCTCGATCTCACTCATCACCTCCATCTCTCATCTCCCTCAGATCCAACCCAGCGCCTCAAGACTCTCGCCGTCTCTCTCCATCGCGATCTCGCTCACTATCGTCGATTCGTCGTCTCCCTCAAAGTCTCAACCTCTCACTTGCTGTAAATTTGCTTCATGTTGAATAGGTTTGCTTCCTGTTGAATCTTGTTTTAGTTTCCTTGAGTTCTCTGTATCTGTAAGTTTGTTTCAGTTTACTCTCGGCCCAATCGATAAGTTTGAATCTGACTTATGTTATGTACCCTTGTTGTTTCCTTGAGTTTTATGTTGAATTTTGCTTACTCTCTATTTGAATCTCACTCACTACCCCTGTTCTGGAAAAAAAAATCAGATTTCTTAAACGGGTTCCTTGGACCCGTTTAACCCGTACCCGTTTTCTACGGGTTGGACCACGGGTACGGGGTTCCTTGTACCCATGTAAAATAAACGGGCGGGACACGGGTTACCCCCGAGTAGCCGCGCCCGCTCGTTGCTCACCCCTAGTTGAGTCACACAGTACACACTTTCAATATCATTTTCGTTCTTTTTTCTCTTTTGTTGTTCTGTTCTCTTTAGACCCAATCTATTTGCTTTTTTTTTTTTTTTTTTTTTTTACCTCTATTTGATTCTGCCATGGTTTCTTGAGAAAGATCTGTTGCTCTTCTTCATTTCCCTTCTTTATTTTTTGTTTCTTATCTAACAATATGATTCATGATTCATGACCTGCAAAGATCCTACCGTCTCTCCAACTTTGCCACCACAACGTCTCAACTTGGAGCTAGTTCGAAGAGAGCAATTTCGAACGAAGAAGGAAGAGGGGATCGAAACATCATCTCACCATCGAGACCACCGTCTTTTCCATCCAACCACCATCGTCGTCGACTTGCCTTCACCGCCGTCAACCTTTTTCTCCCTCCTTCCACCATCAAAGTTCATCTCTATCAACATTCCTTCTTATTTCATTTCCAAAACTTCTCACACATAAAAAAAATGTCATGGATTTCCTGGACTAGCCCAGGAAGTCCACTAGACCGGTTTGGTCCAGTCCGACCTCAAGTTGGTGCTGGGCTAAACCGAACCTCAAGCTGTCTTGTCGACCTCGAGTTGGTGTTGGGCCAAACTGAACCTCAGACTGTCTTATATAGCCCGATATACTATCCGGATCAGACCTCGGGGTGAGGCTAAACCCGGCTTGGCCTGGTCTATGATTAACCTTACTAACATCAAATTCTCAATCACACATGACCATGACCATGTGTTCTATTTATTTCATATGAGTTTATAATTACATGTTAATAATTAAAAAATATGATACAAAGTCAACTATGATTGCAGGACTTCTCGAAATGGATATAAGGAACTCAATTTAAGTATTTTCCTTTAAAAAACTAATTATGACCCTTTTTTCCCATATTGGAGCAGTAAAATGTGTTAGTCAAGTCTTCTCAAGTCAAAATTTTAATCCCAAAGATTAATCTGATTCCTGAATCAATGAATCTAATCACCGTCCAAAGCACAATGGCTGCTTTTATAGCCGGAACGTGACATCACGCGCCAAAGTCCTCATTTTTTTGGGGATCTGATTCTTTAGAAATTCTGTAATAGAATAACACTCAGATCTAATTTTCTTTGCATCATCGTTATATAACAAAAGTATATTATGTGTGAAGTTTTATTAAAAAAATTTATATCATATGGGAAAATCTAAATTTATGTGCCTATATGGCTATATGCACATTAATAAATAAACTTTTGACAGTTAGTGTAACATCAAGCACGGCCACGTTCTCCTGTTTTTCATAGAAGACTTGTGGACTAAAAAAAATCTTTTCCAGCCAAAACCAGAAAGAACGTCCACTTCTGTCGCTCTGCACAATTGAAATCAGCTCTCACAGGACACTCCATCCTTAGTTACCGATTCTATTTCTTTCTCTTTTCGCAGTTACATACCCCCATTAAGAGAAAGTTTGAACTTTGTTTTTTATTTTCATATATTATTCCTCCAAATCACGTTCCTTCGCTTTATTCTGCTCGAGATTTATTCTCAGACCTTGCAAATCCTTTTCCTCAGTATCTCCCCTGTTTCAAAGATTCTGGGTTTTGGTTCAGACCCAGAAAACCGAGAGATTATTCTAGTCTAAATTGAAAGTTGTTTACTTTATTCATCAACTGTTCGAGAAAAATGACTGTAGAAACCAGAGCTGATGAACCCAGAGGACAATTTCCTGTAGGAATGCGTGTTCTTGCTGTTGACGATGACCCAACTTGTCTCTTGGTGTTGGAAACTCTGCTTCGGAGATGCCAATATCACGGTTTGCTTCCAATGCTTTTGATGCCCTTTTCTTTTACTCTTAAACTCAAGGATCTGTGTTTTCATATATGCTTTGTTTTTCCAGATTTTGTGATTCAGTTAGCGTAAAAAAAAAAAAAAAAACTCATTTCTTCATATGTTCACTTTACATTTCGATACCGACTCATCTGACCAAATGTTTTTGCTACTTTCCACTCGGACCTTCCTTCCTCTCTTTCTTCAATTTTCATTTCTCGCTTTTCCTTGATTGTGTTTTCTAAGTGATTTGGTTCAATTTTTGGCTAATTTCAATCTCTTTCACCCCACTCTCTCTTCCTCCATTTCAACAACTTCAATTCATTTTACCCTCTTCGGTGGCTTGTTCTTGCCTGGGTTTCAGTGATTAAATCTGTTCTATATTATTTGAATTCACTAAATTAAGGATCTAATAGCTTAAGAGTGACTTTGGGGTTGTGTGAAAGGGTGGAAATTTTATTTTGAGACATTCTGCTGTTATCTGTGTTTTGATGTGTATTAAATGTGCCATTTTGCTCTTTCGGAATGACAGTTATTTTAACTTTGGCTAAAAAATTTTTTGCAGTAACGACCACCAATCAGGCAATAACAGCTTTGAAGATGCTAAGAGAAAACAAAAACAAGTTCGACCTGGTTATTAGTGATGTTCATATGCCTGACATGGACGGATTTAAGCTTCTTGAGCTTGTTGGTCTTGAGATGGACCTACCTGTCATAAGTAAGTCGTAGCTGTACACTATCTTATCTTCATCCGTTTCATTTTCAACACCTTTCCCCCATTATTTTGTCGGTTGTTGGCGACTTCTTAAAATTGGGATTTTTATATTTTGAGTTTTCCAGCATGCATTACCAATGTTGGGTCTTGACTTTATATTGTAAAACTTGTGATTTCAGTGTTGTCTGCAAATGGCGACACCAAGCTGGTGATGAAGGGGATTTCTCATGGGGCTTGTGACTATCTTCTGAAACCTGTTCGAATTGAGGAGCTCAAGAACATTTGGCAGCATGTGATAAGGAGGAAGAAATTTGACCCAAAGGAGAAAAACAGTACTTGCAATCAAGACAAGCCTCAATCTGGTACTACCAACAATGGATTAGGTTTAGCAGGAGCTGGGAGTACTGATCAAAATGCAAAGCTCAACAAGAAAAGGAAGGATCAGGATGATGAAGATGATGATGAGCAAGAGCATGGTCATGACAACGATGATCCTTCAACACAGAAGAAGCCTCGTGTTGTTTGGTCTGTTGAGCTCCACAGAAAGTTTGTTGCTGCTGTTAATCAATTAGGCATTGACAGTATGTTCTTCAATCTTTATCAACATATACGCATACATATTTTCAATCATGGATCTCAAATTAACAAGCTTTTTATGAATAATCTTGGGGGCAGAGGCTGTGCCTAAAAAGATTCTGGATTTGATGAATGTTGAGAAGCTCTCAAGGGAGAACGTGGCAAGCCATCTCCAGGCAATTTTCAAACACTTTCTGGTTTAGTTCAATTTACATGTAATAAATGTTTTCTTTAATCTGAGAAGGACTTTCTGGTTTTTGTGATGATGACTGCAGAAATATAGGTTGTATCTGAAGAGAATCAGCTGTGTAGCAAACCAGCAGGCTAATATGGTGGCAGCCTTAGGTAGCGCAGATGCATCCTATTTGAGAGTGGGATCTCTGGGTGGGATGAAACATCTTCAGCCATTGGGTGCTTCTGGACAGTTCCAGAACAATGTTTATCGATCCCTCCCATATAGTGGGATGATTGGAAGACTTAACACCCCTGCTGGTCTCGGTGTTCATGGGTTGCCTTCTTCAGGAATTCTTCAGTTGGGTCATGCACAGAATTTAAACAACAACAGCAGCAGCAACTCCATGAACGATCCTCTCAAGTTCCAGTCATCCATAGCTCACGTCAATCAGAATCAGAATGGTGGTTCACTTCAGGGCATGCCAGTGTCTGTAGGGCTTGACCATTTACAACCCAACAAGGCTGTCAGTTCTGTTCAAGGTCCCCCCACTGGTTTTGATGATAAAACAATGTCTCTCATCTCAAATAAGTTGTCTGATCCGAGAGCAGGAGTAGGCTCTAGTTGCTCTAGACCTCCACTCATGGGTATAGCGTCCAATGGCTTGTTGTTAGAACCGAATTCTCAAGGCTCGCAAGGTGGGAGAGGTTATGAGAATCTTACTTCAGTAGCCTCTCAACACTCAGAATTTTCTTTGCCTTTGATGGATAATCATAATGGAAGGTGTAATGATAATTGGCCAAGTGCTGTGCAGTCATCTGGGATGCCCACTAATTCTTACCCAACAAGAGATTGTCTTCATGGAGGGAATCCAATTGGTGCTTCTTCCATCACCTCACTTTCCACTCGGTCCCACGATTCGCTTGCAGATATGCAATCCCATGGACCCATTTTTACTAATAACAACACCACACCAAACTTGGCTTATCAAGGGTGGGATGATCATTCATTAGATTCTCTGATTCCTGTAAATGGAGGTCTTGGTGCATCAGGATTACACAGAAACTTGGACTATAGTTTTGGCAATCCCTTAGAAATGAAGCATGAGGCGTTCACTAAATCAGCCCAAGACCTCTCACTGAAATCAAATCAAGGATATATCATGGACCCCCATAAGGCACAACGGAGTGGCATCTCTAATAATAATCTTGGTTCATTGGAGGACTTAGTCAGTGCAATGATGAAACAGGTAACAAAAACATCTGATTTAAGCAAAGGTTGTTTTGAAATGCCAGTGTGTAATTACACAATGATCTGTGTACTGATGATACTCTTGAATGTTTTTGTACCATGATCGTGTGAAGCAGGAGCAAGACTTCATATGTGATGATTTCACTGGTGGAACATCAATGTGATGGAGAAAAGTTTGGCAGTAGAAGAAGCATCATCGTGCTTGTTGGAGTTTTGTAGTGTGAAGTTCAAATCATCACGGTTTCCTTTGTTTCTACTTTCATCTCTGAAAGGTCCTTTTTATTTTAGCTTAGCTTTGTTTAGATGACTACTTCCAGGACGGTATTTTCTTATTGTATTGAAATGCATTGTTGGCTATGGGCCCCACAATCCACTCTGGAGTTAATCATGTCGTTTGTGGAGACATGCTTTGCTAGCAAATTTTTGCAAGGGTATCCATAAATGATTTAGCTGAATTAAAAATGGGATTTAATGTGCTGTCCCATTATAGGGCTTTAATATATTATTATAGCAATAAGTCCCTGCTTGTATGATAGCTTTATTTAGCCTTGAAAATGACATTTCTGCTCTTGTAAGATGTTCCAAGGATCTGTGCGTCAGAAATAAAAAGATATTGTAATGTATACACTTCATCTGTTACCTTTTAATTTCCGTTTTCCCGCGAGAAATTAAAATTAAAATTATAAAATCATAATTACAAAAATATCATAAATATTCTTTCTTTCTTTCTTTTTGGCAATTTAAATTCTCTCTTTGTATCAAAAGGGAGAATTTCTCATGCACATCCAGCAAGCATAACAGCTTATTCTTTTTCCTGTCAAAATTTTGAAGCTGATAAGATATCATGACATCACCTTTTCCTTTTGTTTTGCCTTTAATCCATGGCTGAATTCAGGTAAATGCTAATCCTAATTATAAGAACACTTTTATAGTGTATGACTACAAAAGTGTTTATATAATTAAAACCAGGAGGTAATAATATTTAATTCAAATGAGAGACGCTCTCGTTCCATAAATGGCTAGGGGTTCTTCCAAAGGATTTTAATTTTATCAAGCACATCACCTGGGATAACATTAGGCTAACTTGTGGATTAAATCAGAACAAGTGAATTTTTAAATATTAATAGTGTTATGGAATTAAATATTAGGCCCATTCAAGGTGAAGCGCAACAAGAAGAAACCAAACCCTAACCCTAAAGTACCCACTATAAATAGATGGTAAACCCTAAAGTACACAATCTCTACACTCTCTCCCAATTTACAATACAGCGATCACTGTGCATATACCCACAAAACACAACCCCCATCCCACTTGACGAAGAGCCTTCATATTTGTGTACAGTGATCCTCCATTCTCACAACTACATCATCCATAAATATCTAGGAGAGAGCTATTTGATCCTACACCAATATCTTAGTCCATCTAGGGCTAGACACTTGTGTTCTTTGAACAGAACAAATAGTATTGACATCAAGAGTTTGTTAAAAATCCACCTTAAGTAAATAACGCTTTTTCTAAGGGATGTTCTAGTAAGTACAACATAACAAGATCCGCAAGTACAGTCTCCATTCTCGGGCTCCTACACTTAGAGATGAAACCCTGAACACACTTGATCATAATTTGCTGCGAAAGGAAAATTTGCCTATATTTTATAGAACTCATAAGCATGCTGCTACTTTTTTTTTTAAATTTTTGGAGCGGCAAGCTTAATGCTTGCCGGCGCCGCTGGAACTTGCGATCAGTGCCACCACAGGGCACCCTAGGCGCCAATACACCACAAGGGTGTTAGAAACAAATTACAGACTATGGGTTATTCATCCAAGACGTGGACCCTCGGATCAGGTTTATCCATGTTTTCATCCAATTCAGCATCATTGTTATCTTCGCCCATTTCAACATCACCTCCCATCATCTCTGATCCGCTTTCTTTTCTGTTATCGGACCCTGTCGCCACATCTTTTCCCTCCTTGTTTACTGCATTGTCAGGTTTGCTGTCATCTTGTGGAGATGAGGGCAATCTGGAGCCAGCCACTTCACTCTCTGATAAAGCCTCTGCTTTGATACCTGGACTCGGTATTGGCATTTCCGCAGTGCCATCATCTTGCTTAGTGGGTGATAGAATTTTATTGATGTCTTCACAAACGGTTTCTAGGGGATGCAAGTTCTTCATCGGGCCGACATCTGCAGGTCCTCCAGCCAATTCAATGGTGTTTTCCTCCGCAACCCTGCACATCTGCCAACAAAGAGAAAGAATTGATGCGGAGAGTCAGCATAGAACTTTTCCCACCATTCTGTCTTCTCCATTGCATTACTTAGTGTAGCTTGTAGAGTTTGTAATTCAGTATCAATACCTCATTGTAAATTCGAACCAATTCTGACCGATTCGGGTCACTATCACAAGAAGCAGCAGAAAATTCTTCAGAAGCTGCACAAAATAGAAGCATCACAATTAAAGAATGATAAGAAAATCAAATAAAGAATGACAAAAAAGACCGAACTTCAGATCCATAACTGAACACAAATACGGTAATTGCTGTCACCATGAGACAGCTCTCAAAGGAAAATACGATCATACCTATTTCTTCTAATTGAGGCAGTTGATCAATCATTTTCTTGTCAATCTCCCCTGATTTATAACTTGGAACATTTGAATCCTTTGGTTCATTTTTAAATTCTACATTCATGGCTTCATTTGTATTATGGTCACCCTGCAAACAGAGTTTGTAGTGAAAAAACGGCAGTCCATAATCAGAGTCAATGAGAAACAAATCATCCACACCACAATGTTGTATAATCTACAGCATCAACTATATCTTCAATTTTAGATAAAGACCTACACATAATGAATTCCCAATCATACCAAAGAATATGAATACAACATGAATTGAATGCATGAAAATGGAACTACATATATAGTTCATGCTAGAACCTAGAAGTGTAATAGTTAAAATGTAGATGCAGGTGAGTGTTTCGCTCTGATTGCAGGGGTATTGGTCATTGGAATGCTCTGCTAAGCCGGTACTTTTATTCTCCATCCACGTCCTTCCAATCTACTTATTTTTTAAACCACAACACTCCTGCCCCCACCATCCGAAAGGGAAAAAACAAGAAGCAAAAACCAACTCTCGAGTCTCAACTCAACCACATTAAAAAGTAAAACCCAGAAGTATTATACTATTAGCTTTTGAAGTGACAAATACTTTGTAGTATCTAAAGGGGCAACATTATCAGCTTCTGTTTTAAACTTTCACCTACACATTCTAAAATTAATATATCAAATATCAAATAATAAATTAATTTATACACTCTGAAACATAAAAAACTTACAAAGTATTCTTTCTGGTACTCAGCATAGAGACCTTTTTCCAACAGAAGAACCCTCTTTTTTACAAACTCAACCTGTCTTCTCTGCATGTCTCTAAAATGATATAATATTGAAGACTCTTGATACAACGGTGTTTGGTTCCTAGCATCACCAGAACCAGGCACACCATCAGCTACCGTATCATTCCCACCATTTTCCCCAGATTGGTTGGCCATTGCTTCTACATTTGTTGAATTTGCACCATTTTGCACCTGGGTACCAACTTGTCCAGGTACTGGTAAATTTATTATGGGAAGATTCAACTCCTGACAAATGACCTCCTGAATCTTTAGATCCTTGTCATCCACAATTGCTTGCCACCTTCCATATCCATGCCTTTAAAAAAGAGTTATTTTTAATGAACATATCAATAGACAGACCCATAAACACAATAACATAAACATCAAGAGCCATATGCCAGAAAGAAATTATCCAGCATCAGGCCGCCCAAATAATCCTCTAAAGCCCACTCCCCCCCCCCCCCCCAAAAAAAAAAAAAAAAAAAAAAAAAAAAAAAAAAGAAAAAGACAGATCACATCATGACAATAAAGTCTTCATATAATGCAAGTAAATAAACACTTATTTTGCTGCCTTAAGTAATGCAGCCTGCAATAAATATGAAAATAATGTAGCTTACTTCAACACAGCACGTAGTAACACTATATCATGCTCCTCCTTCCATATCTTTCCACCCTTCAAACCAGGATACCGCAACAAGATGTCATCTGTGTATAGGAGAGTTCCAGGATCCTTTTCTGATGCAAACTTCACCTGCAATCCCACATCCCCCAGAGGGGAAAAACCAACATCAACTTCAAGAAAATTAACAGCAAAGAAACTGTTTCACCCAATGAAGAAAAGAAGAGTACGGGGGGAAAACTCGAATAGAAGGAACTACTCTTTCATAAAAATGAAATCACAAGAGTGGTTGAGCATAACAAGATGATAATAAGTAGATGAGCATATAGAAAGTTGCTTTGAAGAACTTACTTTCTCTCTTATCAAGAGAAGAACTGCAATCCTAACTAGTACATCATGTATTCTAAGTCCTTCTTTTGGAACACCATCTAGAGCCAAATCATGGACAAAAATATAACATTAGATAAATGGAAATTTAAAACAAGGGTCATTTTCTACTGAGAACAGAAAAGGTAGTGGAAGAATCTATCACCTGAGAATGTAGGAGAATCAGATATATCTTCAGCAATATGAGACAAGAAAAGGACTCCATAACTGAAAGAAAAAAGAAACAAAAAACTCTATTCACTCACAAAAATCATGATATGATGCAAAACATTCATAGGTAACAAAACTAAGGTGTATAAAACATTTATCAAACTAATGTAAATCCATTTAACCATATGGTAAATAATACTCCCTACCATCTTTTGTAATAGAATAGCCCTTTGACCCCAAAAAAAATTCCTAAATGTAGAAGTTAAATGGGGAGTTTTTTTGGTCACAAACCTCGATCTCCTTTGTCTTCCTCATTTATTTATTTATTTATTTTCAAACAACCTATATTGATTGCACACATCAATAGAAGTAGTTCCAATGTAAATGATTAAAATGAGGGATATTTCAAGGAAACCAATACACTTTTTTTTTTTTTATTTACAAATAGCTAAATTAATTTCCTTAATATGTGTGAATTAGTTATCTAACTCTTATGCTTAGGACTAGAAGGAATAGTTTTTCAGGAAAAAATTGTAGGTCCACGTGCACAGGCATGATCTCTTCTTTTGTGTACAAATCCAGTAAAAAATATATAGTCAGGGGTCAAGACTCACACACAAATATAGGAAAAATGCTAGCCAGACAGAAAATGCAGTAAAAATTAATATTCATTTAGCAAACAAGACATTAAAAGAGCCGGATGATTTAGAATGACCCTAAATATTTGCTTAACCACCCCGGCAGCTTTCAACAATTTGTGTTTTTCACACAGCTAAAACATTCATATGCCATATTTTGCAGAAAAACAACACAACATCCTTATATGCAGTTCACTTGTTGTATGTATAGATCAGTAGACTTAACCAACCTTTTCCTACGAGAGCATATACACAAGTTCTAACTCATCACAAATCCAAAAGTATATTCATATCAGTAAGCCTAAACTTAAAGATATCCAAACACAACTATTATCAATGAGAATAGAGAATATAACATACATCGGTGCAAATGTCAATTTCCATTCTACAGTACCTACCAAAAAGTAAACTTTCAAAAGAAAATACAGTAAGAAAGTTTGCAATCAGACAAAAATTAGCACAAACTCAAATAATAAAAGTCAACTAATGATGTAGAACGCCGCAAAAATGGTAACAAAATACTCTTTGATTTCTTCATAAGTCTTCTGTTTCAAGCGGGGAGTAAACTCCTTCCAATCATAATCACCAACTCCAAACCTGTAATAGACTCTTAAAGTGAGATGAACTGCAGATACTGACAAGCAGAACCTTTTCTTCAATACATAAAAGCGCTCAGATACAATCATTAACTAACTTGAGCATAACCTCATCAAAATTTGCACAAATTGAGCCCTCTGGCTTTGATTGAAACCAAGTACTCTGAATGATCTTCCTTCACCTTCCATCAAAGGAAGTGGCTCTGCACTATCTGCTGCTAGAGATTTCAGAGAAACAAACATCAGTCATAGACAGATAATGAAAATCCATCATCATTAAAATAATTAAAAAAGCTCACTGAAGGGAAAAAAAAAATACCACGGGCTTTCTTTCTGTAAGGTCTTCTCCCCGAAGTAGTTCCAGTTGAATTTGAATCACCATCAGTAAGATCTGCTTCATAGTTGTCATCTTCACCATCAGAACTTACATCTTCTAGGCCAGCAAGATCATCCTCCTCAACAGAAGCCATCTGATACTTGGCAAATACAGATATTGCCCTTAATGATGATGGCAATTTCTAAGTACAAATAGTAAATGTAATTTTGTTACATTTTTCTCTCTTCTTCCATGTTTTCCTTGTCATAAAAGCAATCTCTTCTCTCTCTCACACACACACACAGGGGAGAAAGATGGAAAAGAATCGTACGAAGCCTGAACTAGATCAAGATAGTACTAAGCTGGCTGGTGATAGGGGGTGAAAGGAGAATATTGCCTGGTACATCATCCCATGTTATGCGATGTATGACGGGGCTGCTAGGAGTATTATGATAAGATTTGAAGAATTTAGGATAAGAAGAGGGAAAAGAGAGATAATCTAGAGTCAGAATCTAACTCCAGCCAACACAACACAATTTTGAAATATCATATCTTCATTCCTAATCATTCTCAAACACAATACAAATAATTATATAGTCTTTCCTACACAACCAACTTCCTATAATAACTAACTTCCTAAACAGATAAAAATGAATAACTATACTACAGATAAGAATAATAAACTAACAGAAAATAACTACTCTTCCTTAAAACATAAAACTTCTCCTAACATGTGTCTTTCTTTTAAAGAAGACACATGGAACCCTAACAATACCCTCCCCTTTAAAATCAGCCTTGTCCTCAAGGCGGGAATAAGGAAATTTCAGCCAATTTTGCGTTTGCAAGGTGTTCTTCTTCTGAATTTTCGATCAAACCATCTACTTGATCGGAGACTTCCATGATTTTCAATGTTGACGATGAACAGCGATGGCCAGGGGTAAATCTGTCACCACAGCGGAAGCACAACCCCTTCTCGCGTCTATATTGTTTTTCGTTTTCTGAAAGTCGCGAGCCTTGCGAAGTTGTCGGAGAATATTGGGTAGTTGCCGAATTTGAGGGAGTCGGTTTATGAAAATTCGAATATTGGGTGCCCTGTTTTGTAGCGCTATTCTGATTATACAGGCCCTGATTTGTAGCGCTGTAACTGCCCTGTTTAGCAGCAAAATTTGTTGGTGAAAAATTCGAATTCCCTTGCTGATGTGGCGCTGCAATTATATTATCTTTATAATTAATTCCCCAATCAGATCCATGAAATCCGGAAAATCGCTGAGGAGTCGAATAGCCCTGATTTGCAGCGCTATTCAGATTATGCAGGCCCTGATTTTCGGAATTTGTAACATCATAATTCCCGAACTGATTGTGCGCGACAGAACAGTAATCTCGGCTATTAAATTCATTGCCACGTGGAAGAGTAAGTCGCTGATGAGAGTGCTGGGTACCCTGGGATTGCAATTTCGATTCATACTCCAGTGCAAGACTGACTGCCTTATAAACGGTTCTTGGTTTGTGAATCTTTACGTCTGATTGCAACTCTTCTTTAAGGCCGTTGATGAATACTCCGAGGAGGCAATGCTCTGGCCATCCTTGTACTTGGGCTTGCCTTCTAACAAACTCTTGCTTATATTCATTGACGGAATATAATTGTTTTATGCTGCACAAATAAGCATTCGGGTTTTGAAACTCTGCGGGGCCAAATTGCTCCTGAAAAATTTGCACCAGTTCATCCCAATAGCATATGGTCCTTCCTGATGAAACCCAAGTGAATGTATCAAGTGCGTCTCCTTCTAAATTAATTGCTGCAATATCTACTTTTAATTCTTCAGACGTTAGATAATAACGAAAATATTTTTCCGCCTTTAGAATCCAGCCTCTTGGGTCACCCCCTTCATACTTTGGGAATTCCACTTTCGAATAAGGTCACTTTGAGGGATTTCTACTCCACCAAGGTGCTTCTCCATCACCATCTTCATGTTCATCGTAAATCTCCCTATTGTTATGACTTGATTCCCCATGAACCATCTTAGGCGCCTTTTGTTTCTTCAATGTATTAAACTATGAGTTCATCATGTTCAATTGCGCGAGTATGGCTGCTAGTTGCTGCTGGTTGGACTCCGGCTGCGTCTGTGAGGGCTGTTGGACCATGATAACAGCAGGATCATTCGAGGATCGGGATTTAATGGAAATTCGGGATTCTGGTTTGGACGTAATGGTGAGTTATTTTCAAAAGAAGAAGTATGGGTGTTAACCATGGTGGATTACAGGTCCAGAGATACACCGCTCTGATACCAATTTGATAAGATTTGAAGAATTTAGGATAAGAAGAGGGAAAAGAGAGATAATCTAGAGTCAGAATCTAACTCCAGCCAACACAACACAATTCTGAAATATCATATCTTCATTCATAATCATTCTCAAACACAATACAAATAATTATATAGTCTTTCCTACACAACCAACTTCCTATAATAACTAACTTCCTAAACAGATAAGAATGAATAACTATACTACGATAAGAATAATAAACTAACAGAAAATAACTACTCTTCCTTAAAACATAAAACTTCTCCTAACATGTGTCTTTCTTTTAAAGAAGACACATGGAACCCTAACATATTATATGGGGTGTGAGTTCAGTTTAGGGAGGCAGGGTCGTTGGGGGTTGGGGAATCATTTTATTGTTTTGCCTTCTTTTATCATTGTACTGATCATTTTTCTTCTGTGGACAAGGGTATTGCATCATTGTTTCATCACTAATAATCCCTTTGGTCCTAAATATAGGAGCTAAATATCTAATTCACATGGATTAAGGAAACTATAGAAGTTAGTTATTTGTAAAAAATATGTATTGATTTTCCTAAAATACTCTTTATTTTAATCATTTGCATTGAAAATTACCTCTATTGATTACACACATTAATGTATGCAACCAATATGGGTAGGTTGAAATAAAAATAACAAAGGTGATTAAAGTCATACATTTAGGACCAAAGCAAACTCCTTAAAGAGCCTACAGTTAAGATTGGAGGGGGTACAAGTTTTGAATTGGGTTCCATCATTAACGTGATAGGATACCAAGTCACCCTCTTCTTGTTTATTCAAGGAAGAGGCGTAAGGGTAGTTAGGAAGTTATATATATCTTATCTTTAGGAAGTTAAGTGTATCTTATCTTTAGGTAGTTATAGGGAAGTTATTATCAGTTATGATATCTGTGTTATGTCTGCTGTCTATATATACATGTAAGTCAATGACAGAAATTATGAATGAATATATACAGATTTGGATTGTCTAATTGGTCAAGAATTCAGATTCTGGTTCTTGAAGTTCATACATAGATCCTAATTTTACCAGGATCTATCATTTGGTAACAGAGCATCTTCTTTCTCTGGGCCAATTTTTGTGCGTTATGGGACACAATCGTAAGAAACAGCAAGCCATGGATCAACCTAATATAAGCCTGGATGCAGAATCATCAAAGGAACATGAGACTCTGCCTCCAAATGACAATATGGTGCAGCAAATGGCGTTTTTGGTCGCCAAAATCCAGAATATCCATGCTGAGATGAAGGAACTCAAGCAACAAAAGAAACCAAATTTTCATGAAGAAACAGAATACAGAGAATTGAGAAGTCGACAGGAAGAATATGAAGATTTTCAAGGAGACAACCTCTAGTGGAATAAGCAACCGCACAGAAGACCTTATACAAAGGTGGAGTTCCCCAAGTTTGAAGGTGGAGACCCAAGAGGTTGGATTATGAAGGCTGAAAAATACTTTCAGTATTATCAAACACCGGAAGATATTAAAATTGAAGTAGCAGCGATGAATTTGGAAGGCGATGCTTTGGATGTTTTCACTTGGGTGTCATCTAGTCGAACACTACGCTTCTGGGATGAATTGGTTCAGATATTTCAAGATAATTTCAGCCCAACAGAATTCCAAAATCCTGATATTTTTTTATGCGATATCTTGCAATCGGGAACGGTGGAGGACTATAGGAAGGAATTTATCAGACGCTCGTCTAGGGTTCACGATTGGCCTGAACATTGTTTATTAGCCATATTTTATTCATGGGTTGAAAGAAGAATTGAGGGCTGATGTTAAAATCCAAAAGCCCAGAACAGTGTACAAAGCGGCTAGTTTAGGGCTAGAATTTGAATCTAAAATTCAAAGCCAGTCTGCCCAACGTCCTCCCCAGCGATTCTCGGGAAACTGGAACAGTGAGATGGGAAATAATTATGGAAATAATTATTTCGAAAATATGAAATCACCAGCGCCACGTCATTATGAAATTGCTCTGAATTCGGACAACAATAATAGGAATAACATTAATTATGCCAAACAATCGAATCTGATCAATTCCTATTCAAATCCTCAGAACTTCTCACCGTCATCAGCGGTAACTGACGCCGACAGTCAAATCAGAAGAGAGAAAAGCCTTTGTTATCGCTGCGGAGAAAAATTCTCGCCTGGGCACCGCTGTAAATCGTCGACCCTCAGACTGATGGAGATCACCGAAGATAACGAAGATGAGCAGAGTCCGAATTCTGAGGAAGATAATACCGGTGATATAAAATTAGCAGAGATTTCTTTGCATGTCATTCTCGGTCGTCCTACGGCTTCAACAATGAAAGTGAAAGGAGTTTTAAATTCCAAAACTATTTTGATTCTCAATGACAGTGGCTCATCACATAATTTCATCTCCAAACCGTTGCTATCTGAATTGGGCATTCAACTGGACATCATGCCTCCTTTTTGTGTTCAAATTGGCGATGGTTCTTCTAGAGCCTGCAACTCGATCTGGCAAGACTTGAAAGTGACGATACAGAGCTTAACTATTACAGAGGACTTCTTCCCATTCATTCTGGGCAGTGTCAATATGGTTACCACACAATTTCCTCACTTTGGCCTTGAGGACAAGGCTCCTTTTCAAGGGGAGGGTAATGATCGGATACCAAGTCACCCTCTTCTTGTTTATTCAAGGAAGAGGCGTAAGGGTAGTTAGGAAGTTATATATATCTTATCTTTAGGAAGTTAAGTGTATCTTATCTTTAGGTAGTTATAAGGAAGTTATTATCAGTTATGATATCTGTGTTATGTCTGCTGTCTATATATACATGTAAGTCAATGACAGAAATTATGAATGAATATATACAGATTTGGATTGTCTAATTGGTCAAGAATTCAGATTCTGGTTCTTGAAGTTCATACATAGATCCTAATTTTACCAGGATCTATCATAACGCATGCCATTTTTTGCTTCCTTCATGAGCACAGAAAAAGAGAAAATACAAAGAATTACAGTAAGCATTGTCCTCAACAACAACAACAAAGCCTTATCGCACTAGGTGGGGTTGGCTACATGAATCGCACGACGCTGTTGTGCTCTATCGAAAACTAGATCTTTAAATAAATTATTATAGAGCAGGTTTTGGAAATAAAATTCTTACACGTACAGAAATGATAAGAAAGGAAAAATTGTAAACCCAGACAGAAAAGAAGGAAACTGATTTTCAAGAGAAAGTACAAACAAGCGTTCAGGAGTGTGAAGCAAAAGTGGTCAAAAAATGCTTTTACCCCCTTTTTGTGCAACAGAAAATCTGGAATTCTGGATATGTATAAGTAAACATATTTCATGTATGTATTTATACATTCCAACAACAAAGATCAAACAGAATATATCAGCAAAATAGTATTACTTGCAAATTTATTATTGACAACAAGAACTGATCTTCAAATTCATACCAGCATATGCCATGGAGTCCAAAAACACTTACCAGCTTGCGGTTTCGCTTGCCCTTGCCTAAGGAACTAAACTCTTCAGTTTTATGCTCTTCATATCTGTCTCTCAACAAATCCTCCCAGTAATTTGCTCTATCTGAATTTTTAACAGTATTTTTATTTTCCCTTTCTTTTTTCCTCGCCTCCTCTGCTGCAGCCTCAACCTCATCAATATATTCGAAGTTTGCCACCTTAAAAAAGAACACACAGTTTATTCCCAGAAAACGGCATTGAGCCCAAATGGAAAGACCCAAAAAAAAAATGAAAATAAGATCCTGCACAATTCAGCAAACAGTTTTTGTCCAACAAATATAAAGCAAGTCATATCCACCAAAAAGAACCATATCACATGGTAACCTGAAAAGATAAAATCCATTATGTGGAAAAAATGATAATAAATCAAAGATGTTTACAGCTGAACGATGAGTGACCAGCTACAATAATCAAAAGGATAGGATGCTTATACTGCAACCAAAAAAGAATACGATTTCAAAAGACAAAGAGGAAAAGAAGGTACATACAGACAGAGGCAGGGCAAAAGATATGTCAGCTGAAAGCTGTATCTAAACTTCTAAAGGAAACACAAGTAAATCCAGTTCCTAAGAATGCTTGTTACTCGGTTCCCCCTCTCCTAATGCCCTTGCTAATTAATTTTAATTCATACATGGGAGTCCATGTGTATATTTATCTATGTATGTAGACATGCATAAAAGAATAATTACGGAGAAGAAATCTAGTACACTTCCAGACCAAAACCACGAAACCAAAGGTGATAAGACCAAGAACACAAGAATTGGTGTGCATGATGAAATGATAAAATAAACCTTAAAAGCCTTCAGAAATCCATCATCATCTTCATCATCCAATATAGCTTCTTCAACTCCAACTTGCTCACGATCCAACAATCTATGAATGAGAATACATCAAATGAAATTCTCTATCACAGACACACTATGATACAAGCATGCAGGGCTACCTATCTATTGAAGCATCATCGTAATGAATTTGGCGGGATTTGCCAGCTTCATCATTCTCATCAGCAAATAACTCCTTTGAGCCATACCTAATGATATCATCCAACTCTTCCTAAGAACAATCAATGATCAGATAATATTAGATCTTCAGAACTACCATCTTTATAAAAATAAATAAAAAAAAAAAAAAAAAAAAAAAAAAAAAAAAAAAAAAAAAAAAAAGAGTAATACACAAAGAAGCAAATTCACTAATAAACACTTGAAACCACTAACCAAAATTTGACTTTAATGTTTAAAACAAGAAAAAGAAAGAAAGAAAGAAAAGTTAACTTAACCAAATGGTGTACATATATATATGTATGCATATATACACACTCCAGTGTTTGCACTCCTAGCCATATAAAAAGTTTTGTTCATTTAGAAATAAAAGAGCACAAGAGAAGATGATACAACATTGCTGATTTAAATTACACAGACAAGGCTCTTCTGAAAAAGAATTTTTTACCTGATTAATGTTTTGAGCCTTTAGCCTTCCAACAACCAAATGTTCTAACACCATTTTCTTCTTAGTCATTTGCATCATCCTTTCTTCAATGGATCCTCGTGTTATAAGCCTATAAATCAACACCTGAAACACCAAAAAAACTTCATGTAAGGCAACAGCGATAATCAATTTTACATTAATTAAAATGAAATCTAACCTTGTTAGTCTGTCCAAGTCGATGAGCTCTAGCCATAGCTTGTAGATCAGCATGAGGGTTCCAATCACTACAAAATGACAGTTTATTGGTGTAAAATAACGATTTTAAAGAAAAATTGGAAAACAGAAATAAAATTTTATTCCCATGAAGAGATAGTTAAGGATAGAGCCCAATGATGTCATACAATTCATGCAGTTGACCACACTCAGAGAGATAAGGCTTGTTATGGTTGAAATCATGTGTCAAAGATCCCTTTGCTATAACCTATTATAAGAAAGTTGTTTTCATTTCATTTGTTGTTTTAATTAAGTTCTTTGTTTTTATTTACTTATCTATGAACACTAATATGTGCAATAGAATTAATTTAATTCACCCATCCAAAAATAATAATCTAAATTCATTATCTTGATTAGGATAACATTAGTTTAAATGTTCTATTTGGATTAGGATAGAGTTGTCTTGCTTTTGAGAGTTATGACCCTTTTTTCAGTTGATGAGAGTTAAGGCCTCTAGTCAGACAGACCTGAAACACCAACGCAACCTGGAAAAGTAATGTTTTAAAAACCTTGAACCAGACTGGCTAGTTCGACCAGGAATCGGCCTGCTGTCCAGTCCAGTATCGAATGTAAAACCAAGAAACAGTTCAAACCATTCCAGAAGAGGCTGAACCGGCCAAACTGGAGAACCAGAAACTGGTTTTAACCGGTCAGAATATTTCTTTTTAACAATTTAAATCATGTTTCCAAGATATATTTTATGCATATTTATACATTATAAGCATCAAAAAAGAAAAACTAGTGAAGAAATACACAAGAAATATGTATATTTATTTTAAAACTGTAAATATGCATAAACTATATTACAATCATAATTTAAAAAATTAAAAGAAAATAATGATGAGATGTCATATTTATATAATGTGTACAGATAGACATTATATAGATATAATAATTATGGCAAAATATATATATATAATAAACCAATAATAACATTTTTGCTAATTGAAGAGAAGGCAACTTCTCACTTTCTTACCTTACAATTTTTATATACTAATAAAATGATAAGTATTAATAAGAAAATCATAAAATATTTAAAATCATCTTATAAATTTAATTTTGTAAAATAATATTTGCTAATTTATTATTTCTAATGTTATATTTAACATATAAAAGTATAAATATATTAAATTCACCATGACCCGTCTGATTTTAAAACCTTGATAAAAAGCCTTAGTACAAATTACCTTCGCACAGTAATGCTCATTTCATGACCAGAAGCACTATAATTTTCATAAAAAATATAATTTCAGAATAAAAAGAGGAAAAATAAAAATAAAATATAGGCTCACCTGTCATATATAATAACTGTGTCAGCAGTTGCAAGGTTTATTCCCAATCCTCCAGCTCTGGTTGAAAGAAGAAAGCAAAATCTCGAGGAATTTTTGGCATTAAACCGATCTATCCTTACCTGTCTTTCAGCTCCAGCAACCTTGCCATCTATCCTTTCATACTGCCAATTCTGTTTTTAAAATGAAAAACAAATGAAGAATCAAACAGAAATATATCAAGTTCAAAATAGCCCTGATTACCTCATCCAATTACCTTGTAAGAACAGTAATCTTCTAGCAGGTCCAGCATGTGCTGAAATTGTGAATATATAAGGACTCTATGTCCTTGCTCTTTAAGCTTCACCATCATCTTGTCCAACAATTGCAACTTCCCTGATGATTCCAGTAGCTGTCTGCCATTAAGTGGGGAAAAAAAATTAGGGGAAAAAAGGAAAATCAATATATATAAGCTCCTAGAAGCCACAATTTCACAAAGCCCTAAACAAGGCAACTTCCGCCTTGGGGGCCAAGATCTAGTTAGTTTTAAAAGACCAAGAGCACCATATGTTTCAGCTCCGCTAAGCAAATTAACCATCCTCAACAGCCAATATAAAAAGAACTTGAACTGCCACAAAAGCAGAGCTCCCTATGTTTCAGAAAGACAACCACAAGAGAACTCACAGAAATGACATAAGAACAGAGAGCTTACTTATATGCTTCTTTTGGATCTTCAATATCTGGCTCAACTCCTTCCAACATGTAAGGATGACAACATAGTTTGCGCAATTCCATAACAACATTGATAAGAGAAATCTGATTCAAAGCATCCAACAACAATAATAACATCACCATAAATTACACCCAAGAAGTTTTCCGCAAAATGTTGTAAAGCTATGAGTAAGATCAGAATATCAAAGGATCAGGTTCAATGAAGTATGCATCTTACCTGTGCGCCACCACGACGAGTTAATATTTGATAATTACGTGTCAGAATTGCCTTATAATACTCTTTCTGTTTGCTGCTTAACTCAACTCTTAAAATAAGTTCCTTTTTAGGAGGTAACTCCTTCATCACATCTTTCTTCACTCCTACAGGGGCACCAAAATTTTAAATCCTCATTTTAAAATACAACAGTCATTCAAAAAACAAGTCATCATCTTAATTTGTTATAAGAATGAAGCTTTAACCAACAGAGACCTTACGAGTCCTCTTGTAGTTTCCCTTACCAAATTACCAAAAGAACCAATTGGTTGGAAGCTCACGTAAGCTCAAGTACAAATAAATAAAACAACCAGATCAAGCCAACCAAAACAAATAACCAAGAACTAGAGATTGAACATGAGTTTTGCATTCTCTTACAGCAAAAAAAAGTCAGGAGAGTGTAAATCTTCTGGGATAAGTTTGACATGAATCATTCTGACAAAAATTACAAGCATTCTTTTTTGGTAATAAATATAAGCTATATGCATAATAGGACCAACAATTTGTGCAAAAGTTTGCCAACAAATTGCAGACAACACTACTTCTACGGGGACAAGGTTACTATAGAGGAAAGAAATTGAGAAAGGGGGATCTATATATTAATAAAACGAATCATGGGCCTCAACCTAATAGCTTAAGCTTTTGGGATAAAATCCTGAAATAATAATGAAGTTTCACGACCAAGTGGCCAGAAATTGATCCGAGTAACCCAGATTCTCCTAACCAAATTATGTCTTACCATAAAGATTTTCAGGCCTATGCTTCGTTCATACATAAAGTCCAAAGGACAATTGAGTGAGGATGCAAGTTGGAGAAAAAAATAAAATGAATCATAGGCCATCACCTTATAGGTAAAAAAGATTTGAGAACTATAAGAAGCTGCAAGAACTATCACAGAAGTTGATTGTTACCAGTAGCACCACGCTAGGGTTACCATCATTCCATCAAGGAACATAGATGAAGGGAACATAAAATCCAATGGAAAAACCAGCAGGACTAACAACACAAACCAACATAGCCTGCTCTGTGACCAAAACCAGAAAAGCAAATGAGGTGCAACAAGAACATATTCAAGTTTGAGATATATACTTCGAAGGAGGTGTGGAGCCAACATTTTGTGAAGCCTTGATATCTGCTCCTCCTGATTAATATCTCTAAACTCTTCCTGGAACTCTTCTAAGCTTCCAAACTACCAGCAGTAAGTAGTCCATAAGATACTCAACATTCATTAGCGAGATCAGAAACTTAAATTCATCCTTTGCCTAATAGTATTATCATCATACTAACCTTCCCAGCATCAAGGAAGTGCATTAGCATAAAAAGTTCATCCAAATTGTTCTGAAATGCACCAGACAAGTTGCCATAAGTAGGTTTCAACTTTCAGTAAATAATTTCATCATATGCAACCAGACTAACAATCACTCATATGCATTCAAGGTTATGATGCGTAAGAGACAAGTTTCCATAAGTAAAGATCAAAAAAAGCTAATCACACCATTTAGATAAGTAGGTTTGCAGTAGGAAAATCCAAATCAACATTTGGAGTACCCAAAAACAAAATATAAGCTAGCCGCGTTAAATGCAAAAAAAGAAAGAAAGAAAAGGATCAGATCCAAACACATCATTATGGTTATCATCGCTTCACTCTGATATACAAACATAGACATCTCTCGTATGAACAAAAATGAATTTAGTGTGTTAAGCTTTTAGTTTGCCAAAATTTCATTTGTCAAACTGACAACCATAATAAGGCTGGGGTGCTTTTGGCAAAAACTGGTTTGACAAAAGGACTTTTGGGTGTCAAGTTCAAATAAGCAGAGTTAAGCAATGAAGTTATTTTATGAACATAGCAATAATAAACTTACAAAAACATTAAAAGTACTTGTTATGAACAGTTTTCACTCTTTACCATGGTTGTAAATAAAAAACCACATCAAGTCATGCATTGAATGAGCTATGGCACAATGCATCATCCAAACAAACCTGAAGAGGAGTTCCAGTCAAAAGTACACGATGTCTGCTTGAATATTGCTTCATTGAAGAAAATAATTTTGAATCCTTATTTTTAAGTCGGTGGCCTTCATCAACTATCTGCGTATGAGTATTGATGTTAGAAAGTATGCAGAAAGAATTGAAGTTAGATAGTTCTAAACAATAATAGTAAAACGCTATTGTGTTTTACTATAATGGCAAGTAGAATATTACCATGCACTCCCACATTATAGGTTTCAAGGATGCTGAATCGAAGTTGATCATTTCATATGATGTCAAAAGCACATCAAATTTGATCCTATCTTGCTTGCTCTCACTGACTATTTTGCCAGATTTCTTTTTCTTGATCTTCTTCTGTTTCCTTGGAAAGTAAAATTCATACTCTCTTATAACAGCTCGAGCTTGGGCAGATCCAACATACATAACCTGTTCAAAGGAACATATAATTAAAAGAATGACTACAAAATAACACAAGCTACGAATTCCATCTACATACAACATTCATATGAGGCGCCCATGTTGCAAATTCACGTTCCCAGTTACGGAGAGTTGACAGGGGAGCAACCACTAAATGGGGAAACACTCTCTCTTCAAAGAGAGATGCTAAAAAGGCAATACTTTGTATGGTTTTGCCTGCAGGCAAACAACTCAACAATCAAGGTGCAATATTACATTTCTGTTTGATACTTGAAACTCTAATTTTAGGAGAGAAGACAAACAGGAAAAAAAACAGCAGTAAATAATAGAGAACAAGATAAATAAACAAAGACTAATTACCTAGTCCCATTTCATCAGCAAGTATAACATGAGTTTGCTTAGACCATGAGAAACGCAGGAAGTTCAAACCCTCAAGCTGATATGGATGTAGGGTGCCTTCATTTACATCAAAATGAAATCAGGTGATCTGGATTTGAAGCATGCTATTGCCAAAAGGAGAGATCAGTGAAAACAACATACCGCTTGAAAGAAAGCTGGGGCTATGTTCATAGTGTTGAAATTCCTTCTGCTGCTTTTTTTCTTCGGCACCATCCTTACCACTACTTTTCTGCTTTTTTTCTTCAGCAGCATCCTTACCACTACTTTTCTGCTTACTAGAAGCACTTCTCCTAGACCTAGACTGAAATTTTGTAAATCTTTCTATTTCTGGCTGAAATGCAGAAATATCAGACTCAGACTCCCAATAGCATTCATCGTATAAAAGTTCTTTCCATTTCACAAGATATTCCTTTTCATCATCATGACCCCTGAGCCATTTAAAATGCATTAATAAGAATAAAAGCATTGTGTGACTTCTATTGAAAAGATGGCACAAAACAATCACTACTGATAATAATAACTCAAAAGAGGTAAGAACCCAAACATTATTAAAAAAAAATGAAATAACAACACCTATAATTTGCAAACTTTTGAAACTACATTGTCGTACATAACTTCTATTTCAACATCTGATCAATCTCAAAAGGAAATATGACCTAACTTAACACGTAAATATTAGCAGAACTCTTACTAAACTATCTCAAAATCACCCGAAGGCTTGAATAAATGAATAATAGCTCAGTCTAACAGAAAAAAACCGATTAGGTATTATTTTGCACATAAAGGAGGCAACAAAAAATTCCAAATAGCTGAACCTGCAAGCAAGTATACGATCGACCGTCGTCCATTCAGATCGAATGGCAACGAAGTCTTCCTCAGAAGTATTTGAAGATGCCATTTGACGGTGAAAATTGTTCACTTTGGTCTTTAGACGAGGGTTTGACTTGAAAGCTTTCAGAAACTCTTTCTCTGAAACCCTAAAAAAGAATACATGTAGCCAGCAAGTAGACGCCCAAAATGATCATATGATTCAAAGCAGGGAAAATCTAAAGAGTGCTTAAAAAGCTAAATATCAATACTGAAAACTATAAATTTGGAGTAATTCAGAAATGGAAAGAATTGGAGAGAAGAGTGGAAAGCATTGACACGGATCAACAGAATTTTGAAATTCCAAAGCAAAAGAAATTATGTGAAACTTGACTTAAGGAAAGCCAAAAAAAAAAAGTTCCCCAAGTTTACCACGTGCAGTGCAAATATGAGAGTCCCTTCCACTTAACAAGATATTGTTTGACAAAAATTTGCTTTGAGCCCGGTTTTGAGGCCTCGCCATCACCCACTACAGTTGGGCGCATTTCACAATCTAATATCTTTTCAATATCACTTAACGGGCTAACCTGCAAAAGCACAAACTATGAGCCTAGACCCTCCACCAAGGATAAGAGTACTATTATAAACCATGATATATTGTGGCTTACACATTCAGGGCACCTCCAATTATCCGGAAGCGGAGCTTTAAGCGGTCGAAGTAAGCACTTAGGATGAAAAGCATAAGTACAAGTTTCACAGCTAAGAAGATCTTCACTTTCTCCACAGGCTTGGCATGAATTCTCTTTCTAGTGGAAGGGATAATACATTAAGATGAGGTGGAAAAATTCAATTTTTCAATTCTAGTTTGAAGTAAAGACACACAATATAAAAAGCAAAGAAGATGCTGCTTTATAAAATGAAGACAAATACCAAACATTCACAGATTAAAAAATAATAATTCTAATCCACTAGCGATGGACAATATAATGCCAACTGCCAGATGAAAAACATAAAATCCAAGTAAAACATCTTATAGTTACAATGATATAGCTCCTTGTCTACTGGCGGTGAATAAAACTAAACCTGGTAGCAGATTATATTTTAAAAGTAGAAAAGAGCGACTGGTTACAGTTGTTATATTAAAGGGGGAAAGAAGTCATAATAGGTATATAGAAATACTCTTCCATCTTACTACTTAAAAAGACAACTTCAAGTTTCAAATAAATCATATGAAACATCTCCAATCATCAAATCTATACATTTGATTCCAAACAACACTATATTAGAACCAAAATTTTAAGGAGAAATGTTTCCTCCGCCACATTTCTACCCAATCAATGGTATGTCAGAATTCTCAATGTCTTTGAATTCATAAAGGAATACCTCAAGTTTGGCTGCATATTCCATGACATGGCAACAACACAAATAGTCTCGCCAATCAGTACCAGTATGTCAAAATTATCAATTAAAAATGTCTTTAGATTCATGAAGAACGTCTTTAGTTGGCCAGCATATAACATGATGCAACAATAGCACAATCAGGAGTATACGGGTCATTGTGTACAGCAACAGATGTTAATTATACTTTCAGTCACCCAATAAGCACTATATTCAACACATAAACCTCAGCAAACAAAATTTAAGGTGAAGAAGGGATACATTGTGGGGAATTAGGGAATAATAAGGGAAATAGTAGGGAGAGGGTAGTTTGGGAATATAGCGTAATATCCTTGTAAAAAGGGGCAGCACTGATGTATTGAGGTGTCTTTGTGATATCAAATATCACTTTCCTTTACTTTTCCTATTCTACGTGTATCAACAAGAAACAAAAATCTAACTTAAATCAAATGGAAATCATTAACGCAAAAGGGAGTAAAGTAGCTCACAGCATCACTTCTAACTATCCTCTCAAACATTTCCTCAGTTCTCCCAGGTTTCCCAGGCAAAAAGTCATCATCATCTGACTCATCTATATTATAAACTGGCTTGCGATCTGATCTTACACGAAGCCTTTCAACCAGGCTACTCATTTTCTGCAAGGAACAAAGAAATTCTCCTGTAAAGATGAAGATAACAATATGATAATCTAAACCAAACAAAGCTTCAATAGAGAAATCAACTTCTGAAATGAAACCAACAGTTGTCCGAGGATAAATTCATGCACGTTAGGTTCACATGGTGCCTATCTGCTGTAAGTTTATGCTCTGAATTAAAAAGGAAAAAAACCACAGGAGCATTCAATCCAGAGATAGAAACTATTTTGTTTAGTATATTGGCTCATCATATAAAGTATAAACACAATAACATATATCCAAATAAACTGTTCCTTAAAACTTTAAATAAACCAAATTTACTCATAAGACTAGGCATATATGAACCCATTTTTGTGACAGAAATATTGATGACAAGATTTAAAAATAATGAACCAATGCGCCAAGACTTAGGGTTGCCAAATAATTTGTTATTTGTGAGGAAGAAATGCACTTTAAAAATGGTTTAACTTTGTAAAAAAACCAAAATTTCAAATTGAACCTTCCAATCGTTACTATGAGATGAGTTGATCAGATGGATAATAATTGTGCATAAATGATTATTAAAAATCTCCCAACTCAATGAATAATTGAGAACTTGAATTGCCTCTATCATTTGAAGTGTGAAATCAGATGCATTATGTCTCAAGATATGAGACTTGAACCAAATCTTAAGGAAAGGACCTTTTAAATTCAGATAGATCCAAAATATTTCCAAATAATGATAGTCCCAAACAGTACAGTCAACGGATATGGCTGCTAATGGCAGCCAACATCAATGAATATTGCAGCATGACAGCCAGTTTAGAAATGTTTCTAAAATGAAAATCAAGAAATTGTTAAACCAAACACGAGTGTGCACACAACAATGTTAAATAAACAGTAAGGGTATAGCGATCTCACATGAACACAAGAGATCTACAAAGTTAGAATCACCTTCATGCCCTAAATTATCAGCCCTGTCGTTGCTCTCACGACCATCAATGAAATTAAGACTTTTTTTCTTTTTCATTTCAGGTTGTAGCTTTTAAATTGCCATCATTAATGTCATTTTACGGAAAATGGACAGACAGAATAGAGTTTTTTGCCAACAAAAGGTTATAACAAAGATATTAAAGGGGTAAAAAAAGGCTTGTGATTAAAGGGTTGCTCTGGTAACACTAATGACGATTCAACCAGATCAGTTGAGATTTCAGGCATGAGAATCCTTCAATGGAACTCTATAGTTCAAATCCATACTAGGAATTCAAGAACAGGAAAAAATATTTGTTCTGGAGTCTTCTCTTTCTTCACATTCACCACTTCATTGCAGGCACTGCCAATGGACCCTTTTTCTCCTAACAATAAGCCCATTGGCTGTCAGTGCGAAAAACATGGTACAAATGTGAGAAATCTCTTTTGCCCACAATTTTCAACGGGAAAGTCCAACATAGTTAAAGGCCAGCAGAGCCATAGTGGCTGCTACAAGCCTAAAACACACCCATGTTGAGGCAACCACACCTCAGGGGTTTTACACTAAGAAGCCCCTAAAGCACCAGGACTGCACAAACAAGAGTAAATGAACAAAGTCATAATAAAACACCCCCCCCCAGGGTGCCAGTGCACGAAGTAAATATGCACTCCAAAACAATCTTTTATACTGTGTCCAATGCCAATTAACAACACTTGTTGCAAATTTTTCCCTTTTTTGAGTCTTTTGATAAGTAGAGCTAATAGTGTAGTAGTTTGACGATCAGCCAATGGGACTTCACAGCCTTGAGTGAGGATCAAGCTAAAACCTGAACCAAAGTGTGGTCTAGAGCCCAAACACCAATCGTGCACGTGTTCAAAATCAATTTCTTTCCCTTCTGAAAAAATGCATAACTCATTACCTAATAGTAATGTGATAATAATCATTGTTAAATAAGGAAAGGAAACCGTATGGACAAGCCATTTTGAATATCAACCAAATCAAGAAGAAAAACCTATAATTAATTGTCTTAACATCCATATAATCTAAAAGGCCCTAGAGGTTGTCAGCTTGAAAGAGATCATCCGATGCCTATTTGTCACCCACATACAGGTGCATGTCTCTAGGCTTGTCAAATTCCTCCACTACGGAAAATCTTTTTTTTTTTACTTTTAAAAATTAATCCTATGATAATTACAATACGTGAAAACACCAATAAACGATAAATAAAAATGACTTCAGGCATCAGTAAGTACACATGAATGTGACACATATTTAAACAAAGACATGAATTATACGTGGATTTTTTATAAACGTGGGTAGGAGAGAAAATGAAGAACCCCCTCAGTTGAATTCCAAAACCAAATTGTGCCAAAAGCAAATAAAGGATTATCACGTATCATGTAGATTCATACGGCTTAGTATAACGCTTCAGTAAATACAAATAGAGGTAGCACCTTCATAGAACAGCAAATCATACCCTGGTAACTAGGTATGCTATATCAATCGCATTTAATAACATTTAAAAGAAAAGAAAAGAGACAGAAAGAAGAAACACACACACATTGTTCGAAATAGAACCCCAAGCGCGATATCGAATATAATATAATAATTTAAGATTGTAATGACACAACTGAATAAGAGAATGGGGAAAATAAAATAAAATGTGCTTATAATTTGCATGCAAGTGCACACTAAACCCCGAAGCAATTAGCGACGACCAGAACGTTAATTCTGGATGAACAAGCATGGCATCATCTGTGAAAACTTCCAAAATCCCAAAATAAAGCACAACCCTAGATTTTTAAAACTACTTTGCCGCTTTCGAAGTTTTTTCCAAGTGAATTACAAGACGAATCAACGGGATTTGTAGACTATCAGTCGTAAAACTGACAAGCGTTGCCGAGTAATGTGTAATAAAGTGCAAGAATTACCAGTAAGAACCGGATCTGGACACCAACAGACCCCAAAGCTCCAGAAATTCGCGGGAAACTCAAGCTGGAGTTGGGAAAATAGCAACAAAGGAAAAGCGGTCGATGGGAAACGGATATAAAACTGACCACAGTGACCAGGGTCAATTAGACGCCCTCTTAGCAAAGAAATTAAGAAAATGTACTGTATAAATACGCACAACAACAAAAAATATAAATCGTAGGTATGTATATAAGTATTATGCATACATATAACATTGTTTATGTTGTTGGTTATTTTATTTTTTATTTTTATTTTTTGCTACTGAAGAAAAAACAGAAAAACTAAAAGAAAATTACAAAGGGCATTTAATCTCAATTTCTCTTGTAAGACCAAGGTCCTTAGGAACAAAGGACACATATCCAAAAATTCCAACGGAGATATTCCTTTCTTAGCGAGGCCATCCACCACCTTGTTCCTCTCTCTAGTAATGTGGTGAAAGGTTAGGGTCCAGTCCATCCTCTTGAGCCTCCTGATTTTCCTCTATGAGCTCTTTTGCATCCCATAGTTCACTCTCTCGAATCCCAAGTTCCAAGCCAAACTGAGCCCCTTCAATTTGGCTCATTCCTCTACTTCATATGCACTACCAAATCTCAGAGAATGAGAAAAACCCACTATCCAATCCCCTTCATGGTTTCTTATTACACCCCAAGATTTTTGCTGACAACGTGACGTCGCTCCATCTACATTTAATTTTACCTAGTCATTACACGGGGGAATCCACCTCATCGAAGACATAATGGCATGTTGCTGCTGGGAAGGGTCATCTTGAAGTTGTGCATCACTTCGCCGGCTATTAATAATAACTCCAGCGAGTTTATCAGGTTTTGGAAATCCTCATCAAAGATAGCATTATTCCTCCATAACCACAGTTTACATATCGCCACCCCCCAAATTAGGTGCCAATTCCCATCCGATTGAAAACCCAAATCTTTTTTTAGATTAAGTTTGCCCTACTTTCTCAAGTTAGAAGCAAAAAAATCAGAAGTGAAGCTGGGTTTTAACAACTCATTCCACAATGATTTAGCATATTCACAGTCTCTAAGTATATGCAACACACTTTCATTCCCAAACCCGTAAAAGGAGCACCCTGGAGAAGTCTGAGACCATCTACTTCTCGCAAGATTCGTAGGCAAGTAATCATTGAAGGCTATCCACATAAATACATTAATCTGCTCAGCCCCTTTCCATTTCCACACATACTTGTAGATTTGGGAATCGAGCCATTCTTCTTGAAGGGCCTAAAAAGTCACTTTTTAGCTGCCAAGTAAGAAAAAATGCCATTTTTTTTCGAGAAAAGCGGTAATGGGGAAGACATTTTTATGAATTAAAACTATTTTTCCTATGTATTTTTTTTTCAAAGAAATATAATTAATAAAATCCAACAATTACAGTTTTAATTTATCAAATAAATATGGTCAACATTAATGTTCACACAACATTTGCTTAATGCAATAAACAAACGCAATCACTAATTCATAATCAAGAGTAAATTGTTGTCTACAAGTAACTCATACAAAGCATAACAAGTTTACCATTAAGCAACATGAGTATGATGACTATCATTTTCATCTTTTTCACTACTATCATCAATTTCAAAGACATTTGATTGCGCTTGCTCTGCTTCATGGGTAAAAATATCAAAAATATCTTCTCTCACATCATGAATACATCTATAATTTTTATCTGCTACAAATAATAAACCAAATCATAAAATCAAAGTATAGTTATTATGTATTTGTAATTAAATGGATAAATAACTCTATAACAAATATAAAATATATATAAATTAGTAAATTATCATCTTATGTGAAACCATGCATCCAGTTGCGAGTGCAAATAAGAGCTTATTACATGGAAGAATAAAACTTTAAAGGGTCTAACGGGTCAGCCCTTTTAAGTCCTCGGCCCTACAGGGCCGGCCTTGCAAGACTAATTTCATTTAGGAGCTACAATTTACAAGCTCAGCCTTTGAAAAGCCAAGGTTTAAACAAGTCGGCTTGATTTTTCGGCTCTACATACTTGAAAAGGTCATCCTCGGCCTTACTATTTGATGCCTCTAGTAGATTATATTCGCTCCTTACAGAGAACATACCATTTTTTGTCTCCCTTTATGCTAATATATCAAACCCAGCCTCCAGAATTGGTGGTGTAACAAATATAAGTTTTTGGATCAGATCAGGGGGTAGGATATGTACTGGTTGGGTAAGATCCCGGCACCCATTCCTGCTCCAGTCTGCCACTGAGCTAGCTTCCTCATCTACCGTTAGAGATTTGCTGCAAACCTCTTGAAGCGTGGTCTCCTTCAACAACCAAACGTCAAAGAAAAATTTTACATCGTCCCCATTCCTAATGTTCTAGATAGAGCCTTTATCTATATCAAGTAATGAATTTCCAGCAGGGGGAATCACCATTTCGGACTATAAATAGCTCATTCTCACTTCTCAGCATATATTTCTTGAGCATAACTTCTATCCAAAGACCATTAAAACCAGTAAGCAGCTTCCAAGTGAGTTTAGCCCCACAAGTTCTGTTTAAAGAAGTCAGATTCTTAAAACCAAGAACACCTTGATGTTTTGGAAGTATCATTTGATTCCATCCTATAGGGTGGAAACCAGGAACAGAATCACCATGACCCCATATGAAATTCTGTTGGATTCTTTCTATTTCTTGGCAAACTGATGAAGGTAGCTTTGAAACTTGTATAGGATATAAAGGTATAGCACTTATAACCGATTTTGCTAGAGTTATTCGACTGGCCCTTGATAAGCATTTCTCTTTCCAAGCAGATAATTTAGAACGAACTCTATCCACTATATATTAGAAAGTTTCAGCAAACTACCTTTTCCTAGACAATGGGAAACCCAAATACTTCCCAATTTCAGTTGACATTTTCATACCTGTTCTGGATGTGACTCTCTGTTTAACACCAATAAGAACTCTTGGGCGAAAAAGACAGAAGAATTGGCAATACCAATCTTCTCTTCAGATGCTGCACAGAATCTGTCCAAACAATCCATCATACATATTGCATGTTCCTCAGAAGCTTCTCCAAATAGAAGTAAGTCATCTACAAACATTAAGTGGGAAATCGTAGGACCTTCTCTAGACATCATAATAGGTTTCCAATTGCCCGAATGCACCTCATCAGTAATAATATGAGACAATTTATCCATACATAAAACAAAAAGTAAAGGAGATATAGAATCCCCCTATCTTAGACCCCGATGTGCTGTGAAAAACTTAGTCTATGACCCGCTCAAAAGAATATTGTATGAAACCATCGAGATGCATTCCATAATCAAATAAATAAAATGAGACTCCTTACCTGCTTCTACCAGAACTTGATGCAAAAAATCCCCACGTATCCTATCGTATGCCTTTTCCAAATCTATCTTAATTGTTATTAAACCTTTTCTGCCTCTTTTTCTTATCATTGTATGCATTATTTCATGTCCCACAATAATATTATCATGAATCTGTCTTCCTTTGATGAAGCTAGCTTGACAAGGGGAGATAATGGAATCCATCACATTCTTCAATCGTCTAGTGATTACTTTGGATAAGCATTAGTAATGAACATAACATAATGATATTGGTTGAAAGTGACCAACAAGCTTAGGTTTGTCTATTTTTGGGATCAGTGAAATCAACTTCTTATTATGCTCTGCCAAATTATACTTTTCTCCAAAAACTTCTTTTACAAATCTACAAAGGCCAGCACCAACTATATTCAATTTTGATCGGAAGAAGATGGCAGAGAACCCATCAAAGCGTGGGGCTTTATAAGGTCCAATGGCAAAAAGGGCTTCCTTTATTTCTTCGTCTGAGGGAAGTTTGCCTAGACCTTCCATTACTCCCTTATCTTGCCGTGGAAGCTAGTCGCAGAAACATAGTACTCCAATGTTCCTCCATCTAGTTGACACAATTTCTGGAAGGAAGTCACCACCAAGTTCTTTAGTTGAGTCTCATCCTCAATCCAAACACCCCCATCATTCTTTAGCATCAAGATCTTATTCCTTCTTCTTCTCATAGAGGTTTTCAGATGATAGAATTTGGTTTTCCTATCTCCTTTTGTAATCCACTCAGTTCTTACCTTTTGAAACTATTTCATTTCTTCTCTCTTCAAAAGAAGGCCAAGCTCTACTTGTAATGCTTTTTCAAGGTTGCTAAGAAATTCAGAGAAAGGGTATTGCAACATGTAATATGGGTTCACAGTTTGGATAACTCGGTACCACTTAAAGAGACATACTCTAACCTAAATCCATATGAAAAATAGTTCGACCAAGCAACCAGACCAACTGAACTCATTTAATTAATCGGGCCATATTGGATTTCAGACTAAAGGTCCAAACCACCCAGTTTGGTCCGGGATGAGAGTTATATTTTAAAGAACAAAAAGACTAGTTTTTTCTTTATACCTTCAAGCCATGTTGGATTGCGTAAACCCACTCGCCCTTGGTACTGCTAAAGCTATATATAATTGGGATTAAAAAAATTTGAGACAAAACTATCCCTATTTCTAATAAATTTTAAATATAAGTATCCTTCTAGAACTATACAAAAATTTATAGGTGGAAGCAAGTCACTATAACTGAGATGAACTTAAAATTGGAATGTATTTTGAATAAAAGTATCCTTCTAGAACTAAAACAAAGTCGTGAAGATGTAAGCGAGTCATTAGAATGAATTTGATGCGGAGCTCACGCCCAATTTCTTCTTATTGTGTTCTTTTTTTGGAAAAACATTATTGTTCAATAGACCATTCTTAAACGCGAGAGACCACAACTGATCTATCTTGGCACTGGTTTTGTCTCAGACTGGACCAGACCATGGATGGCAAATTTCAGTTTGGAGGATATCTTTGTGCAATCCTGATATTCATCCATTAGGAGGTTCACACTTTAGAATGAGGCGCCGATTTAGATTCACGGTACATTTTCAATGGTGTTTATTCATAGTAAATAAGTACTTACAGATAATAATTTATAGGAATCTCATGTTGATGATATTGAGATAAACACGTGTGTAACACCAAGACCTGGAGTTCAATTGGTTGGTTGTTGTCTTAACCAAAAGGCCTAACTAGGGAACGCGCAAGGTTTTTCCGCTTCAAATTCATTTCAATCGGAAACGGCGGTGTTTGGTGGTAAAAGGTCAAGGTTCCGAATCCGGATGCGTATGCAAAAAAAAAAAAAAAAAAAAAAAAGATAAACATGGTGAAAAATCTACTTTTTCATTTAAATAATTGTATTCGTATCTTATGTCGATAAATCCGAGTTATTTGAGGGGTTTTTAAGTAAATTTTTTCGGTTATTTTAAAAAATAACAAAAAGATAAACACGTGTGTGAAAAATCTACTTTTTCATTTAAATAATTGTATTTTCTTCTTCGTATCTTATGTTGATATTTTAATTGAAAATGATAAGAATATTTGAAAATATTTTTAAGTAAATTTTTTCGTGTTATTTTAAAATAGATAACAATAATGATATGAAATGCAAAGTTCATCTATATAAGACACTAACATGCAACCAGGTTGATTTTTACAACATTTTTAAGAGAATTTCAAAAGCATATCCACTCAGCAGGTTTGGAGAAATTATATGGGCATATTTGATAATACTAAACATTACCAAACACAGCAAATTGATTCTAAATCATATCGTTCATATGTTATATAAATTTTTTATATATTAGTTTATTATGTCAATAGAAAAACCCTAAAAAATTATTTTTGAGAAAAAAATAAAAATAAGATAAAACTAAACTAATTACGTTTTGAGAAAAAATAATTTAATTATTTTCCTTAATTTCTCAAAAAAAAGTCAACTTGGTCTTATTGATTCTTTACATCATATATAATGTGAAAATACTAGTAATTCGTAGCCAACTGACATGGTCACCATGACAACTTGAATAAACATGAGATGGATAAATGAGAATAAAATAAGGATTTAATGTTTCTACTTTTGTTATAGAATTTTTTTTTTTTCTGTCATATTCACATGAAAGTGAGCATAATAAAGAGCGAGAGAAAAAATCTTAGTGGGACCCACTCACTTTCATATAAAGCGTGATGAAAAAAAAAAATTATAAAATAAAAACAGAAACATTAAGCTCATAAAGTAATAAACTGACTAAAGACTTTATTTGGCCCGGGGTGAATAATGGGTGAAATTAACAACCTGTGAGTCTGTGACACTGGCAATTTTACAGCAATCACAGTTTGGTTTCCAACTACATCGGACAAACTTTTTTTTAAAAAAAAAAAAAAAAAAAAGATTTTGTATCTTTAACATCAATAGAGCTCGTGCTGAATTTGTTTAATGCAATTTTGATCTTATGCTACAATTCAAAATAAAAAGAAGTTAGCACATTAATAAAAACGATAAATTAGCGGCTTCCTACCACTATCCATCAAATCGACCCTGGTCCAAATTCCAAGAGCAGATAAAAAAGGAATTTGATGACTTGAAGACTCAAGCCACTTGAGTGGTATAGAAGCAGCGCAAGAGGTGATGAACTCACCTTACACGCAATGTCTTGGCATCTTTTTTTTTCGTTTTGGCCTCGCTAACATTAGGTCGCTGTCATAAAATATAATGAACATCACAGTTAAAATCAACTAGCATCCGTTGCAATATTCATTATGAAAACTCCATAGTTATTAAGTTTGGTGTCGCTTAAAATGTATTAACATTGATTTTAACTTTATAAAGGATCACGTGATTTTCAGCCAATTCAACATTGCCGAACACTTTAGATCACGACTGCCCAGTTGCATTCTGGAGAGCTATTACATTTTGGCTAAGCTATTGAAACGGCACGATCTATCAGATGCTGCAGCATCTTGTGCATCAATTCGCTCAAGGCTTTTAGAATTCATTCACTTTAGTGCATCCACTCTAGGCACTGATCCAACTCTTCATAGTTCATACAACCTTTAGCTTCATATAGAAATATTAAGGTACCGTTTGAGATAGTGGTGGTGGAAATCTGCTGGACTTTTTTTTATGAGCTTTTTTTTTTTTCTTTTAAAACTCATATTGTTGATGAGATTTGTGTTTGGAATAGCGGTGGTAGAAGTGACTTTTTTTTTTTTTTTTTTTAGATGGATTTTTGTTTGATATAACATTTGAAAATTCAGTTGAGATAGAAAATAACTGAAAATGACATGAAATGGATATTTGATGTCTTCTTCTAAATTTCTCTAAAAACTCTTAAAAAATATGTTTTATATTCAATTTGCACTACAAATTTTGTTCTATATTTAGGACCGGAGGAAGTATTACACACATACACACTCACATTTTAAATCGTATTTAAGATATCTCTACACAATCTCGTGCATTGTTTTGAAGATATATCAAATGTAATAAAAATTTATTTTACCAAAAAAAAAATGCCAAAATCATAACTATCTACTGTTCAAAAAATTTGTTGTCCTGCACGGTGGATCTTACTAGGCATATTTGTTTTCAATTAAAATAGCTTTAGTGGAACAATAGATAGTTATTTGTTGTCCTGCATGTTCATATCTCAAAAAAAAGTGAAGCATAGTGATGGACTAGAAGTTCTAAAAAGTAGATATTAATTAAATAAAAAATTCATTATTCTTTTTTATTTTTATTAATATTAATAAGAATTGATAGTATAAATCTTAAATGAAATTAAAAAAGAAAGAAAGAAATGAAATTGAAAATCCATTTATTATAAAATTCAGAATATAATATATTAATAATAATATAAACTGAATCTTAATACTTAATAATATTAACTTAATTTGATTTTTTTTTTCCACTTTTTTTTTTAAAGAAGTCCATCACTCCTTTGCTAAATAAACTTTTTTCTTGTTTTCATTGTCGCTAGGAGCATCCTTTGGACTTTTAGCCACTTTTGACGCTATCTCAAACATGCCTTAAGTAATAATATAATGTTTAGTCTTTATAATTTAGGGTTTACATTTCTCATATTGTATAAGAAGAAGAAGATTTCTACACATATGAAATGGTGGGACCCAAATCTTTTTTTTTATATATAAAAAAAAAAACTCAAGCACGGAAATGGTGGGACCTACATTTTTTTATATCTATGACATGAGGATACACTTCTCCTACAACATGAGAAGTGTATTTCCCTTATAATTTATTCTCATTTAATTTTGGTCACTGGATCACAGGTTTTAGCCCCTAAATTACTTTCCGTCCAAAATGTTAGCATGCCATTTATAGTTAACCAGTGGCGGAATCACAAGAACTGCAAAATGAAAGGAGTCAAAGACAGTGACACCAGTGGAGTCATTTCTTGAACCCTGGATGATCTTAACTAGCCTTGTACACAAAGTGAAATTAAATTGCCACTTTTGTGAATTATACAATAGGAGTCAATGAACAAAAAGAACATATAGCAGAATCAGAAGAAAGGAATAGCTGCAGACATAAGAAATATTATTGAATTATTATTGAAATGCTAACTGAAGTGATTTACAAAGAACTCGAGCTACAAAAGCATCTAAGGTTTGAGTTACAAGATCAAGCAAATATAAAAAAGTTACAAGTAAACAACAACCCTTTGGCAGAAGTGTACACGAGTAAACAGAAAATAAGCTCACACTTAGACGTACTCTACATGTGTTCATTAATAATCATTATCCCGAACTTTCAATTAGCCTGTCCATTATCCACCCCTAGACCATACAAAACACCAGCATATTTCGCTGTGGATCCATTGAAGAATGTATCCCTCAACTTTCTAAAAGTAGACGAAGTGAGCAAACTATCTGATCCTGCTTGATGGCATGCACCAATTCTCTCTACTTCCAACAACTCTGCAAGCTTGTTCAATCCCCCGTGGAGGCTGTTGCAGAACTTCATCAAATGTTTGATGTCATAAACCATGGGAAAGTAAATATGGATCAATTCAAAGAATCCCGCCTGTGTATCAGGCAAGGCACGGCACGTCAATAACTTAAGGAGATACCCAAAATCATACCCACTGTGGAATGTGACCCAATGAACGGAATCGTTCAACACTATCCCTGAAGACATCAAAAGCTCACCGAATCGGTTCACATCAATGCCCTTCTCGCTGTTCTTCTTAAAATCAATCCCACACTGACGCAATAACTCAATCGAATCACTTGCATAAATGTCTTCGCTGAGGTTGAACTCGCGAAAGTTAAATTGCCAAATGCAAAATTTGTCAGTGCCACAGGTGGGAAGGTTCCCGTTCTCGTCCGAGAAAGTAAGACCCAATTGGATCAACTTCAACATATCAACGTTGTCCTTCAAAGTTTGGTAGTTATATTCATTGATGTTTTTGAAATTACCCACAGGGCGAAGAACCACTCCTGGGAATTCCGTATCCATGGCGACGTAGTTGTATTCGTCCACGATTTCACGGATTAACGCAAACTCCCCTTCGAGATTGTCATTCCAAACATCCCTGATTTGAATCGAATCGCTTTTCGACAAAATCGACATTTCCGATGCACAAAACCAAGCAACAGAACGAAATTTTCAATCAAACCCAGATCTGCAGAACAAAGCTTAAGCGTTCAGATCCCGAAGCTCAACCGCGTTCAAAAGTGATAGCTTGATTGCACTAAATAGTTTTAAAACAAATTTCCAGAACAGCCAAAAAACAGAACAAAAAACATCACAAGCTTATAAAAACTTAAGACCTGAAGTAAATTTGAGTAACTAAAGCTCCAAATCAAAAGGGCTGTCAAGATTCGACTAGATCTAAAAGCCACCAGAGTATAAGACACAACCCATCAACGAGGACTAACAGTTCGAAGTGAACAGGAACCAAAATTCAAGTAGGAACCCTAAAACGATGAGTAGTGAAGAGTGAGAATTCTAACCCTTGAGGAGGGAAACCAAAGCTAGCGATTTGCCGATCTCAAACCAAGAATCAGAAGTTTTTGATTAAGGTGAAGAGCGATTTGAAGGTCAACGAATGGATAGAGATGAATGGAAAGAGATGAGAGCGTATGTTTGGATGGGCTTTAATAAACAAAGGCGGCCTCTTTGACAGTTCTACTCCTCACGACGGGAGTTCTGGGACAGCCAGAGCCAGATATGCCAATATAAAACGACTCGTTCCTGGTTATGCCACCGATCTTCTCCTTCTCCTTTTTTTTCCCGAGTTTCAATTTAATTCTAAATATTAATAATCAAATATTCGTTTTTTCAAGTCATTACAATAATTAACAATACTGAGAATCTTTACTAAACATTTAGCATTTAGCTGCGAATCACAAGCGATCTGATAAGAATGCATGTGTTAGGTTAATAGGCTTCCCCTCGAATTTTCATATGGGTATTTAAATCTGTTTGTGTTCTAACAACCTTGTTCGAAAATAAACACGCTTGTTTTAAGAAAATGAGATCTTTATGTGAAAATAATCAGTGATCAACAACTTTAGACTTCAGGGTCATTTTCGCCAAACTATACACAATATAGTTGAGAATTATTAATAATGGCCCTTGAAGTATATGTCTAATAAATAAAAAAGAGCAAGTCGCCGTCTTTGGCTCAAATCGAAGAGAATAATAATGTAATGCAATAATGCAATTAATCTTTATCAGTATTAGTATATATATTATATAAAATTTAAATGAGAAATATTATTCGTTTATGATTCATTCGTGTGTGGTTATTAATTAATTGGTTTCATTTATCAATTACTCTTTTTGTTTGTGTTGCTTATTAAGAATATTATATCATATATTGATATTGAATAAAAAATAAAATAATAATAATGCAGGGAGAGGTGAGTCCGATCCACATCATAGCCGTCCACATGGTCCAAAATGGTAGGCTGTGTGAAAAGACGAATCCAGTTGGAACGCTGATGCCATTTCAAATAATTGTCGTCACTGTGCTATCTTTTTTTTTTTTTTTTTTTTTTTTCGTTTGGGAAAAATATAACTTTATCGTTTTATTGAGTTGCCCTTGGTCGCCATACAACGTTGGATAAATACTCAACCAGATATTTTTTGGCCATTGGTTGGCTATATAAATTTGCAATCAGAAGGAAAGCACAGACTGCATAAATTAACTAATAGTTTTTTTTAAAAAAAAAATTAACTAATAATTTTAGTTTTATAGTACTAGTTTAGTAATATTTAATTTAAATCAAAATCAATCGGATACAGCTAGATAATGAACCGGAGAGAGCAGAGTCAAAGCAGAAGGGAAAGATCGTTCAGAAGAACACGTTCCTAGTACCAACTGATTAGACTTTCGTTATTCAACGGTACGTGTAAACGTTAATTTATGTTCCGGTGCTAAATATAATTTTTTTTTTTTAGAGATTAAGGAAAATAGATAAATTATTTAATCATATCATATGTTATGTATCGCTTACATTATATATTAGTTTATTAGCCAAATTAATTAAATTGAAGAAAAAAAATAAAAAAAATTTAATTAGTTTCTTTAATATCTACGAAAAAATCAATTTTGTTTTATATTTAGTACCAAAAAGAGTAGTTTGAATATGGTTTTTCTCCTATACCCCTTCCTCTCCTCTTCCCTCTTTTTCCTCTTTCCATTATTGGATTAAGATTTCAATAATCTAAATTTAACATATTATAAAAATATTATTATAATTCTATCTTAAAGATTTAACATATTAAATTTAAACCGTTGAAATCTTAATCTAATGGTGAAAAAGGAAAAATGAGAGTAAAAGTTATAGGAGAGAAGCCAAATAGTTTATGCACGTGTTTACACCAGTGACCAATATAAAGAATGTAAATTAATGAAAATATATAGTATTTTTTTTGCTCGAAGAAAATATATAGTATTCAATCACGATGTTGTCTGATTTTGTGAGGAAAATGTTTTATTTATAATAGGCCTGATTATTGTGAATAACGCCTTTATATAATTTAATTTTGATCTGCAACGAGTAGTGAATTGTTGGAATGCTTTAGATGCAATTTAAAATGTGGCCGGTAACGGTACTACGAAGGGAATATAATTACGAGAATAATGAAAAACTTCGCCTTTTTTTCTGCGGGGTGCTTTATCTTTTGTCCCCTGTTTTCAGATCAGAGTGGGCAAAGAATAATAATTTATGACACCGAATGTCTTCGTCTTTATCGGGTCTCTGTTTAGAGTGGTTTATTTTTAAGCTATTTGGTGTGTAAAAAATCTTGTTCTACAGCCGGTGAGAAAAAAGCACGATTTTTAATAGTGCCGCGTTTTCCTGGTTGTTCACATATGCATGTAAATGCTTGTTTTTGTTTTCTTCAATAAAAAGAATTACTCGTATTATAAAACATATTATCAGATTGAGCCCAGTAGATGATGGTTAAAGTTCCTGTGCTCGAATTGTACTGTTAGATGAGACCGAGCTTCTGGCTGCTTTCATAGCTCAGTTGGTTAGAGCACCCGTTTAGTAAGCGGGAGGTCTTGAGTTCGACTCTCAATGAAAGCAATTGAGGAAGAGCCCGACTTCACTCAGATCAATAATTTTGCTGTTTCATGGTTTTGCCTATTTTTGTTTTAGTTAGAACCAACTCTGCTGGATGGATGTGGAACTACGGGACTGGCAGATTTAATCAAGGATGACAGATTGATAGCTGTCCTCAGAAAATTATATTTTATAGGGATCGGAGAAGAGTGACATCCTGATTCCTGATGCATGAACCACCAGTTTGGTGAATTCTCGTCACTGGTTTGCTAACAGAGGATATAGTAAGTGGTGGAATATGGCTCCTGGGACTTCATTAAAGCCAATGTTTTGATCTAACCAGATCAAAGGGACAGCTCCGAAAAAAGAAGACTTTCAATTTTCTATATAATGTCCCTTCAACACCGCCATTATATTAGAGGAGGAATTGAAGGTGGCATCCAAAAGCGAGAGGGATAGTATCTTGGCTTAGAAAAGAGGTCAGCGACGTTGATACACACACACACACATACATATAGCTGAGATCGCAAGCAAACGAACCGTTATCATCAGAGAGCTCCAACAAACCGCAGGAACATGTTTTTATAATTCTTTACAACGAGGTGCTGGTAGGTTTATTGGTCAGCGAACTCAAACTTATACTCCTACCGTGGAATGAAATCTCTGTCGTTGAGTAAGTAGTTGTGAGTACAGGAGACAAGAAAATGAAAGAAAACAAACTAACTAGAGTTGGTTTAGTGGTATAGGCCTCGTTAGATCTCTTTAAGTCTTAAGTTTGAATCTAAATGAAACACTTGTATTAGAAAAAAATGCCAGAAAACTTAAGGAAAAATTTCATATAGGTCTCAAGGAACGAAAAAAATTACAATAAAGTCCCTTGAAATCATCAAATTACGTTTCGGTCGAGGACTACGTGTAATTATTTGTATGGAGGTTTTTAAATGTTGTTGTTAATATGATTTCGTTGTTAATACATGCATTTTTCGTTGTAAATAGCCAGGGGGACTTACGTGTAATTATTTGTATGGAAATAAAATCCAGGGTTTTTAAAAGTTGTTGTAAATACATGCATTTTCGTTGTTAATATATCGATTTCGTTGTAAATGGTCAGGTATTTAAAAGTTGTTGTTAATCTATGTTTTTGTTGTAAATCAGGGTGTTTAAATGTTGTTGTAAATATATCATTTCGCCGTTGTAAATGGTCATGTATTTAAAAGTTGTTGTTAATCTATCATTTCGTTGTTAATATATCGATTTCGCTTGTTGTTAATACAAATAATTTGAACGTAAAAGTTCTTGGGGCTGGCGTAATTTGATGATTTGAGGGAACTTTATTGTAATTAATTCCCTTCCTGGGGGAAGCGTAATTTTCCCAAAACTTAAACAAACTACCACCGCATGATAATATTAGAAAATGAAAGATAGCGCAGATTTACGTTTGGGTGGTGGGGACCCACACTATGATCGAAGAGGGTATGTGAGTTGCGTGAAAACGTGGACCGTAAAAAAGAGGAGTCACTTGATGACGTACGTCTTCCCAAATCATTCGTTAAAGTTGAAAGACAGCAGTACATGTACCTTTGATACTCTTGCGGGTTAGTGTGACAAAGATGCTGTTTATGATCAAAAAAAGACAAGTGTAGCTGAGGTGTTAGGCTTAGCAAGTTGCAACTTGCAAATGACTAGTTTTACTGTACTTTACCTTTTTCCACCGCACATGGACAATCGCTCAATTGTATTTTAAGTACTGTACGTAGAGCTGTCAAATTCCAATTGAGTCCTTCAATGAAAGTGCATGCAGAGTCCAAACGAGGGGGTCCAGCCCAACTTTTTTTTTTTTTTTGGTTGAAACGAAGCAGTCTAAAATAGAGCATCACATAACTAGACAGCTGTGATACATGAACAATGACGCTACCGTCCCATGTAACCTAAAAAAGTTTTTGACCAAAAAAACAAAGAAAAGAAGTTAATAATCAGCATTGTTGAACGTAAGATGAGGGTAGAACTTGGAGAATAAGAATTGGCTTTGAGGTATGGGTCTCATGAAGTGTGGGCGTACACGTGAAGCACTGGATAGAAACACAGCCTTAGAGCTTCATGGACACCCTACATTCTTGGCCAATATCATCACCGTTGAAACGACTGTGACCGACTCAACAATATATGTAATCGGCCTTGAAGACTATGCCCGTGTGTTGTAATAACTATAAGCACGATTTTTTGGAAGAACAACATCTAGAAAGCTAGACGTCGAGGTTAGAGAACTCAAACCTTATAATTAAGGTCTCTCTTTCGAGATAATCTTCCAGCTGTGAACTCTTTAATTAGAAGCCAAATGTACGCTTATCGCCGTGCATGTAAACACCCTTTTGATTTTACCGAAATTAACTGTATGCGTAGGTTATAAGTTCTGTCTGTTTTTTTCTTTTTCTTTTTTTCTAACCTGGTTATAAGTTCTCATTGAGTCATGAGGTTTTATTCTTTGATAAGCTCTCAATATTGTATAGAAAAATAAGTTTTATGCTTGTCCGTGATGATATGGGATTGTTGCCAACCCCTGATTTTGTTTTCTTGCTGTTGGAAACCATAATCGGATTGTCCCGTGTCTTCTACCTTCGTTTCATGTGATAACCTTCATCAGTCGACAAACAAAGTTAATTAATCACAAAATGTTGCTCACCACACGCATCCATTTGTACTATTTTGTATCAGGACGCGACAATTCGAGGGTATTGTCTTAGTTTGAAGTTTACATTTATTGATGACTGTGTTCTAATTATAGAAAACATATACAAGCTCTAAGTAGCATCAGTAATACAGTAATAATATCAAGTAATGAAGACAAAGGTTTGAGCAGATGAAACCAATCAATAGAAGCATGGCCACATTTTCCATAGGGTCGTGTATTTTTGCCAATTTTAAAGTGTGATCCTTTCGAAACTTCCCTTCCTTTAATCATTAGGTGCTGGCCGTATGGTTGATAAAGATATCCATAAAAAGTGTAGAGTGCATGATTATAAGGGAGTCACGGGGCAAAAAATGAATGCCCACTCAATTATGGTCTACCAATTTGAAGTGATAAAAATGCATGTCCAAAGCAAAATTAGGACGAGAAACCTTCTATTGTGATTTGTGGCAATCAATAATGCTAGCTTGGGAATATTATAATTATTGTTGTCCCGCGAGGTGGCTCTCTAATTTCAATGCTTTTGTGTTTTTCTTATAAAATTATGTCAACTCACTTTTAAACTTATACTAATTGTAAACTCAACTGAATTCGTGAGTTCACACATTAAGTTTATCGTTTTTGAGTTTCTAATTTACAAAATTATACTCCCTCTTGTCTTTATTATAAGACATTAATTAATAAGTTTATTTGGTCCTTTTTATAGGAAACTTGTTTGTTCCCAATGAGCATTTATTATTTGTTTCCATGTCTGCCCATAACTAATGAGGGTAGTGAGTGTGAGAGTAATAATTAATATAAAGTATTAAAGTTTAATGCAATTAGTATGGGTAATATTGGAAGTTACTTAAATTATAGGGCAACTTTATTAATTTTAACTGTTTTTATTGGTTTGTGGGATTTGTTAGTTGGTGCCTTATAATAAAGACCAGAGGGAGTATCAACTTGCTCTTAAATTCATGTTAGCTTTATCTATTTGGTCATATTTATGGAATTCACATATGAACTTTATTCATTTATCATATTTTTATTATTTAATTATACACTTTTAATAGTTGCTTAATTATAAAAATAAACTCTTATAGGATTTGAGTTTATGTTTACTTGAGTTTTCTAACCTTGATTGATGTAATTACTCTATATGGTATACCGTCCATTTTCTTTTGGGGGAAAATCTGTTTAATACGAATATAATTGGTTTCTTGTTACGGAAGACTACACTTGTTATGCTATCTGATTTGATACAACGAAAAAATCGATCAAGCTATTTGACACTAAATCAACCCAATCCTATTAACTTGTTTAAAATTAAATTCAATAGAAGCAGTAACTTTTTTTTAATTCATGAATTTACCTTTAGTCAATGCTCCTAGGGTCCCCATCCTTCTGTAATTAATTAAGTCAGGTGGCATGCTGCATGCACATACTTTGACACATTCTCCTTTGAGACTTGGAGTTCACCCAGCCCAATCCACTGTGACCACGCACCTCTATCATCACAATACAACCTCCAATCGGGCTCACTAGATTCCATGCCACATTCCGGGACCCACACGGCACATAGCCCCCGAAACTTCCTCCTTCAGCAATTTAGTTGGGGTGCACTGTCATCATTTGTGGTATTGTACACACCAGATTTTCTCTCCTCAAAACAAAATAATCCCCTGCTCATTCCCCAAACATCAAAGGTGTGCCAGATTGCACCGACGTGGCTTCTTTTCTAAGCTACACAACTTTCAGACTTTTGCACTTCTGCCTTGTTTGTTTGTCTATTTTTATGACTCGTATTTTGATGGAATACTTAATACAGTACTACAGAAATAAAACATTGTAGCAAACATTTAAAAAAAGAAAACGCGATGAGAAAAAAACTATGAACAAGTGTGGCCTTTATCTTTACAGAATTTAATAATATTTATGCTAAATTCTATAAAGGAAAATGAAATGTTCATGCTGCATTAAAAAATGCTACCAAACAAGGCTGTATACGGATTAGAGGGCAATCAAAATGCATTGTCACATTTAGTTTAGAGATTTGTAAGTGTGCGACTATAAATGTAGCCAAGATAGCCGAGAAACACAGAAACGTGGACTCAGCTGCCCTCTCCGTACTCAGCACTGTGAGTGGGGGAAAAAAAGCGATAATAATAAAAGAATGGCAATGTAGGTCACCGTACTCCGGCAATGGCAAAGTATCACCGGAACAACGTCGGATCTCTGGTTCTCGACCATCATGATGCTACCAGGAATGCAACAGTCGGCGCCCACTGCCGCATATGGAATGCCTTCTCCGCTTCAACAATACGCCGCATCATTTTTGACGCTGTCAGCTGCGGTGGTGGCTCTCGGCATCACCGCCACCACCGTGACGACTTTGCCTCCGCACCATCGCCGATTTCATCTGACTCCGGGAACTCTAAGGACAAGTCGCGAGAACAGAGACAGAGTGCTTCCAAGTCTCAGCCGAAACCAAATGTGAAGTCGGAAAAACTATCGGATCTTCTGAATATAGCGGAGTCTGAAATCGACGCCGAAACGAAGAAGAAAGAAGAGGCATTGCAGGAGTTGAAGAGAATTGTGAAGGAGTTACAGGTTGAGGATTTGAGAAAGCGGCAAATGGCTGCGGCGAGCGTGAGATTGCTCGCGAAGGAAGACTCGGGAGTCAGAGGGACACTTGCAATGCTTGGAGTGATTCCTCCCTTGGTTGGAATGCTTGATTTGGAAGACGTCAGTTCTCAGATCTCTTCGCTCTATGCGTTACTCAATCTTGGAATCGGCAACGACGCGTGAGTTTCCGCTTCTTTCTTTCTTTCTTTCTTTATCCGTTGTGCTTTCATTTGGCTGCTTGGTTAATGCCATTTTGTCCTCTTTGTTTGTTTAGAAATCATGTTGATATCTGTTTTCCTTTTCATCACGCATTTCTTTGATGATTGCTTTTCTTCTTCTCGAATGAACACAGTCTTCACTTATTATGACTTCAGCGTTGATTAAATTCTTCTGTGACTAATTTGTTTGTCATATCTGTTTCGCTCGTTACTTTTTTTCCCATCCTTCCCTTGTGACTTCACTGATCACTCTGGTTTCCCTCTTATTTATTTTGTTCTGCTTCATTACTTTTATTCCAAGAAATTTTTTATTAAGTATATTTTTATTTAGCATTTTAATTTTCTGCTCTGTCTCCCTCGCCCAGGCATGTTTGCATCAATTTTTGCTGTTTAATTTCAGTTTTTTACTCTTGATATCACACATATTTAAATCTGATCCTTTCTCTATCCTTTTGCAGAAATAAGGCAGCCATTGTCCAGGTTGGTGCAGTTCACAAAATGCTAAAGCTCATTGAATCACCAACTGGTCCGGATTCATCCGTCTCTGAAGCAGTTGTTGCAAATTTCCTTGGCTTGAGTGCTTTGGATGATAATAAACCGATAATTGGATCGTCGGGTGCGATTCCTTTCCTTTTCAGAACCCTGGAAAATTCACATAAAAAAACCAGCCCCCAGGCTAAGCAAGATGCTCTCCGAGCACTTTACAACCTATCTATCTTCCCAGCCAACATTTCATTCATATTGGAAACGGATTTGGTTCCGTTTCTGATAAACTCAATAGGAGACATGGAAGTAAGTGAAAGAATTCTCTCAATTATAAGCAATTTGGTATCAATCCCTGAGGGTCGAAAAGCTATAAGTGCCGTGCGCGATGCATTCCCCATTCTGGTTGATGTATTGAATTGGACAGATTCACCTGGATGCCAGGAAAAAGCATCTTATATTTTGATGATTATGGCACACAAAGCCTATGGTGACAGGCAGGGCATGATTGAGGCTGGGATTGTCTCGTCATTGCTTGAGTTGATGCTTCTGGGTACTGCGTTGGCACAGAAAAGGGCCTCGAGAATATTGGGATGCTTGAGAGTAGACAAAGGAAAGCGGATATCTGGGGGTTCTGGTGGAAACTTCAGCTCAACTCTATCTGCTCCCATTTGTGGCTCTTCCTCATCTTGTACGAAGCCAGATGGAAGTGGAAAGGAGTGTTTGGAAGAGGAGGAAGATATGATGAGTGACGAGAAGAAGGCAGTGAAGCAATTAGTCCAGCAGAGTTTGCAAAACAACATGAGGAAAATTGTGAAAAGGGCCAATTTGCCTCAAGATTTCGTTCCATCCGATCATTTTAAGGCACTCACTTCAGGATCGACTTCAAAAAGCCTGCCATTTTGAAGAAATTGCTGCTGTTGAAGATTGAAGAGAATGAATCACTAAGTTAGTCCTCCCATCATAATCTTGTTGAGCTTTTGGTATTTTGCCTTTTGGTACCGCTGATAATATAGCCGTCGCATGTAAAAACATTCGTATATGATTTATAATACATATTTTTAGTATTAGGTTTCTCTGCTGGTTGCCTGATTGCATCATCTCTGGTTGCTTGTCTGAGAAATCCTTCGAATCCACCTTTAGTGGAATCAATCACATTCCAGCAGAAGGAGTGGTATCACATGCAATATTGGAAATTCTGAGGGTTCCTTTGGTCACTCTATCATCCCTACATTCATGGCGTCACTTTCAAACCATTCGTACAATTTTGTCTATTTGTTGGCCCTATTATAGTTTTAATATTCCTAACGAGACAGCAGGCCTGTGCATATTTTGCATAGAGGTGAGGCGAGCCGCCTTTCTTCATGGAACCATGGCTTATGATAAAACGCTTTCTTATAAAATTTAATTATATATGTTGATAATGTTGGAAAGGGTGCCAGTCATTTTCATCTTCCATAAACATTGACTATTCACTGCCTTTTTTCTATTTGAGAATCTTTTGCTGGCGCTCTTGGTCAATTCCATGTGTTAATATATCAGAAGGAATCTTTGGAATAGCAAAGTTAACTGTATTTTATTAGACATTAGCTGCTAACACTGGGATTGTACTCTGTTAATTTTATTTGTCCAGCGACTTTTTAGTTTACCCTCTGTATTTGTTTATGTCATGACATAGTGTGTACTGAACTGAACTATTTTCTTATAACCAGACGCAGATCTGAATGGGATGGTTGGATGAGAAACCGATCTGGCTGTATCTGGATGGAGAGCTGAGCTGGTCCTCGCAAATAAAATTCAAAGGCATTTTGTCCCCACTATGTACATGTTTACACATATAATGCTTGTGGTGGGGTACAGTCATTTGTAATGTTATCTTCTTCGTGATGCTTTTGAATTTTAGCTGACTTTTTAATGTAAATATTCCCATGTTAATGTCATGTTAGCTTATTAGAGTTTTCGTTATCCTTTGGATCACATGCGATCGTACTATTTTACTCTCTCTGAAGAACATGCATGTGTGGTGTAGAGGACAAGCTCCAAAAAGCAGTCACTTACTGGGGCATAATCAATCAATTATTGGGGTTACAGTGTTTTTCCTAGTTGGATGAGTGGATGAAAGTTGACAATTTTTATGATAGACAGTGATGCAACGATTGTATTGCTGCCTTTAGGACAGGAAAATCATATAATTAATGGTCCATGCTTAGATAAATTTCTTGCTTTAAATCTTCAGAAAATAAAGAGAATACGACATTTCAAGGGTTTATTTCAATCTAGTCATCAAGATAACCTTTCAAGGAGTTAGTTTTATATGACTTCTAGTTTTCAACAATCTTATTATAAGGTAAATTATATTCTTCTCTAATGTTCAAATTTGATCAAGACACTTGAATAATTTTAATTTACAAAGGATTTCTTAACATCTAATAACATAATTTATTTGACGTTAGAATAAGTTTATTTTAGATATTTTTTTGAATTTACGGGCATGGTTATGTTAACTACTAATGTATCTTTAAATAATGTTTTGAATATTTTCCTTATGTATAACAAATATTAATTATCAAATGCTTCTTTTTTGGACCTTGAATTATCAAATGCTTCAAAGTTTGTGATATTCACTACTTGATCGATTTATATTAATTAAAGAGATAGGTTTTAGTATCAGGGAGTAATATTGATTTAATCAAACGTATTTTACTTTCTTTCTTTGCAATATTTGAGTTGAGCCATTCATGGATTATGAAATATGAATTGTCTGTAGATTTTATACTTTTCATGCATGGATGATTTTCAGTATAAAAAGATAACAAAGATTATACTTTCAAGAACAAATTTAAGTAACACATGCTCGATTATATAAAAGATATGGCTTATGAGATGAACCAACGAAGGCCGTTTTTAGTGCCAAACTGGTTCGCAGGAATTGTGTCCTAGTCTCAACATTTAATAATCACCAAACTTCTTCCCTTGTTTATTTCTCTGGCATAGATTATATTGCAGCCAAGATACTCCTTTATGAACCCCAACTCTTCATTTTATCGTGGTCCATTTCCGAAAACCATAGGGTGAAACGAACAGAGGTCTAAAACACTTGAATAACACTTGAACAGAGTATTCTAATACTCAACCATGGAGTAAAATTTCCTTCACCAATCAGGAAACAGAACAATGTTGGTTGATGCTAACTATGGGATGATAAATAAAGCAAATACACAAAGTTAAAAATGCACTTCTACAACATCTTAGTTATGTTATATAGGCAGGCTCAAGCCTGAAACCTACTTGAATCATTGAAGTTTAATTAACTCAGAGACCTTCCTACACTGTCCAAACCTATTTTGCCCACTCTGCATACAACTTTGTATTCATTCCCACATAGTCACAATACCTTCTCCTATCCTTCATATTTATTAATGTTAGATCAGACATTAACGTGTTTACGGGTTCTTTGTTTTATTGTCGTAGCAGACTGGGTGATGCAGAGCCAGTGGCACGCTTCAATTTCTCTGGTTTTAAATAAATGTCTGGGCTTGCTAACTGGGGACTATACAATGCGAATATTAAGGTCTCAATTTCATCATGTAGTTTTCTTATTTTAATGCTGTCCAACCAACTCATTATTAAAGTTTTAAAGAGATGAAATTGAAGCTTTCAACAACCACACTAGCCAAAATTAAAAATTAGCACGGACCCTTCACTACACTACCACCATAACAATAGCTCCTTTTAAGTTTTCAGGGTAGCCTCAGTTACCACAATTATTTTAACTCAATGATTAGTTCACCATATGCTCTGCAGATAATCTTGAATATTGGAAAGCAATAAAAAAAACGGACAATTTGTGATTCTTTTATGGACCCTGTCTTTATAAAAATGTGTTTCTGAATTCCGAGTATCTTACATTAGATTAGGCAAATAAAGTTAACCCTCTTAGTTTTTAAAAAGAGAAGGGAAGAGGACCACCACACATCGAATATATTATGATCTCAGCTACAGAGTAGAGGTCCCACATCAGATGTTTACCAAAACTCTGTCTTGTCAATTTATGAATACTATCGGTAGAGTTAGATAAGGACAGACCTACCCTTGAACTTGTAACGTAATTACACAACCAAACGATGCATCACTATCAGGTAATACAAGTTTTCTCTAGCCTGTCCAAGACATTTCAGCAAAATATAATGAGCAGGGGATACAATAATTCTATTTTTGTTCTTCGAGGAGGGGCTTACTTCCGTAAACTCTGGAGTCTTTGGTGTTATACTCTCTTTTTCTTTTCTTTTTTTATACCTATGGCAACAGGAGTGCTAACTTCCTCGATGTCTCGATATCACTTCACTTGGTTTTCTATCAGTCAAACCTTTTGTGGGTAGCCTTTTCCAAGATCATTAGGTGCTCTCATCCAAATAACCTGTACTAGTTACAATCAGATCAGTTGGTTGGTTAGAGTTTTTAGGTTCCATCATGGGGTGAACGATTGGCCCATTTGTACATTAACAAGTTTGTTTTTAAAAAAAAAAAGAAAAAAAAAAAAAAAAAGTGCATGGCTATCGTTGTAGGTGCAGTTTGAAGTGTCTGTCATAAAAAAACAAAACACATGTGGTTGGGTGAATTCCTGAAGAGGTGGCATTTGATTAGTGTGTGGTAAGAGGTGAACCATTCATGGATAAATTGAGGGTAGAATGGCATTCAATTTGTGTTAAAACATTGAATGATTGGAACTTGTTTGGTGATTGCAATAAATGAATAAGGACAAGTTTTCTGTTTGCCCCACCAGCAAGTTCTAGAAACTGATGGTTATTTCATTCATTTATAAAACGAAAGCATCTCGCAAGAAGACAGTTTAAAACGAGGCATACGGTAAAAAGAAATGCTATATATGTAGGACCAGTTGGTAATGCAATTAAAAAGATTGAGAATTCACCAAAATGAGCAAAAGGAGATATTGATAAAACCACCGGCTCTAATAATTAATAAATTAATATTTACTCCATTTCATTATATTTGTGTTTTTAGGGTGAAAAATATGTTTCAAAATGATCATGAACGAGTAAGAGTGGCATATATTGAGAAAAACATGGTGGAAGATTTTGCCATTGGATGCGCTAGTTAGAAGAGTTGATCCAACAGTATAAAGTACTCTAAAACGAGATAGAAGAAGATCAAAACGAACACTCCTAGAGACTATAGAGCAACATCCTTTGTTAAAAATATAACCGAAGATTTGTTTTTTATAGAGTACAATGACGTCTTGCAATTTATGTAGCCAACCCTACCTAATGGGATAAGACTTTGTTGTCATTGATTAAGTAATGTTTTTAAAATTATTGTTAGCAATAGACCAAGGTGTAAGTTTTGTACAAAATGACATATTATTTGTTGGAGAAGCTAGATCTCTGAGAAATATAAGAATAAGAGATAAAAAAGAAGATAAGGCACAACGTTTTCAAGTCGTGGGCAACACTTTTCGTTAACTCAATTCACTCCCAACTATACTTATCTTATAGGGTGCAAGTTGGATTAACGGACGAATTTCCTGTAAGATATAACAAAGACCTTAGAGTATGAATTGCACTCTCAATACTCAAGCAAAGCTGTAATGACTTTTTTTTTTATATGAATTGTAATGACTTTTACAAAATGATAATTTGACTTTATCTTTGTGTGCATTCAAAGATAAAGACCAGTTTGATCCCATGTTGTTGATTTATGTTGTTTCATTGTTTGTAGCAAATGAAGTGATGATGTAGGGTATTTATAGAACATGAAATAGTATCTTGAAGTGATGCCTCTTGAAACAACACATCTTCAATTAAAAGTCACGACCATATATTAGATTCATAAAACCCACATGTTCGTTCATGAACCAATATAACTTAAATAACCTTATTTAAAGTAACTTTTCCAGCTACAGTAAGGTCTTCTTGAAAAATCAACACAATCTTTTACTAAAAACTTTTGATCATAACCTTTCATGTGTTTTTAAGAACTAAAGAGACATAACATTGGTGACCTTTAATGTTATAACTCTCTACACAATCCTTCATATAAATTCCTTCATCTATAAGGACATGACTTTTCAACAAATAAATCTATTCATTTAAAAATATTCCAACATTTTCACACGTTTATTGTATTTTTATTTTAATCTGTGTGCAATAATCTTAAAGGACAAATATATTGAAACAGAGAATCCGTTGACGGTAAACTTCCAAACCAAACCTATGGGCCTGTTTGGTACACAGATTTGATAGAAAGGGAAAGGAAGATTAACAAGTTCCCTTTTCTAGTATGCTTTTTGTATCAAATCTTTACAGAACTTAAGTTCTCAGGTCCACGCCGCGCTACGGCCACCCAGTGGCGGAACCAGGAAATTATTATAGCTCGGGCCAAAAAATAAACATATTAAACTATTTATTAAATAAAATCACATAATATTTAAAATACAAATAAATAATAATCGACAATTAAAAATCAAAAGATAACCTAGTAAATAAAAATTCTATCACATTTAGAAGGAGACTCATTAGAAAGTCATCATTTTCAGAAATTATTTTCTTATAAAATACCACTTTTAAAGTTATTTTCTTCTTAAAGAAGACATCATGTTTTTAAATTTTTATCCTTACTCATTTTTTTCAACCTACAAAAAATTTGGTGACTCAGAATATATATTGATGTCAGTGTTAATTAGTATCTTGTGTCACTAAACATTAATTCTTATAGTACTACTCAATCCACAAAACTATCATTTTAATGTGCATCCCACTTACCTCAAAACAAAATAATTAGAGAAAATAAAAGAAATATAATATGAACCCAAAAAATATTTTTTAAAATAACATACAAAAATCTGATTCAATTTCAGCTAAGCAAATAACCTATTATAATCTATTCTTTTAAAGAGAAATTCATTATAAAATCATAAGACAACCAAATAATAAATTCAAACCGATTAAAATTAGTCATTAATCATCCTCTACATATATATAGTCATCTATCATTAAAACTCAAGACTTTCCCGAAATCATAATCCCAAACTTTTCACTAATCAACACAATATTACCCTCATTAGAAAGAAAAAAATACATAGAATAACTTTCATAAAAGGAGTGAGGTGAAAAGAAGTGATTTTGAGTACCTTTTGGTCCTTAAAATGAAGATGAACAACACCAGGAGATATAAGATGATACTTAATATTTTCAATTGGTATCTCAAACAAAAATTTTACTTTCCTCTCACATCCCAAAAAAAGAGTATAATTATAGAAAAGATAAGAACTTATTTGAAGCCAAATTAGTGGCCAAAATAAAATATTATATAATACATACATATAAATATATAAGATAAGAGAAAAGCAAATTTGGGGCAAGGCCCCATTGGCCATAGGGTGGCTCCGCCACTGGGGCCACCAATCTTCCCTTATATGTGGGAATATAAGATCCCACTAAAATTGGTAGGATCTCAAGTTCCCACATCAATAATGACATTTTTAGACATATTTACCTCTCATAAAATATTTTTTTATAATGCAAGAAAATAGAATTAAATTCAAATTTATGCTATAAGTTTAAACTTATGCGATTAGTTCGAACTTGACAGGAGAATATTTTAGTCTAATTTGAACTTGACGGTTGAATATTTTAGATAAGTTTGAACTTGATAAGAGGATATATTTTTTTGAAATATATTCTAGCAAAAAAATTATTTTTCCTTTTCATTTTGAATTAATTACTTTTGAGGGTAAAATAAGTATTTCATGATTTTTTTACCAACTACTATTCCTTCATCTTCTTCGTACCAAATAACTTATCTTCCCTCAAGTCATCTTTCCTCATCCTTTAAAATCTTCCTTTCCTTCCTCAAATCTTCCTCACAAATAGGTACTATAACTTGTATTCTTGTGATCGGTTTAATTGGTATTTTCTTTTATGGTTCATATTCCGAATTGGGTTCATCCCTATAGTAATTGGCTGAACTTAATTTTTGAAAGGAAAGCATAAGAATTCAACAAGAACCAAACGGGCCCTAAGGACTTGGCTGGCTCTGCTTTTGGGATTACTGATCCTACAGAGAGTCTTGTATTCTTTTTTAAAAAAAATAAAATCAATACTCCTCATATCCTTAATATAAAAAATAGTTAATTTTTTGGAAAGATTAAGGAAGCTAAATAAGTTAACTAATCATATCATATGTCATGTATTATTTGATTATATATCAATTCATAAGTCATGTAAATTAATTGAGTGCAAAAAAAATGAATATCAAGACCTTCAAATAATTTATTTAGCTTCCTTAATCTTTCTAAAAAAAGTCAATTACGTCTTGTATTAATACTAGAGGAGTACCAATTTTGATGGCACAAAACAACTTATAATAATCAACTTCACCTTATTATAAGTCACTTATATCAAGAAAATCATTAAATAAATAAAAAATTTCATATTTGTCCTTATTTATGAAAGGGTGCACATTTTCTCTCTCATCCTCTTATTTATATGTATTTACACATCTCACTCTCTCTTCTCTTTCCCATGTGTCCAACCAATTGTAAATAGGGGTAAATAAACCTTATTTATTATCTTATCTTACAAGTGACTTGTACTTTAGATATAACTTTTTTTTAGTACAAATGACGTGGGACAAAGTAGTAAGTAACAACCCTTGATGATGGATAAAACTTACCCAAGCATTAACTAAACTTTAGTCTTCAGCAAGGTTAAAATTAGTTAAATGCTTCCAGAACTGTCTTACAAGCGTCATTCAATCCAAGTAATAGTCGCTATTGATATAAATGAGTGCAACTTTTTGACTGAAAAGCTTGTTAAGATTTTTAAATTATATGTAGATATTAAATTTATAATTTAAACCTAACGAACAGTTTTAACCAGTGTCTCAAAAAAAATGCAAAACTGCTCATGGTACATGTATTCTTCATTCAAAAGGGCGATAGCCTGCCCATATCCGTTACTTGTTCGACAGAGTACACTAAACCCCTAAAACCACAAATATGAGCCTCACTCATTTCTCCATGCTACAAAAGTATTGATACTAATTGCATAATAGCAAGTATATGGTTATGGTGATGGTGATCAAATTCACTTGCTTTCGGTAACAGGAAGGTAAACGCCTTCTGCGGCCAACCATATGTTATCAGCACGCTTTTCCCGGACGCCACAGACCTGTATGAGTAAACATACAGTTAGTGCACAAAATTAATGACCCTTCAACAATTTAATACACGGTATCACCCAGAAGAAAGAATACAAATGAAGCTGAAGCTCAAGGCATAAATTACAAGATTCATTTACCTAAATGTGCAGATTAAAAATAAATGTGGAATCACTACACAAATAGACCGTGCTTGTACCACACGGTTAAAACAAAATTTCATCCTAACTTGAATGGAGACCATCTTAGCTACTTTTGTTAACACATTTTACTCCCAAGCAACTAACATTTATACCCGTGACCACAGTATGGGTTGGAAAGGGCTATGAAACTCGGTAGTGGGAAAACAGGAAAATCCAAAGTTTTCCAGGGGGAAAAAAACAATTTGCTCAACTGCGTCTACATCTTCAAAGTTCAATCTGTCGTTGAATAAAAGGAATTCCAGATCTTAACGCACAGAGAGAGAGAGAGAGAGAGATTTCCAGTTTATAATTCCTTTCTTACCTCCTGCTGTCCCCCAGCAATCCGAGAGTATTTCTTATCATGACTATGCAAATAACCTCCGGTGTCCACATGCTGAAGTCGAATCCTCTGGTCTTGCTTCCAAGTCTTTCCACTTCCCTCTATTAATAGCCTAATGAGAATGAAAATGACATGAGGCCCCTTAAATAATTTGATAAGTAAATAACTTTAGAATATTTTCTCACGGCTCACCTCCAATAGTCCCCAGTGTCAGATTCAGAATCTCCTCCAAAGCAACTCACCTATTTTCAGTTTAAGTGAATAAATTCAGATATCTAACATTGCCTTTGTGATCGGAGAAAAAAAGAATTATCTTAGAAATCAGAACTTCAATAGCAACCTCTTACATATGAAAATGACAGACAAAAACTAAAGGCAATTTTAGTGATGCCAATATTCTCTTACTTGTGTCCTTTGGAGGCCAGTAACGCTATAAAAAATAACTTACAACTGGAGGAAAATAACAATAGTATTGATTTCTAGCGACAGAAAAAACAAATCAACACTTGAAATCACATGAATAAATACATATAAAAAGGTTCTCTTCACCACATTTTAGGACATCCATCTAGCATGCTTAGCAATAACAGCTGTTGGACAGTTAAGGAAATTGTCTAGGAAATGAATGTAGAGCAGATGAGAATGATTGGCATAGACAGGTAACATGGTCACTGGGGGAATTGGGAAACGCAATATATAATGTCCAAAAATATGTGAATGGTACTATTAAATGAAAATAAAAAGGATTCCTCATGGACAAACTGGTCTGTTTACAACATAGATCCAGGCATTAATGCAAATGGATCTGAAAGCCAATTCAAAGATCTCAATTGCATTAAAGTTATGTTTGCAAATGCTACAGATCTTTACATATTTTTGAAACTTCTTTCTAATAAAATCTCATATAAAACAATGCAAGAAAGAAGTGGTTTGTTTTTCATAAACCCATGTTATGTGTTTAGAAAAACTTTCAAAAGAAGTGTTTTTTACAGTCAAGCTACTAAAAAGAGCACATATTTAAGAGGACATGTGAAAAAATAAGAGATATTTAAGTTGTCTTGCGTGGAGGTAAAAAGGCATGAAAGGAAATGGCAAATTCAGTGCTATATCAGCTTTTGACCCAAAGAAAGGTCTTTTACCAGACAGAACAAATAGTGACATCCAGAGCCCTCATATCACAATCATATATAAGCAAGTTTCTCGCATAACTTAACTATGGCCTATGAAATTCCCCCAGGAAGCATTAAAGTAAATCACTATCAAATCCTAAGGCTCGTGATACTGAACAATAAAGAACCTCAATCTACCTCAAGATTGCCACTTATTGGGGATGCATGCAAATGGCTGTGCATCCACTTCCTTGTCCTCATATGCTGCAATCTAATGATTGTTCCACTTTTAATTGTGTCACCTTGTTTGGCAGAAGTTTCAGGCTGAGGTCTAACAATCTGCAAAAGAACGCACCATCCAAAATCGTAAGTCATAATTAAAACAATATGGATAATTCTGTCTACGTTAAGTACATCAACAAAGAAAGATATTAGCTCTCTATGATTAATGATAACGTTAAAAACTAAAAAATGTCAGTAGAATCGTGTTTATGCACAGCAAGGATTTGAACCCATAAAGGTGACAATTTGTATAAGCAACAACAGTGAAAACAGCATTTTAGAGAGTTCAATTACTTATTCAAAATTAAGACATGAGAACACGACCGAAAGTGATGTAGCATCATTTTAGGAACTTTCCCAAAACGAAGCTACTCCACTTTTGGTGGGAACAATGCCTTTTCTTCTGTCTCATACAAAATCAAAACACAAGACAAGGACAAGTATGAGCTTAGTAATTAATGTCGATGGCATCACCACCCACAAATATTGTACGATTTAGGTGTCAGAGAATGAGTACTTCCATTTTCAAAAACATAATAGAAAGGAATAATGCAGATAGGAAACATCAAACAACAACAACAACAACAAGCCTTGTCCCATTAGATGGGGTGAAACATACAAGATGACCCAAAACACAAAATACTCATGAAGTATTAGCAATGCAATATATATTTTCAAAACACAAAATGGAACCTTAAGAAATACGGTAAGACCATAGATAAGAACTTACCCAGTAACTATTAGCATCTTCAACACCTTGAAAGCCGGTAACTGATTGTTGTCCACTGCCAGAACCATATGGTACATCATGAGAATGCAACCGAAATTTGGTCTTCTCGTGCATCAGCTTCAGAACCGACCCATAAGTAATTTGCACCTAAATGTGACCCAGCAGCAAAATTATCAGTTGTGAATTAATCAACAGCCAGGTGGACATATTAGATAAGAATAAAAATGTGACAGATGTGCTCGGATTTTGAATCGAAAAAATAAAAAAAGGAAAATAAATGCCACATCAAGTAAGCAAACAAATGCTTGAGGTTGAAATAGTTCGACGAGCCATTTATTGGGTTTCCATCAAACAGTAAGTAAGCATACGATCTCTTACCGAACTTACACAAAATTTATCTTTTTATCACTCATTAGCAAAATAAAAATAAAAAATAAAAAGCAATGTTCAACATCGATCACACAGCCCCAAAGAGAAACAAAAATTTACAGGCAAAAGACAGGCAGGAAAATCCGAAGATTATACCTCAACGCCTTCAGAGGAAGCTGCTGATGCCGTGGAAGAAGGACCACTGTCTGAATCAAGACTGAAGAAAAGGAAAAGGGCGAGGGCGAAAAATCCGAGAGCCATGACGAAAAGCAATACGATGAACCAAGTCTGTTGCCAGAAGGGAAATTCAGATTCGGAAGGCCTCCTCCTTTCCCTGTAAACAATCCGGGTTGGTCCCGAGTTTGGCGTAGACGGAGAGGGAGAAGAAGAAGAAAAAGGCTTTCTTCGAGATAGATTATCTGACCCTGCGGAAGCCACGGTTCGACCCGACTTACTATCCAGATCGGAATAGAAGGAAAGAAAGCTTACTGCTCAAAAGAAGAAGAATGCTCAACTCGTCATAAAACGGATTGTTCTGTTGGGGCTCCGATGAATTTCAGGGCGGAAAAAATCCTGGTTTGTATAGGCTTCCAATTCCAACTTTCAGCTTCAACTTTTCACAGGAAGAAATGGGGGGACGAGTGAAAGAGACGCTGGAAAATTGGAGACACGTTCAGTGACATATTTTAAGCCAATAAGGTAGCAACACATGGCAAAGTTAATGACGTGGAAGTTTTTAAGTGGATGAAAAGCTAAACGTAGACTTCGGGTCAATTCACTTTTTGGGTTCATATAAAATTCTTGGAATGGGCCAAACTTGAGGGCCTGTCTCAAAATTTTATGGGCCTTCGTGATCACACTGTTTCTCTTGAACGATGTCACTGGTCCTTTCTATGAGCCACTGATTTCTCTGGGCCACTTAGCCCTTTCATATTTTATATGGGAACTATGATTCGTCGTGTTTTGCCTTTTTTTCCAATCAAAGAAATAATTTGACACGTTTAGGTGTAACGAAAAGTTAGTCCCTCACAATAATATGGCGAATTAATATTTGGGAGAGGTGTCTGTATTTAATATTCTACAATGCCTTAAAACAGAATCCCTTTAATGAAGTTTCAACAACCTAATCGTGTACACTGAATCAGCTTTGAGAAATTTTCGTCCATCAATCAACTATCTAGATGTTAATATTTTTGAGTCCACATTCCAAACTTATATTTACATGTTTCTTTGGGTTAATATCGATTTTCGCTTCTTTAAAGTATCTTGTTATGAGCAATTTTGCCCTCGAAATTTTTAGGCGTAACAATGTTTGCGCGAAGTTTAAAAACGTAGCAATGTTGTCTCTCTGTTAACTGCTCTAACGGTCAATGTTAGGGTTTTTAACGGAGGGCAACATTGCTCCAAAAAAGCGTAGCAATTTTGCCCCTCCGTTAAAAACCCTAACTAGTTGACCGTTAGGGTTTTAAACGAATGGGCAACATTGCTACATTTTTAAACTTCGGGAGGCAATATTCTGTACGCCGAAAACTTGAAGCAAAATCGCTTCTGAAACAAGCATGCGTTAAGCGGCAAAATTACACCTTAACCCTGCTTATACTTGCAAACTTTTCATTATCTAAGACTTTTCTCTTTCTTGAAAATGATGCTTACATATAGAAGCATGTAAATATAAGCATGGAATGTGGACTCAATATTTTTGCAACTGTTTCTCTCATTGCCTGAAGACAAAAATCGAGTCAGGTGGTATGCATTTTCATGCATAATGAGAGTACGTCGCCATTCAACAAATACTTTTTCCGGTCATAATTGTAAAACACATTTATTTAATTTGGAGTGATTAATAATGTGAGTTAAATTAGTTAGTTATATTTTATTTTTCTAAAAATTCTTTGTTTAAAATTTATAGAATATATAAGTGTATTATTATTGTGTTTAATTATTATCAATTAACTATCAATAGGGGTGTTTTAGAAAAAAATTGACAAAAATTAAAATGTTACCTTATATTTATTTAGGTCAAAGATCAACTCTCAATTATTGTTATATAATTTGGACCAGAGGAGTATATCATATAATGACAACAATCAATCCCTTATGCTGCTCGTTGAACATAAATAACCAGCTAACCCCCACTCTTAATTCCTAGATTTATTCTTTTTCGGCCAAGCTGTTAATTCATAAATTTAAGGGCCCGCTCGGTATAGGGAAGATTTGAAGAGGGAAAAGCATTTAGGACCTGTTTGGTATGCGGAAGATTTGAGGAAGGAAAAGAAAGGAAAGCAAGTGAAAGAAAAGGAAGGGAAGTGAAGTGAAAGGAGAGAACTTAAAAACATGAGTTGTTTGGTAGACAGGGGAATAGAACTTACGTTAAAAGAAAACAAATATTTTGGTATGAATAATTGGTTGTTGGTTAAGTGGGAATGTGAGGTAAAATTCCCACAATGCCCTTAACATCAAAAAGGCAGAAAAAAAGATTGGAATAATTTATTTATTTTCAATCAGACATAAACGAACCCTAACCAATTGCGTGTTGGTTCAGATGGAAAATTGAAAAAGACGTCGATGGGATATGAAAATTCGACGAGCTAAACAACGGTCAAATGTGAGAAGGACAACAGACATGGAAGGAATTAGAGGGGAAAACAATTATGAAATCTGGTGTGTGAATGAATATTAGAAGAGGAATAGGGAACAAAATCATTAAACATTGAACACAGCTGCTACTTTGATAGACAAACCAAAAATATTTGAAAATAATCACTGCTAAACCCCTGATATCTAAGACATATTGTTACGTTATAGCAGAGGAAATAACCATTGAGGAGGTTCGGTGGTAACAACATCCTGCCATTCAATGGATTTAAGGATCAACAACAACACATTCTGAAGTATAAAATATGCATATCAATATGATTCTTTTAAAAATGGTCAGTACAATGAAGCAATCTTATGCACACTAATTGGTTCCACTCGAAACAATATGACCTTAATTTTCATTCAATGCAAGATGGGTGAAAGCAATTACAATAATGCAATTTGGTCTTTTCAAATGCTGCATAACAATGAAGGAAAACTTGGATGTAAGCACCATAACGTGTAACATCCTAATTTTTATATTTAGGATTTAATTGCATGTAAGAAAGAATTAATTATGATATATGAATTTGTCATGTAATTATCAAGATAATTTTTTTTATCTAAGATATGATTTATTATAAATAAATTAGTTGAGATAATAGAGAAGAAAAGGGAAAAAAATGTTAGGTCTTTTATGATAATTTTTTCCAAAATAATAATAATAATAATAATAAATTTTAAAAAAAATGGTAAACATGCTACCACGTCTGGGAGACGTAGCAGCATGGGAGGAATTAATTCCCACCACCTCTCCCTTATATATATATATGGGCGTGTGTTGGTGTGTGTAGAGTGATGTGTGTGTGTGTGGATCAGTGTGTGAGTGTGGAGAGAGTGAGAGCAAGGCAAGAATGAGGAATGAAAGAGATGTACGGTCAGCTGGAGATTACATTGGGTTCTCTAAGGTAAATTATTTATTTTATAAGATCATTTTGGTAGTTAAACTAATTTATTTTCAACAAATTTTCTTCATAAAAGTTATTCTACGTATTTTTTTTCTTTCTAATGAGGTAATATAATATTGATTAGTAAAAATTTTGGGGTTAGAACCTTGGCAAAGTTTTGAGTTTTGATAATAGATAACTGTACATTTGTAGAGCATGATTAATAGATAATTTTAATCGGTTTAAATTTATTAGTTGGTAGTTGTGGGAATTTAAATTTAATTTTCTATCTAAAAGGATTTAGGATTTATGTCTTATAGGATATTTCTACAGATAAAATAAGGTTTAAGGTATTTATCTGGATTATTAAAGATATTATTTTGGTTTAAAAGGTGAGGTTTTGCTAAATCTTGAACTATAAATAATTATGAGTTTTGGAATTTAAAGCTTGATATGATTTTGAGTATGTGGAGGTTTGAAGATTTGTTAAATAAATTGGGTTATGCTTATATAAGTTAGTATTAGGTTTGTGATAATAGGTCTTTTATATTTGCGTTTATCATTCATTTATTGGAGGTTATATCCAGGAATAAATGGATTGAATTTAAGATTTATAAATATGATTATTTGAAATTTTTAGGTGAAACTTTTATCGTAAGAAATTGGGTATTTGGGTATAGTGATATTTTAATTAGTGAAAAATAATTTATGAAGGAATGAAATGAGATTGTAACGATGATTTGAGGAATAAATAAAATTGTCACTTCTTTTAAGAAAAACTAAAATGAGACAATTATTATTTAATTGTGATATTATATATCTTGGAAAATGCACTTTTATTATAATTCATAAGTTGAAATAATATTATTATCTTAATAATTATTGAGATGATGTATTATTTTTATAAATCTCGTATATACATATCAAGATTATGATTGTTTATCATTGTTGCACATGGTTGGATGTGAAGCGGTGATGGAAGTGGAGTGATTGTGGGAGTTATTGTGTATATGATACCATGTAGCATGCCACAACTCGGTACACAGTGGATAACTTTGACATCTTCAGGGCCCTTAGTATTACCATTTTCCTTTGGCCGGGTTATGGGTCAACCCTTGAGACAATGACCCCTTTTTCTATTCGAAAGAAAGGGAACCATTGTCCGATATGAGCTTTGTAGCCTTTGACTGGGCTACACCTCATCATTGGTGAGCTTAGTGCAATCTTGTTAAAGAGATTAAACCTATTATATGATAGCCCATGGGTTCTATCAGCGGTTATAAGGATCGTCAGAGTGTCGATCTTTTGCTAGGCATATTATATATGTAATTCATAATATGAAATTGAATATAGAAATTGTATTACAGAATTCGTGTTTTGGAAAATTTGTAAATTAGATATCTAGTACTTTGTTATTTGAAATATTTTACTTGGCACCTCACGAGTACATATTAACATTTATAATGAGCTAGATTGATGGTTATAAATATTTTTCAGGTGATAGTTCTCATGTGGGTCTATTAGGGAAGGCTTCATAAGCTTAAATTACTTTTGCTAACGGCTGTGCTTTCACCTTTTTGGTACATGTTGAATTATTATATATTGCCACATTAGGGGCCACTTGGCATACTCTAGTATATCTTGGTTAAAAAAAATAAATCTTGAAGTAAGACTCAATTAAAAAGTATGGGCCTGGTAAAATCCAAAGCTCAACTGTTTGCATAAAACATATTGATGAACGGTTTAATTAAGTCAGTAATTAATAATTGTCTTTTAAAATGAAGTATGTTACATAATGCACCCCACAAATGGTGCATAAAATCCACAGCGGGTGCTAAAAAAGAAATTTGGACATTAAAAAGTATTTGACAATACAACTGTAAAAATTTGATCAGACAATCTGGCAACTGCAGTTATGAGTAAAAACATTATCAATATTAAGATTAACAAAACAAACATACTCAAAATCAGAACTTCTTCTAAAATATAGGGTAGAGGCTAATGATGTCATTTAGAAAACATTAAAAAAATTATATATAAGGGGAATAATAGTTGTTGCTGCCAACGTTCGAACTTCGCTCTCCCGTTCGAACATAATATGCAACAAAGCGCCTGCGTTTGAAGTTTTGAACGCAAAATATGACAATAAACATTATGAGCATATATATTTTTCATACAACCAAAGTAGAATGTACAGGGGGAAAAACCAATTTCATCGCCTATTCCAGCTGTTAGTCTCATTTATATTTCCTAACTCACCCACAAACATACGGATTATCATAGTAGGATGCAAAATAAGTCACCCAAGTTGCTTCCCAACGCATTATCTGGGTTTGTCTCCCCAGCTGGAAGCAACAAGGCATCGGGCAACATTACAAACAGACGTCTAAACCACCAAAAAATATAGACCCATTGCAACTTACCTCTATTCCAGCTTCAGTTGCCCCTGTGTTGAACTTGTCCCGCGCCTTGCTCTTCAACTGTCGTCGCAAGCTTGTTCAGCTCCTCCTTTGTCCAACTCCTAGCTCGCAACTCTTTTCAAACAAGTTCACTTTTTACAAAAGGGTTTTTTTTTGTCCCATAATCTCACTCTCCCAGGAACATTTTCACAATCCCGCCACTTTTTGAGGGATTTAACTTTCCTACGTTTAAAGGAACATGGCGCCAGGCGGGAACTTAAGTTGATGGAAGAGTTGCGCGTCAAACAGGTTTTTTCCGTGGGAACCGTGTTAAGTTCCTATTCCATCCTGTCAATTCCGTGTAATAAACGGGCCCTTAGATGAGGGAAAAGATTGGAAGGAAAGATTTTGAGGGAAGATGACTTAAGAGAAAATTAGTTGTTTTGTAAGAAGAAAATGAAATGTGACAATTAGGAAAGAATCAGGAAATATTTTTTTTATCTTCATAAGTAATTAATTCAAAAGAAAAAAAATGTATTTTTTAATTCAAATTTGACAAGAATTTGCTTGTATCAAATTCGAATTTATGGATCAAATTCGAATTTTATGACGAAGCATTTATTTCAAAGAAAAAAAAAATCAAATTTGTCTAAAATATTCTCTTATCAAATTCGAATTTGTCGCATAAATCTAAATGTAATTATATTTACTTGCCTTATAAAAAATAAATGTTTTGTGAGGAGTAAATATGTGCAAAAACTTATGTTCATAAAAGGGAATTTGGATTTCACCAATTTTGGTGGGATATTATCTTTCTATCTTTAAAGAAAGATTGGTGGGCTCGGGAATTTAGGTTCCTAAATAGATTGGACGCAAGTTTGCCATGAATTTACATGCCAAACGGGTCTTAGTCGGAAGAGTGGGTAACACCTCCGGTTTTGCATTTTCTATTGGCGAATGCTCATCATGAACTTGTATAAGATTCATTGTTCAAAAAAAAAACTTGTATAAGATTCGTCATGATTTTGATTGCACGAGAATTCTACTATTATTAAAATATCACAAATTTTGTCACTTCGTTGTACCGATTAAAAAAAAAAAAAAAAAAAAAAGCATAAACCAGAAGGAGCATCAAATCCCGTTTATTCCGTCTGCGTCTGTAATGAGCATCAAATCCCGTTTATTCTGTCTGCGTCTGGAACTGTAGAAAGAAGAACCCGGTCTTCCCCACACGTGGCACCTTCTGGGAATCTCAGCCAAGACACTCATCAAGTTTCAACTCTACGCAGGAATCGCAACGTCAAACGCCAGTATCTTTTGATCGACCCCGCACCAAAGCTCAGTCAACTTGCTCCGACATGGCAGGAACGGCAACTTTTGCCGAGATCATAGACGGTGATGTTTTCAAGTACTATGCTGGTGGCGAATGGAAGAAATCCTCCTCGGGAAAATCAGTTCCCATCATCAATCCCACTACTGGGAAGACACACTTCAAGGTTCAAGGTGCTATTTGCTACCCTCACTCTTTGATCTTTAGCTTTTACAATCTCAAATTCTTATAGCTTGCTCTGATCGAAATTCAAACAGCGTGCACACAGGAAGAGGTCGACTGGATCATAGAATCGGCAAAGACAGCACAAAAATCGTGGGCGAAGACACCGCTATGGAAAAGAGCAGAGTTGCTTCATAAGGCAGCTGCAATACTGAAGGAGCATAAAGCACCCATTGCCGAGTGTCTCGTCAAAGAGATTGCAAAGCCAGCTAAAGATGCCGTCAAAGAAGTATGAAAAGCTTTCATTAAATGCATCATTATTTTACGTATTGTTTCTGACATTTTCTTCGTGGCATTGTAAATATTAAGTATAGTGGCATTTTGGAAAGTATTAATCGGGTTTTAAAGAGCGAAAGTTACTGGTTGATTTTATGTATTGCTTGCTTTTAACATTTGCGGACTAATTATACATATTCTATAAACTATGCTTTGCTTTTGATGTAGGTAGTCAGATCAGGTGATTTGCTGTCTTATTGTGCTGAAGAAGGGGTGAGAATTCTTGGAGAAGGGAAATTTCTGGTTTCTGATAGTTTTCCCGGCAATGAAAGGACCAAATACTGTCTCACTTCCAAGGTAATGGACCTACCCCTTCTGGGCGGTTCACGCCTCTTTAGACACGTGGGACCCAAACATGTAGCATTCAGTTTTATATGTTTGTCTTTCAACAGCTTTTCATTGTAGTCTTAAATGCTTGCTTACTCTTGGTTTCCATATTTTTATCCTACAATTTTACGTGGCATTCAGAGTTTAACAGCAGCAAGAATGAAGCATTGTGGTATTAAGATTATGGTTGTAATCAGGATTTGATCTGCCATTTGGTCAAACTCACTATAACTTTCTTCAACCATTTCTGTCTATAGCATATGCTTAAGCTTGTGACTGTAAATAATATATTCTTTTGGATACTTTATTTGCCGTATGCAGATTCCCCTAGGGGTTGTTTTAGCGATTCCACCATTTAACTATCCTGTCAATCTCGCTGTTTCAAAAATTGGTCCTGCACTTATCGCTGGAAACTCCCTTGTACTTAAACCACCAACTCAGGTAAGCCACCGTACATGGAGCCCAGCACACTTTTATAGTAGTTATTTCACAAGTGTGCTGCATATTTTTCTTTTTTAGTGGATCACCAGATGTATTTAATAAGTCATACAAGTTGCCTAACCCTATGTATATTTTTGTAGGGTGCCGTTGCTGCTCTTCACATGGTGCATTGCTTTCATTTGGCAGGTTTTCCCAAAGGTGTCATTGGCTGTGTGACAGGAAAGGGCTCTGAGATAGGTGACTTTCTTACAATGCATCCAGGGGTGAACTGCATAAGGTAACTCTTTAGTCATCTTATGATTAAGTTTCTTACCTATTATGAACGGTTTTGTCCCTTTTAGTTTTTTATCTAATGATTCATGTGATTTCCTACTAGCAACTGTGGTTCCAACAGATGTTTCGGCATTTTAAACCGTCATGAGCATATTTACATCACTGAATATGTTTTGGATGTCATTGCAAGAGGTATATTCTGCCACCTCCTAATTCACATTAATCTACAGTTTCACTGGTGGAGACACTGGAATTGCAATCTCAAAGAAGGCGGGAATGATTCCTCTCCAAATGGAGCTTGGGGGAAAAGACGCGTGCATTGTTCTTGAAGATGCTGATTTGGATTTGGCAGCTGCTAATATTGTAAAAGGAGGCTTCTCTTACAGGTGAGGAGTGTGTAGAACTTCTGCAAAAAAAAACAGCATAGGTTTGATCTCTCTTGATGTTTGTACAAGATTTCATGTTTGATGATGGGATCTTTTTTATATATAGATGCAATCTTCTCATTACGGCTGCATTGAATTTGACTCCCATGACATAAATATTCCTAACTCGTGTTCTGAAACAAAAAATTTATGTCAGTGGCCAAAGATGCACTGCTGTGAAGGTTGTTTTGGTTATGGAATCTGTCGCGGACACTCTGGTTGAGAAAGTCAATACTGAAGTTGCAAAATTAACCGTTGGACCTCCTGAGGATGACTGTGATATCACTCCAGTTGTCACAGTGTCCTCTGCTAACTTTATTGAAGGGTTGGTAGGGGACGCTATGAAGAAAGGAGCAACATTCTGTCAGAAGTACAGAAGGGAAGGGAATCTCATATGGCCGTTGCTGTTGGATAATGTTCGTCCAGATATGAGGATAGCATGGGAGGAGCCATTTGGTCCAGTTGTGCCAGTTGTTAGAATAAGTTCTGTTGATGAAGGAATCAACCATTGTAATGCCAGCAATTTTGGCCTTCAGGTAGAGCATCTTAAAGTATATATGGATACGTATATTATTTTTAGTCATTGATTTCACAAGAAGGGGTTGATATTTGTGTTTACTTAATTTTTATTTGCACATATTAGTTCCCTTTACTCCCATTATCTTGTTAGACCTGAACTTTGAGGAAGAAGTAAGATTCCCTTGTGATTTGTCGCCTGAATCTTCAGTTCCTTAGCCATCAAAATTACATAAATCTGTGACAATGCATTTTCTTTCCCTCATCACTTCAATCGTCTGTACAATATAATGCAGGGCTGTGTCTTCACAAGAGACATAAACAAAGCAATAATGATAAGCAATGCAATGGAGACAGGAACGGTTCAAATTAATTCAGCACCAGCTCGGGGACCAGATCATTTTCCTTTTCAGGTGCAATGTTCTCGTTCATGTTGCTAAAATGGGATCAGTTCTATAGATTGTAATCATAATTATAAAGATATATCTCAATCTGGAACAAATTCAGAGGTTTCTAAATAAGCACCATTTCTGGTTACCGTCCCTTGTCATTCATTAAAATATCAATATATATCATACGCGCATCCTAGAACAAAAATAGGCCATGCAGAGTCAGCAACATTTTTTTTCTCCATAATAGTAGATCGCTTCTATATTCACCATCTAAACATGAAAACAATGATTTGTGGCAGGGTCTGAAGGACAGTGGAATTGGTTCGCAAGGAATCACTAACAGCATTAACATGATGACCAAGATTAAGAGTACGGTAATCAACTTGCCTGCCTCTTCTTATGCCATGGGATGAGATCGATGCCTTCCCCAACAATGCTATTAATAACTTATCACCAAGAGAGGAGGTGCTTTGCTTAGCCAGTTAGCCTTATGACTTTGTTTGACGAGTTTGCTTGCACTTATAGCTTACTTGAGACCTGGGTCTCTTCAGACGGAAAATTTTAGCTTCCTGTTATGCATTGATAGAAGATGAATCATCATGAAATTACAGCCCTTCGCGTGCAGGGGACTGGTGGTTTATTGTATACAATAATACATACAGTGGTTTTGGATCTGTTTCGTCGTATAGAAATGTGATCCTGCTGCTGAACTCTCCTGTGACACGGCTTGTAATTTGTTGGATTAGCAGTGAAAATTGCTTTTCCAATGTGATTTATATAGTGGGCTTGTTTGGAACACCGGTGGGTAATCGGACTTATGGAAAAATCCGATTGGGTATAAGTCCGATTGTGAAACATGATTTATGTTTGGATGGGTAGTTGCGTAAGTAGTTTATGGAAAAGTCGATTGGAAAAAGCTTTTGTTTGGAATGACTTATGGATAAGTGATTTTTGAGATAATTATAAGAAAAAATTAAAATTAAAATTACAAAAAATATGAAAAATGCTAAATTACAAAATTTGACAATACTAAAATACATAATTTGATTAAATAAATATTGATAAGCTAGGACCGATGGGTATAAGAGACACGAACAGCAGCTTCTCAAATAAGAATTTATGATAAGCTAGGAGTTAGAGCTTTTAAAATAGGTTAAAGAAGCAAAAATACACATGTATTTTACTCTCGGGAGCGCCCAGCACCATATGCTTTTTTTTGGAGTAAAAATAAACATGAACTTTCTCAAATGGAGCAAAAATACCATCTCCGTTAAACATCTTAAACGTCCGTTACTTTTTACGTTGTGGGCCCCACCTGTCATCTTTTTCTCCCTATTTCTCCTTTATCTCTCTCTCTTTCTTCTCTCTTCCGCATCCATTTGTGGTAGCCTGCATCTTCTGATTGGGAGACAAATCTCCTCTCACATACTTACCATATACAAAGTAATAAGTGCTTATTTGGGATCACTTTTGAAATCCCAAAAGTGTTTATTCATATAAATGGAGACAAATCTCCTCTTACATACTTACCTCATATACTGTAAATCACGATTGAAAAGCTGTTTTTGAAAGTTTCAATCATTTTTTCAAACAAGCACATATAAGATGAGTTTTGCGAACGTGCTTTTTAAACGTCAACTTAAAAGTTAGCATAGAGAGTTTCTGCATAAATTACTTGACTTCTCTCTTTGGCGATTTTTGTGTCCACCACCATTCTACGGTTAAAAGTATGAGTAGAATTAAACTGCTTAAATATTCCAAGGAAAAATGACTTTTCCCTCTTATATACAAAAAAAACTAACAGCGTATCAAATTTTTGTTTTGCGAGTAAAAATAAAATGTTTAGTGTTTTATTTATTTTTTTCTTGAATAAATTATCCCTATAAGATTTCGAGGTAGGAAATTTTAATTTTAGAAGAATCATATGAATTATTTTTAAAATACGGGCCCATGGAGAAATTTTTGTAGGGTTAAATAGTAAATCCACTCCGGAAGTATACGCCAAGAGCAATTTTCCCCTAAGTTTTTTTTTGGACCAATGTAGCCCCAGAAGTTTAGAAACATAGCGATGTATGTTAACCTTTGTTGGTAAAAAGTTAACGGTCAATGTCACTTTTTAACTTGATCAACTTTAGGTTTTTAACGAAAAAGGGCAAGATTGCTACGTTTTCAAACTTTTGGGACTACATTGAGCCAAAAAAAATTCCAAGGAAAAATTGCTCAGGACACGTATTTTCGGGGCAGATTTGCTACTTAACCCATTTTTATATACTAATTCAACGCAAAACGAATATACAAACATGATTATTCTATTTTATATATAATCTAAAATTTAATATATAATTTTTTGTATATTATTTTAAGAAAATGTATATAGGGATCTGTACTTATTCCCTCTTGTCCTAAATATAGGACAAAATTTGTATTGTAAATTGTATTACAAACTTTATCTTATATTTAATATCAGATGTAGTATTTAATAATGTATTTCATTTCAAATTTGAAATTATAAGGTGATGTGATTGGAATGTTATGTTCCCATATCCTATTCATTTTGAGGAGAGGGATATATACACACACACTATTTTTTTTTGTATGTGTTCTTTTTTTTTATATATATTATAGACTATAGTATTATTGATAACTCATTTTGTAATTTAAAATAAGTCATCCTTTTCCATTTGATATTAAAAATGATATGGATATGTGTGTGTGTGTGTGTGTTAGAAAACATGCAGCCGTGAGAAATTCAAGTTGATTTCTTGAGATTGATCTCACTCACATTGTTGAGAACATGCGAGGGTATGATTTCTCCCTCCACCCTTCCTAGTATTTCGGAAGCTAGCACAGTTGCTCTTTTTTGGCGTAGTGCATCTGGTGTCCCAGGATAGGCCATCTTTCAGGCACATCAACGGCCACAAATTAATCCGGACCGAGACTGGGTTGGCCCCTTTTAGGGGAAAGCCTCTATCACCCACGCACGCTGCATTCTCACGTTTCAAACTCAAGACCCGTGGTTAAGCTAGGACAACCCCTTATCAACTGACCTAAGCGTTTGGTGGTAGCGCAGTTGCTCTTTAATATATTGAGAGAATGCATGGCGATCATTTCTTTTTATTTGACGACGGATTTCCTTTAAAGACTTATAGCGTAAAAGGTGTGTAGCAATCATTCAACATGTTCAATATTTTTAATAAACAAATAATTTTTTTGCCCTATATGTCTTTTTTATTATGCATCTTACTCATGTTTGATAGCCGAGCTCTTTTTAAACAACTGTGTGAAGCAAATATGAGTATCAATAATAGAATAACAAAAACAGAATAACGCTATCTTGTTTTTATGATGTCGTATGTAATTAAATTAATTAACGAATGATCTTAAATAATTATAATATTTAAATAGTACAAGACTACTGTATAACCTAAATAAATGAATATTTAGAGAAAATAATCTTGAAAAAAAAAATTTAGGGACCAAAGCATTATGTTTTTTTTTTTCCCTCAGAGCATTATGTTTATTATATTAATTATAAGACAAAAGTACATTTACTTTGAAATGTTGGCTGTGGCTAGCTTTTTTCCTGCACTGTGCCATCACAAAATTGCATATATGCCCTCCTTTTTTAACTTTATTATGTAAAGATTACACATTTTCTTGCACTTGTTTGTATCAGCCTTAAATGTGTCCGCGCTTCTCTACGGTGAAGTCAACACCAACAGAAAGCACTAATCAGTGTTCATTCTCTCATTGTGAGTAAGCTAGAAACTTGTGGAAACTGATTTTAAAACCTAACTATTTATCTCAATTTTTCTCTGACAACTTGCAGGTTTGACTTAACTGGAATAGCAGACATAAGCCTGGAAAAAGGAGATTTCATAACTTCTCATGGACAATAATCTTTAGCATGGTGTGTTGGATTCTTTGGATATCCAGATTTAAATTTCTATTTCAGGGAGAGAGCACAAAAACCAGAGAGATGTTACACCGGTGTAGTTACCTTCTTATAAAAAATGGAGCGAATCAAAAGCTAAACCACCCGATTTTCCAACTAGACAAGATAGAAGGGAAATCCTGGACACCTCCTCTTGAGAACACAGTCCGCATTGATGTGGACGGATCGGTGCATCAACAACACCAAGCGACATGCGGGGGAGTGTTAAGAAATACTCAGGGAGAATGGTTGATGAGTTTCTACAAACCCCTTGACCTACTTTCTGTTATTGAAACTGAAATTTATGCTATCATGATAAGGTTACAGATTGGTCTTCAGATGAGGTTACAGAGAATTGTCATATACTCTGGTTCTCTTAATACCGTCAATATCTTTATGAGAGATTGCCCTACTGATCATCCCCTTAAAGACATTATTGGGGAGACTAGAGACTTTCTGTTCCGAGATTGAGATGTGGAGCTTCATCATACTCCAAGAGAAAACATCTCTTGTGTTGATTATATAGCCAAGGAGGGCCGTAGTGTTGCCATTGGTGCCGATGTGGTTATGGTCACAACTATCCCCAGAAGTTGCCTTGATATGGTTTTAAAGAACAGGCGATCCTGTCACTCCTAGTATCTTTCTATTTGTTGTATTAAGGGCTAGAGTCTTATAATCTAGTTCCTATTTCTCTTTTTCAAGTTTCGGCTTGCCTATATTGTCCAAAAAAAAGTGTTCACTCTCTGATTAGTTTTTTTTAAAAAAATAATAATAATATAAACCATGGTTATGAGATTAATAACCTTAAATCACTGGTCTAGAAAGAAGACAATACCTTAGAAAAAATATTACTGCACTATTTATTGGAGCCGCCAAGACAAGAAGCCTAATCACCGAGGATTGTTTATACTATAGTACTCATCTAATTCTAAATATAAGACATAGTTTGAAATAAAAGTTACACTATGAATAATATCTTATATTTAGGATCAAATGTAGTAACATTTTTTCTACAATTGGGAGAATGATAAAATAAATAACTTTAAAACTGCAAAATACCAAATCAAGTATTTCTTATAAAATAAATTGTGAATTTCTTATCAAATTTCATAATTCCTTTATCAATTTTTGGTAACAAACCTAATTTAGAGTTTTACAATATACTGTATCAAAGTTCATTTTCTGTCATTTCCCCTTATGTTGGGTTTCAGAAGTCATGTTTTTTTCAATAGTGCGCAAAATGACAGTTTTTTTTTTTTACTTTAGAGTGATCTAATAGATATATCAACTATTTAGGCATATATGACTTCAAGGAATTTAAAGATGAAGTTGTGGATTTTATACTCCAGGTAGCAAAATAATAACAATAATAATAATAGTAATATGGGTGTGTGTGGACTCCCTCTCCTATGGGGAAAAGTTTTAAATAACCGATTCTTTATTTTTAGTGTGGCTAAGATCAACGGGGGAGATCAAATGGATTTTTTGTGGAGCCCGGATCTTTCAAAAGTTGATGGTGGGGTGTGTGTGAACTGTGAAGTGGGATTTTTTTTTTAGCCTATGTGGCGATGTGTGAGGCCGGCCGGGGAAAAAGCTTAGCGAGACAATTTTAAGAGATTATCAAATTTTCATTTTAGTATCAAAAATAAATAAATCATTTTTGACCGATTCATGCAATTTCTCGTGGAAGAAGTTAATGCGTAAAAAGTCAAACTCTATCACATGCAAGTGTACGTATCCATCGAGAAGCTAGAAAGAAACAGTAATCATGTGTGCTCAAATAAATATGCGAGGGAGAACAACTATGAGGTGTTTAGAAAAAGACTTGACAATTCAGAAATTCTAATAACCGTTGAGACTTATCACTTTGGTCTTATTTATAAGTTCTTTTTAACTAAAAAATTTAGTCCTATTTATAAGTCCACTTTGACCAAATAAATGAGATTATGACAATTTTGCCCATATCATATTATTGTACCAATGAAAATAGAAAGAGAATAAAGAGTTGAAAGGTACCCATTCATAAATAAGGGTAAATTTGAAAATTTATCTCATAATCATTGAGCTACTTACCTTTCATTGGTATGTGTGATTTGGTAAAAAAAAAACTTATAAATAGGACCAGACTTGTATGATTAAATCTTCTTTATAATCAAATCTCTTCTTTAGAACCACGCAATAACTCTCCCTAATTTATACCATGACATAAATATATTCAAAAGTTATGTTTATTGATTATTGGTGCCAAAAAAAAAAAAGGGGAACAAAATGAAAACAACACATACCCCCTCCGTCCCTTCTTATAAGTTTTAAATTTGTGAATAAACATGGTCTAAAATATAAACTCTCTATTATGTGTATGTCAAAACATTGATTGTGTTTTGTTGATTGTATTTATTATTTTTATTCTTTATTTCTTATTCTCTTTATAAATAAAGACATAGTCGGAATTCGCAAAAAGGGAGCATGGAAAAAAATACATTTATTTGAATATTTACTACTTTTAACTAATTTTAGATATTTTACTAATCAACATTAATTATTTATTAATTAAAGCTTATAATTAACAAGGATAAAGTATATCATCAAAGTAAACTAAATATAAATTAAGAGCAAATTATAGCTACTATTTTGGAGTAACATATGATAAAGGATAAAATCACAGTCTAAAATTCACTTTGCGAGCAACGTCAAATCGATCAAATTACATTATAGGAATATCTTGAAGTTTGTCTTATTCATAATATACAATTTTGATGCCCTATATTGATATTCATTGGTGGATTAAAATTCAGGACCAACGCATATACTCGAACGTTGTATATTCAAGTTATTGAGGGTAGGGGTGAGCAAATTAAAACCGAAACCGAAAACCGAATAATTCGGTGTTTGGTTTTTTCGGTTTGGTTCATTTTTTAAAGTAGCTTATTTCGGTTTTTGCAAAATTATTTCGGTTAAAACTGAAAAACCGATTTTTTTTTTAATTTTTTTTTTGGTAGAAATAACCAAAATTAATTAAACGATGATGCGTATGTATGAGTCGACCCAACCTTATGAGTCATGACCTTGGCCCACCTCAATGAAGACCAATCTGGGACATCCAGACCCAACCCAATTCCACTTTCCATCATTATTCCATGTTTTGATTTTAAAATCTGCAACCTATTGTCATACAAGTAAAAATCGATATATACAAGATGGTTCATGTAAAGTATATTATAGCTAGGTTGCACTCAATAGTCAATATTGTAGATTGATTCAGAAAAAAAAAACAGATTGGCCATTTTACAAAATTAACCCAAATAATAAGGCCCAACTTAAGCCCAAAAACCGAATTAACTATAAAACCGAACTGAAATATTTCGGTCTTTTCGGTTCGGTCTTTTCGGTTCTTCGATTTCGGTTCTTTTTTAAAATATGTGTTTTTCAGTTTTAACCGAAAACCGAATGCTCACCCCTAATTGATTGTGAATCAAAACTATGAGAAATTCGGTGGATCCTACTCTTGCTATGGGAGAAGGCAATAGGAAATTCCCTTTGATCAAATTGGTGGAAGAAATTGGGGAAATTATGATGTTTACTTATTCCATCCGACCTTTTAACTTCATCATGAGAGAATGTGATGAGAGACCAACATAGAATTGGTTTAACGATTTAAGGTCCTGCTAGATCTGGGTTTCGAGTTTAATTTTTAGAGGAGGCACTTATGTTGAGAGAGGCAGACATAAACTCCAAATCTAATACTCCCTCCGGTCCTAATTATAGAATATATTTAACCGACTTTGGGAGATTAAGGAAATGAGTTAATTTAGTTAATTTTACTCATTTTCCTAAAATATCCTCATATAAATTTAAAATGACATAAGTAAAAGTGAATTAATAAGCCTTGCCACATACATCTTCGATCTAAAATTTTCTTTTCCACACACTTTCTAATTGAATTAATTGTCTTACTATATATATATATGTGTGTGTGTGTGTATACATATAAATCTATATATATATACACACACATATATATATGCATACACAGGGGCGGACCCAGAAAAATATTGAAGGGGGGCACCATTGGCTGGGAGAGTTGGGGATTCAGGGGTTCGGGGGTAGCGTCCCCGATTTTTTTTTTTTTAGTTTTAAATGCATTAAAAAACAAAAGAATATAAACATGAAAAGAAAAGAATATCAAAAAAATATTCATGAAATCAAGTGAACACTGATGATGTAATAAGATAGGCAATTATTTTACAAACCTGTCATTTAGAAAAGCAAGGCTAAGTCTTTGTTAGACATGTAGTTATATAAATTACTGATGAAGGGTGAAGTATTTCAATAAGTTCAAATACATATATTTTAATAACAAAAGTATATTACAATAAAAATAATTACAATGTCATCATTCTAGGCCTTATTTTTTGGAATTCCATCATAATTGTCTTATTATCAATGCTATCAAATACATCTTTTTCAATATAAGGCACTAAACAATCATTCAACCATTCATCCTCCATCTGATTACGAAATGCAATCTTGATGTATTAATGGTGAATATTTAATTTAAGGGTGTGAAATTATTCAAATATGTATTAATTTAATTATTATTATTATTTTTAAAAGAAAATCTTAAATTCAAGGGGGGCACTTGCCCCCCTTGTACATAACTTGGGTCCGCCCATGTGTAACACACACACAGATATATATATATATATATATATAATACATGTGTGTGTGTGTACACACATACATATATATATATATCTACACCCATATATTGACTGAGACACACACACAAATATACATATATGTATACACACACATATACATACATATATATACAAACACATATATATAGACACACATGTATACATACATACATACATACATACATACATGTATATATAGACACACACATGTATGTGTGTGTGTTTTAATTATACATTGGCAAATTAACATCAATCGATAAATAAATTAAAATCTAAAAGTTTAAAAGTTTCACTAACTGGAAGAAACTATGCAGTTACATACATATACTCATCAAAAACCAAACACACTTGAGAGAATAAAAAGGAAGAATTTGACAAAAATTAAAATTGTGTCCTATAATTAGGACCAAAACCAACTCTCAAATGTTGTACTATAAGTAGGATTGGAGGGAGTACCAAATGACAATATAAGAAAAAATGTAACAACAGAGATAGACTGAAATGTGGAGATACACTATACATATAAAGAAGGGATAAGGGTCTTAAATGCCATGGAAGTTTTCGCTCAGGAGCACTGGTAAGACGGAAGTTTTTTTTGGACAAAAAATGCCACGGAAGTTTACAAAACGTAGCAATTTTGCCTCTTCGTTAATTTTGACCGTTAAGTTTAACTGAGTGCACACATGGCATGCCACCTCATCAATCAAAAGTATCAATTTTGCCTCGGAAGTTTTCACTGAGGAGTAATTTTGCCCCGGAAGTTTTCTCTAAGGAGCAATTTTGCCCCGAAAGTTTACAAAACGTAGCAATTTTGCTCTTCTGTCCCCATTTATTAAATTTGACTATTAAATCAGTCAAAGACCACACATGTCATGCATTGAAAGGGTCAAACTTGGAGTCGAGAAGGAAATCTTGAGATGTTGAGCTCAAGCGACTAGAATTTTGTTAAGCGGCCAGTCGAAAAGGCTCGAAAGATGTCGCATGGCAGAAAACATAACTTATAATCTAAGCAAATGAAACACAAAACGAGAAATGAATTGTTCCAAAAATTGGTTGGTAAAACAAATCAATAGTGATAATATTTACGTTTGTATAGACTAATCATTTGCTTAGATCATAAGTGATCTTCCTCACAGGTTTTGCGATAGACCTTTCGATCCCTTTGACCATTTTGGCTTTAAAAGTTGCAGCTACCTTGAGCTCAACATCTCAAGGATCTCTTTCTTTGGCTCCAAGTTCGATCTTTTCAAGGCATGACATGTGTGATCTTTGGCGATTTAATAGTCAAATTTAATATTGGGGACGAAGGGCAAAATTGCTACGTTTTGTAAACTTTCGGCAAAACCGCTTGCTCCTGAAAGTGAAAACCGGGCAAAATTGCTTCTCAAAAAAACTTCCGAGCGTAATTGATCTTAACTCTTATTTGAAAGATGAGGTGGCATGCCGCGTGTGAACTCAATTAAACTTAACGGTCAAAATTAACGGAGGGGCAAAATTGCTACGTTTTTGTGAACTTCCGTGACATTTTTGGTCCAAAAAAAACTTTCGTTTATCAATCTTTCCCGAAATAAAACTTTCGTGGATTTAAGACCCTTATCCCTATAAAGAAAACATCTTATGTGCTAACTTTTTGGCTAGTGGAGTTCATATCACAAAAGACGGTGTTGGTTCTGAATATTCCAAATGACTGCTTAGGCGTGCTTTTAGAAGGTAAACAATACATTTGTTAAGTTTTATGTGGTTTTTAATTTTGTTGAGAGTTCTTCCTATATTTTCATCTTACGCGTTAGCTTGCCTCTCCAAGTTTTAGAAAGGAAAAAAAAGAAAAAGAAATTAGAGAGCTTACTACACGAGGCGAGCCAAAAACCTGTGTTCATGTTTTTAGGAAAGCAACTATGCATGCAATCATAAACTGATTCAAATGACATATGATATGGTCACACAAATAACAATAATTACAGGTGAAAACCGGTCCGACTTTAGCCTATCCTATAACAAGTGAGTGAGCATGTGCCTGTGGCTTGTGATATGTTTTTATTTTTTTAAGCATAAGCACATGACATAAATAGAGGCTTGATTTGGTCTAAAACCTGCTAAAAACCTTATATTTTTAAGAACTTCAAGTAAGTTAACAAGCTCAAATGCTACACAAGCCAATCATAGGTTTTCACCTAAAGACGGGCATAGACATTCAAAAGGGCCCCTTTTAAACAAGTTGGAAATAACCATAATTAAGTAAATTCATTCAAATTACAACAAATCAATCCAAATTATCCAAAATACATTATAAATAGAGTAAATACCCTTTTGGGTCCCTGGAAAAAAACACGGACCCCATTTTGGTCCCTCACACAAAGAAATGCCATTTTAGTCCCGAAAAGGACGAATAAGGGTCGATTTGTGAACATTTTTGGTCCTAAAATTTTTCCAAAAAACCCTTTTTAGTCCATAAAAAGTATCATTTTAGTCCTATGGATGAACGAAAATGGGGTCCGTGTTTTTTGTCAGGGACTCAAAAGGGTATTTACTCTTATAAATATAGCAAATAAATATTATATGAGATATAAATATTTTTTTATCTTTTTAATGTATAAACATGTTAGGTTTAAAGGCTTATCAGCTAGGCTTTAACAATTAACAAAATAAGATTGACCTTCTTACACAATATTAATGCCTTTGAATAGAGTTTGGCTTGACCTTTTTTACAAAAAGGTTAAACTATAGGTTCCTGACAGACTGTTTAGCCTATTTTTACCCCTACCAATCAATCATTAAGTAATGTTGGAGCCTAACAACCTCAATTTTTAGCAATTTTCTTGGGTTATGACTGAGGCCCAGTCTATCATGACCATGCGATGATTAATTATAGTTTTATTTTTCACTTGGTCTCTAACCTTTTTATTTGTTCAATCGGGAAAAAAGTACAAGAAACGTGCCACAACACTAATGCTACCTATTATTTTTAAAATTTTTACAATTTATGTTATGAATGAGATCTTATATTAAATACTATATGTATTATAATTTGTTCCCGATGTTTGATCATTCCTGCAGGCTATATATGTATAGTTTAGTACATTGCATATAACTTGAAGAATACAAACTAGGGCGTTGAGCTCATAAATGGGGGTATCCTATCATAGATTTCACATTAATGCTGATTTATATATATTTTTTATTTGATCAAGTGTATAATCTCTTCATGAGTTTTCGTTTCTTCCAAAAAACATGCTTACTTATATTCGAATTTGTATATATATATATTTTTTACAAAGTGAGATTGGTAACATTTTAATATGAAGTGCATATACTCATAAGCAGATATAAGTATTATGATTGACAATTTGCCTAATTTTTAAATGACTTATTGTCTAGTTACACAAAAATATTTTGGATATATTATATCACATATGTTTTAATTAATTAAGTTTTTTAATTAATATATTGTAATATGATAAATAAGTCTTAAATTAAATACAATTTATAAGTTATTGTATACATGCCTACTTGAGATTCTGTGTCAACACATATTGATCGACAGACCAATTCGTAGCTGTATCCTTTGACGCAATGACTCCCATTACCATTACACACGTTTCTCATAAAATTATACCTCATCAAACACGAAAATCGTAGAAGAGATATGATGAGATTTTTTGAATTAACCGCAGTAAGAATTGGTACATTATTAGACACCAAATTAAATTACTCTTACATTTTAATCGAACACTCATGTCCCTTAAACCGAATTTATTATATTCCGTGTTAGGATATTTTTGAGCTCAAAGAATTGTTGTCAAACTCGTGAGTTGACTCTCCAAGTTTAGCGTTTTTACATTTTTAGCTTATAAAATTGAGTTAAGTTATTGATAAACTCATGGTCATTGTAGAGTTGGTTAAATTCATGAGTTAATATGCCGATGTTACCGTTTTTACGTTTACAGTTTACAAAATCGTGTTAACTTTTTTTATTTTATCAAATTCAACGGCTTTAAATATAAAGTTTATAGAGATTTATTTGTTCAATATAATGTTGATGAATTTAATTTAATTTATTTAAATTTTAAAAATATTTAAACCAAATTGTTTTTAGTTTTTATATTTTAATTAAAAACTCTTACGAGTTTACAATTCAAGCGTCTGAGTTTACCAAATTATCATGGGTTTATTTACACTGGGCGAGTTTGACAACTAAAAAATGAACAAAATATAAAACCATAACGTGATCTACAACATTTTTAATGCCATGTATCGCAAAAAAAATGTACAGATCCGACAAAGTGAATCGAATGTCTGTATCATGGACAATAATTGGAACCCAAAATTACAACGTTAAATGCTGACAATTATATTACGACTTAAATTTATTGCCGTCGTTATTATTTATTAATTAAAAGGGTTGGATTTAAATACGCAAAGAATGCCCATAAATTTCAAAGGAAATGTCTAGTTTACTGGAAAGGAATGCATCAACCATATTTGGCATAAAAAAAAAAACCAATTCATATTATTTCCGATATAATATATATCATGAACTTGTAATGCAAATGAACCATGCTATACAAAGTATCTATGAAAAATATGTACATGTTCATGTTTCTAATTGAAATCCAATCTATATCTTTCCAGAAATGCAATATCACAATAGGAAGAAAAAAAATCGTCCAAAAGCCCAACAATTTTTCCCTTTTTTAGGGACAAAGATACAACTATTCAACATTTCCTTACGTAGGGACTAGGGACCGAACGCGCCTTTTCGCAAAACTCGTACTAGATGAGTTTATTAATAATTATTATGGGTCCAAAAAAATCAAACAATATTTATTAAGCCGTTTATTTTCATGCCAAAAATGAAAAAGACTATCAGGGAAATAAAATAAATTACTTACCATATATTAAAATATGCATGTAGGCGAGAAAATGGGAAATGAAAGCCAGCGGGCCCGGGTGGGCAAGGAGATCCAAAAAGCGGATTCGAAGCCCCAAATTTAACTCGAATTCACGAACCCGCGAAGTCCGAGCGGAGTTCCGCTGGATTCTCTCTTAAAAGCGCTCAAAAGAAATTGCCTAGGAAAGAAGGACAGCAAAAGTAGAAAAAATTTAATTCCTTTTGTATATATATTGCAGTAATTTGCACAAGCGACTTTCATCCTCAAAAAAATTTCTTGAAATTCTCACTTTACTTCTCTCTCTCCTTCCCTCTGTCTCCACTCAGAGGAAGAAAATAAAAAACCCTAATCTTTTTTATTTTTAGCTGAGAAATTCACCCATTTACTCACTGGTTTTGAATCCACTGTCTCTGTCTTCGATTCGAGCGTTTCTAGGGCTTCAATGGAGTGAACCCACCGAAATTACTGGAGGTTTGTCGAAGATCTAGAGGTAGAGATTCGCACACAGCACCAATGACGTCCGCTGATAGGGAGCTCGAAGAGCAGCTTCTCGAAGCTGGAAACAAGCTACTGGATCCTCCGTCGTCTGTCGATGAGCTCCTCCCTCTTCTTGATGTAAGCATGCCTTTCCTCATTATTTTTAATTTCTACCTTCAATTCCATTCCTCCAATGTCTGCCCTCCCCCTTCAGCTTCTACTTGTGTTTTGTGGAGTTTTTCCAGTCTGCCACTTCTATGAGCTCTTGGTTTCTCGAGGCCTGGGGTCTATATTATTTGGCGTTATTGAAGCTTGTTTTTCAACGCCGTTTGTTCTGTTGATCCATTCCCTCCTTGCATGTGGCTACCATGCTTATTCTTGCCCTATTGTTAGTTTTTCTGGAAAACCATTTTTTTTAAAAAATCTTGTGTTGCACCTTCATTTCACTCGTTTGTAATTTGTAATATATGAATAAGTCTAGTGGAGCCCTGCAATCGTAGGCCCGCAGCCGATTTTTTATTTTATTTTGGCTATGGCATTCTAACGTGGAGTTGGTAGTAAACACAAGTTCCTGGAAGGAGCAATACGAACTTATTCCACTGCTTTTTTCAGGCGTTTACAACCATGTGAGACCATTTACGGAATTTATTAAGTTAGCACAAACGTTCTTCAATACAATTGTATTTAGGCCATTCTTCCAAAAGATAAATAGATGTTATCGGGGATTCATGTTGGTAACGTTGTTTTTCAATATGCCTGTATTATATTTCAGAATATCGGATGAGTTATAATTTCATAACTTGTAATTACTTGCTGCTTAAGAAAATACATATGATTTCAGATGCCTGAACTTATGCAAGTCCCTTTATTGCTATTTTAACCCGTAAGGATTTGGAACCTGAGATGGAAGAGGACTAGTATTAACATTGTTATGCCCCATCTATAATATTAAATTCATTAGTGAGTAATTGGGATCCATTTCCATATTTATATGGGAAGAGTTATAATTTCATAACCCTCAATTACTTCCTGCGTAAGAGAATACATATGATTTTAGATGCCTCACCTTATGCCAGTGCCTTTATTACTGCAAATTCTAACCCGTAAGGATTTGGAAACCTGAGATGGAAGAGGACCAGTAAGGATTAACATTGTGATGCCCCATCTGTAATATTAAATTCATTAGTGAGTAATTGGGAGCCATTTCCATGTTTTTGTCTGAAGAAGTGACAAATACCTAATCTATTTTGTCACTTCACACCAAAAGAAGAAAATATTTCAATCGTAAATGTGGGGAAGATTATTCATTGCATTACCTTCAATTTTCTATAATCCTCGTTTGGTTAGAGATGTATTTGTAGATTTTTTTTGTTGGCAAATAATGCAAATGAATTCTATGCATTACTAACTTGTGTGTTAGAGAAGTATCTTTTGAATTTCCATACCGATGAGCAACAGTTATTAGCTTAGCAGATTGCGGAATCTGTTAAGTATCTGAAGTTGGATTCTTTTTCATTTTTATCTTGAAAATTTAAATTAAAAGTGCTGTTGTGAAGTTAATGTAATATTTGTTGGAGGATATGAATATGTTAAAAAATATACTTCACAAATTTGTGCTTACCGACCTTAAAGGGTGAGCATGAGTTAGATCTGATGCAATCCTTATGTCTTCATATTATAGCAAGTTGAGAGTTGCCTATCAAGGGTTGAGCAGTCCCCTTCCAGATCTATGCAAAATGCTCTCTCTCCATCATTGAAAGCAATGGTTGCTGAACAACTACTGAGGCATTCAGATGTTGATGTAAAAGTTGCAGTTGCTTCTTGCATCAGCGAGATCACAAGAATTACAGCTCCAGAGGCGCCTTATGATGATGATCAGATGAAGGTATGTGCTTCTTCCATTATAAATTTCATGGATTAGATCACTATTTTGTTACTACTTTCACTGTTAAAGTTTTCATATGCCTTTTATTTGTAGGAGGTCTTTCAATTGATTGTATCTTCATTTGAAAATCTACTTGATAAGTCAAGCCCATCATATAAAAAGAGGACCTCAATTGTTGAAACTGTTGCGAAGGTCAGGTCATGTGTAGTAATGCTGGATCTTGAATGTGATGCCTTGATCGTGGAGATGTTTCAGCATTTCTTTAAGGCTGTAAGGTAAGGACTTTTGTGTCTTCATGTAGAATGGTCTTCTTCAGTGCATTTTTTCATTTCATGCTTTGCCCAGTTTGTGACGACTGAAAACCTTGATCTTGGGAGGTCTATGATTTAGAGTAGATTCATGCAAACAGCCAGTGCATTGCTTTCAAATCATGATTTGTCTATTTATGACTTATGAGAGAGATTACTTGTAGTGATATATGCTTAAAATTCAGAATATCCTGTGATGCTAGCATCATCTCTTGTTCTGTGTGAAGGATTAAAATCCATTTGATTCTTTATGATAACTTAATGTTAATCCCTCGGCTTATGATCCTTTTGTTTTAATATACTACCTCCGGTAAGATCTAGTTGCACTACAAACTAGATTTTTTATTAATGGTTGGAGGTGGTGTTTCTTAAATAGTCAGATATCGGCATTCATTGCACACTTGATCTTTTTACTTTTTGCATAAGCGATATTGAAGCATAAACAGTCTGCTGAATTATTGCAGCAGTGATTACAAGACATGCTTTAGGCATCCACGCCAACCTGTCTTAGAAGTTAGAACATGGCAGATATTGCCTTTTTATTGGTGGTTAAAATTGGTCAGTGCTCGTAGCCCAGAGATGAGTGGGAACTTGTTCTGTTTACGATAAAAAATAGTATATATGTTACATCATTAAATTGTTAGTGGTTTGTCCTTGATGAATCGGGGTCTTGTGCTAATAAACCTTGTGAGTATAATGTATCCTTGATGAATCGGGGTCTTGTGCTAATAAACCTTGTGAGCATAATGTATCTTATGTGGTTGCATTCTTCCTTATCTTACTTTTACTTTGTGTAAAAGGAATCACTTAATTCAGCTGGAGATATCTCTAATGCATGAACTTGTTTGTGATGGCTTTTTTTTTTTTTTTTTTTTTTTTTTTTTTTTTTGAAAATTTCAGGGAACATCACCCAGAAAGTGTTTTTTCATCCATGGAGATTATTATGACCCTTGTTATAGAGGAAAGTGAAGAGATATCTCTGGACTTACTTGCTCCTATCTTGGCCAGTTTGAAGAAGGACGAGGTTGGTATTAGAAAGTTTAGATCTCATTCCTTGGGTGGGTAATGATTTTGCTACTAAACTCTGTTTTTGTTACTTATGTGGTTCAGGGGGTTCTGCCACTTGCTAAAAAGCTAGGGGAGAGAGTCCTTGAAAGTTGTGCAACCAAGCTTAGACCATACTTGGTGCAAGCAGTGAAAACCCTGGGTATCTCTTTGGATGATTATAATAAGGTTCTCGCTACAATATGCCAAGAGACACCTGTTAGCGTGGAGCAAAATGATGTATGTACTGGTGAACATGTTGTAAGCTTTCTATTGGTTTCATGTAAAGTAACAGTTAATTGGCTTTAAGTACTTCTTATGACATGAAAGGTTCATTTTGGTTCAACTGCTTTCCATCTTCAGGTAGATGAGAGCAAATCAGCCAAAGAACCATTGGAGGATTCAACTCAGGTATATAATAATTTTGTTCTGGATTTTATCCCTTTTGCATACCTTGCACATTGTATGAAGGCATTATTTTCATTTGATCAGGCTGTTATAGAGGATTCAGGAGAAGCTCCTCCTCCTCAAGAAGTTAATACTGTTGAAGACAAATCTCCCAAGTCAGTCATGAGCAATGGCACTGCACAGACTGGGGAAGATAACTCTTTGGTTGATGACAAGTCTGAAAATAAGCAAGTTGGTGCTGACCCTTCTGATCAATTGAAGGGCATCAATGAATCAGGTAACGAGGAGTGCAATAATTTGGATGCTGGTAAGGTTGACAAAACTGAAAAGGTTGAAAAAAATGAACAACAGCCCGAACAAACCTCTGAGAAGAAGGGAAGGACATCTAATTCAGAAAAGGCAGAACCTTCTGAGGGTCACACTGTAGCTATTGAGAAGGAAGATGATAAACTGCCTGACTCTAATCCTGAAAGCAAGGACATTCAGAGCTCACCTAAAAGTGATCATTCTGCTGAGCCAGCTGCACACCCAGAGAATGATGTAGAGACTGATGTTAATGTTTCATCACCCAAGGCAGTTGAGGATGAACCTGAAGTTGTTGCTTCCCCACCTACTGAAAGTCTTCCTGATGAAAATCGTTCGAAGAAATCTGGGCGAACAAAGAAGAAGGGTAGCTCTGTCAAAGGAGGGGCAGAACCTGCTGAGGATGATTCCAAAAAGGTCTTTGAAGAGACCAGTGATACTGAAGCAAAGCCTGCCACACGCTCATCCAAAAAGACGCCTGGTGGGAGATCTGACCAGAAGAAAACTACTGTGGTAGTTTCAGCCAAAAAAGGAAGTCAGGCTGCAAGTGATCCAGATGTGAAGAAGATCTCTGCTAAGAAAGTAGATGAAAGTGACAAGAGTGGTGGTGGATCCTCTGCTAGGCAGTCGGAAGACAGGAAAAAGAGGAAACGGGGGAAAAATACTTCTGATGCTTTTGTATCAAAATCCGGTAAAGATGTGGATAAGGTATGTCTGGGTATGTCAGGGGACAGAACCTGTTTCTTTGCTAGGATTTTTTATATAATCAATCATTAGTCAATGTCTAAGAAAATTGTTGAAAGCCTCATTATTAGTAATGCAATTTATCTTGGGTTCCTTGCATTTGCATGAGCCTCCGCTCAAGTTACAATATGATCCTTGTTTAATGGAATGATTAATGGAATTGTCCCAAATTATGTAGGAAACTTTGTCTTTGCCAAAGTCAGGGACAAGATCTGCAAAAGATGAAGAACAGCCAGAGGAGACTGCAAAGTCAAACTCGAAGAGAAAACGAACTCCTGGAAAAGAAAATGTATGCATCTCTTTCCCCCCAAGTTATAAGTTACATGTGCATTTGTAATGGCCTGTGTTTTGGAAAAGTCTCTACTCCTTTACAAGACAAATATGCTGGTTGCTTGCTGCTGGGTCAAATCTGATGCAATCTGTTTTCAGAGTATAGTTGATGTGAAATTCCATTAATAGATGTCAATTTTCCTTGTGGGCTTTCACCATCTTCTATTTTTTTATATTTTGAGCTATTCTCTTTATTGCTTTAGTATTACTGTAAGTGATTGATTATATGCCAATATTCATGATTTTATTGCTCAGAATTTTGTGCTTTTCCTTGTTAATTTAAAATATTCAGTTTCTTCTCAGTTTGATTTTTGATCAACTCGTTTACAGGCATCTGATACCAAGGAACATGGTGAAGAACTTGTTGGTTTACGGGTTGAAGTTTATTGGCCAAAGGATCGTAGGTAAGTTCCTGCTGTTTCAAATGCTATCACTGGATATTTTGGTTGAGCATGGAGTCTTTTATGCCGGTTTGGATTAAATTGTTATCTTTATTTTCTGATTACACAGTTGTATTTGCTAGGTCACTGGGTCACCTTTTCTTGTATCTTCAATTTAAAATGTTACCTTGTGCATCTACTATGCCATTTTTTCCATTACATTTTGTGTATATTGCAAGTTCTAGAGGTTGTGAGTGTTTGCTGTCTTAACTTTTCTGTTTATCATCTTCTGTGGCACTTGAATTGAGTTAGTGTACACATTTTCCCCAGGTATTATCATTCAATCATATGTGTATTCTGTTATTCTCATGTTGCATATTTTGTTTACTATGGAGTAGAAATGTTTTTCCCCTTGTCTTTAACACCGTAATTTTTTGCAGGTATTATAAAGGTGTTATCAATTCTTTTGATCCTGCCAAAAAGAAGCACGAGGTGATTTGGCGTTTGTAATCATCTATCAGCACCACCCCTCGTTCCCAAAAAAGAAATGAAAACATAAAGAAAAAGCTCCCCAAACTAGAATTCTCTTGCCCTTCCTTTTATCCTTTTTCAATTGACCAGTAGGCTTGCCAAAAAAATTAGTTTTCAATCTCACCAGTGTTCTCGTATATGCGTATATGCTCACAGTATCCTGACATGATTGTAGGTTGTGTATGATGATGGTGATTTAGAAACATTAAATCTTACTAGGGAGAAATGGAATCGTCTTGAAGATGAACCTGGTTCTGATAAGGTGTGTATCTGCATTGTTTTTTTTAATAGTATAAAACTTTTTGATGTTTGTTGATGAGAATCGCTTCTTTTAACAGGAAGAAGTTAGTGATCAACCGAGTCCTGATGCTTCCCCTAATACGTATGTCTTGCTTATTTTTTATCATTTATTATTAAATTTGTTAGTTAAAGTTTTGTAATGTGTCCTTTATTTGATTGGTTATTTTGTTTGGGTTTCTGAACGGAAAACACTAATTTTACATTTTGACAATATAACTTTAACTTATATTGCTGTAAATGAAGTGATTACATTAATATCATGTTCCTCTAACCTCGCCGAAGTAAAAATGTTGTTCTGCTATGTTTGCGATGTGATACTGAAAACTGCAGAAATCATTTCCTTTATTTGGGTTATAGCTTTCTGGAAGTGATTTTACTATATGAGGTAAGTATGTGTGTGAGAGGAGTTTTATCTCGGCTAGCATGTAAGGTGCTTCTAAGGAGTTAACCTTGATCGATGTATCTTCAATTATGTTGGTTACCGTACACTGCTATAATATCTTGTTCCTCTAGGGTAATAATAAATTTATTAGATGTCTTGTTCTCCTTGATGCTTTGTGGCAGACACGTTTCTTTATCTAGTTGCACCCTTGCCCTCAGTTTTAGTTGTTTTTCTCATTGTTTGATTATACATTAGGCCCCCGAGGAAGAAAGGGAAGGCAAATGCTGATGACTCAATTCAGCGAGTAAAGGAGGATTTTTCTTCAAAAAGGTTTGTAAACATCATAAATCAATTTCTTTCTGATCTGTTGATGATATCTGAACCTTAATTTCTAGTAGTGGAGGAGCCAAATCCGGCAAATCAAAGGGCACATCCACAAAATCTGGCGTGAAGTTCAAGGTCAACAACAAATCCAAAATTTCCAAGACTGTTGGCAAGTCTGATGAGGAAGTTGCTAAAAGATCCAAGGACAACACTCCCAAGAGTGCTAGTAGTAAATCTGTGGAAACTGCAACCAAGACGTCTAACAAATCGAAGAACACAGATGCTACCAACAAAAAGAACAAGTCAAAGGATGAAGATGTTAGCGCCTCAAAACCCTCTGCTAAGGCCAAGCAAGAAACTCCAAAGACAGGAAAGTCCAAGCAAGAAACAACTAGCACTGTTTCTGCCTCCAAAGGCAAAACTCCCAAGAGTGGTGGTGTTAAGTCTAATATTAATGGCAGTGGAAAGATGAAGTCTGGTTCATTGAAGGCAAAAGAACCTGAGAAAGAGAACTCAAGTGATTCAACTGAAGAGTTAGAAGATCCGAAGGGTAAGTCATCAAGTTCCGCCAAGGCGCAAGTAACCGAGGGCAGGTCTGGAAAGAAGCGTCGGAGAGGCTAGACAAGAGTCTCTACTCACTGTGTATTCCTCATAGCCGCTTGCTTGTCTTCTGCTTAGCATTGTAATTTTCTTTTACAGCATTTTGGAGTTCCTGTCTGAGCCCGGTAGTGCAATATAGGCCGTTCTATAGTTATCTGTCCATCGATATGGTAATACCCCCCACATTGCTGCTAGGGATTCTCATCCATATTTAGTCTAGTATAGTGGTAGTAGGGCCTAGAATCTATTTATTTTCCCCCCTTTTTTGGAGTTTCTTCTTAGATGGATGTTATTTGGGAGGCTACAGCAGTAAACAATTGAATAGCAACCATTAAAAGAATGCTTTCACAGCAAATCGTGTCATCTTTTCAACCTCCTTCGTCTGGGTAGCATTAATCGGTTTGGTGTTGTTGCTTATATGGTGACGTTCGAATCTAGATGCAAATTATATTGCAGAATAATATTAAGGATGTTAACGTACGCACTCCAGATATTAGTAGTAAATAATAATAATTGTTCGGAGGAAAAATAAGAAGTAAATCGTGATCTAGGCTAAATGGTGGATCCTTTTGTCAAACATGTCAATGGTAGAGGATCTATGTGAAGCAGTAATGGCCCGAAAAATATTGGAAAACAAAAGACTACATAATAAAATACAAATAAAAGTAAAAAAAGAAAAGAAAAGAACCCCTTTTTCAGTTGGGCAGGGCCAAGGCAGGCGGGCCTAATGTTTCTTGCTTTATTTGGGCTTGAGCATCCTTGAACACTATTGCCTTCTGTCTACACGGGATAAAACTGCTCATAAAAGTTGATTCAGTTAGTAAATTTATTAACTCGTAAGTCATATCATAACTATAAGATTGTGAGTTTAAATCTTGCAATGTGATTTGAAGCTCGGAAGTATGCATTGACCTTAATGAGCCCGAGACCCCACTTATCTAATCTTAAGGGGTCATCATGTGCTTCGCTTGAAAGTGGTCAGATATATGGTTCATGAAACGAATCAGTGTGACATGATCATACAAAATAATTAAAGGGTTTATTGGCCTAAAAGCAAAATGTTGTGGCAATTGGAACCACCAACCAATATTTATTAAATTTGCGCCTCCAGGCCGTACGCATTATTATGCATGAATCAGCATGTTGAAATGAAGTAGTTTTTGTAGCATTATAGAGGCGACATAAATGTTGATGATTAAAGCAGAAATTAGAGTTGCAAGTGCATTTCATTAATCAATTAACCTTTTTCTTAACACTTAAATTAGGTTTCTCCCTATGACATCATTCTACATTAATTCATCTTTACTCTTGCAATGTCCTCTTTATTCTTTATGGAATAACATGTCTTATACACTCCCTCCGTTTTTTTTTTGGTAGCATGCTTAAGAATGATATGGTGTTTCATTTCAGAAATCATTTTGCTAAATGTTACAAGTTATTAACGTTATTTTTCTGAAAATGACCTTGAACAATACTAAGAAAAAAAATACCTGTGGATTAATTTATCGTGGAGTAAATAATTAATATAGTACCTGTATTTATTGAAAGGCATATTTGAATATATTTAAGTGGCTTTAATTATAAGAAATAAATAAGAGTATTTTTTTGGGGTCCAAATATAAGAAACAACTACCTATTGTCCCTTACATTAAAGTAGGGTCTTATTGAACGGTATTTCTGTGTTCCTAATTATAGGATTATTTTATTTTGGGAAAATCCTTTTGAGGGCCCTTTTTGGTTTAAAAATCCCAAAAAAGACCCTCAAAATCTGACAATATCGAAAAAGGCCTAAGGCCTTTTCGATTTTCGGAATCTGCGGGAGTTACGGGGTTAATATAGTTGTTAACGATCGATATAATTGTTAATGGGGGCTGATTTAGTTGTTAAAAAATTGTTGTTAATGAGGTGATATAATTGTTAACTAACAACTATATCGCCCAAATTAACAACTCACGTAAGATTATGAAAATACCCGAAAGATATTGTCAGATTTTGAGGGCATTTTTTTGGATTTTTACACCAAAAAGGGCCCTCAAAAGGATTTTCCCTTTTATTTTCTTCTTGTGATTGAAAAATCAACTATTTTAGTTAAAAATAATAAATTTGTCAATAATGTATATAACCTTACAAAAAGGCCTTTAGTATATAAGAGCATCTTTGTCAAAATAAACAAATAAATACAGTTGATTATTTAAATGGGATATTATGAAAAGAAATAAATAAATAAAACTTGTAAAGAGATCATAGTTATAGGACTAGAGGGAGTATATATAGTAGGAGGGAATGAAAAGGAAACATTATTTTCAAGAGCTTGAGGTGGGATTCAGAAGTTTGAAGCTGTTGTATTTTGATACAAAGACAGCTATCGTTGGTTTTGGAAGTATTTGATGATACCCACGTATTTGATTCCAATGATTTTGGGATAGGTTAACTAACAAATTTGTCTCGGAAGTATAGGCGAAACAATGTTGTCGTGAAAGTTTTTTTCATGTCCAATGTTCTTTCAGGAAGTTTCAAAATATAGCAATGTTACCCTATTTCGTTAAAAAACTAGCGTTGATCGTAAAAAAATTGACATTGGTCGTTAATTTTTTAACGGAAATGGGCAACATTGCTATATTTTGAAACTTCCAGGGTAACATTAAGACAAAAAAAAAAAAAAAAAAAAAAAATCCAAAGTAACATTGCTCCTCAGAGAAAACTTCTGGGACAAATTTGCTACTTAACCCTTTTGGGATAGATCGATATATCTATTTCTTAATCAAATATCAACCGTTTTTTCCAACCATCGTACATTAGGGACTGTTTGGATTAACAGTGATAAAAGTAACTTTTTAAAAATCTAACTTTTACAAACTTAAGATAAAATAAAAGTTAGATTGAAAATGTAATTTGTGTTTGGATCGGCGGTGGTAGAGGCTATTTGCACTATGAAAAACAGGTATTGGTGGCTTCTTTTTAAAAGTAACTTTTGGCTTAAAAGACCATTTGAAAAAATGTCAATCAAAATACCTCTTTTTCAATCCCCCACCAAACAAGTTGTTAATCGCGAGCCGAAGTACCAGGTAGGCGCGCTTAATTTATATGCATAGAATAAAGGGTTATGCGTGCCTTTCATGTCCAAATTATATACCAAAATAAAAATAGCTTGCTCCATAGGGTCATCTCTAATTTAATTTAGGGTTAAATACCAATTTTGTCATGGAAGTATCGGCAAGGGAGCATTCAACACCCGAAAGTTTTTTGTATCATTTTAGCCCCGGAAGTTTATAAACATAGTAATCTTGCCTATCGGTTGATCTTGACCGTTGAATTGTTGCTATTCTTTACAAACTTCCAAGGCAAATTTGCTCATAAAAAAAATTTTTGGGGCAAATTTGCTCCTAAAAAGGATTTCTGGGGGCATATATGCTCTTTTTTGTAAACTTCTAGGGCAAAAACGATACCAAAAAAACTTCCGGGTGCTGGATGCTCCCTGGCCAATAAGCAAAAATTGTATTTAACCCTTTAATTTATAATATACTTTTAAATTTTTATCGAAATAAACCATGAAAACATTTAAACTTAATGAACTCATTCTTAAAATTTATTAACTTTATTTTAATATGAAGAAATGAGAGAAAATAGAAGTTTAAGAATAATAAATTTATAATAAAATTAATTAATTAATTTAATGAGGCGATTTATAACAACATCAAAACATTATTCTACTAGGTGAGATTAGCTACATACGGCGCTATTATGCTTTATTAATAGCCAAATCTTTAAATAAATTGTTAATCAAAAGATTTCTCAATAACTTAATTGAATGTTTTTCTTGGTCTTTCTCTGTATCTCTTTAAAAAACTCCATATTGCTTGATTAACCTTCTTCATTGTGCATCCGATGGCCTATTTTGAACTCATTCAAACCACTTCAAACAATTTTCTTTTCAATATATACAACTTCAACTTTGCTTGTATCAAAAAACAAAAACTTCAACTTTGCTACGAGTATGTTCATTACGGATCTTATTTTTTCTTCTATGACTACACATTTATTTCAATATCCTCATCCCAGCTATTCTCACTTTATGTACATGTTGTCCCTTTAAATCCCAACATTCACGGACCATAAAACATTGCTCGTCTTATAGCTGTATGATAAAACTTTTCTTTTACCTTATTAGATAATTTTTAATCACAAATAATTTCAATAACTTTTCTTCATTTCTATAATTAACATCTCTATCAATTGCATCATCTTTTTGCACCAAAGATTCCAAGTATCTAAATTTCATCACTTGAGGGATACATTGACTTTCCAATTTTAACCTCTAAATCACTATAGCTTATCTCTTATTAATACTGTAATACATATACTCTACCTTCCCCTCAAACGAAAATTCTTTGATTCCAAATCCTTCTCCATAATTCAAGTTAATCATATATGATTAACTATGAAAAGGGAAAAGACTCTCAAGCCATCTTATGAATAAAATATAAAAGCACACATAGAGATAGCCAGCGGAGTGGGCGAAGTGGTTGAGAGAAAAGATTAGAGAATATGTATAAGGGTTAAGGTGTAGATTGACTAATAAAGTGTTACGCTAGAAGCACCCAGCACAAATAAGTTTTAAGGGGAGCATAAATACCAAAAAATAATTAAAAAGTGGCAGCTATCACAATGCTCTTAGAACTAAAGTAACAATCATTTAAATAATTAGTGGGGGAAAGACTTTGACTGGAATTGTTGACATTGCGTAGAAGAAAGGTTACTCTGTTTCTTTCTTTCCTTTGCAAAAAGTAGAGGGAAACAACGTAAATTATGCAGGCTCCAAGATCTCTAGGGTTGATTCTTTAATTGTTCATCTTCTTCCCATTTATCTCACGATGATGACAATAATGATAATGCGGATTTTGGACTTGCACAGAATCCAGAAATTGCTTCGTTCTCTCTTTCATTTCTCACTATGAAATGCCCCAACGAATCCACATTCTCTACCAGATTCTCCCGACAAAGAAACTCGTCGCTGAAAATCTTCTCTATGCCTCTCTTCAAGTCATGCACAAAAACATAAGCGTTGGTCTTTCTGTCGCCGACTTTCTTGATCCGACCAGGCACGACTGCCCTAAAAAGCGTTGACATCCTCCCTGGCGTCGCCAGCAAGTACCCGGGTGGGCCGTCTACCAATATCACATCCCAAGGGATCTCGTACAAATGATTTGGCAAATCGTTGATCCCGAGTTTGCATTCCGAGAACAAGAGATTCTGAACTGGCCTATAATCGCTCTCGAACTCTGTTCTCACTTGCAATAGCAGCATCGGATAATCGCATACTTTGGTTGTGAACTGAACGTCGTAGGCTTCAACTTTAGGATTGGATTTATTGAACTCGGAGATCCGGTATTCGTTCTTGTCAAGCAACACAATGCGACCAAGTTGGTTCATAGTGAACCAAAGCAAGGATTCGTGGTTGATAACGAAGATAAGGAATTTAGGATTAGGGATTTGAAGTAGAGTGGCGGCGACGGTGGAGATCTCGGTTGTGGACATTGGGCGAGTTCCGGTGGTGACATTGGCAGAAGATGCGGCGGTTGCATAGTGAATAAGAGCTTTGGTGACAGAGATAGGAAGTGTTGGGATGGCGGCGGCGGCGGAGGAGACGGTGGTTTTGGTGGCGGAGGAGGGTGAGAGTGAAGAGCAAAAAAGTGAGGAATGTGAGGAAGAAGAGAAGGCGAAAGCGATGATTGGTGTGAAGAGAGGTGTACTTGTTGTGAGTTGAAGAACAAATGATTTAAATGGTCATCACTTTAGTTTTAACGACATTGTGATAGTTTGCCACTTTTTAATTATTTTTTAGTACTTATGCTCCCCTTAAAACTTATTTGTGTTAGGTGTTCCTAGGCATGGAAATAGGCCAGGCCAGGCTTTGGCTAAATAGGCCTGAGCCTGCAATGGGGGGAGAAGGTTTGAGCCTGAATTTAGGCTTTTTTTAGGCTCAGGCCTAAGCCTTCATAAGGCCTGGTCGAGCCTGAAGTATTTTTAAAAGCCTACTTTCAATGTAAACCTTTAAAAAGACCTCATATTGTAGGCCTTGGAGGCCATAAATAGGCTTTGTATACTTTGAGTCTATTAGAACTTATATAAATATATCTTGAAATTATAATATAAAAATGAAAAAACAATAAATATTATCTTATTTATATGATATAAATATAATTATATTTATTTAATATTTAAACAGGTCAGGCCTTAACAAAATAGGCCTGACCTATTTACATATTCAGGCCTTTAAATAGGTCTTGGCCTGACCTTTTTAACAAACAGGCCATGCCTGACCAAGCCCTAAACAAGCCAGGCTGTAGGCCGCCTGATAAGGGTCTGGCCTATTCCCACCCCTAGGTGCTCCTATCATAACACTTTATTGATCAATCTGCACCTTAACCCTATATATAAAGATATGAAATATAAAGTAGTGAATGTTAGATGGGCTGGATATATGAAGAGTATGAGAGGAAAAAAAAAAGTAGGGCACAATATCTTTAAAGCGTGGATAACACTTTCCTTTATGTTTAATTCTATAATATCCCGGTTTATGTTTTACCAAAAATCCTGTACATCGTGAGATATTCAATAAAATGTCAACATTAAATATCTATTGTGATATTGATAATTTATTGAATATTTGTTATTTGGATAAATTTGGCCAAATTAAGAGTCAAAGAGGAAAGAAGAAACTTGTGGCAATGGACCATAAAAGGTAACTATGATTAGCCCCAAAACAAAAGAAACAATGTGAACCCTTATAATGAGCCATGAGCTACGGCCCAAGAAGAGAAGAAAGAAGGATAGAAAGGAAATTTGGGCTCTTAATTGGGCTAAGGAGTTCAACCCAAAAACAAGAAGTAAAGAAGACAATTTGGATTTTTATTTAGGTTATGGACTTTGATCCAAAACGAAAGGAGAAAGAAAACCATTTGGACCTTTGAGGAGGGCCAAGGTTTTCAGCCCAAAAGCAAGAATGAAGGATAACAAGTTGGGCTCTTCTGGGGCTATGTATCTCGGCCCAAAACAAAGAGAAGGGGAAAACAATTTGGATGTTAGTGAAGGCCCAATGAGATCTAAGAGAGAAAAGGATGAGTCATTGCCATATGCCCCTTCATGCAAGCTCAAGACACTTGCCCAACATGCATATACTTCACGGATTCCCTCTCCCAAAACACCAACCAAAAACTTTTCTCTTCTTCCCTCTCCAAAATCGTACCCCTTCTCCTGTAGAACACCAATAATCCTTCAACCAATTCCTCCCTCTCACTCGGTCAGCAATATTCCAGCACCCATCTTGTTATTTGGCTAGGAAGATCAAGAAGAAAGAACAAAGAAATCACAAGAAGATTAATGTAAGAAGAGGAACACTTACCATAGTTTCTTCATCTTCTTCTTGCACGTTGTGATTGATGAATAATAAACAACATGCATGTGATTTTTATGGTTTAGGCTGAGGATTGGAAGAAGAAAAAGTGAAGAGGAAGTGTCCATAAGAGCAAGTACAAAACTATTGGTAAGAATCTTCATCTTCCTCTTGTTATTTTGGGGTTTCTTGGGTTGAAACTCAAAAATTTGGTTTGAACCAAAACTCAAGGAAACAAGTTGATTTTCATGATTTTGAGGTTTCCAATAAGTTTACCACAAAAAATGGAGTGGAAATAAAGTGGAAAACAATTTTTGGAAACAAAGGATTAAAATAACATAAGTTGTAAAAAATTGTCAATTATATTTTCTGAAGGCAGTCGTTTTGTGAGAGGTTTTTGACTAAGTAAATGAATTTCAAAAATTGTGAAACTTTTTAGATTTGTAGTGGAGACGAAGAGCTTTAATTTGATAGGTATTTTGTAATTTTTGAAGTTATATACAAGGAGTTAAGATTTTTACAAACTAACCTAAGTTTCTGGAAAGTTAAATCTGGGCAATTAACTTGAGAACATTTTTTAAATATGTAAACAAAGTCCATAAATTATGAAAATTTTCAGATTTGTAGTAGACACATAGAGATTTTATTTTATGGTTAGTTTGTAATTTTTCAAACTCTGTACAATGAGTTATGAGCTTTACAAACTAATCTAAGCTCCTGGAAATTCATTGTGGACAGTAAGAGAAGTTTTGAAAATTGAGAATAATCTGACGTGTTCTGACCATTGGTGTTATTTTCCTGTGAAAGTAGACTTGTCAAGAAACATATGAGTTTTGGAAGCACACTATTTTGATTTTTTTTTTTCATTTAATTATGAATTTTCAAAATTTTATGAAAATTCTGGAAATTTAAGGTTGAGTATATTAGGATGATTAAAGTTTATACCCCGGAATGTTAAGGACAAAATGGAGTTTACATGATAATTAAGACCAATTTATCATGTTTAGGATAAGTATTAAATAATGGTCATTATCCCAAAATTATAAGAATTCCTGAGGGCGCAAGCACCACAAAGAATTTGGACATCGTTGGAGTTGCTACGTGGACAGGTGGTAACTTAATTCTCTATAACATGTGTATGCTTATATGTTATTTACTATGATTGTGGATCCTGTCTTGTGTAAGTGGCTGTTTATATTCAGTGTTATGTTATTTGGCCAATAGTAATTGTCTTCCTATGTATTGAGGAATTCGGGATCGGTAAGATCCTGCGTTTTATATTTTCCTATGTGCTTAGGAACTCAGGACTAATAAAGTCCTACATCTGCGTGTTTTTCTCAGGTTGAGGAATTCGGGACTCGTAGGGTCCTGTGTTTATTTTTCCTAGCATTGTGAAATTCGGGACTTGTCTAGTCCTACGTTGTTAGACTTGTAGGGTCCATTAGCAGCTAACAGAACATGTATGTTCTACTGTTAATTGTTAATTGTTGTTGTGCGTTGATATGCTGAATGTTTAAATTGCTTTTCCTAAGTTGTGGTTTTTAATCATCTTATTTTGTATATGTTATGCATAGAGATTACATGTTACTCTAATATTCAATTGTGAATCACAGACTTACATAAAGACACATGTAGTAGATCGGACTTGGCTTGCCTCCTTTTCCCTTCCCCATCGCTGCCCTCCTTTTCTCTCCAACTGCACCGTTTTTGGTGCAAAATAACTGTTTTTTTTTTCCAAATAACATTCACCACTTGAAGTAAGTGTTCACTTAAAAAAAAAAGATCATGAAGTATTTTTTCGGTACTAGTCAATATTTTGAAGTACATTTTCAGTACCAGTAAGTACCCTGAAATATTTTTTCAAGATCCTAAAATAATTTTTTAAGATCATGAAGTATTTTTTTCAGTACCATTTAGTATCATGAAGTATCTTTTTAGTACTCGTCAATACTCAGAAATATTTTTTTCAAGATCCTAAAATACTTCGATTAATCAGATCGACAAGTGCTAAAAAAGATATTGAATGCATCTTGAAAAAAATATTTCATGATCTTAAAAAATTATTTTAGGACCTTGAAAAAATATTTCGGGTATTTTATTGGTAGTGAAAAGATACTTCAGAATATTGATTGGTACTGAAAAAGTAATTTATAATCTTGAAAAATTATTTTAAGATCTTCAAAAAATATTATTGGTACTAAAAAATACTTCAAGTGGTGAATGTTATTTGGAAAAAAAAAAAGAAAGTGCATTTTGCACCAAAAATGGTGCCGTTGGAGAGAAAAGGAGGGCAGCGATGGGAAGGGAAAAGGAGGCAAGCCAGGTCCGTAGTAGATCAGGACGGAAGGGAAAAGTGGTGCTGTGAGGCTGGAAGAAGAAGGTTGAACTCAGAGGAGTTCTTCTTTTTTATTTTTAATATATTATTTGGAATGGTTGTATAAGGAGTTTATTTTTAAAGTATATTTTGGGATAACTGAAATGTAATAACTCGGTGGAGATTAAGTTTTACACTTTACCGAGTTAATATTTTGCGCATATTATCAGTTACTCATTCATCCAAACCAGATCCACACGCTCTATTATTGCATTATACCCTGATATAAGATGGTAGTAATAAGGGCGTGTTACAAATTCGCCCCCCACCTATACTTATTTTATAGGATGTAAGTTGGATTTACGGACGAATTTTCTACAGGATACAACGAAGTTCTTTAAGTATGGATTGCACTTCCAATACTTAAGCAAGATAACAATGACTTTTACAAAGTGATAATTTGACTTTATTTTTATGTGCACTCAAAGACAAAGACAATGAGTTTGATCTCTATTTTGTAATTTTTGATATGTCAGAATGGTTTATGGTGCTGGGTATTTATAGGTCGTGAAGTGATGTCTTTTGAAGCAACACCTCTTCAATTAAAAGTCAAAACGATTTTTTAAATTAATGAATCTTATATGTTGATTTATCAACAAACATATATGAAGAGTTATACTTTTATATTATGTAAAGTTTTTTCGTAAAAAGAGCACATTTATCACCAAGTGGTGACTGTCGTATCTCTACCTATAACTTTTTATACGTGTCTCTCTAGAAATTGAATAGACCCTTAATGATTTTTACAACTCTTCATATAAATCTTTTAATATAATTAACATGACTTTTAAAAAAAACACACATATCATCCTTTTTAAATATTCCAACTGAATCAATGTGAAATGCATGCCACCGACAGTTGTCACTTCCTCACATGAGGATGTGACTCAAAACTGATGAAGTAGCCACTCTGAAAGGGACTCTACCCTTTTCATTTTTTACCAATAATAATAATATTCATAATTCACAAACCAAGCCCCACACTACCCAACATAAACCCAAAACACCATCATCTCCGTCTCTTTTTAACTCATCCCAGGTATTTCTAAAACACCCTCCTCACTCAACATTTGAAGTTGAACACTGTCTTTAATGTTTTTTGTTAGACTTTTTTGACAACTTTCACTGAAGACGCAAAAAAAAAAGGGTCAGGTGGGGATACAAATCTTACAGCAAACCTGGGCCCCCATTCGTGACAACTGGCAAGCCAGTGGTCCATCCAACATGCCAGCAAAGTGGAGTGCCCTCAAATCTCAATGTCATTTATCCTCACTTTTTTTTTTTCTGAGTAATTCTTGGGTGCCCTGAATGTAATTTATGCATGGCCAATAAAATTATGGCAGGTCATGGACTTTTATATTATTTGTCAGCCTACTTGTCATTGCCCACTTCCTTTATTATTTTAATGGTAATTGTTTTTAAATCCTCCAGAGAGAGCTGGAGGGGGTGAGTGGGTGGGTGGAGAGAGAGAGAGAAGTTCTTGGGAAAAAAAATGCAGAGGGAAGAGTACGGAGAGAGAAGCACAAATGTTTCAAAAATAATTATTAAGTGGCTGTTTGGTTATTAGTAAAAGTTATTTATGATTCATGAAATAAACATGTGAGAAAAATTTTAGCTATATCAACCTAAATCGACACTAAAATAACAAAATCGACAGCTCGTATGTACGAATGAGAGGAAATAATTAAAAGAGGGAGAATAATATTTAGGTCGCAGGATATCAGAAAAAGTTTTCATTGATAAGTAAAAAACTACTATTAACAAGTTATAGGACCTATCAATATATTTATTTATTTTTGTTGAGACCTAAATGTTATTTTCCCTTAAAAAATTGCAACCAGCGAACTCCATCCATGTTTCCCTTAACCATCAGAAAAAAAAAAAAATCCTCCTACAAACAACACTAAAAATAAAATAAAAAGGGGGACCACAAAAGCAAAATTTATAATATGGTCCTAAATATAAGACATAATTAATTTTTTTTAGAGATATTAAGAAAAATAATTAAATTACTTTAAAATATTTATATTTATTATTTTTTTCTCCAAACTTTTTTTCCTAACGTATAAATTTATATATGATATAAAGATACACAACATATGATATGATTAGGTAACATATTTAACTTCCTTAATCTTTCCAAAAAAATCAATTATATCTCATATTTATGATCCACATACGTAAGTACTAATTTCAAGCTTACCAGTATGTTGAAAGAATTATTGTAAGGAATTAAAAAAATAAATGTAAAAATAAAAAAGTCTTAACAATAAATGAACAGCATGGATTTATTGTTATTACTTATTACTTGTTATGATGAATCTGTGGCGTACATGGGCCGGGTGAGATTTTTTTTTTTATTTTTGGATATAAAAAGGTTTTTTAGAGGGTTCGACATCGTCAGTCACTGCTGCAGGCGTGGCAAGATTATCTATCGGCTTAAAGACTTATCGGGACTTACGAGATCGCTTATCAAAGCGAGCCCAAAGCTGACGGGCAGAGAGATCGAACCCACGACCCAGCGCCTAATCTAGATCCCTTACCATCTACAACCAACTCACATCGGGGGGAGAATTAATTAATGAAAGGGGACATATATATACGGCGGATAATAAGGACCTGGCTTGGTTTTGGTCCTTTGCAGCTGCCAGCTACCATCGGCTGCATTCCTTTGCAGTTAAAATATTGCCGTTTTGGCGTAAAGGAGGCACCTGTGTCCTTTTTTAAATATATATATATATATATTAGAGTATTTATCAGTATTAAAAGGATACTTCAAAATACTAAAAAAATACTTCATAATTTTGAAAATTTATTTTAGGATCTTGAAAAAATATTTTAAGGTATTGATACGGTACTAAAAGGATACTTAAGGATATTAACTGGTACTGTAAAAAATACTTCATGATCTAAAAAAATTATTTTAGGATCTTGAAAAAGTATTTCGCAGATCTTGTGATTCTTAAAAGCGATACTTTAGAATACTGAATAATATTGAAAAAATACTTCATGATCTTGACAAATTATTTTATGATTCTAAAAAAATATTTCTTAGAACCAGTAAGTACCTTAAAATATTTTTTCAAAAGAAAAAAAAAGGGGACACAACTGCCTCCTTTATGCACCGTTTTGATTGCAAAGGATTGCAGCGGATGACAAGTGCAAACCACTAAAGCTAGGTCCAGATAATAATATGAGCAGATAGACCATAATTGAACACAAATTCATCAAAACCTGAAGTAGCAATAGCCCCAAAGCGTATGATACTCCAATACACTACTACTCAAAATGTCAAGTCATTAACAAGATATACCTCTCAGATTGAGTTTGTACTCCGTCCAACTTACAAAACGTTTCTAATTAATTTAGAAGTAGCAATAAAAATAGTTAAACAAGTCAAATATGTCATAAATTTTAAGTGAATTCTAATTATATTTTTATAAATCACACTAAATTCCCACGCCATATTAATTTATATCTTTTTGTTGCCTTTATTAAATATGAGTATATATGAAGAAAAATTATTTAGGTTAAAATATATTTTTGGTCCTTTAACTTTAGACAATGTTCCATTTTAGTCATTTTAACTTTTAAAAGTGTATTTTTAGTCTTTTTAAGCTAACACTATTAGCCTCACTAACGGAAAATGACAAATGATGAGTCAGCAAATTTAGAATGTTGACATGCCCAAATTTTGATTCTTTAACATAATAAATTTTATATTTTAACATTAAAGCCAATATTCTAGAAAGACATGTCAATATTTTAAATTTGCTGAGTTGACATCTTAAATTTGTTGACTCATCATTTTTCATCGGTGAAATTAATCGTGTTAACTTAAAATGACTAAAAACACATGTACAAAAGTTAAATGACCAAAATGGAACATTGTCTAAACTTAAAATATCAAAAATATACTTTAACCAAATATTTAATACTCATTGAAAAATAAAATCATCAAAATGTCTTATAAAAGGGAAGAAAACTATTTTTTAGGAAGACTACTTCCTATAAATGGATTGGGAGGAATACCAACATACTCAAGAAGCGCCATCTCATATGTACTTTGATTAATTAAAATATAACAAATCATTTCATTTTAATCCCACATAGCTGATGAGTTATTTAGAGAAATTCAAATTTTATAATTCTAAAAAACATAAAGTTCATAATTTAGAGAGAGAGAGAAAACACACAACTCCCTTCCTTGAGTTGTTATTTTTCAAAATCATACAATTTGAATCACTCTAAATGGCTTATCAGCCATATAGGATTAAAATAAGATGAATTATTATATTTTAATTAGTTAGAATACTTAGAACATATAAGTAAGTATTCTTGATGGAAGCAGTATCAGTTTAGGCCTATAATTCTAAAATAAGAGAAGGGCTCGGGATTTGATGAGGTTTTTTTTTAAAAAAAAACCTGTATGGACCAGCTGGTTGATGTCTATGGTTCTACGTATAAGTTATACACTCTTCACAAATATGGTGGTCCTACGTGTAAATATTTTTGGTCTTAACGGCTCGCCCCGCCTAACATCAGATCACCAGGAGGAAGGAGATTCCTTCCCGTCCTTGGATCGTAGGTGAGGAAGGTGAACCTAACCTCTTTCCTAAATTTTTTATATAAAAAAAAAAATCATCTTAAATTTTGATTTATAATTTTACCCCATTAAAAATAAATGTGAATGTGCATATATTATATTTGCCAACTAATCTCTTTTATATGTATATGTACCTTAATTATCCACTCATTCTCTCTCAATCAATAAATTAGTTAACACTGTTTCAATTTTTCACTGGTTATCATCTTAAAAACGAATTGTAAGGAATTGGCAGAGGTTTTTGACAGTGCCGACATTGATGAGCCCGCACTTTAACAAGCGGTTTTTGAGCAGTTTATTGTTCCTCTATATTATATTCTGCAAGGTCTTCTTCGGGATGCTATTTTTTTTTGTCTGTAAATTTTAGGAACGTTGGGTATATTTCATATAAAAAAATAATAATAATCTAAGATCTAAATTGTAATGTACTTCGTACTACAAAACTATATCTTATATTATTAAGGAACACATTTAGTGTATTTATTACTTTTGAATAATTTTACAATACACATTTTTTAATAAAGGCATATTTGAAGGAAAAGAAGGAAAAATCTCATATAAAGTTGCATGAAATAGGGAAATTCTAAGTCAGGTTGATAAATTTAATAAATCCCTAATTAAGTTATTGATACAATTTAAGATTTTAAAATGTGAGTTAAATGACCTTATTGCCCTCTCCTATCTTTCCACTCCTCTTAAAGGGTCTTTGTGCTGTAACTTATTTTTTTCAATAAGTATGTAGGCAACATCAATGTATAATACAATAAAATATGATTAGCTTAAATCAAAGAATTTTTGTGTCGTAGAAGGATCATCAAGAATAATTCAAGCGCAAAAGAGAGAAAAAGGAAAGCATAACTCCAAGATCAATAAATTATTTTCAGTTGAATGTTAAGAATGCAAAATTTTATTTTTAACTAGGTTTTTTTTTGTATGAAAAGAAAATTAGACTATGCTAATAAAATAAAAAAAACTCTGACTAGTGTGTATATTTCAAATTATACATCAAATATTTTCATTAGCCTAATTTTAAAAAAAAAAGAGTTTCATCAACGTAAAAAAACAAACTAGATATTACAATATTTTAACAAAAATTTAATGAAGTTTGATGTTTTTTTTATTGACAATTTTTTTAAGTCGAGTATTTCTTAAATAAAATTTGTTATTCACGATACTCAAATAAAAATATTCTAATTAATATTGGGTTAATGCTTTTCTTTTTATTTGTTGACTTGAATTATTCTTGTTGTTGATTCTTCCCAATTAAAGGAATCACATTTTATTTTATGATATATTAATGTTAATATATATAGAAAAACTAAGATACAAAGTAATAAAACCCTTTTAAGAGGAAAGAAGACAAAGAAGAAAATAGACTATAAGAGTGCAATAAAGTTATTTTACCCATATTTTAAAATTTTAAATTGGGTTAATGACTTAATTAGATATTTGTAGAATTTAACAACCTAATTTAGAATTTTTCTATTTCAGGTAACTTTATATGAGATTTTTAAAAATAAAAATAAAAATAAAGTTAAACCTACTGCATGTAATTTAATGGCCGAACTATCTCAGGTAACTTTATATGAGATTTTTCAAAAATAAAAATAAAAATAAATTTAAACCTACTGCATGTAATTTAATGGCCGAACTATCATCTATTTCATGGTAAAAAAGATAATCATTTTGAAATATGAAAATTAGTTAAAATAAACTTATGAGAGAGTGGTGTATATAAGCCCAAAGGATAGTCTTTAGTCATAATATAGTACTAACTCTGATTCTTAATACAGTTTAAGATAGTCTTTATGGGGTGTTTTAGTGGTACAGGGACCGGATTAATTTTTTAAGTTTTATGAAAATATGTTTGAAATACTAATACGATGAGGAATGCTATTGAATTATTATTTTTTAAAAAGAAAATTACGATATAACTATAAATTGTTAGGGAAGATGATACTTTTATTATTCTCTTTCTCATTATTTTTTTATCATTTAATCTCCACTATTTTCATCATGAAATGAATGATTTAGATTTAATATTTTATAAAATTATTATCATTATATTTTATAAATTAAAATTTATCTATTCTTTATAGGTTGTACTTATGAATGATTTACCAGTAGATTAGACTCTTAGAGTTTAAATTTAATTATTTATGTTTATAAAAATAATTTTATAAAGTATTAAATCCAAACTATATATTATTTTACTATAATGATAAATATGGTATTATAAGGGAGGGAAAAAAAAATAGAGAGAGAGAAAGGGACCGTGAGAAAAACTCAATCCGATTGTTAGGGGAGCTATCAGAAAAAGTAGTTAGAGTTGATCCATCAGGGAGGTTTGCGGGATGAGTTATACAGTACGAATGCTCCTTATTATCATCTGAATAATAATCTAAACGTTGTCTCCTCAAATGACTCAGACGCAGTCTCATCAAGCCACAGTCCTCTGACCCCACAGCATCGCCAATCAAACTGCTGGGATTTGTTGAATCAGCTCGCTCCGTCACATCTACGGATATCATCCACACAAAGCTATACCCCACCGTTGTATCCTTCATAGGCAATCACAGCCCATTCGCCCCTTCTCGAAAAAGCTTCGTGCTCTCTTTGCTTTCCCCAGAAGATCAGATCGAGAGGGGATATAGAGAGAGAGTGTGTGTGTGTGGAGGCCTGGTCGTGATGAATATAATAGGGATAAATTTGGTTGTTAGGTGTCAATGAGCCATTGAACCCTTCATGGCTGCTTCTCATTTCTCAGTGGAGACGGGAGAGAGATAGAGAGTACAAGTTTTTAACACTTTCTTTCGCCATTTAAACCTGCCTCTATCTGCTACTAAATTTCCCCCCCACGAGCAATCGTGATTTTCCCTAATCTTGATTTTGCTCGCCCGTTCTGGCTCAGTACAGATGGGATTCTGAGAATGATTCATCAGGTTAGGGAATCTGGCTACGTGTTGTTGCATGAGTTTAAGAAATAGATGGAAGAAAACCACACTGAAATGGAGGAAAAAACGAGAAAGAAAGAGTGGAAGAAAGTATCGAGACATGTTTTCAGCTGATTTTGGGGGTTGAATCGTTCGTTCATCCTTTTTTTTTTGTTTTGTTTTTTAATTTGGAGAAAAATCGATAGACTCTCGTATTCTTTTCAAGCTCCTCCTTTTCTGATTTCGTCGGTACCTTTTTCTTTCCGGCTGTTTGGTGACAAACCCTAAAATTTTCAAATAAGCTCTTTTTCTAGACGCCATTTGAAGGAAACGAGAGATCCTAGATTTGCTTGTTTTCATTTTTTTAGTGTTTGTTCTTTTTTATTTCCCCCTTCCTTTCCTCAGATCTGATTCAATTTTAAGTGTTTTTCTTTGGATTTTTCGAAAGAGCAGCACTAGTTTTCCTCGAGGTTTCCTTATTTGTGCAGGCCTTCATGTTTTCTCGATCCGACTCCTAAAGCTTGTTTCATGTGACATAGAAATTGACAGAAGAGAGCGAGCACACAGAGGCACTTAGTATTTGTTACATACTGATGCTTTTGCGTGCTCATTCTCTTTCTGTCAGCTTCCAGTGCTGGAAACGAGTCTCACTGCTATATATATTATGCTATTTCTGGTCTCTGAATCCTCTTCGGTTTGATTCTTTCCTCATAATGTATCCCTCTCCTTGCCATTGGTTGGATCCTCAGGTGGAAGATTAGTGAGAATGAGAAGGTTATCAAACAGTGACAAATGGTTGGTGGTTGTTTTCTCTTTCCCTTTCTGTTCTCAGTAATTTTTTCCCCTTATATGCGATTTTATTTATATTTAGCTTTCGTAACCTTAAAGCGTGACTTTTGACGGTTCCCTCTGCAGAAGATACCCGAGTAGTACTGTGCAATTGAGCAACCAAATTTGCGAATAGCATGGGGGACCATTTCACGTTATAGTATGGTCCTCACAATTTTATCTTACCGATATGATGCTTTGCAGATATCGTCGTCATCTTTCTGATGATATCGTTTTCTTCGACACACACATATTTTTTATATTTGTTGCGCATGCCAGTTGTTTGCTGTTTGTGCTCACCTTAGTCAAGGCTAGATTCTGCCTTCTGCTTCATACATTAACATATATTTATTTCATCATGAGTTTATATTAACCGTTGGCAGGTAAACACTATCAACCTAGCTACTTGCCTGTGCTGAGAGAGAGTACTACATTATACTGTTTCTGAGCATCATTTCGTTTTCATCGCCTCCTACTATTTTGATCTTGCTAGTTCTGACACTTATAACTTTTTTTTTTTTTGAAAGGGTTAATGTGCCATTTTACTAATAATTTTTTCTTAGGAGCTAGTGTCTCGCACAATAAATTTTGGAAATGACAAAAATAACAATAAAAAAATTTAAATGGTGTAGATTCACCAATCTCCTTAAATTCTCATAAATTCACGAAAGTCAGTTTTACTACAAAAGTCAATTTAAAGTAAAACCTAACGGACGTTTGATGAAATCTAACGGCCTAAGTGAATCTACACCACTTTAAATTTTTTATTGGTATTTCTACCTCTTCTAAAATTTATTTATGCTAAATGCTCCTCTAGAAAAACTTCAGTGGCAAAATTGCACTATAACTCTTTCAAAATTGATGGTGTAATATTTTGTATGGTTTTTGCTCCTTTTGTTGTGTGATCTAATGAGGCCCAAGGGAGATGGCCTAGGACCCTTAATCTATTGGGTTTAGGAGCTCGAGATAATTATGGACTTTAATGTTCTATATTTGAATAAAATGATCTGCTTTGTTTCAAGGTTATACAGATAAACATAGGCTTGTTAGTCTGTAATGTCCATGCGAGGTTGTGGTCTCACATTGGGTTAGAATTTACTCTTACGTATGTCTGTTAGTTTGAAATGGATATAACTGCTAAGTTTTAATAGAAATGTTTTATAAAATACAATAAAATGACATCTATTGAATAATACAATAGACATGCCTGTTAACTTGAACAAACGGATGTAAAATAAATTGGTAATTTGTTGCTTTAGAGACTTTTTTTTTTTGTGTGCGTGTGTGTGTGTGTGTGTAAAATAAACTAACAATGTCATGCTTGTTTGGTTTATTATAGTTGTCATTTTATCAAATATATATAAAGATCTTTTTTTCATATTAATTGAAAGTGCTAAAAAAGTTTGATGGTTAATATATATTGTGTCTTGAATTAGTATACATCTTGTTACTGATCTCCATCACCCTTTCGAGAAAATGATATTTCATGTCTCAGTCATTTTAATATATTTTTTTGAAGTGTGAATATTTATTCTTGCCTAGAAAAATTAGCGTTCTTTTATTGAGGACATCGTATTATTAATTGTGGGGTTTTTAATGTTATATATATATATATGAATAAGATGATCCTGCAGAGATTCTGCCATACTTTTCTAAGAGATTTACAGATATGCATAGGCTGGTGGAATTATTCTCGGAAGCAGATAAGTTTCTTTTTCCTTCTCAACTCAATGTTTTCTCCATCTGTTTCACTGTTTGGATGTATTAATTAATCTCTACTTATTGTTGGTTAAACTTGCAAGATCACATTTAACTTGTTTTTATACTGCAACCAATATTCCTTATAGGTTACCTATTTACCAGTATGTTATTCATTGAAATAAGATCAATGGCATACCCAGTTAATTTATGTCTGTTTTGACTAATATAATGTTCCTAAATTGTTGTTTTTTTAATTCATTTTATAGTTTTGCTCTCTGTCGTATGTTTAGTAGCTAAATATTTATTTCTTATATAAGTATTTCTAGCTGGTTGCGCATCCCACCCCCCTTTTCTCTTTCTGTTGCTTTATTTTTATTTTTTTGGGTATCTTTCATTATCGTATATATGCATCAGTTAGCATATGTGAGGCATATATATATGATCTTGTTGGCTTGTGACTTGATGATGTCATATTTTGGGGTTTACACATGCATGAAAGAAAGGCAAATGTACTATAAGGATTCCAGTTAATGCTCTTGTAGCTTCCACAAACGTACTAATTAGGTTGATGTGCACTGAGAACTGAGAAGGATGACATGTTTCTTTCTCCTACATCATTTCCTCTTCTCTCAGCACCTCTCTTTTTTTCTCTTTCTCAGGTAGTCTTCCTCCCATTCCTTCCTTATTTGATTCCAATTTACTATATAATTCCATTACAGGTAACAAATATCTGAGCTCAATTATTGACCTGTAAAAATTGTGGATTAAAGAGGAAAGCTAACGCACTAAGGATGGTCAAGTTGGGAGAGCAAAGCAGTTTTTCTGGCATATTTCTCAGAATCATAATTGAAGAAGTGGTCCTATTTTATGACATCAACCCACCATTGCTCTTATCTTACAATTATAATTTTGCTCTTGCACTGTACGAGCTGCCTTTGCGGCTCCGCTTTTTAAATTACTCATAATAGCAGAAGAAGTAACAAAAAGTGTGTATTCAATAGCAATTAAAGCCAAGGAGAGATATCCTTATTATAAGAAATCAACTAGAAATTGTATTTGATCATTTTTATAAGGTATTTGTTTCAAAGCATATTAATTATTTTTTTCCATGTATCTTTCATAATTAATAAGGATAGTGATTGAGAGTAATAATTAATATAATATTAAAGTTTAATGCAATTCGTAGGGAGTAATATTGGAAGTTACTTAATTGACTTTAATTGATTTTATTAGTTTGTAAGAATTTTTAATTGGTGCTTTATAATAAGGATAAAATGAAGTAGTTGTTAAATTGCGATAAATTGTTTAGAAACAAAGAACATATTGATCTAGTTAGAGGTATATGATGAGGGAATTCCATTCCTTAATTCCAAATATAACAAGGTCACAAATCGATCAATAGTGCATCATTTCATGGGAGCTCGTGAAAAAAACTTCGACCTGGCAGGGCCAACCTTTCTTCGCAATAACTATATCTCATATACCTGTTCACGAAAGCCATCACATAGTAGAAGCAAACTAGTACTGTATCTCTCATTGCCCAGAGCCTTGATGTGAGATATGAAGTTCCTTCTGAAACACGTTATCATGTTCCTCGCCCTAGCTACTCATAAGATTTTAGCATGCACCTCTCATTCAATCGTGGAATGCGGACCACCACAATTGCTTCCCCAAAACTCACAATACCTCTGCCTACTCCCACGACGTCTTACAACAGTCGTGGAATGCAATTGACCATGCATTAATTGATATCTTCAACTTTCCCTAAAACTATCACTTATTTACTTAATTTAATTAGATTAAGCATCTCATATATTTTCTAAAACACCCTAGTCATCTTCATTAATTGATATCTCAAGTAATCATTGAACAAATATTGTAAATGTTTAAAAAGTCTTGCAAGGTTAGAAAGAAAAGAATAGGCCGTAAAGTATATGAAGCCTTCCCCAGAACATGCCTAGGTTAGTTCTATGTTCGTTGACGATTTATATCATCAGGCCTGCAACAATTATTGATGATTTCCTGGTTGGTGAGCATTAATCCAACCGTTTGTTTTTAGAAGGCTGGACTTTGTTCTAAAATAAGAAAGCAGAAAGTTATCTGCTTTCTACTAATAATTAACTAAGTACAATAATCAAAGCTTTTGTTTGCGTCTGAACAAAAACTACTCCAAGATTATGGAAATTCTAGAGATAATCAATCATGAAAGAATAGAATTATGTTTGTATCCTGTTGATGAAATAAAAACAAAAACAAAAATAAATCATACAAGATTAGGGCTAGAGCTGGGAATCAAGGCCGGCCCGGCCCGACAAGGCCTGGCAGTAAGGAAAACATCTATTTTTCAAAAAGTTTACCGATAGTACCAGGGCCTGAAAATTACTATTCCAAATTTTAACTATTTTTCCTTCGATTTTTTTCAAAGAAATATAATTAATAAATTGCAATCATTAAAGTTCTAATTTATCAAATAAATGTTATCAACATTAATATCTAAACAATATAAATCATTCAACCTATAAATGCATTTATTAATTCGTAATAAAAAACAAATAAACACAAAGAATATGTTTTTTTCATTTTTTTTCAAAAAATATTAAATAAAGGAATTGTTTTATATATGCCCACGACAAAATGTCTTTCTCTCTCATAATTTTGTGTGTATCTGCAGATTTCTTCGGTTCATGCCTGATTTTATTGACAGGTAAAAATAATTATACTTATTTTACACAAAATATATTTATAATTTATTACTTATATAATATTGTAATACCAAAATATGTGTTTATTTAATATGAAAACATCCCTTCTTTAAAATTTATAATCGCTAATTATGTGTTTTAATACAGAATAATAATAAACATAAAAAAGGGTTATAGTTTAAACAAAAAAAATCTAAGTAATTACAAATAAACACATTCATTAAGTGGAAGTTTAAGTAATTATTTTTTAAAAAAAAAGCTATAGTTATGGGCCAAACGGATCGGCCCGATTAAGCCTGAGGCCCTACAAGGCCAATTTCAAAATGTTGGCCTATTTTTCAAATCCGAACCCTACAGGGTCAGGGCTTAAACGGGCCGGCCCGACGGACTCGGCTAGATTTTCCGGCTCTAATTAGGACTAAGGCCTATCACCCAAAAACATTTTTTTAAACACGTCCAACACCTAAGGGTCTGATTGGTAGGAGGTAAATGGAGGGGAAGGGAAAGGAGGAATTCCTTTTTGGGAAAATCTCTTTAAGGCCTCAAGGTGATTAACAATTCCATCTGTGGGTTTTAACAACTCTTTGAGACCTTTTTGATATCATAATTTTCTACGGGACTTTTTTGACATTTTTTTGGTTTCTTGGGACCTTAAAGAGATTTTCCTAATTTTTTATAAGTTGGATTTAAAAAATTTGAGAAGTTGGGTTATAAAATTTTAATAAAGATAATATGCAAATGAGAGGAGTAAGAAAAATTAATTATAAACCTTCAACCCCACTCCTCTAATTTATGTCTCTAATTTATGTGTTTGGTTTGAGGGGAGGGAAATTTGTTTCCTTATATTGACCAAATTGTCCCGGAAATTTTTTTAATATTCCAAAATAGACTCTTAACAAAAAGGAATATTCTTCTCATTAATGACAATTTGATCAATCTGAATTAGAAAAATGTTAAAAAAAAAAATTCCCATAGAAAATTTTGTTGTAGAAAAAAATCTCATTGACAACACCTTCAGTAGGTGATTAACAGTTCCATCTGTGAGTTTTAACAACTCTTTGAGACCTTTTTGACGTCAGAGTTTTCTATGAGAATTTTTTGATATTTTCTTGGTTTCTTGGAACCTTAAAGAGATTTTCCTAATTTTTTATGATTTGGATTTTAAAAATGTGAGAAGTTAGGTTATAAAATTTTAATAAAGATAATATGCAAAAGAGAGGAGTAAGAAAAATTAATTATATACCTTCAACCCCACTCTTCTAATTTATAGTGTGTTTGGTTTGAGGGGAAGGAAATTTTTTTCCTCATATTAACCAAATTGTCCATGAAATTTTTTCAATATTCTAAAAATAGACTTTTAACAAAAATGAATATTATTCTCATTAATGACAATCCAATTAATATCCTCCCCCTCCCTTCAAACCAAATACAACCGAGTATTAGATGCACCTTCACTTAAATGATTTTTTGGGAGTTAATAGTGGGGTTAAAATTGCTCATAGAGGCAAAATTTCTCTTGATACTTAAGGGTATAATTGCGCCACAAAATACTTTGCTTTGTTTGATTAGTATGAAGAATTTGGAGGTGAGCGAAAATTTTTATGAATTGGATTTTTTTAAAAAACTGAAAAAGTGGGATTAATTAGAAAATTTTATTAAATAAAATATATAAGATAAAAAAGTAAGAGAAAATAATTAAAAGCTTTTAACCTACTTCTCAAATTTCTCTAAATCCAACTAAGTTTTTTTTCCCTCGGGCTACTTTCATCAAAATCCAACTAAGTTTTTTTTCCCCTCGGGCTACTTTCATCAAACTATGAATAAGATCCCTTCAATCTCGTGCATATCCTCAGTATATTCATGCTACTATAATTTAATGGTTCCTTTCCGCAAAATAATAATATTCCATCGTCTTTAGTTGAAAGTTAGATTAGGAAACCTAACTTTTGAGTTTTGACTCAAGACGCCCATTGATGCGGAGAAATTCTACCCGCCAATACGAAAACTATTATATTTGGGAACCCTACTTCCACAAAAATGTGGTTTCCACAGTAAACCATCCAAAAAAAAAAACAAGTGATTGATACCTCATCGCTGGTCTCATAATCAATGGAAGAAACTACTCTGTTTGGGCGTTATGAAATCGGCAGGCTTCTGGGGAAAGGGACGTTCGCTAAAGTGTATCACGGCAAGCAAATATCGACCGGCGAGAGCGTTGCGATCAAAGTGATAAGCAAAGAGAAAGTGAAGAGACAAGAGATGATAGAACAGATCAAGCGAGAGATCTCTGTCATGCGTTTGGTTCGACACCCCAACGTTGTTGAACTCAAAGAAGTAATGGCCACCAAAACTAAAATCTTCTTCGTCATGGAGTATGTTCGTGGAGGCGAGCTCTTCCACAAGGTCGCTAGAGGCAAACTCAAAGAGGATCAAGCACGAAACTATTTCCAACAGTTAATCAAAGCCGTTGAATTCTGTCACAGCAGAGGCGTCTCTCACAGAGATCTCAAGCCTGAGAATTTGTTACTTGATGACAACGGGAATCTAAAAGTCTCTGATTTTGGCCTCTCGGCGTTGCCCGAACACATCCGATACGACGGCCTCCTCCACACTCAGTGTGGAACTCCGGCGTATGTTGCCCCTGAAGTTTTGAGAAAGAAAGGGTATAATGGACCGAAAGCTGATATTTGGTCCTGTGGGGTGATTCTTTACACATTATTGGCTGGATTTCTTCCGTTTCAACATGAAAATATCATGACTATGTACACTAAGATTTTCAAAGCTGAGTTCCGATTTCCTCCGTGGTTTTCTGCGGAATCAAGGAGATTGATTTCCAGGATTCTCGTGCCAGATCCAGAGAATCGAATCACGATTCCTGAAATAATGCGGGTCCCGTGGTTTCAAAAGGGCTTTTCGATCGAATCAGCGTTTGATTCAGAAGAAGAGTTAAATTCTTCGAATAAAGCCGTTGAAGAAGATTCTAGAACCAACCTTTCTTCCCCTAAGTTTTTCAATGCGTTCGAGTTGATTTCTTCCATGTCTTCTGGGTTTGACTTGTCTGGGTTTTTTGAAAACAAGAGGAAGACCGGGTCAATGTTCACTTCTAAGTTTGCGGCAACAACGATTTTGTTGAAGATCGAGACAATGGCGAAGAAGTTAAGCTTCAAGACAACAAGAGTGAAGGACTTCAAAATAAAGATGGAAGGGCGGTCGGAGGGGACGAAAAGGAGGCTGTACATGACGGCGGAGGTGTTCGAGGTGACGCCGGGAGTTGCCGTCGTGGAGTTTTCAAAGTGTTCCGGTGACACTTTGGAATATGCCAAGTTTTGCGAGGAGGATGTGAGGCCGGCGCTGAAAGACATTGTTTGGACGTGGCAAGGTGACAAGTGACAACACGTGTAATGGTAACATCGGAGATGGTGTGGCAGGACAAAGTGGCAAACGATGAAACAAGTAAAAACATAATACTCGTAATACTGTAATCCGTTTAAAACCTAGCTAGGGTTTTCTCCGAGTCAATATTTTGTGCGTATAGTTAGCCCCTCTTTAGCTTTAGCTTCAGTTTGAATTAATGTTAAAAGTTATTTTTCTAATATGATTTAGAGTATATGAGTTAAATTTGTGAAAAGAGTTTTGTCTCAACTTACTCAAACATATTTTTCTACCGTCAACCCAAATATGCCCAATTGTTACTCTCTCATTTTCTTAATATAAAACATATATGAGGAGTTGATCTTGACTCTAAGTATAAAGCATAATTTTTATGTTTGTTAATTATTTTCTAATTTAACCCTATTATATTACATCAACAATCAAATCAAAAATCAAGGAAGAGTTAGGGGAATGAGGGAATTAAGGAAGATCAACTGGGGTATTTTAGAAAATACATGTCATATTAACTAACTTAATTAACTTCATTAATCTAATTAAATAATGTAAATGTATTTTATTTTAAGGACAAGGAATAATATTTAGCTAAGGGCCTGTTTGGTTTGAGGGAGAGGGAGGGGGAGAGAGAATTTTGTTTTCTCCTCTTTACTAAATAGCTAATGGAAACTTTTCAATATTCCAAAAATATACTCTCAACAAAAATGAATATTCTTCTCATTAATGACAATTTGGTCAATATCCTCATTTCCATTCTATTTCCTCCCCTCAAACTAAACGAACCGAACTTCAAAGGCGGATAAGAAGTTAGATTTGTTTTGCTAATTACTAGTAATAGTATTTAGCTAATTAAATTTTAAATGCGGAAAAAAAGTTTGATTTGTTTCTTCTATATTTTCTGGACTTGGCTTGCATCCAATGCAAGCTTCTGTCCGCTGCAGTCACACTGCGTCGTTTTGACGCTGAAATTGTGATGCTTTGCTTTTTTTTTTTTTTTTTTTTTAATAAATACTTTAGGGTACTGATATATGCTAAAAAAATACTTCAAGATACTGACCGGTGTTGGAAGAATATTTCATGATCTAGAAAAAATATTTTAGGATCTTGAAAAAATATCCTAAAGTCTATTTTTAGTACTAGTCAGTACCCTAAAATATTTTTAGGATACCGACTGGTATTGAAAAATATTATCTTGAAATATTATTAATATTTTAGGGTACTGACTAGTATTAAAATGATACTTTTGGATACTGACAGGTACTGAAAAAATATTTTAGGGTACTGATTGGTATTGAAAAATACTATCTTGAAATATTATTAATATTTCAGGGTACTGACTAGTATTGAAATGATACTTCAGGATACTGACTGATATTAAGAAAATATTTCATGATAATTTAGGATCTTAAAAAAATATTTTAGGGTACTTGACTGGTACTAAAAATAGATTTCTTCTAACACCGGTCAGTATCTTGAAGTATCTTTTTAGCACCTGTCAATACCCTGAAATATTTATTAAAAAAAAAAAAAGCAAAGCACCACAATTTCAGCGTCAAAACAAAGTGCCCGTTTGGGATAGCGGCGGTAGAAGTGGCTTTTTTTTCGATGTGCTTTTCTTCTTTGGACTTTTTTCGATAACTTTTTTTGATGTGATTTGTGTTTGGGATAGCGGTAGAAAAGTAGGCTTTTTTCTTGATTACTTGTTTGGATGCTTTTAAAAAGTTATCGTTGAGATGGAAAATGATCGAAAATGACATAAATCATATATATATATATATATATATATTATAGAATGTGATAATTTAGGATAAAAATTAAAAATAAATATAAATTACAAGTTGGTTTCTAAATAAAGTGCTTAAATAAAAAATTACAACACAATGAAGTGTTTAAATAAACTTATCCCTTATAAGTTGGTTTCTAATTTCATCACGAAGACGATTCATACGTGTTGAAGATAGATATTTTATCTTGAGCCCATCAATATTCAAGCTTGTAAGAAACATATAAATGAAAGCAAATATCACCTCAAGAAATAATATAATCTGTAAGTGTTTTTTCCATCTTTTGAATACATCACTCCATAATATAAATATATTATAAACACCATTATATAATGAACGATAACACGAAAAACAAATAAAAACGACAACTTTGAATTGGTTCAAGCATGGACGCCAAGATGATTCCGCCAAACGGGAGATGAAATTTGTCGAAGAGAGAGAAAAGGAGATGTGGTGCCGAAGAAATTGGTCCGGAGATGAAGAGGAGATAAGGTGTAGTCGAAGAGAGAGAAATGGAGATGTGGGGGTACAACTGTCTTGCTTTTAAAAAAAAAAAAAGTGATGCGCATCACCCGATGCGGTTATAAGTAACCCGGGCTTGCTTGAAAAAAAACATAGCTTCAAGTCGAAGCACATCAATTTTTAGGGCATCCAAACACTCATATTTTTTGCTTTTGCAGTAAATGTGCTTTTGATGTGCTTATTATAGCACTCACAGCCATGCCAAACACAGCCAAAGCAGTGTGACCGCAGCGGACGTAGCGGACAGAAGCTTGCATCGGATGCAAGCCAAGTCCATTTTTTCTATCCCATGATATCATGGTATGAATTTTTGGCATTTTGCTAACTGCCAGAGTCTAGCAGTTATAGCACAACAGAAAGAATTTATAAATGCCAAATTACTTGAATAAACTGTGATTAATGACATAAATTTAAAATATATATATATATATATATATATATATAGACTAGAAAATTCTCGATGTTTATGTTAGGAAAAAATAGAATCACAAACTTTGAATTCTATTCTATTTTTATATTTATAATTATTAATTGGTTCATACGAACCCACAGACTCATTCCAAGTTCAGTATAAAATATATACTCAATACCAATTTAATAGGTTTTCTAAGGAATTTGAATTTAAAAGGGTTAAGGTGCAAAAATGCACATGTGTTTTACTTTGAGGAGCACCCAACACAAGTATTTTTTTTTTAGGTGTAAAAATACCCATAAACTTTTAAAATCAGAGCAAAAATCTCATTTCTGTCAAAACAGTACAACTGCCATTAGCCTCCCGTTTTTTCGCTGAAACAGAGGAGGAGGATGACTTGGAAGAAACCCTATGTTTCTGCGAAAAAACAAATAAGGAGTCACCAATAGATCAAACAAGGTTGTTAGACTTGGTTGTCACCTAAGAGGACGGGTGAATTGAGTGTTTAATAAAAACTTATCAGCTTTAAAAATCTTTTCGCAACTTACTGAAAGTAGTTTATATGACAGTAATGATTTATAAAGTAATAAACAATCATTCAAATATGCATGCTGGGAATGTAAGAGATAAGGGAAGAGAATATGCAAACAGAGATTTGTTAGATATGATTAGTTTTGATGATGTCTTATATAGATGCCATTATTAAAAGCAAAAAGATTGAGTAATATAGTTATCTCCTCATTGACTAACTGCGTATTTAATGTAGATTAGTCCAAGTTGAATTATAGATCAAGAAGGAGATAAGAGATTACGAGAAAGAAGGAATTGGAGAAAATGTCAAGTTCAAGAAGAGATATTGAAGAAGGTAGAACTTGCGAGAGAATGATGAAGCCAAGTTAAATTATGAAGAATGATCAAGAGAAGAAAAGAAAGAAAGAGTTGAGTTATAGAGATTCATCAAGGAGAAGATAAGAGTTCATAGCAAAAAGAACTTGCAGAGGATGTCGAGGAAGCGAAGAAGTTAATTTCAAATTGGGATGTTAAGTTCAAACTAAGAAGCTAAGTTCAAATTGATATGTTAAGTCCAAAGAAGAAAGAAAGAGTTAAATTATGGAGATTGATCAAGATGGGAGATACAAGATTGAAGAACTTGATAAAAGGAATGAGAATATCATTATACAAGTTCCAAGATTGATTAGAAGTCTCCATGATCAAATGGGAGTTGGAATGGGTCAATTTGGAGTTAAAATACGTAAAGGGAGCTTACGGACTGATATAACTCGAGTCATGAGGTTGCAACTCGAGTTAACCACTCGTTACAGCGTTTTGAGTTTACGGACTGATATAACTCGAGTTATACTAAGTAACTCGAGTTGTGTAACTCGAGTTATCACTAAAAACTCGAGTTAAGGTGTATATCAAGAACTCTGTTCAACTCGTTTCAGCGTTTCAGCTGGCGAGGTCTGGTATTTCGATGATATCTCACAAACCAGGAATCGGATTGACACGAAACCAGTGGCATATGAAACTAGACTCCCAATGCGTCATTTTGATATATAATACAAGTCCAAAGGAGTTCAGATGAGGGAGATATTAATTCTACAAGTTGGATCCTAATTTCACGCCACACTGCTTACCAACCTTTGGTGTTTTGAGTGTATCTCACAAAATACAAATCGGATTGAGCTGAAATTGGTGGCATATGAAAGTAGACTCAAAGGGCTTTCTATCAAGATTTGAACCAACTAAAACTGAGTTCATACCAAGGAGATATGGCCTTCGAAAGTTACTATCAGTTCAAGATGGTTCAAAAACGCTCAACATACAATGAGTTTGGAATGAGCTGTTAACTAAGCTTGGATAACACAAGTTAGGACTGGAAACTTGAGTCAACATCAATCAGAGAGGCAGATAGAGAAGAATGAATATTGAGAAGAGATTTTAACTCGAATCAACAAAGTAGCAGAGCACTATTCACAACGTCTCCGAGAATTCTGAAATTAATCAATTGATTACTACTTGCTATACTCTTCAATGTTATTAATAATCTTTGTGAGGAAGTTTCAGTTGATCAAAAGCTCGGATTCAGGATCAATGACAATGCTAACAAGCATAAATGAATGAACTGGTTTAACTCGAGTTGGGCAAGATAACTCGAGTCTTCAGACAGAAAGCAATCAGAACGTTGGCGCTCAAACATAACTCGAGTTACAAAGGGTAACTCGAGTTACGCAACTTCGAGTTTTATGGAATAACTCGAGTTAACATATCTGCATCGAGAAAATCACCGTGTCCGAAATCTCAAAATCATTGTTTGTGATTTCATTAATCTTTATCATCACTCATTACTATTCCTAACTATCTTTAATTAGTTTGTTAATGAGTTTCGAGATGATTATGTGAAGGATTAACATCGGATTATGAAAAGTAGATGATTATGTCGAAGCTCCAACGGTAATATTTTCCAACGGTCATATTCTAAGAAGCTCAATCTGAAGAATTGCTCTAACGGTCGAATGCTATTGGTTAGCTATAAAAGAACAAGCATTCCAACTTCGAGAAGGAGATGATGAGCTTGCACCTTTGTCGAAATGCGATATTCTCGAATCCAACATTTAGCTCACACGCTCTCTGTTCTCAATGCTTGTATAGTTCATCTTAGAGAGTGAGATTATTTTGTACTTCGGTGTTTATTCATTTACTCTTTTAGAGAGAACATTTCGAGTGTTAAATCATTGTAAGAATCTCAAGTCGTGGGACTTGGAGATTGGAGTTATCGATTTACAACTTGTAAGGGGAGTGTATCCTAGTGAGAGGATAACTTCGAGTACAAGAGTGTGTAATCGATTGAAAGGAGTATCTCGTGAGAGATTCGGCTTCACAAGTGCTGGGTGAACTTGTGCGTTTGTATAGGCTTCTCTTGTGCCCGGTTAAACAAGAGGATAGTGGATTGGAAATCTCAAGCGGAGCTTGTGGACGTAGGTCAAGGATTGGGCCGAACCAGGATAAATCATAGTTTGCATATTCTCTTCCCTTATCTCTTATATTCTCAAAGATATATGTTTGAACGACCGTTTATTCTTCTATAAATCATTCTTTGTCATACAAACTAATTTCACCAAGTTGCGAAAAGATTTTCAAAGTTATCTAAAGTTTTATCGGACACCCAATTCACCCCTCTTGGGTGATGGCCAGGTCTAACAAGATTTATACTGGTTCGACCAATCCTTGACCTACGTCCAGTCCCTAAGCTTCACTTGAGATTTTTAATCCACTATCTTCTTTCAACTTGATTACATGCTCTATACTTGAAGTAATCATCTCACTAGGATTCACTCCCCCTTACAAGCTGTAATCAATACACCCACTTGATTACACACTCTGTACTCGAAGTAATCCTCTCACTAGTATTCACTCCCCCTTACAAGCTGTAATTAATACAATGAGTTTTCCACTCAAGATCACTTAATCTTGAGTAACTCTTAAATAAAACGTTTACAATATGTCTTCTCTTTTAGAAGTAAATGAATAAACACTGAAGTACAATACAAGTAATCTCACTCTCAAAGGTAAATTATATGATCATTGAGATAATTGGAGAGTAAGTGATATAGACGTCAGAGTATTGGCATTTTGACAATGAAGCTGTGTATTCTTGTGACTCTGTATCTATTTTGAATGCTTCTCCTTTTATAGTCAATTAAGAACATTGAGCAATACTTCTATGATTGTTGTGAGCGTATATAACCGTTGGAGAAATATTACTGTTGAAACTTCTGACGTAATCATCTGCTTTTTGATAATCTGATGTTAATCCTTCGTTTGATCATCTGAAACTTGCTAACAAACATGATTAATAACATTGAGAAGTATAGCAAGTAGGAATCAATTGTTAACAATCATTTCTGAATTCTCGGAAACGTTGTGGAATTGGGCTCTGCTGTTTGATAAGCTATGTGCTTGAGTTCTTCATACAATCATCTTAAACTTATACAAAAATGATATAAATAATGTTAAGAAGTAGTATAAGTTCTTTTGGAATTCATCTGGATGTTCTTGATGAGAATCTAAGATTTCGGACACGGTGAGTTTGAACTGTAAACTTAAAACGCCTCTGACTCGAGTTACAAATAGTTGACTCGAGTTAGGCTTTTACTCCAGATTGCTCTTTGTCTCGTCTTGACTCGAGGCATAAAAAACCTTGACTCGAGTCTGGGCTTAGACTCGAGTCATAACAAACATGACTCGAGTCAACCTCTAGACTCAAGGCAGTAAACAAGATTCGAGTCAATCCAGAGGAAAATATTTGAAAGCTCGATAGACAAGTTTCTAGCTCGAGTCATTAAGTGGAGGCTCAAGTTAAAAACTCTTCTCAAAATGGCTTGCTCTCTGTCTAACTTTCACTTGAGTCACAATCCTTGACTCGAAGTAAGAGATTCATTCCAAATGGTAAGCCACTTATGCCTATTTAATTATTCTTTCTAATGCAAGAAGAATCAGCTCCAAACTCATTCTATGTAGTTTGTTATCATCCGATGAATGAATGTTGTTCTTGAGCAGCGTTTTTGCAATATCCAGAACTGATAGTCAACTTCAAAACATCATATGTCCTTCAATTGATCTTTGTTTTCTGTGATCTTGATGTTTTTGAAAATGTATTTGAGTATAGTTTCAAATGGCACCGGTTTCAGCTAAATTGGATTTGTAGATTGTGTGATACACCCAAAATACCGATGCTTGGTCTGCTGTGTGGCATGAATTGATTGTGAAATTCATAGCTCCTTTATTCGAACTTCTTTGGACTTGAATTTTATATCAAAATGACGCATTGGGAGTCTAGTTTCATATACCACTGGTTTCACCTCAATCCGATCTCTGGTTTGGGAGATATCATCGAATTACCAGATCTCGCCCAAACTGAACATGAAAAAGAGTAGAACAAAGTTGCTGAAAACACACCTAACTCAAGTCAACTGAAGCCTGACTCAAGTCAACTCATTCTAGAGATCAAAAATGGCTTGAAAATCACTCTTGGCTCGAGTCAGAAAAATGGCTGACTTGAGTTAAAACCCAGACTCGAGTCAATGATTTTCTTGGCTCGAGTCAACTCCTACCAGATGCCCAAAACATTGTAGAAAACATTCTAACTTGAGTTTAGACCCCTTGACTCGAGTTAGTTCATCCCAAAGCTTGATTTTATTTATTTAAACTCAAAATTGAGTTATTCCAACTTCCATTTGATCGTGGAGACTTCTAGAATAAATCTAAGAATTTGTATAATGATTTTCTCATTACATTCAGCGAGTTCTTCTTCTTTCTTCTTCTCTTGATCATTCTTCTTAATTCAACTCTTTCTTTCTTCTCTTCTCTTGATTATTCTTCAGAAACCAACTCTTTTTTCTTTATTCTCTTGATCATTCTTTATTATTTGACTTCACATCTTTTTTTATTCTACATTAAATATAAGAATTAGTTAATATAATGTATATTATACAATTTTTTGCCCTTAATAATGGTATCTATATAAGGCATCATCAAAACTAATTATATCTAACAAAGGCCACAAATCGACACCAATTTAGGAACAAACATCCAAAAGAGAAGGCTATTGAATTGGGATAAACGGCAGAACATTGGGATTATAAGAATGTAGAAAGGAAGAAGGAAAGGGAAGAAGAACCTAAGGGAAGGAAGGGCTCTGATCCGAGACGGAGCCATCGAGGTCGTTGATGTCGCACATCAAATGTTCATCAAAAAAATCATTATGATAAAAATCAAACAAGTTAGGGACAAAAAAAAATCGCTTGTTCGAATCGATCGAAGTAAAGTAAGTTTGGGGGTTTGCTTATAACATGAGAGAGCTTTTTTACCCAAAACTTCAATCAAGTTTGAAGAAGGCCGTCATTCACTGCCATCATGGCCTTTATCCTCGCATTTAGGACGGACTACTTCACACTATTTTCTTCCTGCATCCTCAAATTCTCTCTCTTTCTCTACTTTTTTTTTTGGTGAAATCTCTCTCTAATTCTCTTTGACCACCCTATATCACCTGCGTTTTTTTTTCCTTGTATATTTCAACTTCCAAGTCATCCTCCTTCTGTTTTTGAAAAGACCCAGAAACTGTTTCAACATAGATGATATTTTTGCTTTGATTTTGAAAGTACAAGAAGTAGCCAGATTTTGTTCAAATATTCGCAGGCAAGTGAGGGTTTTTTCTTAAAATATTGAGAAAGAAGAAATACACGTCAGAAAAAATATGTATTATGTAGGCAAGACCAAACGTAGTGAAATGCTACAGAGAATGGATCACTTTTTTTCGTGATGCTCGTGGCGGAACCAGTTTCTTAGACAGGCAGGGGGAACTCAGCATCACTTTATGTCTTGCTACCTGTTTATATGACAAATAAATAATGAAAAGATTCCCATGGAATAAATGGGCTTTTATACAGTAAAACCCAAATACAACGCTTGAAAATAGCCCAATTACGTGGGCTCTATTGGCCTAATTTTATTGGGTACATAAGCAGAGGCAGTTGCCCAGAAAATTAAAAACCAACTAAAGTTCAGAGATCATAGGGACAAAGCATCCAATAAGGTGGAACATGATAAGACCAATAGTAAAACCACCTCCGATATCAACCTCTCCTTCCTAGGAATCAATTTAGTTTATGATCTAGATCCTGGATTACAGATCTTATTTTTTGTCTTGTTTATTTTTAATAAAAAATAATTTTAATGGAAAAAATAAAAAAATAAAGTTAAATCTAAACTAACATTTTTTCCATAGAAAAAGAAAGAAAGATCTGGGCCGTCGATGGGAGAGCAGGAAAACTAAATCCCTCCTTCCTATGGCATGTCTCTGCAAAACGCTAATGATCTTTATCAGCTTGTAAGTAGATTACGTAAGAAACAAGGAGTGGGCTTGTGTGTGTGTTAGTCACCTTTTGGAAGAAATTGATGATCTTTTCTACGAGTGACTTAGCATAAAAAATATACTTTAAATTATTTTCTTCCAATTTTAGCCGTTCACAATTTTCAATTAGTAGGGTAAGAGGTTACATATGAAAGATAAAGTGTTTCTAAATATCATGTGTATAATAACGGTAAATTTAGAATCTTTTTCTATTTTCAGATAATTTAACTACTTCTCTCTAGTTCTGGTGAAATAATTACAAGTGACAACTCAGAAGGAGTATATTAGAGGGTGCATAATGACATCAGAGATACACAAAGTGTATCTCCTCAGAAGTCATGCAAAGGGTGTCCGACTATGATTTTAACTTAGTACGAGGCAGTCTACTCAATCATTCCTTTTGTAATTAATTGGACGCTCCATATTACATGAAATTATGTTTAAATTTTGACAAAATTCATAGTTTAAACGGTCTTTTATTACTTCTTGTTTACTGTCTTTTATTCAATCCATATTCGTGTGGTTTAATTTTTAACCGAACTAAATTGTGTTACTTTTTTTTTTTTTTTAATTACGCACTACAGATAGGTATCTTGTCTGTACTAATCTTTTGCTTTATTCTCATAGTACAGTTAAACAAGTGCTGATCACATTTCATTAAAAGAAAAAAAAACACGTGACAATCGATGAGTGTGTAGACACTGAAAAGTGAAGAGATATATCTATGAAAAGTGGCGCATTCACTGTGGGAAAGCCGAAAAGAAAAACCTTGAAGATCAATCACGTTTACGTAAAGTTTCAATTTCACTTATCTATGACGGGTCGTAAATTTTTTTACCTATTTATAAATCTTCGTCAATGTTAAATATCCAATTAAAAAAAAAAAACAATTATATTACTTATATTTCATAAATATTATATTTTATCTTCCATGTTTAGTACAAATACACAAAAACAATCACCTTATTTTAGTATATGTTTGTTTTAACTTTTCAGAAATGATTTTACAACTTATGAGATGAATATGTGAGGGAAGTTTCGTCTCGACTTATGAAAAAAAGTTTCTAAAATCATGTTTTTGGGGTTTCCAAACAAGAGCTCGTGGGGTTATGTATGTACACCATACATGCATACATTTTCTTATATTAAAGACAATTATGTTTGAGGTATGACATGATATCAATTGTAGACACCTCTTCCAATAATGATTCAAATCTTAATTCATTATGCGCAGGTTGTTAAGCTATGACCTATTCAACACTAAATGAGACTTAAGCGTTCACATTTCAAAAGTAGTTTATCTAGAAGATAATAACCCTATAACTAATCATAATATCTTCAAAACATCAACGTGCATCACATGGTGCACTTCTTTATAGAACGAACTCTATATGTATTGGAAATGACTAAACATTTACTGTTTTTGCACATTTATCGTGGTTGATATGTACTACTCCTTAATCCCCCGACCCCAAAATGACCATATGCTTCAAATATGTTTTCTTATAACTAAAATCGCCATTATGTTGATTTTTATTGGTAAGAATGGGTTATACGTGAATTTTTTACGTTTGTGTATCATGTCAACGTAGTAAAATCTTATTCTGATTATTTTTCTTTACATATATAAATATTATTTTAAATTTGATTTTCCATGATGTTTTTTTAAAAAAAAAAAAAATAGTCTATCATATAAGAAGTTACTGCGATTAGCAAGTTATTCTTCCATATCTCAATCAAGTTCAAAAGCTCAACGAAAAACGTGATATAAGCTAATTATAAATTAAAATACCAATGTCACGATGTTTGGATATATAATGATATGTCAACCAAATACTTAATTTTCTCTTCCTTCAATATAATGTAATCAAATGTGTATATTTCTATTCGAGATTTTTTTATAGCCTCGTCTATTGACTAAAATACTTAATTAACAACTAGGTTATTAATGAATTCACAAAATTAAACAAATGAGTTATATTATTTACAATTTAATTATAAATAATAAAACTTCTTCTATATTTTATTTCATACTGTTTCATATTGATATATTGATTAATATGCAGGCTGGAATTTGAATACTATTTTCACCTCTCATTTCTACACCATCATGCATGCTTCGAAAATTACGTGGTGATGAGAAGTAGTAATATATTAAACCTCCAAAATTGTAAAAAAATTAACTTATGGAGCAAACTTTCATGTGGAAGGAACAAAAAATAACATGAAACCACCAAGAAATGAATAAATGCCCCCAGCTGATTATATTATACACATGTGAATTCCTGCTTAGAGAAGAAAACAAGCAAAAGTTTCAACTCATCACGATCTTGCTTCATTTGAACTTTCTCGTGTTTTACATTTAATGAACCATGCATGATTTTAACTTTTCAAACGCTTGGTTTCAAATTGAAACCACCCAATATATGTTTGAAACTATACGTACTACATATGTATACAGTCAATGGTGGACCCAAAAAATTATAGAAGGGGGCACAATTGGCGAGAGCTGCCCCCGAATTTTTTTTTAAAGGAAAATTTTAAATGCATTAAAAACAAAAGAATATATATACAAAAAAATATTTATGAAATCAAGTGGATATTGATAATGTAATAAGACGGGAAAATATTTTACAAATATGTCATTTAGAAAAGCAAGGCTAAATACATTTAGAAATGCATTACATAAATTATAATGAAGGGTGAACACTCAATAAGTTTAAGTACATATATTTTAATAAAAAAAGTATATTACAATAAAAATAATTACAATGTCATCTTTCTAGGCCTTATGTTTTGGAATTCCATCATAATTGTCTTATTATCAATGATATCAAATACATATTTTTCAATATAAGGCACTAAATAATCATTCAACTATTCATCCCCATCCGATTACGAAGTGCAATCTTGATGTATTAAGGGTGGACACTTATTTTAAGGGTGAACAATTATTCAAACATGTATTAATACAAGAAAAGTACACAGATAATGCTAATGGAAATTTGAAACCATCATATTCAAATTATTAATTCAAACTCCTTTAACTTGATTTTTTTTTTTTAAAAAAAAAAGTCCCAAATTTTTAGGGGCACTTGCCCCCCATCATAAACGTAGGTCCGCCTCTGTATACAGTAGCGGATTCAAAAAATTAATGAAGGGTGGGCACCAGTGGCGGAACTTGGATTGTTTGTTTGTGTCTACACAATTAGTGGGGGATTTGGGGGCTGCCCCTGATTTTTTTTTAAGGAAAGTTTTGACTTGAGGGAGTAGCACACTCATTTTGTTTATTTTGAAATAAATCAATACATGAAGATTCAAATCGAGAACGTTTAGTACTATTACCACTTGACTTTATAAAAAAATAACCTAAATTCATTTCCATCCTAAAAAAAAATGGCAAATGACAAAAATGAATCAATAAATAATATATTTACCAAACAAACATATTAAAAAACAAAAGTTACATAATAGCAAACACACCGGCAACACAACACATTTAGCAAAATTATAATTCAATTCTTGGAATATTTACAAGCAAATCTGAAAGCAAATAAGCTTTTGTGGAATGACAATCTTCAACAAATTAACTGCTAGAAAAATTTGCATGTTAGCTGCTAGAAAAATTAACTGTTAGAACACAATTTGCATGTTAGCTGCTAGAAAAATTAACTGCTAGAACACAATTTGCACATTTCAATCAAGGACAATCAAATATGAAAATGAAATTAAATAAAAAACACATCAGCTTCCTAACAAGCAATTATCGGACTATAAGTTGTAACTGTAAGTCTGAGTAAATTTAAAAATGATAGAGACCCAAATCGTAGAAACAGTACACACAAATCGCAGAAATTTGAGATACGATTGAAGAGGAATAGAGAGGGAAAAAAATACCAGAAGTCTGAAAAGCCAGAAATCGATGACGATGCAGAAAAGAAGAATGAAGTTGGTCGGACGGTGGTTGGCTGGTCGTTGGTCGACAATGGTTCTTTGGTGCAGTCGGACGTCGCCACTTGCCATGTTGGAGACTCGTCGACTCGGACTCTGAGAGGAAGAGGGAGACTGAAAGTGGAACCGTGGAGAGCAATCAAAGCAGAGCAGAGTGAGACGTGGAGGAAGGAGAGGAAGCGTGAGTCGGAGGTTGAACTGGCGTGTTGAGGAAGTCAAAGATAGGCAAATAGTAAAATAATGTACCATGAATATATTAACGATAAAAAAGAGTTTACATAGTGAAAACACAATATATATATAATCCGTAGCAACAAACAAATACAAAAAAGTAGTAGCAACAAGCAAATACAAAAAAGTAGGCTAAAATGAAGATTGTGATCATCGTCATCACCAAAGATGGTCATCATCACCGGAGTCGACCCGGAACCTCCGTCTTTCATAAGGGACATGATTTGAAGCCGCATCACCCTCATCAACTCATTCCGCCGAGTCATCTCCCGTCAGATCATCGCCGTTCGTCGCAACGCCGCTTGATCGATCTTGTTCTCGAATCATCTCTTCGCCTCATCATCTCTCGTTTCCGAGTCGGCCGCTCATCATCTCCCGTTCCGGGTCATCCGTGTTGCTTGCTCCTCCACCAACGCCTTCATCTTCTTCACTTTATCTACAAAATTGATTAGTACATTTATTATTTGTACTTCATTTGAATGGACAAGAGAATGAAAATTATAAAAAACAAATGTATTATGTTTACCGAACAAACCCTACGGTGCCGGATGAGAGGCGCTTTGTCCTTCGGTCGGGGCCGGACTCACCGTAGCCAAAGACCCTCCCCTTCTTGTCAAATCCGCTAGTAGCCTCAAAGAACGGACTCTCGTTGTCGGATATAGAGGATGAGGGGTCGATCTCACGCCGCGTGACTCTCTCCCGCGACTTCTCAAAGTTTTCCTACAAGCAAACAAATACATAACAAATAAGACATGTAAAATGAAATACATATGGTGGTGCATAAAACAAGTAATAAAGGCAATAAATGTCTAACCGCTATTTGTTGCGCCTTGGATTAATCCATTGCCTCTCACTCCCTTCAGACTGTCGGGAATAGGTCCGCTGAAAGGTAACCCACTCAACCGATCCAGTGGAGCTTCCCAAACTCTACCCGCAAACGCAAATGATGACCTTAATTAATTACTTCAAAGTACAAAATATTGAATACGTAAATAGAAAATAACGTGTACTTACAACTTTGCGTCGATGCTCACTAATTGATATGGAGCCGCCAAAGATATGATGGTCCTTCCATTTTGGCCCTATTTTGCTTATTTTTCGCACTTATGGTCTTAAACTTGTCATTGTTTTCCCAATTGCCAAATAATTCATCTCTAGTGTCCCGTGGAAGCCAACTGTCTTGCTCTCGACCTTCTCAATGCATAGAGCTTTCGACGCACCATCACGCCGGCCCCGTGGTTATAAGCTTTTTTCGATTTTCAAGATGCTCGTGCAACGTCATATGCTTATCCCGAAAATCAATTACGAACAATTAGTGCTCAAAATTTTAAAAGTACTAAATTAACATGCATAAAAAAATAACTTACCAAGAACTCCTTGAACCACGTGTCTCGTTGCTTCTTAGGAATCTCGTCCACGTGGTCCAAGCTTGAGTGTAATTACGGAATATTTGGTCCGACATGAAAGTCGCCACCGGAGTATCGTGCAAAAATCTGAAAACAAAGATTATCATGCAAATATTAGCATACAAACCAATTAGAAAAGAAAATTGTAACATTACGGTGTAACTTGGCATGACTTACTCGTTGCCGTCGGGACGGATCCAAAGAAACCCCGTCTCGGGATCTCTTGAGCCTTGGTACCTACGAAGAACTACCTTCTTCCCCGACGTGGCTCGAGGCGACGCGGTGTGCTAAGGAAGAAATGTGAAATATTGAAGATGTTTGTACATAGATGGTTTCAAGAAACTAAACAAATGTAAATCAATCGAAATGGTAAAGTAAACCCGTGGTCCTCCTTGCCGTGCATCGGGGGTAGCCGCCGGTGACGACGATGTATAAAGTGACGGTGAAGATGACAAATATCCCGACGGTGACGACGAAAAATCAAATAGTGGCACCTCCGGAGAAGAGCCGAGCCCCTCTCGCCTCCATATGGAGCGGTTGGCGCCGCCCTACCCCCTCTTATAGTACGGGGTGCTCGACCACCGCCACATCCACTACCCGAACGTCCTCTCCCGGATGCTTCATCTCCGAACACTTATAGACATCATGGCAAAATATATATATAAAAAAAAATTAGTTAATATGACAGTAGCAAAGAAACAAAGTATGTAGTATAACATATCGTCATAAACAAAGAACTAACACAAATCAACCGGACGATTCCTGTTCATCGACATCGACTTGCATGTCTTCATCTAAACTCTCATAGTCGTCGAACTCAGATTCACTATCAGAGAAGCTCATTTCTGCCTCATCCTCATCGTCTGATTTCTCATCGTCAATTTGTATAGGAATCAACTCTAACTCCGCACGAGAATCAAAGAGATTGCTTGGTACTTCGTCATCGACGATGTTTATGGGCGCACATGTTCCACATCGCCTTGGAAAGGTTCACCATACTTGTCATTTGATTCCCGCTCTTTCGACTTTGGTATAATATTTCGTGCTTTGGTTTTAATAACTCCCGTCCACCCTTGGCGAGATGTAGGTATGGTGTATAGTAAACTTGTTCCACTTGTTAAGCAAGGATGAATGGGTCATAACCAACCGAATATCTCCTTGTCCAGTGGATCTCAATATTTCCATGTTTGTCCACTTTTGTCCCACGCGGACTGTTATCAAACCACTCACACTTAAAAAGGGTCACCACCTTGTCCCACTGGTAACTCAACTGAATTATCTCAACTAACTTCCCGTAGTAGTCAGTCTCCACCCCGTCAATTTGGTCACCTCGACAACATACACCGTAATTGCAACATAGTGTACCTGCGTTCGCGTCAACAGTTGCAAATCGATACCCATTGATTATATATTTGTTGCATCGGTATGCTTGTCATTGCAGCTCCATAAGATAAACTCCACGCAACTTCATTGGGATCTGATGGATTTTCCAAGAAATATGATCGAAACCATTTTGGAAACTCGAATTAGTGAATTGATCAACTTGGGACACCGACATTGAAGGATTTCCGATCGACCCAATTAGAGAAGTAATCGTAACAAAAAAAACTTAAGTTAATACTTTAATACCTACCGTAATAGTAAACAAAACAAAAACTTACTCTAGGTACTTTGCGCCTCTTCACAAGCGGTTGTTTAGAATGTACCACTCGCAACTCGCTTATCTCTTCCGTTAAGAGTTGACTTCCAACGTTTTCCCACGACTCGCCCCGGAAAATTAAATATTGATTTTTGATCCCTCGTATCACCGGCATCATCGTTACGAGGTACCCTCTCCATCTTGACATCATTTCGGGGGATAATAGTATGACGCAAATTTTGCGGCCTCTTCGACTAGATAAGCTTCGATAGATCCTTCAACGTACCTTGTATTTTTGATCTTGTGCTTAAGTGTGCGTAAAAACCTACAATGGAATATCGAGCTAAAGTATCATGTAGGTCAATTAATAACATCGCAAATCAATATATATATTACCTCTCAAACGGATACATCCATCTATACTGTTGCGGGCCTCCTACCTTTGCTTCGTATGCCAAGTGAACGGGCAAATGTTCCATTGAGTCAAACAAGCTAGGAGGAAACACCATTTCTAACTTGCATAGCGTTATGGGCATGCTCGTCTCCAGGTGTCGTAACTTTTCAACATTAAGCTCTGAAACACAAATTTCTCTAAAGAACATAGACAACCCTCAGGTTCGCTTGAAGCAGCCCCCTCTTCGACACTCGGAATGTGCCTGACCTTGTCCCATATTTCTTGTCCACTTAAATGACGAGGTGGATCTGCTCGTTCGACAACCTTCTGCGTGAAGTCTTTTCTATTTCTCCTAAACGGATGATCGGGGGTAGGAATCATCGGTGCCTGTCAAACCAACTGACCTTGCAACTGTGTTCCAAGCTAAAACCCATGTTCTGTTCAAGACATACCGGGCATGTGAGCTTTCCCGACGTTTGCCAGCCACTCAACATTCCATATGCAGGGAAATCATTTATCGTCCACATTAAGGCAGCCCGCATGGTGAAATTTCGACTTAATGATATATCATACGTAAGAACACCTTCACTCCACAACATTTTCAACTCGTCTATCAAAGGCCCGAGGTACACATCTATCTTCTTTTTGGGTTCGACGGCCCGGGGATTAACGCGTTAAGGAAGAAAAACTCTCTTCTCATGCACATAGAAGGTGGGAGGTTGTACGGAGTCACAATGACCGGCCAACAGGAATAATTTCGCCCGTATTGTTGAAAGGAGCGAACCCATCCGAACATAGACCAAGACGAACATTACGGGGATCCATAGCAAAGAAAGGATTCGCCTCGTCAAATTTACGCCAAGCTTCGGCATCGATGGATGCGTCACAAAGTTCTCATCCCTACGATGCTCCGGTGCCATCTCATGTGAGCGGTGTTTGTTCGGATGCATACAATCTCGTAAGTCGGGCACCGAGAGGAAAGTACCACATCTTGCTTAATGCATGACGGGTCTTTTCCTTCCTTTCCCACAACTTTATATATGTCATGTCCACGAAATTTGCAATTTGTCGGCTTCAAGATCATCCTTGTAATACAACATACATCCTCGGGGCAAAGCAATGAATTTTTTCACATCCAAGCCCAAGCTCTTTCACCTTTTTTTTTTTGCTTGGTAAAAGTCCTTCGGCAAATTATTGTCTTTGGGAACAACCTTACTCATGATCTCGCATCATTTCGTTGTAATTCTCTCACTCATATGGTGATCGGTCTTCAAGCTTAGTGTTGCTAGGGTAGCCGATAGCGATGACTATTCACTATTTTCAAAGTGGTCGCAACCTTCCCATAACGGACGTTGTGCTTCTTGAAGCATTTTATAGAACCTAGCGGCTTCCGGATGAGGATCCTCACCCATGTTTGATGGTTGGGGATGGGTGCCGGCCTCCCTCTCCCATGTATGACGGTTCACGCATGAGTAACAAGATCAAAATATTGGCCGATCGACGGTTCCGCGGCATCCATAACCAACTGTTCATATTGATTAAGGTTGTCTCTATGACTACGTCCCCGTAATAACCACTCGGTGTCGTCGGACTTCGCCATGACATTCCCAACATTCATAATCTTTTATGAATCCCTTTTGACACAAATGAATCCCGACCGTGTCGCATCTATAAATCTTAAACACTTACATTTGGCACACGGACACCCGATCTCCTTCTTGAATTATTTGAATTCGCCAAAGCAAATTGGACGAACTCTTCCAAACCCGCGAAGAATCTTTGTTGTTACTTATCTTCTATCGGTTAGACGATTGTACATCCAACTTCTATCGGTTGCCTTCCATACTTCCTAGCTAGTTCAGTTACTAACCTAATTAACATCTCAACATACCACAAATATATATAAGTCGCCTCTTATGCCTACCAATTGCCACTTAATCAAGAAAGTGAAAAACAAACACATGCATTGAACAAAGAACATATTCCAAAGAAACAAGAGAGAATGATGATAGCACACCAAAACATGGGGACATGCATGTGGAGGGGGCAAACAAAGAATAGAATACTAAGTATTTTGGAGTTTGTAACCTATATGGGCTAGATCAAAGAGATTACTTAACATTTAATCAAATTTATTGTATAACTTGTTAAACATAGATTCAAATAAAAAATTTAAATGAAATATTTTTAAACAAATTACTAACCGTCATTTTTATAATAGCCTAAATCAAATAATAAATTCTACTAATTTTTATAGTACATACAAATGTGATTATTCTTCAATGTCACATCTTCCTCCTCCCACTCGACATTAATTAATTAATTGTCTTATCCCTAAATTTCATTTCTAAACACTTCACTTTTCTAGTTTCAACATAATCCTATTTAAAGATTTATGTATCAATACCAACTAATACAAAATCTTAATTTTATCACACCAAAATCAGAATTGGAATTTCTAAATTCCTAAAAAGTGCTAGATAAAAATACTTCATTATTCATTATTTTCATTATTCCAAACTAAGCAAACATAATACAAAATCTTAAAGTGCTAGAATTGGAATTTCTAAATACTTCATCAATACCAACATTGTAATTATATAATTATTATATTTACTATTGAATTCTATTTTATTTTTTTATTACTAATTATACTAATTTTATTATTATTATAATATATAATAATAATAAATGATAAAAAAATTGAATATTTTAAAGCTCTACTTCATTTAATTTGTTATTGTTCTATTAAGATTTTTACCTGTTATTTTTCTATTTTTCTATTGTTATAAAGAGATTTTTGAATCACTAGAATTCATATCATATATACTTATACAAAGTAGATTTTTATATAGAAATCTATATAGAATTCTACTAAGTATATCTAAATGAGTATGAGTATATATAATAAATTATTCAATTTTTAATATAAATTCAATATTAATTAGAATTCTAATTTTAAATATAAAAAAAATAGTAATATTGAATATTCATTTTAGAATAGTATAATTCTATTATAATTATATAATTATTATATTTAAGTACAAAATCTTAATTTTATCTTAATTTCACAATTTATCTTATGTAAAAAAAAACGATTTAAACTCATGTAATCGATAATCGTCTACCAACATACATATTTTCATAATAAAAAGTGCTAGAATTGGAATTTCTAAATACTTCATCAATAAAAACTAATACAAAATCTTAATTTTATCTTAATTTCACAATTTATCTTATGTAAAAAAAAACAATTTAAACTCATGTAATCGATAATCTCATACCAACATACATATTTTCATTATTCCAAATGCTAAGCAAACATAACATAAATATCAAATTGTAATAAAAAGAAAATATACTTCAAGCTAACCCGCAAAATCGAGAAAATCGAAGTGGATTTGTTTGTAACCCGCAAAAAAATGAAAGGTAAAAAAAGCGTAAAAAGGGGGAAAAAAAGGCGAAACACATACCTTGCAAAAATAGGGGATCGATTGGGAGAGCGACGCGGAGGAGGGGCGACGGAGATGGGGGAGGAGGGGAAGGGGGTTGAGATGAGGGAAGGAGGCCGGAGGGGTGGGGAGGGGGGAGGAGGGGGGGTCGTGGGTGAGGGGGGAGGAGGGGGTCGGGATGAGGGAGGAGGCCGGAGGTGGGGAGGGGGGAGGAGGAGGGGGTCGGGATGAGGGGAGGCGGCCCGGAGGTGGGGAGGGCCGGGGAGGAGGGAAGGGGGGCGGGGAAAATTGGGAATACGGGGAAATGTTGCGGCTTTTAGCCGCAACATTTTGCGACGGATCTCGATTTTGCGACGGATAAGATATCCGTCGCAAAAAGCGTATAAATGGCGGCCTTTTTGGCCGCCATTTTGTGACGGATGGCCGATCCGTCGCAAAAAGTGTATTAATGGTCGGTCGCCACTTTGCGACGGATAGCTGATCCGTCGCAAAAATCGTGCGACGAATCAGCCATCCGTCGCAAAAAGCGTAAAAATGGCGGCCTTTTTGGCGCCATTTGCGACGGATCTCCGATCCGTCGCAAAAACGTATAATGGCGGCCTTTTGGCCGCCACTTTGCGACGGATGGCCGATCCGTCGCACAATTTTGCGACGGATCAACGGATCAGAGATCCGTCGCAAAAAGCTTATAATGGCGGCCTTTTTGGCCGCCATTTACTGCGACGGATTTACTTTTCCGTCGCAATATCCGTAGCTATTGCGACGGAAATTTTATTCCGTCACTGTTTTTTTTTTTTTGCTACGGATTTAGAAATCCGTAGCAAAATCCGACACCATTGCTACGGAAAATTTTGCGTAGCAAATTCCGTAGCTATTTCCTATTTTTCTATCAGTGAGGGGGAACAGAGAAGGGCAATTTCGTAATTTTGCATCAGATTTTAAGGGTGGGTACTTGCCCCCTTCTCATAGACATGTGTCCACCTCTGTATGTATAGGCACACTTGCCCCAGATTCCAACAGCAAAATAGACTTTTTGAGTAGTGTTGCTGGATGCTGAGTTAATTAAGTTAATATTTATTTCTCAGAACCTCTTACATTATTGCAATCAATCGAGTGGGTACAAATCTTCTTAGTTTCCTTGACCCCACGTCTCAATTGGCAAATTATAATTAGAAAAACGTTCTTCTAATTAATTAATTTCGATGTAGAATAATAATAACCCTATATATGCTCCCACATTCAGCATTACCAAACATATAATCGATTAAAGATTAAAAATGACCTGAGGCCATCATGATGAGTCTGGCTATATAGATACATACATATTATATATGCACTTGCCTCTAGTGGCACCATCTCACAAGAAAGATAAAGAAAATTGACTTAAAAAAAGTGGACGTGGATGTCCTTTTTTGTAAATTTTTTCTAGTTTTTCAATGTCAGTTGGAATGAAACTTAGCTTAGTCATCGTCTATGTCAGCCTTAAAAATACAAAAAAGTTAAACTAACAATCAATAATTATTTTTATTCCACTTTTGTAACCATATAGTCACTTTTACACAAAAAATGGTATTAGCTAGGTACACTTTTGAGAAAATTACATGTGTATTTTTGTACCTTAACCCAATAAATAATGAAAAGATTCCCCTAGAATCAATGGGCATTTATACAGTAAAGCCCAAATAGAATGCATGAAAATAGCCCAATTATGTGGGCTCTATTGACCTAAGTGTTTTTGGTACATAAGAAGTGGCAGCTGGCCAGAAAACTAAAAACCAACTAAACAGCCGTTTTTTTGGGTAAAGCATCTTAGCATCAGCAACTCGGTTTTGTTTCCTAGGAACGAATTTCAGTTGTAATTCCGAACAGACACGCGCATCATCAGTATATATCAAAATTTGTGGCATGTCTCTGCAAAACGCTACTGATCTTTATCAGCATAAAAGTAGATTACGTGAGGAACAAGGAGTGGGATTGTGTGTATAGATATATTAGTAACCTTTTTGAAGAAATCAATGATCTTTTCTACGGTGACTAAGCATAAAAAATATACTATTAATTATTTTGTTCCAATTTTACCCGTTCGCAATTTTCAATTAGTAGGGTAAGAGGTTGCATATGAAAGATAAAGTGTTTCTAAATATTATGTGTATAATACTACCTTCAGTCCTAATTATAAGACCTAGTTAACTTTTTTAAAAGCATTAAGGAAGCTAAATAAGTTATTTAATCATTTCATATGTTGTATATTCTTAGATTATATATTAGTTTATTAGTCAGACTATTTAGTTTGAATAAAAAAATAAAAATAAAAATACTATAAGCTAATTTAATTATTTTCCTTAATCTCTAAAAAAAAGTCAACTAGGTCTTATAATTTGGACCGGAGGAAGTAAGTAATAACTGTAAATTTAGAATCTTTTTCTATTTTTAGATAATTTAACCACCTCTTTTTAATTCTGGTGTGGTGATTACAAGTGAGTTATATGTAATTTCTGGAGTATATTGAGAATGTCAATTCGTTATTCCGAGGCAGTCTATTCCAATCGTTGGTTTTGTAATTACTACCCCTATCCTAAATATAAGATAAAATTTGTTGTGTAAATTGCACTATAAATTTTGTCATATATCTAGGACCAGAAGAATAATTGGAAGCTCCATATTACATGAAATTATTATTATTTTGACAAAATTCATAGTTTAAACGGTCTTTTATTACTGTCTTTTATTCAATCCATATTCGTGTGGTTTAATTTTTAACCGAACTAAATTGTGTTACCTTTTTTTTTTTTTTTTTTTTAATTACGTACTACAGATAGGTATATTGTCTGTACTAATCTTTTGCTTTATTCTCATAGTACAGTTAAACAAGTGCTGATCACATTTCATTAAAAGAAAAAAACACGTGACAATCGATGAGTGTGTAGACACTGAAAAGTGAAGAGATATATCTATGAAAAGTAGTGGCGCATTCACTGTGGGAAAGCCGAAAAGAAAATCCTCGAAGATCAATCACGTTTACGTAAAGTTTCAATTTCACTTATCTATGACGGGTCGTAATTTTTTTAACCTATCTATAAATAATCTTCATATATTCCTCATTTTAATATTTATGTTTCATTTTATAAAGGAAGTCTTTCTCATTATGATAAAAGAGAAAGGAAAATAATAATAATACATATATTACATATTAAGTGTTCATTTTGTGATGAACACTTTGAAGAAAAGAAATTACGTGATTCGAGTTTCTAAAAAAAAACGAGTATTAAGTTTTCTTTTGGCCCAGAAATAAAGGAGTGATAAGAAGTAGCCAGATTTTGTTCAAATATTCGCAGGCAAGTGGGGTTGGGTCAAATTGAATTCACAACAAACAACTTGGACATCGTGATGCTCGTGGCGGAACTAGTTTAAGACCTATTAGTTTGGTTCTTTTGAATTGCTCAAATGAGATTTTGATGGTTGATTTAATTTTTCCTATCTAGTGATTTTTATTTTTTATTTTTTTAAAAAAAATATTAGTTAAGAGATTATCTTTATTTTAGATTTTATACCTATTAAAATACTTTCTTTTGAAAAAAAAGTTTAAAAAAAAAAACTAAATCGTCTAAATTTCATTTGGATGTTCTAAAGGGGCCGAGCTCCCCCGAGGTAGAGAGGCTTGTTTCCACTAACATGGGACATATATATTGACCATAAATCTTCATTAATGTCAAATATCCAATTACAAAAAAAAAAACAATTATATTATTTATATTTCATAAATATTTTATTTTATCTTACATGTTTAGTACAAATACACAAAAACAATCACCCCATTTTAGTTTAGTGCACCTTTGTTTCAGCCTTTTCTTTTATAATTGGCAAGATGAATATTATGTGAGAGAAATTTTATCTCGATTTATGGAAATGAGTTTCTGAAACTATGGTTTTAAGTTTTACAAACAAAAGTGCTTGCTCTTGCATATATGTGTGTGTGCGCCATACATACATTCTCTTTTTAAATACAATTCTGTTTGAGACATCGCATGGTATCAATTGTAGATACCCTTTCTAATAATAATGATTCAAATATTGGTTCACTAAGTTGTTATGTGTTATGCCCTTTCGACACTAAATTTGACTACAGCGTCCACATTTCAAATTTCAAAAGTAGTTTATGGTGTAGTTTATCTAGAAGATAATGACCCTCTCACTAAACATAATCATATCTTCAAAACATCAACGCGTGCATCACATGGTGCACTTCTTAATTTATAGGACTATGTATATTGGAAAAGACTAATAAACATTTACTATTTTTGCACATTTATCGTGGGTTAATATGTACCCCACTCCTTGATTTTCCATGATGTTTTATTTTTAAAATAGTCTAGCTATCACATAAGAAGTTACTACTATTAGCAAGTTATTCTTCCATATCTCAATCAAGTTCAAAAGCTCAACGAAAAACGTGATATAAGCTAATTATAAATTAAAATACCAATGTCACGATGTTTGGATATATACTGATATGTCAACCAAATACTTAATTTTCTCTTCCTTCAATATAATGTAATCAAATGTGTATATTTATATTCGAGATTTTTTTAAAGCCCCATATATTGACTAAAATATTTAATTAACAACTAGGTTTATCAATGAATTCACAAAATTAAACAAACGAGTTATATTATTTACAAATTAATTATAAATAATAAATTTTTTTCTATATTTTATTTTATACTTTTTCATATTGATATATTGATTAATATGCAGGCTGGAATTATGAATACTATTTTCACCTCTCATTCCTACACCATCCATCATACATGCTTCGAAAATTAAGTGGTGATGAGAAGTAGTAATATATTAAACCTCCAAAATTGTAACAAAATTAACTTACGGAGCAAACTTTCATGTGGAAGGAACAAAAAATAACATGAAACCACCAAGAAATGAATAAATGCCCCCAGCTGATTATATTATACACATGTGAATTCCTGCATAGAGAAGAAAACAAGCAAAAATTTCAACTCATCACGATCTTGCTTCGTTTGAATTTTCTGGTGTTTTACATATAATGAACCACGAATGATTTTAACTTTTCAAACGCTTGGTTTCAAATTGAAACCACCCAATATATGTTTGAAACTATACGTACTACATATATATACCCACACTTGCCCCAGATTCCAACAGCAAAATAGACTTTTTGAGTAGTACTGTTGCTGGATGCTGAGTTAATTAAGTTAATATTCATTTCTCACCTCTTACATTATTGCAATCAATCGAGTAGGTACAAATCTTCCTAGTTTCCTTGATCCCACGTCTTAATTGGCAAATTTTAATTAGAAAAACGTCCTTCTAATTAATTAATTTCGATGTCTACCATATAATAATGACCCTATATGTGCTCCCACATTCAGCATTACCAAACACATACTGAAATTAAAGATAAAAAATGACCTGCGGCCATCATGATGAGTCTGGCTATATATATATATATATGCACTTGCCTCTAGTGACACCATCTCCCAAGAAAGATAAAGAAGATTGACTTAAATTGACCTAAATAAAGAAAGTGGACGTTGATATCCTTTAAGTCCTTTAAGGTCGAAATGTATCATTATAAAACGACAATGCATGTAATAGAAAAGGCATATAAACAGGCGTGGTGTAGTTGGTTAAAGCGTCGGCTTTCACCTCAAAAGGAATGAGGTTCCATACCCACTAATCAATGTGAGTGTCTCGTTGGTAGACAATCTGTACATGCCTTGGCTCTAGTGGGTTATAAGTGTCTATCCCACCTTTTTTTTTTTTTACCAAAAAAGGAAAAGGCATATGAATATATCAGATCCACTGTGTCGGCCGGTTTCACCAAACCTAGGATGTGACCTCCCAAATGAACGAGTATCACGTTGTACAGATTCTCATCTATAGTTAAAGCTTGTGTGTGTGCGTGTGTGGCAAAGAAGTACTCTATACACATCATCAATGCATCATGTAGACTATGTAAACAAAGTGACATCAAAATCCCCCACCACCACATAAATAAGTGGTATTTAAGCTTCACAATATATTATTTTCATCACATAACTACTACTATTTTTTTTAAAGAAAAAAAGTGGACCTTGTTAACTTTATAGTCTTCCTTCCCACTTACTTACCCCTTAAAGGAAAAAGACTAGCAAATTCAGTACATTTAATTTCAAGCCTAATCAATACGTTCATTGTGGTCCCTTTGATCGGAAAACTTAATTTCTTTGTCGTACATATCGATGAATGATGAAAATTGAATAGCAAGGAAATAAAATGAGCAGCAAGAAGCTAGAGCTAGCTACTAGTTAATCACGACCAAAAAAAAAAAAAAAACCTATGATGCACAATTCATAGAAAATGATCTTATACAAAATGTCCAAAGCGGAGAGAATTCAGAAAATCAAGTAAATGATCAAAACGACACACAGATAATAAGTAGTTGGAGGAATACTACTTTTCGGAATTAAGTGGAAAACGTAACCTTGTGGAAAAAAGGAGCAAACGACAATCGAGACGACGTGGGAGTAACGTAACGAGGCCACGATCTCGTAATTCAGAAATTACATATTACTGCTAATTATAAGACCACGTTGATATTTTTCGGAAAGGTTAAGAAAACTAAATAAGTTATTTAATCGTATCATATGTTGTATATCCTTAGATTATATATAAATTTATTATTCAAACTAATTAGTTTAAAGAAAAAAAAACTCTAAAGTAATTTAATCACTTTCTTAATCTCTTAAAAAAAAGTTCACTTAGTCTTCTAATTAAGACATAAGGGAGTATTCATTAATTAATAGAAACGGTAGTGGAAATTGGCGCACACGCATTGCACTCGTACAATTATTTATAGTGGAAATTGGCGCACACGCATTGCGTAGTCGTACAATATATTATATATATATATATATATATATAAATAATTTATATATATATAAATTTATGAGCTAGATCAGAGTAATTCATGGGGCAACAGAAAATATCACATAGCAATTTGGTAGAAGTCTAATTTATGGGAAAATTAAGGAGAAGGATCAAAGAAAAGAAATATTTATTAATAATGACCTTAAAAATTATAATTATTTTAAAAGACTAAAGATTAAAATATGAATCTTCAATTACAAAATTATTTAATATGTATTCCATAATTGATTGTGATATTGGCAGTTTATTTAAGAAATTCTTGTTTAAGACTTTTTAATTTTAGTATTTTTAATTTTTTATAACATTCTTTTTAGGTGAAAGTATTTGTTTAAGCTTTTTTTTCCCCCATGAAACATCATATATATTTAAAATAAATATATTATAAGATTGTTTTAAAAAAGTTTTTAAGAAAAATAATCAAAATCTAAAAAGATGTAGGTTTCTAATTATTTATAGATTTTATAAGCTATTAATTTTATGTTCATGAGAGAGAATATCATGAAAATATTAAATTACATATATATGTTTTTTTTTAATCAAAGTATATATGGAGATATCATCAAATTTGATAACTAACCGTCAAAATGTAGGGAAGGTTAATTTTATAATTAAAAATTTATAATTTGATTTTTTGTCCTTGAAAATAATTACAATTTTTAATATCCTTACTAATAAATATATATTTTTCCTTGATAATTCTCCCTTAATTCATATGATGACAGAGTTTTTATACATAGAAATAAAATATTGCCTTATATAATTAGGATTAGATGAAGTCATATTTCTTTATTAAAATTTGACTTATTAAGCATGAGTCGCATTAGTAGAAAAGACTAAAAGTTCTTGTTTTTTTTTTAAGAGAAGAAATGACTAAAAGTTTTATAATCAGTGTGAAGTGTGAACGCTAATCCTAACAGCCTAAGATTCCCTTTATGAGCGTGCGTGATATGGTATCTCCAACACAGACAAACGAAATAAATATGGAACCCGTTTAAGGAGCTGGAAAATTGTCATCCTACATTCACACAACTTTTAACTAAGACCTCGTATGCTATATGGTACTCCTACGCTTGTGTCTTATTCATAGGACATATATAGGAAAAATGTTTATTTTGGTTCTACTTAAAAGTACATTATTAAATTTTCCATTCATTTGGTATCATGTTGAATTTATTTTTATCGTGTATATTGTATATTAAATAAAGGTAAAATTAAAAAATTGTTAAGTTTCAAAGTAGAATTAATGAGGTTTTCCTGTTTAAAGTATTTATTAGCATGTGTACATAAAACATGCTGAAAATAATTTATAAATATAGAAGTGAAGGAGAATGAAAAGAAGAGATCAAGCCAAATCATATCAAGCTTTTCTCTTAGATTTTTTTGTAAGTGTGAGATTGTAAGTTCAAACCGTCTATTAATATAATTGATAAGTGAGTTGTTCCAAAACACACACACACAGGCTTAACCTCTGGATAGAAATTACTGCTTACTCTTATTGGTGTGCCATATCATTTGCAATATATATTCTAACCATTAAAAACAATTTAAAGATTAAAAAAAGTTGCAAAGATAAATATTAAGAAAAAGGAAAGGTATATGTATTGAAAGGATAAAAAGATAATAATAAAATATGCACCAAAATTAAATATTTTCATTTTGTTTGATAGAAATAGACAGTAGTTAAATATAACCCAAACTAGTTAATTGAATAAGAAAATGCTAATTTTCCTTCAGTTTTACTGAAAATGAATATGTATTAATATATTGGAGGCGGATGTTTTCAATATTGGAAGACTTGTATTCCAAGACATACAGCTCAATCCAAACTTGTTTAGCTTTGTTGATACGGTTAAGAAATTCTAAAGCACCACTTATCGATCAATTATTATATGAAAATAATTTAAATTTACTTGTCCTTGTGTAATAATCAAATTTCTGTCAATCCTCCGTTTCTTTCACGCTGCCTCTTATAAATTTGCCTGACTTGATAAATTAAGTTTGTGTCACAAAACCACGAAGCTTCTTTGATAGACTTTTTCGATTTCATATCTTCTTTCTTGTATCTTTAATTTGTAACATTTATGTGTTCTATTGTGACTACAATTGACACATACATACGACACTTTGAATGTATCGAAGGTTTAATTAGTTAGTAACGTTTGTGAATGGTGTTCAATTCATTACCCATGCATGCTTTCAATTACTCTTTGGTTATTTATTCTGTATAAATTATTTTTCATCATTTTCTTATTATTACTCTCTCCCTCTCTTACTCATTCACAAATAAGGGCATTTTTGAAAAAAAATAATTATATTTCCTACATTTAACTAATATTAACTGTTTTTTAGAATTACGTAATTCGGTTAAAATGACATTATATATAGGGATAATATAAAAAAGATACCCATATTTAACGCCTCGACAACGATATCAAATAAGATTTATCGCCTCTAATATAAAGAAGATACCTATGCTTACAAAAAAAAAAAAGAATAAATTATTGGTGTGCATATGGTAATTGAGGTGAAAAATTAGATAAGGTGAGAACAATTACCCCTTTAATAGTTTGTGTAACATATATTTTTGTCTCTTCTTTTTGCATTTATACAATGAGTTGTTTATATGGCTGTGGTTGAAAATAGTTATTTAGCAAATCGAGTAATAGTATAAGTAATTTTCTCAATGAAAATAAGTTCAGATAATATACAAAAAAAATTATAAACAGTATATATATTTGGTTAAAATTTTACTAAATAAATATTTATGTCGATGAGGAAAAAATTGAAAAATGAACCTATTTCGAAGATATTTTTGTTTTGTTTTATGGTTCTGCATCATCAAAGAAAAGCAAGTTGGGAGGAGGTCAAGTCAAGGTCTGCTCTCTGGGTCCATTTTCTCTTCAAGCTTCTCGATTGCGCGTTAACTTCTTTAATTTCTTGCCCACTCAACCACTGTACCTTCTCGAAGTGTTTTGAATTTTATTTAATTTATTTATTGCCGACTCTCCTCTTCCCGTACGTTATTTGCTATGAGACTTTTGATCATTTTTTTATTATCAAATTATAAACAACCTTTATTTTCAGATCATATCTACGTCAAGTTCTTTATATATATTATATCAAGTTTTCCACTCGTACATTACCACATGTTTTACTTTTTTCATATAAGTTTATAGTTAAATGATAATAATTTAAAAATAAAACACATGAACATATGATAAAAGAATTTAACAAAATTGATATACGAAACTTCACATAAATATTTTCCTATATTAAAATACATTGATAAACAGACTTTTGGTCATTGGCACACGCTTCCATTATTTTTTTCCTTTTTTTCTTCTTGCGTAGAAGGTTCTTAATTGTATCCGTATACGTATAAGAACTTTTTTCAATCAAAAGGCATAGATATAATAAGAACTAAAAAACTTGTAAGAAATAAATTACGTAAAAATATAAATGCTGAAAATCAAAGTATATATAGTTATATACTATACTAGTTTTAGTCAAATAAAATATTGGTTTCATTAATCAAGTAATTTAATGATCTTGGCCGGTGTTGTTAAATATTAGTGTAACTGATATAATAAAATAATATAATACACACGCACACAATTTTTTTTTGCAGGAGAATAGAAGTACTTGATTTGAGTTTAAATTAAAAAGCAAGAGTTCGGAACTAATCAAATCAAATTTTGAAGCTACCTGTGTTTGTATAACTTGTCCTACTTTTGGTTACCACTATTTAGATTAAGTCAAACTATGCATTTTTCCACGTACGTGGGGACGATGAAGGGTAGAGTAAAAGTAGAGGACTAAATATGAATCCTCAGACTCAAAACCAAGTCGATGAACCTAGACAGTTGATCATATTTATAAAGTAGAGAGAGAAGGATTTTATGTCGTGTTTTTAAGTTACATAATTAATTTTTCATGCAAATGTACAATTTTATTATTCATTCTTGTTGTCATGAGGTGTAGTGTATATGTAATATGATAAAGTTGAAAAGGTATTAAATTTTAAGATAAAGTTGAAAAGGTATTAAATTTTAAGATAAAGTTAATGACGTGTAAGATTTTTTCTTCTTCTAATGAAACATGAAGTGACTTATAAATAACATCATAAAAGTATTTCTTATAGTATTTAATAAGAAATTAATGCCCATATTATTATAAAGCTCTGATTAATCATTAATATATATTGTCCAAACACAGAATTAACCTAATTTAAAGTCGCATATATATAACCTTGTGGCTAGCCTGTTAGGCCATCAGATTGAAGCTTAAGGCTTAATTAAGCTATGATTTAGACAAACCCATGGGGTGTACGATTTTGATTTTAGCAAAATATATATGTGCAATTAATTTTTTTTTTCTTCCGTGACTTTTGTGGCCATGGTATATTTCCCAAAAGATAAGGATTATAACCTTTAAGTTTTAATTTGAAGATCTCTGATCAATTCCCAAATAATTACTACTATCACTTTGGATCTCTGACTTTATTTTATTTTATTTATAAAAATCTCACTTTAGGTTTTCAACAAAGTACTCTTGGTTGTTAATATAAAATATATTTGAGAAGTTAGCTAGTATTGGTACTATATGTGTGTGTGTAAGGCGTTTTTATATTTGTCAATTTTTTCTTAATTTACTTCTATTGATATTCCCTCGACAAAAAGACTTGGATGAGATGTGAAACATTTGAGCTTCTTACTCTCAATCTTATCAAGATATGATCCTCCTTGCCGCCTAGGGATGAAGGTTAAGGAAGACACTAAGACTACTTGTGGATCATCAACTTGGGGAAAAAAATCTGAAGCAGATAATAAAAGTAAAGGATCGACATGGAAAGCGCAACCACTCAGAAGCCGGGACTGGGAAGATACCTCCAAAAGTCAACGAGATAATATTAAGAGTCAATGGAAATCCAAATTCATTTTCGTCTTTGAATTTTCTAATTGAATTCACATATTTCCCTCCTTGAATTGCAGCTGGACAAATACATCATTTTATCTTTCCCCATCACCTTTTTCCAATCCGCGTACACTCTACCATAGTACTCCAAAAAATAAACTTTAATTAATCCAAGTAAATTAATAAAAAATTTATTTTAATCATAAATATAATATCTCAGTTTATTTTATTTATAAATTTATAATTTTTTTAAACTCTATTTATTAATTGTACATATATTAAATAAGTTTTTTCTAAGTTTTAAAATATTAGAATTCAAATATTTTAAAGGGAAAAAAATTAAAATATTTTTTTAAACAATTAATTTGACTAATTATTTTAATATCTATAAATTAATTATAGCTCAAATATTTTAAAATAAACAAAGTATGATATAGACCTCGCAATAATGACGACATGCATACTCAGTTTCCTGCAACTTTCCTGAATTGCTCCCACCTATTAATAAATAAAAATAACGATATAATTGACATCGACCTCTTCCCTCTTCTGCCTGTATTATTTTTCTATATATATTTCTGCCGGATATGTTTTCCTCATTCACTTGAATTCAACTATCTTTAAAGGTGAGAAACCACTTTGGGTGGCCTTCAAGCCATATATTTCTTTCTTTTAATTTATTCCTGTTTTTTCCTTGCTATAAGCAGATTTTAGTTTGCAATGGAAACAACATGCGAGAATAAAACTACTTTACTCAACCTCAACGATAGCCCTTCTCGGCACGTAGACGGTGTCCCGGTTCGTATACAAACCTAGTTCTCTGTTTCAATTTTTCTGATTTGGTGTATATATAATGTTGGAAATTTAAACTGTGCATATGAGCAGGCTGAGGTTATGCTGATGGAAGAGTTGCATCGTTTAAGAAGTGAGAAAAAGATGCTCACAGAGAAACTTACTCGCGTGACTGATAGCTTTAATTCTCTGCAGAAGCATTTGAACCAAGTCCTTAAGAACACCAATTCTCAGTTGGACTTAAGTACAGTAGTACAGTCAAGGAAGAGAAAGGCTCATGAAACCAACAATTGTAGTATCGCTAATAATAATAATAATACGTTTAATTTGAGTGGCTCTTCCGATTGCTGTACCAGTACTGAGGATTCATTCAAGAGGCCCAAGGATCACAGTTTCCTGATTTCTCCCAAGGTTTCAAAGGTTTTTGTGCGCACGCAGGCATCTGATCCCAACTTAGTAAGTCCCATCCTTTCATCTTAATGTTCTGAATCTCTTCTATGTTTGAAGACCGATGAGATTTAGTGAAAAGGGTTTAATTTGAGTTAAATTGTAATTATATATTGGGATCAAAATTGACCAAGAAAAGCAAAGTCTATTTATCTTGTGAACACGTACAAACGGATCGGATTAACGATTAAGTGTTGTGTCCATCGTTGTACTGACTTCTCATGCTACAAAAAAAAGCCGGATTACCGACGGATTTACCCATAGAATTTCGTCGGTAATTGGATTTCCAACAAAAAACGTCCATAGGAAAAAAAATCGTGGCTGAAGACATTACCCACGGAATTCCGTGGGTAATTTCAATTACCCATGGAATTTCCGTTGATAGTTTTTGACGGAATTTTTTCCATGGGTAATTCCGTCTTTGATTTGAAGTTTTTTTGTACTATATGGAAGCAAACTGATCAAGCATCTTGATGATGATGCCAATTGTTCATAGTAGGATTTGTTAATTAGCTAATTATTAATTAATTGATGTTATAATAATATAAGCTTTAATAATGGGAAACACTAAAAATTAAAGGTTTTACGATTTGCTAGCTGCACATGTATATATTCTGCGATCTGAACCAGCTTCTCATATGGACAATTAATCAAGGTCAATATATAATGATCGAATTTTTTCGGATATTATATTTATATTGCAGTTTGTGAGTGATGGATATCAGTGGAGGAAATATGGTCAGAAGGTCACAAGAGATAACCCTTCTCCCAGGGCTTACTTTAGGTGCTCCTTTGCCCCTAGCTGCCCTGTGAAAAAGAAGGTATTGACTTTCGCTCTCTTTTCTCTTCACGCAAATAATTACAGCTTTAATAATTTGACCACTACTGACGATGAAAATTACTCCTTAGTTAATCTAAGGTATATTTACCTACTTTAATTAGGTTAAATAATTTAGTTAAGTTAGTCAATATAACATATACTTTCTAAAATACAGTAGTCATTTTTCTTAATTATATTCCTTCGTTCTCTCTCCTCTTTAATTATTGTTGAGGAACATGATGGGTAAATTAGGAAAAGAACAAAATGACCTTTAGTTAAGGAAGGGAAATCAAATATATCTTATATTAAGCACCTTAGGATTAGGAACAGAATGACCAAATCATCATATGAATACGTAGGTGCAAAGAAGTGCTGAAGACCCAACGTTATTGGTGGCGACTTATGAAGGAGTGCACAATCATATCGCGCGAGGAACTCAAGTATCAGTTGGTCTGACTCAAAGTGAAGTAATTGATCCAACTCATCCGGCGAAATCAAGTGGAGGGTTGGATGTGATTAGTGACCAGATATTGGTTCAAAAAATGGCTTCTTCTTTGACCAGAGATCCCACTTTCACATCAGCTCTTGCTACTGCAATTTCAGGAAGAATTTTAGAGCACACTGTTCCCGAGCTAGCTAACAAATTATATATTTCAGATCATTTGCAGTCATATATGTAAAATGGCGAGTTTGATTTTGTTGCTTTTGCCGGCTGGTTCTTGTTGTAAACAGCATATAGTATTGTAGGATACATTGTAGGATATGTAAAGTATATATATATGTTCGTAGTTGCTGTTATAGCCTGGAGTAGAGTTCTTGTGATGTTTTGGTCTCTACGAGTTTTATCTAGTTATAAGATGGGTTAATACAAGATTTAATCTTTCAAAGTTACCCTTATTTTAGTTTTGATCTCTCAAATGTTTTTTTTGGGTATAAATCACTATTACAAAATAGGAATTTAATGACCCCCAATTAACGTATGTTTTAATAAAGGTAGACATTAAAATGTAGGCAGTGTCACTGTTAGTAATTTTTTTCCTTACTTTTAATAATTTTTTCGTTAAATGTTTAAAAAGTCTATTGTTTTTTCCTTACTTTTAAAGTCCGTTTTTTTTAAAACGGACGTTAAATGTTTGTATTATTATAATTTTTTCCTTACTTTTAAAGTCCGTTTTTCAAAAACGAACATTAAATGTTTTAATACAACGACTGTTTTAATAAAATTAGTTGTTGAAACTCAATTTTTCTAGATATTTCAACTTCAATCTCGCGCCCTCGACATTTTATTGTTCTCTCTCTTTCATAAAAATATAAAGTTTTCTCTTCAAAATCCAACAGTGCAAAACGTCTTCCTCAAATCTATTCTGAACGCAATTCAATAAGAGTCTCGAGACCCACCCATCTCCGTCGCCGCACCCAACGGCCTTACCCTTGCCACCAAGGAGGTTTTCTATCGCGGTGTGAGAAACTTCTACTCCGACTCGTCCTCTGTCGTGAACTACGAGCATGCTGCACAGCCTCCAGATATATCGTTTGCCGTCAGTTAAAGATCCCGGTTGCAGATCTGCGTCTCTTTCTCTCTCTCCTCTCATTAAACAATATGTTGAGTAACGATCCCGAGCACTGTGAAGAGCGTGCGATGATGAGGATACGGAGCTCTACCTTGGTGCTTTCTTTTGTTGAAAATTTTGAATGGATAGTTCATTGTGGAGCTCTATTTCTTGGTGCTTTCTTTTATTTGTCTTTGTTTCATTCGGTTAAGACTTGAGATGTTTTTTTATTTTTTATTTTTCTTCTTATTTTGTGCTTCGTTGGACATGAAACGCTCTATTTCTTGTGTTGAATCTTGAATGGTATTGTTTATCGTCCATTTTCAATCCATTCTTTTTTTCTCACGAGGCTTTACCTTGTTCAAATTGCGTCTTATATTATATTTTAGATGGTTCTATGGACTACCTTGCATGTGGGTTTATAGATATACAAAGACTGTTATTTAAATAACAGTCGTTGAAATTCAACGACTATTTTTTAAAAACGGTCTTTGTATGTTATAAACTTTCAACGACACTCCATTTAACGACCGTTAAAAATAGTTGTCTAATGGTCTTAAAAACAGACGTTAAAAGTGTTTTTTGTAGTAGTGAATGGAGGCATAGCCTTTAAATTAAAATAGAGGACTTGTTGGGAAAATAATTCTCATACAATCCTGAAGCACCAAGGTTCTTAAATAAGTAGGACACAAATCAAAGAAAAGAGAATTGGAAAAACTTCCTTAGCTAGTTTATGGGCCACTTGGTTTTGGTCTTGGGCGATATGATTAATCTTTAAATTCTATCCAAGCTTCATTAAACCTTTAATTTGAAAAATGATCAGGCTTTGAATGTCTCTGCTTCCAATATCATCCAGTTGCTCAACCAAATTTTTTGAGTCAGTTTCACTAATGACCTTTTTGAATCCCATATACCACGCAAGTTGCAAACCTTTTAAAAAAGCCCATTCCTCTGCTTCGTGTGGGTTGCAAATACCTAGAGGTGTGGTGAAACTAGCAATCCAATTCCCATAAGAGTCTCTTAAGACTCCTTCACAACTTGCATCGTTTTTAACTGAGGACACCACTCCATCCACATTGAACTTAATCCAGCCTTGGGGATCAGAGGTGCTACCGTATTCTGGTTTCTGTCGTTGTAGAAGAAGCATCTGCCAACTGATCTCCTTTACATACAAAAAATTGTCGTGTCTGTAAGATAATCGAATCTGGGTTGTTTGGCCTATTGAAAAGCTCATCGAAAAGTGATCGATTCCTCCAATTCCATAACTTCCAGATTCCCACACCAAAGACCAGATTCCAGCCAGTATCAATAATCCTCCCAAGTTCCTTCTTAAAATTAATCTAGAACCATTCTTGCAATGGTGCACTAAAAAAAGAAGGATAGAATTTCGGATGTACTTATGCCATCCACATTTCATTTTGAAGTAATGAGGATGGCACACACGAATCTTTTATGGAATTTCTCAGTAACAACTAGGCTATTCAAGATAATTTTCTCAATAGTCTGGACAAACTAAAATGCAGTATTATATACTAGAACAAGGATGTGTTTGGGTTTGTGGAGATGAAAAAAAGTAATATCCTTGCTCGACTCAATGGTATTAAGAAATCTAATGCATATCCCCATTCTGATTTTCTTTGCAACTTAGAATTGCAACTTCAGAGAGAATTGGAAGAGCTGCTTTGAGCAGAGGAGATTAAGTGGTTCCAAAAGTTCAAGACAATTTGGATTTCAAAAGGCGATCAAAACACACGCTATTACCATTTGAAGACCAATTTAAGAAGAAGGAATAGAGTTTTAGCTCTAAAAAATGATAGTGGCAAATGGGTTGTGCAAGCGGAGACAATTAAGAATATGGTATTGAACTTCTTCACTAATTTGTTTCAAGATGAGCATGATTCTGAGGTAGACTTACAATCTAATACAAGTTTCCCAAGAATTGATCTAGTAGTCCTGAGTAATCTAGGAAAGGTGCTTGCTTATGATGAGATCAAGACTGCAATTTTCTCCATGGGCCCGTATAAGTCTCCTGGAGTGGATGGGTTTTCACCTATATTTTACCAAGCTAATTGGAACATAGTAGGGTCTACTATATGTCAATTTGTGTAGCATGTATTTAATGTCACTGTGTCTGTAAGAGAGGCTAACAGAACATTGATTGCTCTGATTCCAAAGAGGGACAAACTTGAACTTGGCAGCCATTTTTGACCAATATCCCTTTGTATAGTGCATTACAAATGTATTATTAATTACCAAGATAATCACTAGCAGACTAAAAAGTATGATGAATGAGTTTGTTTCCCCTTTTCAAGCTTGCTTTATTAAAGGAAGACATATTCAAGATAACATTGTTATTGGTCAAGAAATTCTTCACACGATGAAAAAGACTAAGGGAAAGAAATGACTCATGGCCTTAAAGATAGACTTGGAGAAAGCTTATGACAAACTAATTAATTTGATAATAGGTTGTGAATCTTCAAATTCCTACAATGTTCTATGGAATCTATGGAATGATGAGAAGACAGAGTACTTTGATCCCAAAAGAGGCATACGGAAAGTTGATCTCATTTCACCTTATTTATTTGTTCTTTGCATTGATCGTCTATCTCATCTCATCAATGACGAAGTAAGGAGGAGCACATAGAAACCTATAAAGGTATCTAGAAAAGCGCCTGATATATCTCATTTAATGTTTGCAGAGGACCTCATACTTTTTGGGGGAAACTACTTTGGAGAAAGCTCAATGTATTGTGCGTCACGGGTAGAAAAAGGCTTTTAAGACCGGATGAAAGAGGTACCGTAAGTCCGGATCTGTGACCGGTCTTGTTCCAGGCGGTCTTAAAAGTCTGTTACTTTTAAGACCGGATGCGCGTCCGGTCTTAAAAAATACTTTTTAGACCGGATTTTTAAAATATGAGGTCTTAAAAGTCGGACTTTTAAGACCGGAATTTTTAAACATCCGGTCTTAAAAAGTTCATTTCCATTATAAAAAAAATGATTGTTAAGACCGGATATATTTTCAAATCCGATCTTAAGAGTCCCTTTCCATCACAAAAAAAAAAAAAGAATGGACTTTTAAGACCGGATGTGAAAACACATTTGGTCTTAAAAATTCATTTCTATGAAAAAAAAAACCGGTGAGATTGTAGACGCTTGAGCTACCTCAGGGAGAACTCTGTTTCCAGATCTTTCACCAAAGGAACTAAAACAAATAGATTCAGAAAGGAAAGTACATGAGCTGCCTTAGAGAGAACTTTGAGAAGAGGTAGACGAAGAAGAAGGAACAAAGAAAATTTTTGGTGGAAGCAAAAACGGTACAGGGACAAAGAGGGAGGTCAGGAGAAGAGTAATACCATTTTGCGTTCCTCAAAGAAGTTATGGGAAGTCATTTATCTATCTTCTTCTACTCCTCTGTTCGCTTGTCTATCTGTCATTTTTTTTTTCTGTGCACATCTCAATATATTCAAAAAAAATAAGAACAACAAACAAAAACGATCGATTGAGAACACAGAAATAAGCAAAACAGACATAACAGGTTTACCTCAAGAAAGGCAGCAGTTGCAGACTGAGACTCGGTCCCCATGGAAATCAAGTTTAATTTGGAGCTTTGTCATCGCTGAGAAGGATGAGATGAGCAATGAAACAAAGAAATAAGAAATTGATATTTAATTTCAAACTTAAGCCGAAATCTACGTCAATAATTTACTATCTTTCTTGACTAGATAACGAATTACTATATATATATTGTTGTTGTTGTTGAGCCACGCGAACAGAAACGCAACGAACTCAATCACGCGAATCATTCTTGGATTGTTGTTGAGGATATAATATATATATATATATATATCTATATATATATATTGTTGTTGAGCCACGCGAACAGAAACGCAACGAACATGAACTCAACTACACGAATCATTCTCGAATTGTTGTTGAACCACATATCTCCGAAATCTGAGGCTACGGTAGCCACCGTGAATGCGCGGGGTGGGGAAGTGGAAATGAGAAGAGAGGAGAAATCAATGGGAAGTGGAGGGAACTAGAAAAGGAATAATGAAAATTCAATTTTTGTTTGCCGCGCCTAATGAAAATATTTGAGACCGGTTGTTATCAAATTGAAGTCTTAAAAGTTAAACTTTTAGATTGGTTCTTTGTAACATCTAGTCTTAAAAAGAATAGACATTTTATTTATTATTTTATTTTTAACTTTTTAGATCGGATATTTAAAACATCTAGTCTTAAAAGTAATATATATATATTTTTAAAAAAATTAGACCAGTTCTTTTTAACATCCGGTCTAAAAAGTGCTCTTTATATTTACAAAACTGCCACCGGACATACTTTTTAGACCAGATCCTCTATAATCCAGTCTTAATTTTTTTTTTATATTTACGAAACTACCACCGGTCATACTTTTAAGACCAGAGTCTCAATATTCCGGTTTAAACGAAGGGGTCTTAAAGCCTTTTTTTTGTACTAGTGCGTGTTCTTAGCAGATTTTGTGAGGCATTAGGGGAAAAGTTCAATACTAAACAACATCCATATTCTTCTCACCAAAGGTTCTAGAAGTGACTAAAAAAAGAATTCAAGGCATTATAAAGATGAGGATTACTAGTGAAATTGGTAAGTATTTAGGCTTTCCCTTGTCCTGAAAAAGGAAGCCGAGAAAATCATTTCAATACATCATTGATCGAGTTAGATCAAAGTTAGCTGGAAAGGCTAACTCCTTATCCATGGCAAGAAGAATAACACTAGCTAAGTCTATAATTAGTTCAATTCTGTTATATCCTATGCAAGTTATGCAAATTCCTCTAACCATTTGCAAGGAAATAGAGAGATTACAGTGTAATTTCATATGGGGGAAATCAAGAAATCATGGTTTCCATAATCTAGGTTGGAACACTCGACTTCAACCCAAAAAATTATGGGGGTCTTGGATGCAAAAAAGCTCTCCACCATGAATCAAGCCTTTGGTTGCATATTAGCGTGGCAGATAATCACTGGTACTGAGAGTTTGTGGACCAATGTTATGTTAAACAAGTACATATCTAGAAGTGAGCACAATCTGTTTGAATACCAACCTGGAGATTTTTTCTTGTGGCATTTTATCTATCGTCAAAAACACGTTATTGAAACAGGCGCCACCTGACGAGTTAGGAATGGAAACTCTATCAACTTTTTCAATGATTCCTGGCTATTTCAAGGGAGGAAGCTAAGATACGATATGTGTTTGAAGGCACTTTTGGAGGAAGAGAAAGCTAGTATCGTCTCAGATCGGATTGTTAAAGGAAGCTGGCATTTCTCGCCGCTGCAATCCATAGTGTCTAAGGAGGTGTTGCAGAGATTATTAGTTGTCCTCCCACCTATGCCTCAAGCAAGAGAGGATGTGATGATGTGGAGCGGAACTCATACTGGAATATTTATTAAGTTAGCGTATTATCAAATTGAATCTCCAAATGCACATGTATTTCATCCCTGTTACAAACTTATCTGGAAATGGCAGCTGGGTGCTGAAAGAATAAGGGTGTTCATGTGGTTAGCCTTTCAAAACAGACTTCCATCTAATAAATGGAGGAGCCGTTGGTCTAGCTCTTCACCACTATGTGCCATCTACAATTCACTGGTAGAAAGTCTTATTCATGTTTTGCATGATCTCTCAAGTTTTAAACTATGGGTTTTGGTCCCTCAAGTTACAAAATGATTTAGATTTTTATTTAATTATATGACCAATATTGTTTTCAAGAAAATAAAACTTAAGGTATCAAAACCCCTTATTTAAAACATTGGGAACCAAGTATAAAATGAGAGTTAACTTAGGGATGTTCTAAGACTGTATTAACACTAATAAGATATTTTAAAGCAGAGTACACATCCAGTTTTGTGGATCCATAATCAGTTAGATCTCATGCATGAAGTGCCTTGTGTAACTGTAGTTTCAAGGTGAGAAGAAATTGTTGGGGTTAGACACAGTTGGGAGTAACATATATAGGAACACTGGCATATATGGTCAATGTCAACGATAATGGGCCTGTTTGGGTTGGCGGTAGGAGTGGTGGTGTAATACCCGGATTTTAGTAAATCTAGAAGTTTTGAGATAAAGGAAATTAACGAATATTTTGATAAAGCAAAATCATGAGTTTAAAACTGTTATAGAAAATTTTTATAATTATAGAGTAAATTGTCAAAAAAATTACAGGAAAATCGATGAACGAGAATGACTAAAAATGATATAATGGTGATAAAAAAACGGTCTAAAAATATTATGATAAATTTGAAAGATCGTGAAAAATTATGAGAAAAATATGGAAGTGTTATCCCTAATTATGAGAATTTAATAAATTATTTCGGAGGAATAACATGAAGAAAAGTTTAAAAATCATTTCGGAACCATAAAGTAACCGATGGGGTAAACATTTTTAACATTTTACATAGGATATAAAATGACAATATCAGTATAGAAGGTTGTAAGATAACAATATACTGTAAAATTAGTAAAGATAAATATATGAAGAAACCTGATCCTAAAAAGATCACTAAACGAAGAAATTAGGTCCGATTAAGCCCTAACGGCGAGGGTAAAACGGGAATTTTTGGTAAAAAATATTATATTTTTAAAAAATGAAAAAAATTATAGAAAAATAAATAAATCTGAATTTTTAAAAGAGGGGGCCAAAATTCTAAGTATTTTTAATTAAAAAGAATTGTTTAAATAATTAAAATGGTAATTAGAATAAAATAATAATATAATGCGGTGAGTCGAACTTATAGGCGAGGCCGGGGAAAAGTTAGAAATAAATTCTACAGGTAAACCGAGGTAAAAGTCTTTTCAGACTGATCAAATTAAGTACAAGTGAAATTCTACACGAAGAAAGAATTTACCAGTACGTCGATTCCGCAACCGAAAACCCTAATTTCAAATAAGACGAAAAGTTGATCGGATAGAGTAGAGTCGAGATAGGCAAAGTGAGAACCTATAGAAACAATTGCGTCTTTTTAAACACGAGATTAAGTTAGGCAACAACTGGACGTTTTACGATTCGGCGAATTATTGTCCGAAGTTGGTTCTATCTAAGCGATTTCCGTAATCGACGCGTTTGTCCGAATATCTTCCGACGCACCGGAGAATACCTGGATATAATCAAAAATAGGATCCAAATTGATAATATGAAAGAGGATGAAAAGACCTTCAAAGTTACACGCCGGATTTTTGAGTTTCGCGAAATCGCGCAAACGGACACCGTCGGGTAGCTTTATCGGGCCGGAGGCCATAAAGCAAAAGCCATCATGGATGACAACTCATCCATTGACTTTAGGGCTCTTAGATTTCGATCTTGACCATGGACGGCCAAGAGTGTTTTGTCTTCAAAAATGCGATCCAACGGCCAGAATCCGATCTGAAGACTTTTGTGGAAATTCCCACCTTGTCCCTATTTTTCCCTATAAATAGCAAGCTCTCTTGCTCTTCATTTCCATCCCAAAATCTGAAATCTAGAGAAAGGTTCTAGAGAGAGAAGCTCTGGAAAATTCTGTCTTGCTCCGAGTAAGTTCTTATGTCCTTAGTTTTTAGTTTCCGTAGTTCTTTCGGTAGTTATAGTAGAACTGTTGTTTTGATCTAGGAAGTTTCAGAATATATTCCTATACTTGTTTTTATGCCTCATTGCATTGAAAGATGCCTGACGAGGTAAAAACATAGTGGGGAAAATTTTGAAATGGAATATGGTCAAAGTAACGAAGTTCTGGCAAAATTCCGCCAATTAGGGGTAGTAAGGGCAAAATGGTCTTTTTCACCTAAAATGCCTGTAATGCTGCCAAATGTTGATAAACGTTGTCCTTATAGGATATCTGAGCTAATCGAGCCGCATTTGTTGTGCCGCCGTCATACCGTTTTTTCCCGCCGTTGAATTTCACGTTTTTCCGTAAAAGTTACGTTTGTACCGCCAAAAAGGTACGTTCGCGTACTGTAACATTAGCTCTAATGTTTATTATATGATTGTTGTGTAGTAGTGTACGAGGTTATGCTATATACACGGTATGTTACATACGAGGTTATGTCACATACGAGGTTATTAATGTTGTATCATACGAGGTTATGTTACATACGTGGTTATTATCTTGTATACGTGGTTATGTGTTTTTAATCATACATCTGTTGTGGACTGTTGTATTGATTCTTTGCATCGTGTATATGTAGTCGTATTTAAGCATGAGGTTAATGTTACTCCGAGATCCAAATTGCAATTGGATCTCGGCTCTTATCATAGCGTCGGGTTCGGAAAAGAACCGAGGACCGAGGAGAAAGGCGAGGGCCGTACGAGTCCCGACGAAGACCCATTTTTTTGGTATTCACTTTGAAAACTCTCGGTCAATGTACCGTTTCGTAAATCACCGGACTTACGGTAATTTGATTAAATGTATCAGTTACTCAATTGCTCCAACGCTCTACTCTGATGAAAAAAAAATATACTGCTTTTGAAAATGGGATGTTACAGGTGGCTTAAAAGCTATCTGACTTTAAAAAAAGCTCGGTAGGGAAAAAGTCAGGTTATAGATAATGATTTGTGTTTGGATTGATGGTGATAGAAGTGGCGGGGCCCACGTCAAAAAAATGAGAGCATTTTGGAAAAAGCTGGATTCTGGAGCTTTTTCCTTAACGAGCTTTTTGAGCGTTAGGAGCTTTAAGTCCAGTGAACTTAACGCCGGACCCAAACACATCACATTGAGCTTTTTCTCCAAAGCCCATTAACTCTACCGTAAACGCTCAACCCAAACAAGCCCAATGTAACTGTGGCCGGCCACTTACGTAGGATTACTGCAAATAACCAAATACTACATCCGGTTCTAATTAATTATAACATCGGGTTGACTTTTTTAGGAGAGATTAAAGAAATTAAATAAATTATTTAATCATATCATATGTTGCATATCGTTAAATAATATATTAGTTTATCAGTCAAACTAATTGGTTTGGAGAAAAAAATAAAAATGTACTCTAAAGTAATTTAATTGGTTTCTTCACTACTACAAAAAAGGGTTACTACTTCCATAAAGGACGTCCTTATTTATTAAAAGGAAGTTAAAGATGAAATTAGTGGCATTCTTGTAATTATATTGCTTATATTGTACAATTTGGCGTCCTGAAATATGTCAAAAGGACGTTTAAATTTAAATTAAGGCGTCCTAACATAACAAAAGGACGACTAAAATTAATTTTTTTGCGCCAAAAATTAATTCTTTGGCGCCATTTCGAGAATTTTTTGGCGCCAAATTTGAAGGTTTTGGATTAAATTAATTTTTTTTGCAATTAAGGCGTCCCGTTTAGTTTATCGGGACACCTTAATTCTTAAATTTCAATTAAGGCGTCCCTGTTTGGTGGAACGGGACGCTTTAATGTCAATTAAGTCGTCCTGTTTATTTTGTCGGGACGCCTTAATTCTTAAATTTCAATTAAGGCGTCCTGTTTGGTGGAACAGGACGCTTTAATGTCAATTAAGGCGTCCTGTTTTTGTTACCAGGACGCCTAAATATCAATTAAGGCGTCCTGTTTTGTGCAACAGGACGCCTTAATGTTTTTTTGACGCCAAAATTGTTTTTAATATGCCCGCGACTTTCTATATTTCCCTCTCGCTTCCCCATCGCCCCTTCTCTCTCGGTGCTTCTTCAACCCTAGTGTCTTCGTCGATTCACCCCCATTGCTCACTCCTAGTTGTTCTTTCCTTCATCGAATCCTCCGTCGACTCTCACTGTCCCGTTGCTCGATTCACGCCGAACCCAAGCCCTAGTCGCGGCGGCGTAGTCCTTCTCCTCCGTCTTCCCTCTTCGCGGCGAGGTAATTGAATGTGAATTTGCTCTTCTCGGCGACTCGGCCCGCCCGTTTCTCGATTCACGCCGAACCCAAGCCCTAATCGCGGCGACAGTACGTCCTTCTTCTCCGTCTTCCCTCTTCGCGGCGAGGAGGTAATTTGAATTCCCTGTGACCATGCTATATTTTTTGAATTTTTTCTTTATGCTATATTAATACGTTATGCAATAAAAAATATAGCATGATTCGCCTTCATAATACTATGAGTAAATGGCTCTTCTTACAACCTCGGAAGATTCTCGTATTTCTATGGCTCTTATTTTTGAATTCAAATTATAAACATTAGGATTAGTCTTAATTCAGAAGGGAAACCAGAAAGTGTTCTTCAATTGCCTCTGCTGTGATTAATTTGATAAATTGTGGTTAATTAGATTTGCCCGAAAGTTTGACATCTATTAGGCTCCTTTGAGACTCGACTTAGGCTAGATTCCACTTATACCACACTTAGCTTAACTTTCTTTGTTGAATCAAATGATGCCATTTGGGAGTCTTACTTGTTAAATTCGTATGGTGAAACTAACCTTGAAATTGTTAAACTTTGTGTGCAAAAGTTATTCTTTGCCATAGATATTTGCCTCCTCTTGTTGCATATCGGTGTTATTGGCAATTGAAGGGAATGTTAATGCTTTCTAATTGGGGTTGTCTCGAGAGGCGGTCCTTCACTTGGGGTTACAAGTTTGAGATAGATTTACCAAAATTAGACAAGTGAAGATAAAAAAATTTTATTTTACATATGGGTCATCTCTATATTAAAATTTAATAATCTCATTTTTCTAATTTGTTTAAGCTGTTATAAATCCTAAACTATGACTAAGGATGTAGTCTTTATTCTTAAAAGAAAACAAGGAGGATATGTTTTGTCTAATTTAAATTGAGTTCACTTTTGAGTTTTGAAGCACATGACGCCCACCCAAATTCCCTCAACAAATCTAAAGCTTGTAGTGGAAGTTTTTTGCAATTTCTAATCCGTTTTATTTGTTTCGATTCTATTTGATCTAGTCTTTCATTACTAATCCGTCATAAAATTATTCCCTCTCATATGTTAGTTTGAATAATTCTAATGTTGTCTTTATCGTTGTTGTCTTTAGGTTGAATAGAGTTAACAAATTTCAAGCATCAGAATTTAAAGTTGAGGTAATTATAGTTAAATATTATTGTTTTTTTATGTGCATTGATCTAGGTAAACTTTGTTGTATGAATAAAGATGCTTAGAAGTCCATAATTTATAGTTTATGACTTAGACAATTTAGCTATATTTTTATATTTTGTATTGATGAAACTGTTGGAATTAATAGCTGATGTTGATCTGAATTGCCCTAGTTAGTACGTTTTGTTGAATTAAGCTAAAATGGTTTGTTGTTGAAATTTTGGGATGTCTTACTTGTTGAGGGGAAATGCTACCGAATTTTTTTAAGGGATTGAAAAAAAGCATGTCGTTCTTGAAATTGATATGAACTTGGTCGTTGTTGGTAATATCTTAGGTGGTAATAAAATGGGTCATAGTTGGATGAATGCTTTGAGAACTAGTGAAGAATATGAGAATGGAGTGGAAGAGTTTATTGAATTTGCTAGAAGGAATGTGGCTACAAAAAATGAGATGTATTATTGTCCATGTGTTAATTGTTTAAGTGGGGTTCGACGGGATATTCTTGATATAAGGGATCACCTAATTTGTGATGGAATAAACCTTCGATACAAAACGTGGATATGGCATGGTGAGGATGTAACTCCCAAAGCGTCCCACGAAAATGAAGTTGAAGTAGATGTCGACGATGCAATGGAGAGAATGATTCATGATGTTGAGGTTGAATCTTTTGCTCAACCGCATGAATATGATAGCGTGCGGAGTGATGCAGAGACACCTTTGTTCCCTGGGTGTACTAAAGTATACACGGTTGAATAGGACCTTACATTTGGTCAACTTAAAGGCAACTTGTGGGTGGACCGATAGTAGTTTCACATCACTGCTGAAATTGTTGTGTGATATGTTGCCAGATGACAATGTACTTCCAAAACGTATGTATGAGGCCAAGAAAATCTTGTCTACGATGGGTATGGAGTATAAAAAGATACACGGTTGCCCGAATGATCGCATATTGTACAGAAATGAGTATGAAGGCCTTAGTAATTGTCCGAAGTGTAAAACTTCACGATACAAAGTGAAGAAAGGTGGTGGTTCTCGGGAGATCGACAACAACAAGACAACCTTTGAAAGCATTGTGGTATCTTCTAATAATACCGCGGTTTAAGCGTCTCTTTACTAGTGAAGCAACGGCAAAGAAGTTGAGATGACATTCGGATGAGAGAATATCGATGGAAAATATCTTCTAAGACCCGGTACCGACTCTCCGCAATGGAAGAAAATAGATGAAATGTTCCCTCAATTTGGCGGTGAACCAAGAAACCTTCGGCCGGGGCTTTGTACGGATGGCTTCAATCCCTATCGAACTCTTAGTAGCACCCATAGTGCATGACCGGTTCTCCTTGTAATATACAACTTACCTCCGGCTATGTATGAAACGCAAGTATGTGATGCTTTCTATGATGATTTCGGACCAAAACAACCAGGGAACAATATCGATGTGTACTTGGCGCCTCTGGTTGAGGATTTGAAGAAGTTGTGGGAGGAAAGCGTAGATGTGTTTGATGCATATATGAAGGAGTCTTTCAATTTGCGTGCAATGATTTTTACCATGATAAATGACTTTCCTGCATACGGACCCTGTATATGTTGTAAATAAATTCCTTTCTTATCTTAATTTCATCCTTAAAATGTATATGTTGTAGTGGTCATTGGACCCTGTGTGTCGTTTGTCCGTCCAAGAACGTATGCTATTGGTTCGATTCCTTATGTGGCAAACCAAAAGCGAAATCAAAACCATGTTTGCCAAGTAAGTAAATTTTCTTTAAAATCATTGATTCTTCATTTATATATGATTCGTTTTCATGTCTTTACTTTCCATTTTGATGATAGTGCATTCAAGTCGGCTAGATCGGTCCTTTGGATCACAAGAGCAGGGTGGGCCCAAGTGGTTTTATCCAAGAGTAAGTAGTTTCAATTCATTCAAGTTATTATTACATTGACACAGTAGCTTTCGATATGCCTTTATTTGTTTTAACAATTTGCTTTTGATTTATAGTGCCCTCGACAACGAGGAATGCGAGTGCGGATACTACGTTATCTATTATATGCATACCATCGTTATCGCGGACGCACGACAGGCTTTCAAAACGTACGTAATCGCTCCGTGATTCTCAAATGATAATATTTTTGTTGAATCTTGAGTTGTTAATTACTTCATTTACTTCATTGGTTTAACTTATACCTTGTTTTCCAATTTATAGCTTTTTGATAGTGCTGATCCGTGCTCGGACGAAGACATTGATACTATTCGAAACAAAATGGCCGCACATTTTCTTGAAAACCTATAGATACGTACGTCATGTGTTAACTTTTTCATATAATTGATAGGCATGGATGATGTTTGTAATTTGTTGTTGTTATAATCTAAGTTATTACAAAAGTGTAGAAGGTGAACTTCGAAGTTGATGATACACCCCTTTAATTTACTTGCATGTTTCACTTTCAAAGTAATTAAGTGATTAATCATTGAAAGGTGCACAAATCCTTTGTAGTTGATGATACATATACACCCCCTGTAGAAGGTGCTTTTTTCACTGCTGATCTTGCATTGTGAAATACTTTTTCCGCACAAATCTGTAGAGTAAATATGTTCATCACATCGCATCACTTTTTCGCACAAATTGTAGAGTAAATACTTTGCTTGCTCTAAATGGCATCAGATTTGTCATTGTACATGTGCATATGTGTTAGTTGCTACGCATCGGCGGTTAATTTGCTTGAGGTATTTAATTAGGTAATGCGCTATACAAGGGATGACCAATTTGTTGAATGTTGAATAAATGTATGTGTGTATATGCTGGAAAATTGGCTTATCACTTTAAAATTGTAGGTTCATCCATTATTCTTTGACCCGCAGTGTATGAATGGGTTTTTTTTAAAAAAAAAATTACATATAAGGCGTCATGTATTAGAAAACAGGACGCCTTATATATATAAGGCGTCCTAATAAATACCCAGGACGCCTTATATGTGCAAAAATCACACAAAATAGGCGTCTTGGTTTTCGTTTAGGACGCCTAAATAAGGCGTCCTTTACTTTAAATAGGACGCCTTTTTTAAGGCGTCCGTTTTTAAAACGGGCGTCTTTATTAAGGCGTCCTATATTAAAAACGGGACGCCTTTGTTAAGGCGTCCTGTTTTAAACACGGGGACGCCGAAAAGACTTTTATAAACAACTTCACTCAGTTAGGCGTCCTTTGGAAAAGGGACGTTAATTGCCTCTAATTCAGGACGTTTTTTCATTTTTTTTGTAGTAGTGCTTTAATCTCTAAAAAAAATCAACTAAATCTTATAATTAGGACTGGAGTGAGTACATTATTATTTCAAAGCTTCCTTCAGAATTTCTGTTTGTGACTCTTATCTCCAGCCTCCTTGGACCACACTTATTATATATATGAACACATACTCCTTCCACTATTCTAACTTGTTTTCTTGTACATTCACCTGAAATTTGTGATACGAGTAGCGTGATATGTCATAACTAATAAGTTTTCGTGACTTTTTATATATATATATATATATATATATATATATATATATATATATATATATATATATATATATATATATTCCTTCAATACTACATATAATATCTTAATCTATTTTATCTCTAATAGTTATCGTTTTCTCCCAAACTAATTCACCTAACTCATAAATTGACAGTTAATCTAAGAAAAATTTAAAAAATACCACTTGAATTTCAAAATCTCAATAAGTAATTTTCCCATAAAATGAATTGTTAATTGTATACTATTCTTGTTAATCATATTACTGTTGTTATTAACAAGGATTTTGAAGTTCATGTGATATTTTTTTATCATTTTCCCTTTAATCTAATATTGTTACATGGGAGAATTCTAGAGAGATAATATTACATTTGTTATAATTAACTAATTTATCTTTGCTTTCTTAATTTACCCAAAATAGTTAAATAGTTCTTATATTAAGGACAAGATGAATAATGGACATGAGTTATTGTGTGTTTTTATGGAGTTAGACGATATTGGCAAGGAACACAGATCAAAAGTAGTACATCATCATCATATCAATACGGTTAATTTGTAATAGGTGCATTCATGTTGTTTTTTAATAATTAAGGCGCCCATGATTATTTTGAAGATTCAACGTGGGCATTTTTATCATAAGGTGAATTTATCATTTCGTTTAACCACCTTGATATATATTACTTTTCTTTAATCCCTTCATTGCAAAGTATAAGTAAAAAAATAATAAAATAATAAAAATCCTTGATTTCTTCTTATATACTCCATCTGGTCATTAATATAAGAGTTATATAACTTATTTACAGATATTAGAATAATTAGTTAAGTTGGTTATTTATAACAAACATGTTAGTTTTCCTAAATGTTCCATTTTAATCATATGTATTGAAATTACCTCTGGATAAAAACATGATAGAAACTCCTTTTTAATATGCGCAATGATCATTGGGGATATTTTAAGTAAAAGAATATATAATAAATTTGAAAAGTAAAGTGGATTAAAGTTTTGTTATAATAAGATCAAAACAAAACCCTTATACATTTTGGATTGCACGTCGTACCAAAATAGCCCAAATAAAAGTGTCAAAAAGTCTTTCTCCCCCTCTCCTTTTCCATGAACTCAAATTAAACTTGACAAAACTCTATCGATCGTAGAGGTCCCACCTGAATTTACTTGCAGCCATTACTGTCTACTCGTGGAGACGGAGGGAATATGTTATGCTAAAACGAATATTATTGGAAACAGTACGGACTATATAGGTGTCAAGGCATGAAACAAGTCTTGTCGGTGTGAGGGGCTAGCCACAGATTCACGTAATTAAAAGGCGCCGTAAGTATTTGACCAAAAAGCTTTCACATTCTTATTTCTGCTTTCACATGTCTCTTGCAATTAAACTTCAAAACGAAACTTCTCTTCATACTTCCTTTTCAAACTTCAATTCCCATTAATACGTCCCTTCTCTGAGGCAGCAACGTAACACTACCAGCCAATTAGCCTCAAGTAGCTAGTCAAGCTTGTGTACTGGGAAGGGAATTTATACTGGAAAGTATAAGCAACGGTCCATACGATATGATGTATATTATAACGACAAACGTTAGTTCTAGTTGAAAGAATTGTAACCGTCTAAACACTAGTTTCGGATTTGAGTTTGTGTAAATACAGTAAAAGTATGAGACGTTAGTTCTAGCTAGTCGAAGGACTTATAACCGTCTAGACACTAGTTTCGGAATTGAGTTTGTGTAAATATAAAAAAAGAAAGGGGAAAAAAAAGAATGAGAGAACTATCATTCGCTGAGTCTGACCATACTTAAATTTGATTCAATAATATTAGATACCGGACATATACAGCGAAGTCGCCAACAAGTCGTCGGTTGTAATTATAAGTGGTCTCACCCGTAATAAGAAGAAGAATACAAGATTGAATCTCAGGAATCGCATTTGTTGGGAGGCTTTAACCTTAATACTCTCAGCCTAACAAAGATTAGGCGTAAGTCCAAAGTGACTTAGGGATACTTTGAATTCACCCAATATATATATATATATATATATACACACACACATACCACTTTAGTAGTATTTATAAGTCATTTTTAACAAAAAAAAAATTGGTTATATTTATAAATCTAGTTTTATGGTAGTAAATGAGATTGTGATAATTTTATCCATATTAATTATACTCATGAAAATAAATTTTAAAGATAGAGAAAGAAAAAAGAATTGAAAAATACTAATTCATAAATGAAGATAAAGTTAAAAATTTACATCATAATTATTGAATTAATTACATCTCTTCATAATTATAGGACATAGGTTTTCTTATTTTCAATGTAGTCATCCAACAAGTAACAATGTGAAAAGAGCTAACTAGTTAATGTGAACGGTTTCTTAAATATATACATAATATAATAATTAATCCAATCGTACTATCTATGATTGACCCAGGGCATTCTCCCTCAATCTATGTGCGTCTTATATATATAGAAACAAGTTTGAATATCCCGGAGGGTAAGTTAATCTAGTCTAGTGTGTTTTTGAAACCTGCTTGATCCAACTTAACTTGACTCTTATCTGTATAATAATGAATAATAATTTTGTTTATTTAAATTCCATACATATGAAAATTAAACCTATAATCAAACAAGATTTAGCATAAACAGCCTCAACAAAACAGCCGCTAAAGGCAAGAGAGGAGAGTCCAAGCATACTTCTCTTTCACGCGATGGGAAACAAAGATTGTCAAGTTGGATTTTGAATACTACTTTGACAATATGAAATTGTACTCCCTCCGATCTTAAATATAGGATAAAATTTATAAGATAATCAATATATTTAGAATAAGAGGTAATATGTAATATATATAAATACATTTTTCTAAATAAAATTGTTGAAAAATATAACTAGTAAGTTATTTATATTTTCTGGTTCAACATCTCTTGGTTGTAATTATTTTAATATATTATTAAATTTATAAATAAAAAATGTGACCAATTATTCATCGATTTTGATTGAGCAACCGGTCTTAAAAGTTTGTAGGTTTTTAAACATCCGTCTTAAAAGTAAGTTTACAAAAAGAAAAATCTCCCCCCTTCCCAACAAAGCCACAACCACCATCAGACCAAATCGAACAACACAGCCCTGTTATTATAGACCTCCTCCTTCATAAATGGTGGCCATTAACACCGGAGAATGGCAGCGATTTGCTTGTCATTGCCTATAGTTTTCCAATACCCAGAACCAGTAGGCCTCTTGTTATCCATATATGACAACACCTGCCGTCACCAAATTCAACAAACTATTAGGACTCAATTTAGGCAAATCCCTAAACAAGAGAGAGAGCAAATCATTAAGTCTTGGAAAGACATTGTTAATTCTCAAACATTCTGACTTCTAACCCAAAAAATAAAACTGCGAAAACAGATTTGGGGGGAGAGAGGGACCTAGGAGTAGGGGTGGAAATAGGCTGCAGGCCCGCGCACGACTGTAAAAAGTCTCAGTCAATGCGTTCTTGTCATCATCGATCATTTGTCGCTAAAAGTGCGCGCAAAGCGCCTAATTTAAGCGATGTTTGTTTTAACAGTGGCTGCAGCTCTAAATAGGTAAAGTAAAGGCTTGTCGGATTTTAATTATATTAAGAGGAGGGTAAGTGTATATATATATATATATATATATTTATGTTTGCCTCAAAATAAGGCAATAAGCCCAGTAATTTTTTTAAAAAAAGCCATTCACACACAGCTCTCATCTCCATTTCCGTCGCGACCCTGAACCATTCTAAGCAAAGAAAAACCCTAAACATCTCCATTTTCGCCGCGACCTCACCGTGCTCACTGTCGGCCGTCGCACCTCTCAGGATCTCAGGCCTCAGCTCGTCGAGTCGCCGTTGTCAGTGAGTTCACGCGCAGCACACGACGAGAGCTCGTCGTCGATTCGCCTTCTACTTTCTTCCTTTCAAGTTGCACAAAGCGAGCGAGTCCGGCGAGAGCGACGGCGGCCAGTTCTCGACAGTCATAGCCTGCGAGGATCTCACTCTCGGCCTGTTCTCGACGGCTGTCTGGTTAGGCGAGCTTATTGTTTTGCATTTTTAGTCAGACTAGTATGAGTACCCATAAACGATTGATCATGCCTCTGTCTATTGTTTTGCATTTTCAGTTCTTATGCCTCTGCCTTGATTAAAAAAGGAATTACCCATAAATGATTGATCATGCCTCTGCCTATTGTTTTGCATTTTCAGTTCTTATGCCTCTGCCTTGATTAAAAAAGAAATTACCCATAAATGATTGATCATGCCTCTGCCTATTGTTTTGCATTTTCAGTTCTTATGCCTCTGCGTTGATTAAAAAAGAAATTACCCATAAACGATTGATCATGGCTTATTGTTCTTATATATATTGTTGTTTTGGCCAAGGAAATGATGGGTAATAGAGTACGATAGAGAAGAAGAAAGATACATAGAAGTTCATGCGAGACAAATATATATTTGTTAGCTTCTAAGTTTGTTTAGAATGATTAAAAAGTAGATGCAACAATCACCAGAGTTATACAACTCAACCATTAAATAATTACAAGAGAACCAGAATGTGTAACAGATTATTTTTAACAGTGTTTTGGCCAAAAGTAGTATATGTCATGTTGAAGTAATTGAATCTGCTGTGCAAAAGATTATGGAAGGCCTGAAAGTAGCAAGTTTCTTTCACTGTTGCAACATTCTTTTAGAAGCTTTCTTAACTTATCACCAAGGGAAGTTGAAATCTTTTTTGAAAGGTCGATGATGTAGTGTTGAGTTAAAATTAAAAATGTTCAAGTTACTGTATTAGAGTATCTTATAGCAAATACATAAAGTAGCAACTTTTACTTTGCAGAGTTATTAAGCTGCTTTCTTAACTTACCAGGGGAAGTAGAAATCTTTTTTGAAAGGTCATGGGATGTTGGATGTTGTATTTGATTTCATTTTTTATGTTGTTTTGGAATCTGTTATGTTGTTATAAAGTAGGCATGTTTTCGGCCTGTTTAAGATATGCTTGTGTTCGGCCTATTTACAGGAGGCCTGTTTTAGGCCTTTTTTCCGTTGAAGCGTGGCTGTTAGCTAAGACAAGATTTTTAAATACAAGTCTTCTTAACAAGCACATGCGCCAGGCAGACTTAGCCAAAATTTAAGCTATAAAGTAAAGCCAGTAGGCTCAGCTATTTTCGCATAATGTGCGCGCTGTTAAGGGTGGCTTGCTGGCAGCGCAGCTGTTTCCACCCCTACCTGGGAGGTGGCGGGGGTGGGCAGCGAAGACGTCGACGTCGGGGATGATAGAGGCAGGCAAGGGGTGAGGGAAGGCCTTCCTGTTGAGGTAGTGAATGATAAGCTCTTTATGAGTGGGACAGAAATGGTAGCCAAGGAGAAAAATAACTCTCAACAAAAATTGGCAAAAGACAATGCTTCTCCGATTTGAGCAACGGGTTCCGACGACAAAGCTCAATGTCGAAGAAGAGAGAAAAGACCGAATCTTGGCTTCAACAGCATGCTATTTCCGACGACAAAGCTCAATGTCTTGACAGCGGTAGGCAGTACTCGGTGGAGTCGGGCGATATTGACCTTTCCACTCAGTCAGACAAAGTTCCAGAGGCAGCATAAGAATTAAAATCAGATCTGAGAGGTGGACTCACAGAGTGACGAAGAAAGTGCAGTGAAATTAATTCAATTCTCGTAACAACTTTTTAGATTGGTTATTTGTAACACTAGGTTTTAAAAGTAATAGACATTTTATTTTATTTTTAACTTTTTAGAGTAGTTATTTGTAATAACAGATCTTGAAAGTAATAGACATTTTATTTTATTTTTTATTTGTAATTTTTTAGATTGGTTGTTTGGGAAATCAGTCTAAATTATATTTTGGACCTCATATTAAAGGAATAGGTCTAAATTTTTTTTCATATTTACGAAACTGTCACCGATCATATTTTGTAGATATGATCTTCTATATCTAAATATGACGGTCTAAAAACAGTGGAATTTGATGGAAATTAGAGGGAAGAAGAGGTCAAATGAATGGGACATACAATTATGTACATGGGTTGGATTCTTATGGAATTGGCTGTCTATTTAAGTGTGGATGGTACAGTTACATTGTTGACTTCCAAATTCCATTGACTTTCAAACTCCCATCCTATTATATATTCAAGGATTTAGTAATTAGTAATTGCGTTAACAAGCTTCTTTTGTATTACTTATAAATATATATCATTATCAACATCAATATATATGATATAATTTAACTTCCTATGTAGTGATGGAATACTTGTTTTAATTTATGTCGCAATAAAAGAAAGTTGAAGATATTGGAAAAATTGAGAATATTATTTCCTTGAAAAAGGGAAAACAATCAGAAAGTTGATAAAACTTTCTTGTTCTTTGTATTTATGTGTTGGCATGATATGGATTTTCGGTATAATTTAATTAAAGAAAGTTTGAAAAATAGTCATCGGTCATCAACAACTCTTTCCGTATCACAGGCTCTCACATTTTGAAAAGTTTGAGCTTTCATTTTTTAATTTGGCCACGCATTAGCCGGATAAGCCAATTAATTATAGGTAGTACATACAGTACAACTTTTCGTTTTAAATTTAAATTCCTTTTCTCTTTTCCTTCTTCCAACACTAACAAAAACTATACAACCTTGTTTATTTAATATTGTCTCTTTATCTTCAAAGTTCATAATAAAATCAATATAAACATAAAAATAAAAAGCCAGGTCATAACCATCAATATAAAACATAGAATCCCAGCAAAAAGGCACAATTCATAAATCATGATGTCTTATAGTGGTGTTAGTGGTACATAAAAAATTCCCTGCCAGCTAAAACTTTTGCTAATGCCGATGACGTAAAATACTTTGCCACGAAATTGAAAGTTGTGTTGGTTACACAATTTGAAAACTTTCCGTGTATTCTCATATTGAAGACAGTTTTATTTGATGCATTATTGAACATTAAATATGAAAACCCCTCCTAACAAATATTAAAAACTCTTCGACGATATCCAACCTTCGCAGGAAGGTGGAGTTTGTTCTTTTGAGTATACACTGTATAAGCAACAGTATTAACTTGTTTAATTTTCTCGCGGTGGTGAAAAATCCCAACAAATGCACCAATCAAAACTAGTAAAATGCTGTTGCTGACTTCTACTTTTAAGAAAGACTCCAAGTCCATTAAATTTCTTTGCACCAACTCGCGACACGTACGTCGGAAACACGCCCATGAATTACGTTCCAGAGCTTGCGTCAGTCTGAAGCAGACAAAAAATTGTTTGCTGAGGTCACTGATATGACGTCATGCCCATTACATCTGATGATTGACGGACGCATGTTATAGGATCCTATTCAAAGACTAAATTCATATTATATATCCACAAGAACCTCGATTTTTCTAACACATGGAGTGGAATTCAGAGACCCATGGCCTAGATCAAGCAGTATAAATGGATTCATAGGGGGAAAATTTCAAAAAAGCAGCCACCAAGAGAATTTCTCTCTCTCTCGTCTTAGTCTCCCCACCTCCAACTTTATTATAAATAATCAAGGCCTGCTTCATTATTCCAGTCTTAAATTTACACTAAACACATTCTTCTCCTTGTGCTTGAATTAAGATCCTTCAACTTCCTCCAATGGATGTAAAGGTATTAACTAAGTTTGATTCCCTTTCTTAATTTGCTTTGTTTGATCTGTTTTTGTACCTTGAATTGATCGTTTTTCAAGCTCAATTCTTCTTGTTTCTGGATAGAATAACACTAAGAAATTCATACGTATATATATATATATGGATTTTGTTTTGTTCAGGAAGAAACGCTTCAATCGGAGTTGAAACGTGTGAGAGATGAGAATGACGCTTTGAAAGTGATGCTTCAAGTTCTGAACAGCAAATACGAAAAGGTTCAGTCTCAGCTTGAAGAAATAAGAGGATGGGACTCCAATATTCAAATTGCATCATCAGTTTCTGATTACGATATTACGAACAATAAGAGACCAAGAATTGAGTTGCCCATATCTCATAAACCACTACAGATCTTCGCCAGAACCCATCCCAAGGATAACAGTATGGTAGGTGTCTTGTGTAATTATTGACAAGTATATATAAGCTTGTTCAGATTCTGTACCATGAAAGGTTCATATGTAATTTTGAATACTCCTTTGGAATATATATAGATAGTAAGAGATGGATACCAGTGGAGAAAGTATGGCCAGAAGGTTACAAAAGATAATCCATCGCCTCGAGCTTACTTCAGATGTTCCGTGTCTCCAAACTGCCCAGTCAAAAAGAAGGTATATATATTTATATATATAAATACACATGCACTCACATCAGTTGATGATTCGTTCTTTCAAATTTTATAACTCGTCCCCAAAATAATTGCATAATTCTTGCCTGGTTATATGATCACTGACCTGTGCAAGTGACTTGATGGCCTAGCAAGCCTGATCCTGCCCGAGTCATTCGAGCTATTCGAGTCGGGCACCGGGCTGGGGTGAAACCCAGCCTGACCCTGTCCCCTGTTTTTTCGGTGTTTAATTAACATCATATGTAAATTAAGGGCTTGTTTGTGAGATTTGATGCAAGATTTGAAGATGAAGATGTTGTTTGATCAGGAGATTCTAACCTCATGGCAAATGGCAATTACTCAATGTAGGTACAAAGATGCTTGCAAGACAGGTCAATCCTAGTGGCAACTTATGAAGGAGAACACAACCATGGGGTTGTTGATCCTAAAACTCCCAGAAGCTCAATTGTTGACGACAGAGAATTGACCAAATTTAATGATGTTGAGCTTCCTACTTGGATTCTGACAGATAGAAGACACAGTACTGAGGATCTGAGCAACTTCAGAATTGAACAATTTGTAGGTTCTCTCATCAAAGATCCCAACTTTACCGTATCCTTAGCCGAAGCGGTTGCACGCTCCATCAATACCCAACAACAACAACGAAAGCAACAAGACCTTGACCTTAATTTGAGTCTTGCTGAAGTGTAAACAGAATGAGTACTTGAAACGTTTAGTTAGGAAACTTAGTTAGTGCTGCATTTATATAAAATAGAAGAGTGTGCAATTTCCCTCCCTCTCCATGCATGTCAATATCATTTCATGAGTTGATAAAAAAGATAGAGACCAGAATGAAGGTGAAGATTCGCAATCATAAGTCATCAACCTTTGAATGAATCCTATTTAAGGTTTGATCTCAGTAATCAAAGTAGCTCGACTTTCACACATCTATGAAGCAATCGACTTTTGAATTTCATTTGATGATTTGATAAGTCACGGAAGACTTCAACTATCAAAATTGCAAATGCTATGCTATCTACTCATCTGAATAAATTATCAAGTAGCAACATTTACATCGCTATTACTGAGTACTCGTAAGAAACTAGCAAACCATAACCAAAAATCATATTTACTTTGTACACCAAAATTGTTGACTATTATTTTACAAGTAGCTCGCCCATCGAACTGAACTGCGTAAAATTCCTGCTTTTTCTGCTGGACACAAAACGATGGAACAATGAAATGAATATTAAGTCCTAAATTCTCGACTATCACAGACAGGATTTATGAAGACTTACTTCTCATAATTAATCTCATTCTCAGCCATATACACCACCAACATTACAGTTCTTGCAAAAGAGAATCAGTCATTCGTGTCATCTTTAAAGTTGACGCTTTTTGTCCACTCCAGAAGGGAACTTAAAGAACTCGATAACAACTCGAGGCCTCGGATGATATTTTATCACTTAATATTGCCACTCTCAATGGGGGTTCGAATCATTTGTTCAGACTCCTTTTTAGGAGTTAACTTCAACTTCTAGTTTTCTGCTTCCTTCATTGCTTTCTTTTTCTCGAATTCGATCTGCTTGCTGTTATCTTCATGAGCTCGTCCAAACATCCTCACAAAGTTGAGTAGGGTGGATACAACTACAGAGAGAAATTCCTCGCTAAGAATGCTATAGCAAGTTATTCTTCATTTAAGGAAGGAATACAAACCATGCCTTTAGACTCCAGGTTTACAATGTCTCACTTTAGTTGGAAGATTTGAAACCAGGATAAGAAAAAACCACAGGAAATTGAAAAGCTAATGAATGGTGAGTTAAAAACTTGAAGCAGTTCTTGGTCCTTTACATATCTTTTGTTCTGCAAATTGCAAAATCAACATGATAGCATAACCCTAGCAAAAAAAAACGTGTTGAGAATACCTTGTTCAAATGGGCAACGTGTGGGATCCTCTCCAAAGTATTGAGCTAATGCATCGGCGTTTCTACCCTGGAACATCACAGGCTCAATTATGTGACCATTTATTTCAGTGATTCATAGAGTAAGCTCAAAAGTATCTTTTAAAGAAGTGAATCCATACCACATTTGAATAAAGTTGAGCCAAAGACCTCACTTCGGCTTCAGCATCACTAAGAAATTCCTTTAGAATCTGAACAGTATCAAGAAAATTTCTTAAAAATCTTAAGGTATATCTAAGGAAAATAACATAAAGATGCATAAATGAAGAAGACAAGAATTCATGGGTCCAAACTTCGGCTTCAGCATCACTAAGAAATTCCTTTAGAATCTGAACAGTATCAAGAAAATATCTTAAAAATCTTAAGGTATATCTAAGGAAAATAACATAAAGATGCATAAATGAAGAAGACAATAATTCATGGGTCCAAAAAAAGGCTATATTTCATACATAACAATTTAAAGGCGGTGGGTTGCCTGATTTAAACTTTGCTATTGGACAGCCAGCTTTTTAATTGTAATCCAGGGCCGACTGAAATTGAATTGGACAACAGCAGAATACTCTGCCTCTCCGGCTAAATGGTATGCTAGGATGTGTGCAGTGATTATACTATGAGTAGCATCTATTATACTCCCTCTAGTCTTTAATATAAGACCTATTTGCCTAATCTGGGTATATTAAAAAAGTTAATTAATATGAAATGCTTTTTCTACAATGCCCAAATCATCTTCCTTAATTCCTTTCATCTCTCTCTTACTTGATTATTGTTGAGAGAGCATTAATAAGGGTAAATTGGGAAAATATTGACAAATAGGAGAAATAAGTCTTATATTTATAACTAAGATCAACTCCCCAATATAGGACTGGAGGGAGTAATATATCTGAACTAAAAAGGTTTGAAAATTAAGGTTAGTCTATTGCATGTAGATGAACTGCGAAAGCATTGTACCTTGCAGAAATTTTCTGACACAGGTCCATCATTCTCTGACATAGTCAATTCCTGAACTACTTTCTCCAGTCCTTTATTGATAGCTTGCATTTCCTCTGCCAAATATTTCAATTGTATCTGTATGGATTATAGAGAACTTATTTCTCAGTCATAACAAATCAGAAAATAACAAAATCCCCTTATCTGATAATGAAATAAGAAGAGGTACCTTGGTTGACGCCTCCAAGCTCTCTAGGTCTTTCGAGAAATCAAGAAGTTCTGGCAGCTTTTCAGCAAGCACCTGCAACTTGTCAATTATCAAAATTAATTCACTTGAAGAGCACACATTTCCTAGGAAGCAAGTCAAGCAATTTTTGCAATAGTAGGTAACCAAAGCTGAATCAACGTCTGTTCTTTTCCTTCCATGGCATTAAAATCAGTAAAATAGTAGTGACATATACTTTACATACATAGCGTTAATGATAGGAAGTCTAATTTCCTCTCATTTTTCTGTCCAAACTAAAACGAGAATAGCATTTACCTTACAAAGATAATGCATGAGAGTCATTTTGTTGTTCCTGGCTCGTGTATCAGTAAGCTTAAGGAGACTATCCAATCGAAACCCAATAGCAGCACCTACAGTGATTTTATACATTAACTTGGAGAAAGTGTTATTTATCTAAAAAAGATATTGTTCAGCAAGAGCAATAGAATGCACATAAATAATGTCTTTAGAGTTTAGAGTAATCTGAAAGTTCATGTTAAACTTTTTAAAAATTTCTATATTCATCTAATCATATACTTGCGTTTTTTATGGTAAATGCATAAGCTTTAACTCACCTCTTGCAGTTCCATGGTTCAAAGCGTTACCAAGAGAGAGAATGGTCTGCATAATTCTTTTCAGCTTAACTGAATTCCTGATCTGAAATGCAAAAACAATAAAAGTTCATTACAGAAGCATGAGTGAAGGACCACTAAGCATTGAGAAGATACACACATATGACTTGCCTCTTCAGATGCAGACTTTACAATATTCAGGTCCCTTCTAAGCTCTGAAACCTACAAGGGTATTATATAGTGAAGTTCCTTGGAGCAGCTAATTTGTAAACAGTAGGAACATAACCATTTTAGAAGAAAAAGGATAGAATGGTAGTCCTCTGACCTGAGTGCTGAATTGTATCTTAAAACAGAATACTCTTAACTTGCTTTCAACTCTTGGAACTTTCATCAATTCCAAGAAGAACTGTCACAGAATACAGAATGCAAATGAAATAAGTATATAGTGGATAAAAAATAATTCATGCAACAATCTAAGTACTTTTAGAAAACTGCACACAGGAAGTTAGTGTCTTTGGATCCGTTGTAAATGTAGAGGATCCAATTAAAAGGAGACGGGCATAAGAGAATGTGGTTGTATATAGGGTTCACATATCATAATTAAATATGAAACCGATTACTCAACGTCTTTATATTTATCCTCTCTCTGAATGTATGAATGTACCATCTACATTCATTTTGTGGATGTTGTGAATCCAAATCGAAAGTCAACCACATTATAGAGTTCAATCTCCATGTAAATGATATCTCCAACATTAATTGCTGGCCATAAATGTATAACAATTGGTTTGCTGCAAAGGTTAAAATGGACAAATCCAGCAAGGTTGATTACTGGCTAACATTTTTCTTATTGCACCACTAATCATCTTAGTTTACTCTAGAACATTTCTTGAAATCAGGAAAAAGAAAGAATCATAGTGAAAGGAAAGAAATATGGGTTACCTGTTCACACCTCCTAAGTTGTCCTTATCTCCAGTGTAGTTCTGCGTGTGATGTAATGACCTACTAATTTAGTTCAAACAAACAAAATGTCGCAAGGAGTTCATGCTCGCTAATTAATTTAAAAAGTAATTTGATACCCTGAGTAGCTCCATCTCTTCCTTCGTTGGACAGAACTTTAAGAGGTTCTCAACCTGTTCGGCATCTAATGCTGAATCATCCAAAGCAAGCACAGAGCTCTGAAGAACAACATTGTAAAGCAAGTCAACAGAAAATTAAAGAGATGGTCCAAGAGCCAAACTCCTTAATAACTGAATAGAGGTAATTAGAAACTCTAAATAACCTTAATCATAAACTGGACATGCATATATGTGATTGGACCTGAGTGATTTACAAAATTTGTCCATGATTTTCAGTTGAAAGGAACGAAGACAGCTCAATAGTCAAGTAGTAAAAGTTCAGACAACATGTATAAAACATGACCATCAGAAAGTACATTCAACAACAATTACCAAAATTAATTTTAGAATTATTACGCTCTATTCTTCAAGAGATGCCTAAATTACACAATACTTCACTCTATTTTGAATATCCCATGGACGTCATATATGGAGAGAAATAAGTGTATACTACTGAAATAAAATCACAACACTCCGTGCCAAACCTCAGATAGTAGTCAAACATAAAATTATGCAAAAGAGTTATATAAAGTTTTAAATGATTGTTTTTCTATGGAACCTCAATACAATTCAATGTTCATAGCATTTACTAGTGAAAGTACACTATAAGATGTATCTCACCATTAAATCTGGCAAAGGGATTTTGACTTTTGTAAGCATGATCTCACAATTATTTGCCCGCCTTAGCTCAATCTGCAAAATAGCATAAATTATCTTAATAAAGATTTCAAGTTCTCTAAAAGTTCCTTACAGTCAGTTTTTGACAGCTTAATGCTCATGCTGATGAAAGACACCAGATAAAAAAAATGTAAATCACAACTAATTCAGTAAGAAAGAAAAACTCATGTTCGTGACTTCTTAGAATTAAAAATATCAGAAATCCACAAATGCTTATTTTTGTGAAGTTAAATAAACAAAACAGCGTCAATAGAGGTTAACCAAAATAAGTGAGTTGAGACAATAACATGGTTTACAGGATGTAAATTCTTTTGTTCAAATAATACAATTAAATTTACAGCTTTCTAATTTTACTAGCTTATTTAACAGACATTTACTTTACTAAAGTGCTCATTTTTGGAATTATCAAAACACAATATATAAATATAAAAGTATCTGTTCTCCTCATTAACAGTAGAGAACAATTTATAACTGGAGGGAAAGGGTAAACAGATATTAAGAGGCATACCAGTTGAACTTTCTCACTTTTAGTCCCTAGGGCACGACGATTGGATTTTCCTCCTTTGCCTCCATGATAAGAATTTGGAGCAGCTGCAGAGAAAAGACTCTCAAGTTCTGACATGTCAAATTCAGGAGCCCTAGCACAAAAAAGTTGGAAACCAGATTTTAAAATAATCACAGTTCTCATAGACCTAAAGTCAGAAAAAGCTTAGCACAGTTCTCATACTTAGAGGCTTCCTCAGGTTTCTGTGTCTCAGCCCATAAACTTCCATGCATGGCCCTTGTTAATTTTAACCAATGGTAAGGTTTCAGATTGCTCCTTTTTTGAAGTTTTGAATTTGATCGTGACAAGCCACGTCCATTTGCACCAAATGGAACACCAGGAGGTCCAGGAACACCAGGTGGTCCAGGAGCTGGAGGTACATTTCCATTACCAGTGCTAGGGCGCAGAGTCCCAGCCTTTGACAACCCATTAGCAGAAGGGGGAGGAGGTACAGGAGGAACAGTGGCAGAGTTCTTTGACAAAGTTGGGGCATGAGAAGCAGGTGGTGGGGGAGGCAGCGGCACTGTTGATGTAAGAGTGGGACCAGACATGGTTCCAGAATAACCAGGAGGTGGAGGTGGGGGTGGAGGGCCAGAGATAGCAGCAGAATTGTTCACATTCAGTGGAGCAGGATTAACATGGGCAGCTGAAGCAGGAATCCCAGAGAGTGGAGGGGGAGGTATTGAAGAGGTCTTGGCAGTTGAAGACAGAGGTGGAGGTGGAGGCGGAGGCGGAGGTGGCAGTGGGAGAGGGGGAGCTTTGAGTGAATTTTCTGATCTGGAATGTGGAGATCTTCGGGAAGAGGAAGAGAGTGATGGAGGGGATAACCTTTTTGCAGTGGAATGTGAAGTTAGAGGAGATGAGGATGGTGGTGGTGGGGGTGGAGTAGGCGGAGGAAGGGTTGACAATGAACCCTTTGTGGATGACGGTGACAGAAGAGAAGCTGCAGTTGGGTAAGGAGGAGGAGGCGGGGGAGCTTTGAAAGAACTTTTAACGGTGGAATGTGAAGTTGTTTCAGGAAAAGAAGAGGGTGGTGGAAAGGCAGGAGGTGGTGAAGGAGGGGTTGAAAATGAGCTCTTCGTGGAAGATGGAGGAGGGGCTGCAGTTGGGTGAGAAGGGGTTGAGATAGAACTCTTGATGGCCTCAGGAAGAGATGGCATAGGTGCAGGAGAAGAAACTAATGACTTTTTACTTTTATCTTGTGTTGTATTGTCGTCATACAATGTCATTGTTTCTGATATTTCTATCCTCTTTTCAACAGAATTAGCATCATCAGAAGGCTTGTGTGACAGAATAGATTCTTTGGCCTGAGCTGTGGATGTGAGACTCCCTGTATCTTTTCCTGGCAATGCTTTTGATTCTAATGGTTTGATTTCCTTTTCCATTGATCTTGTTTCCAACAATGTCTTTGATTCTATTTCTTCTATCTTCTTTTTCATTAAGGTTGGATCCATGGGCAGTTCTAAGGGAAGAGATTGATTCTCAGTATCATTTTCCAGCAATGCCTTTGATTCCAATGAGATAATCTTTTTAGTAAGATTTGAATCAGTTGAGAGTTCTAATGAGGAAATAAATTGCTTCCCCCGACATAAGGATATAGTGATCTTGTTATTTTCTGACAACACCTTTGTTTCTAATGGTTCCATTTCCTTTCTGCTAGAAAGATCCACAGATGATTCATATGACATAGAGTCTTTTACTGGAACTGTGGAAGTCATACCTGAGGTATCATTTTCTGGCAATGTTATTGGATCAAATTTAGATCTTCCAGACAATGAATCCTTTAGCAAGTTGCTTGGTCTTGGAGAAACCCCACAGTCTAATATTTCTTGGAGCTTATTTGATGCTGTGATCTGCTGAAGCACATTCACTACCTCTGTTTTTGGGTCTAACCAATCAACATTGCTGAAAATTTCTTTAGCCTTTGCAAATGCTTCAATAGGAAGGCCATCTTTGTCCTCAATCCGAGGCATATCAATTGAAATAATGGAAGAAGAAGCATCCATATCTGAGAGAAAAATCTTCAACCAAAAATATGACATATACTCAACAAACATTAAATTGATTATCACCAGGAAAAAAAGTACAAAGAATGAAAGAAAAGGCAGAGATAAATACCTCTACTCTAAAATCTTTCGGAAATTGGTCTTTACCATTCCACAATGTGTCAATTTCATCGCGGTTAAGCATCAAAATATTTGATCGGATGAATGCTGTATTAAACATGACACGAAACATCATTTGCTCGTGTTCCAAATCACTATCCAGACTAATACACTCAAGAACAACATCGCCTTGAACATGACAACGGATGTCAATCTTTACCAGTTCACAGTCAGCCTGTGACAGAAAAACCACTCAAATGAATAGAAAAATAATGAAGACTATTGAAGCCCCAACCCATCCTCATAAAAATAAAAAGATACCCACCAATAGAAAAGATCCAAATGAAAATACCAAATTTTTATCAAGATTTTATTTCGAATTGAAAATCTTTTTTTGGTCGTTAGAATATTCATTGACTCTCTAATTAATTTACCGGAGTATATGCCAATCTATTTGGATTTTATGTTTGATGTATCTGCAAATTAAATGACAAAGTTCTATAGCATCACCACTGGTTGTAATAATAAAATGATTGGTGAAAGAGCATTAGTATACTAGTGGGAATAGAATCAAGGGGAGGCCCGAGCATTTTTATTCATCTGCTTATGTTGTACTTTAAATACTTTCATCTTTAATATATCATTTTGTCTTTTTATCAAAAAAAAAAAAAGAATAGTATCAACGGAAGATAGATTCACTCTTCGTTGTCTTGAACCAGCATGAATCAAAGTAAAGACTGCAGTAAGAAAGCATTTCATAAGAAAATAATAGGATATGAGTGCCACCTGCTTGTAATACCGGACATCTTTTCTCCTTTTTGGAGTGGAAAAAAGAACTTTGGGAGTCCGATCAGCAACCATAAAAGGGTCCTGTCCATATATTCTAAATATAGGACGGCAACCTCCCTCTCCATCTGTATTAGGAATTAACCTCATAATAACACAATCCAATGTAAGTGCTCTATCTAGAGGAGGCCATTGTGAACCTACATTTCTTCTTGATACATACTGAAGATACCTCAGTTGTGACGGTAAAGGATTCAACAGGGACATTAACTGCAACAGTTCCCGAGGTGCTTGCTTAAATATCATGTCTAAGGTTTTTTGTTCCCCTGTATACTGCTTCCTATAAATCAAGAGAGCAGCCAGCATGAATGCTAAAACTGGCCACCCACCTCGTTCACAATGCATCAAGATAATATTATTTTGCCCAAGTTGATACCAGCTTTCACCTGATCTTAGGAAGTGGTGGATCGTCTCCATAGTGAGTATTGGACAACCTTCGTACTGTCGAGGATATTCCATTATAGTCATGTCATAGTCACACAAAATCCTAGCTATCTGGCTTTGATGATCACCCTCCCGAAAGTTGAACACCATAAATGAAGAATCAGCGAAGTGATCATGAAGTTGCCCAATAATTCCCAATATATAAACTTTGTATTCTTCCTCCTCCAAAACATCCCTGCTAAAGCAGTAATCAAAGACTACAGCATGCACCAACAAAATAATCAAAACCACGTACAAATTAGGCAATGTCAAATCTATAGTGCAATGAATATGTAAGCAGTAATCTATGTCAGGATGTAGATGCATGCAAAGTAGCATATATGGGAAATCACCAGGTCCAATTTCTATGGCATCAAAAAGTCACAAGGCATTTTAGCACAAGTTTCCAGTCACTAGTCTTGGAAAATTATTCAGTAGATCAGATTTCATTTGTTATAGATAGCTGATTCTAATAGCAGAAAATGGTACAGTGAAAATAAACAAAATTCACATAAGCTCTCCACTGGCTATTAAAGTAATAATTTTTTGCATTGGAAGTTTTAAGAAATACATCACTGCATTATTTGCATCCTCTTGACATATTAACTATGAACTTTTCTGCGATGCCTTTTTTGGGCAGGGAACGAGAAAAAGATGAGGAAGAAATGTTGTTTGACAGTGTTGTTGGAAGAAGCCTTGGTAAGTTTTGAAAACAGCATAAACACTTCAGTACATCAACTTTATGGATATGAACAATGAAGTTCCACTCAATATCTATACTATAAGTACAACCCATCCCACGACCAATTTTTGACCCTAACACAGAAAAACGCCTTCAATAGTGACAAAGATGTCAAAAGCCCATCTGGCATTCAGAATGTAATGACTACATATTTTAATCAAAAAATGTTGAAAACACAAATAAGTCCGTGTCCGCACAAGAACTTGCAGAGTCACCCAGAAATACTGGAAGTCCAGCATCATAAATGCATAAAGATGACTTCACTACTTGAAGAACCAATGCATATGCAAAATAAGCATATAGAAAACGTACCATAAACACTTTCAGATATTTCTAAAAGCCCATCGGGTGGCTTCTTATAGAAGAACTTCCGGAACAACGCCATTGTCTTCTAAGATCCGCAGCGAACACCTAAAACTGCCCTAATCCCCCCACATTTCGTTTGAGCTGAGAAATCAAAAGCGAACCGAATATATAGCCGGATCACAAGAATGCCACAGTCCACAGAAGAGAAATAAAATAACAATTTATGAAGCGAGTGTGTGCATTGAGGACCAGAATAATAGATTTTGCTGGGTCTTGAAGGAACACTTCCTGGGTATTCTGCCTCTCCCCACATGCACTTTGTGTGTCTGACGAAAAGCGAAAGAAAAAGGGAAACTTCGGTTTCAATCAAGAGAGAAAGAGAAAAGAGTTCCAAGTTGGAGCAATGGGATATTCATATGATTTTTATTCTCCAATGTTTGATTAGCGGGAAGAGTTAGATATGGTGTTGTCGTTAGAAGAACAATGGGGGATCTGTGGTTTGTCGCTCTCAGTCTGTCTTCTTCTATTTCCTTGTCTCTCTCTGTCCGTATCTTGGGTCGTAGAATGAGAATAAACAGATTGAGATGATAATGATGTGCCTCTGTTTCTTGATTCTTCCTTTCAATCCTCTCACACTTGTGTGAGTGGTTTCGCAGATTATAGAATAAATGAATAATATATCTGCGCTTTGTTGCGTTCACGTGGGCGATCCCATGAAGATGGACAAGCAGATCACTAAATTTAATTAACACGTACGGTACTATTAATCAAACAGGAATTAATGTCGTTAATTAACGCACGTTAATCAATCAGGAATTTATGATCCATCGCGCGATAGAAATGGTTTTTTTTCTGATGGATTTTTCTTGCTGTACTTTTTTTTTAATGATTTGTGTTTGGGATAGCGGTGGCAGAAGTAGTTTTTTTTTTCTCAAAGACTTGTTTGGCGTAAGATAAAGATTTGAAAAGATAGATGAGATGGAAAATGACTGAAAAGGTCATGAATCATATAAATATTTATTAAAAAAATTACAACACAATGAAGTGCTTAAATACACATATCCCCTACAAGTTGGTAATGAACAAGTTAACACAAATGATTATTACTATTTAATAGTAATATGTAAATTTTTACCCATTAAATTATATTGTTTTTATGTTGGCAAAAAAAAAAATTGTTTTCAGAGACTGACAATATGTAAATTTTTATCCATTAAATTTTGGATATGAAAAGAGCATATAAAAATAATTGGTGAAATTCCCAGCAAGAAATCCCCAACGTAAATTGATGAGAGACTTAAAGGAAGAGAGAGGCTTTTTTTTTTTTTGGGGGTGCAACGGTGATTTTTCAAAGAGCCCACAGCTTCAATTGATGAGAAGCTTTTTTAATGGTATCAGAAGCAAGTATTTCGGGCTTCACAAGTGATGCGATAAAAAGTAGCTTCATGTGCGGAAACCTATCAAAAAATTAAATTACCCAAACACCCAAATAATTGGTTTCTACTTATGATATGTTTTAGATGGACTTATTTGAACTTATGAAGCTATGTCAAACAGGCTCCATGTCTTCACCCGTGGATTGTTAAACAACAGACAAACAGGATCACTTATCAGTTGTCTAGAGTGGAGACACATATGCCGAGTTAATAATAATTTTTTATTTAATTCAGACGCATGCGAATAGCAAAAATAATAAATCAGAGAAAATTTGTGCGATGATTTATTATTTATGCTATTTGCAAATTAGCTTTTTTATTTATTTATTTTGCTTAAATATCCATAACAAGCACATCTAAAAAGCATCATATATTTAATTTATAATCTCGAAGCCTACCATCTCTAGGATGATTGTAACTTAAAAAAAAAAACACAAATTGGCATTATAAAGTTTAAATTGTTCAACAAATTGTTATTTTTCAATTCATCAGAAGTTATTCCCCATGAATAAAAATAAATTAAGTATATATGAATGTATTTTTAAAAATCATAATCAAATTGTTCAAATAAAATCATTATTATGTTATACCTGATTAATATTTTATATGAATTTTAAAATACAATATTTATATGAAATGTTGAAATGAAACCCATTAACCAATTTTTTTCAGATTTGTATGTTTTTCTAATATAGAAGAGGGGGCTAAGCCCAAATACATCATAATTAAAAAGGGGTTGAGTTTTTTTTTTTTTTTTTTTATCAGAAAAGGGGTTGAGTTAAATATCAAATAATCATTATCCACAAGGACTTTAAACTACCATTATGTTTATGAGTCTATTTTAACTAAATCACACACCAAGAGATAGATAGAATGTCAGGATCAAGAATCGTGTCGGCCGTGAAGGGCCCTAACTGTGGCCCGCCCTCCAGGGCCCGGAGTAAGAAAAACACATTTTTTTCAAAGCCGGCCCGAGAGCACCAGGGCCGGCCCGCAGGGCCTGGAAATTACTATTCCAAATTTTAACTATTTTTCCTCCTTGTGTTTCAAAGAAATATAATTAGTAAATTACAACACGAATCATCTAATAAATAAAGACACGGTCACTAATTCATAATCAAAAGAAAACTATGTTTACAAATAACTCACATAAAACATAAAAAAACATATCATTAAGCGACATTAGTACAATGACTATTATTTTCGTCATTTTCGTCACTATCATCAATTTTAACGACATTCGATTGTTCTTCACTTTGAGTAGTAGCCTCTGGCTCATGAGTAAGAATATCATGAAATTCTTCTCCCGCATGATGAATACATCCATAATCTTTATTTGTAACAAATAATAAACCAAATCATAAAATTAAAGTATAATTATTATGTATTTGTAGTTAAATGTATAAACAACTCTATAACAAATACAATATATAAATATATATAAATTAATAAATTTAAAAATGAAAAAAAAAACTACAAGTGAAAAGGGACCAGGCATTTGCCATGACCTCCAGTCGGCCAGTGTATCCCGTGTCTGCCGCGTCGGCCCTCCAGGGCTAATTTCAAATATCTCGTCCATTTTTTTTCTACTTGAAGAAATAAACTAACTGGCCGCCCGATGGGTTTACCGTTTCTTGGCTCTACTACCAAGAGAGATGGTTAGCTCAATAATTATGAGGTAAGATTTCAACTTTGCCCTCATTTATGAATAAATATTTCTCCACTCTTTCTTCTCTTTCTAATTTCATTGGTACAATTATAATATAAACAAAATTGTCATAATCTCATTTACTACCCTGAAACTAGGCTTATAAATATGACAATTTTTTTTTAAAAAAATAGGCTTATAAATAAAATCATAGTAGTATTGAAGAGCCGGAAGAGAACCTCTTCAATTCTCTTGCCATCTACTTCCTCCACTTCTTTATCTCTACTGTTAGATTAGCTCTGAATAGTTTATACTTAATATCTTGTAAAAATACAAATTATATAAAGTATTTTAATAAAATTGTGAGGTTATGAACTATTTAGATCAATTTAATTATACATGTGTGTGTTATTTGATATTATAATGATATGTTTATATGATATTAAATATCAATCATTCAAAATTAACTCAACAGTGAGAAAAAAGAAATAGGGAGGTTCCCTTTCCGATGCCATGAAATTCCAAATGCTGGAGTCCATTATTTGCTAAAGCATTTGCAACCTTATTTTGTTTAGAAGAGAGATATATGAAAGTATCTTTCCTGCTATCGAAAAGCATCTTCTTATTTTGAAGTAATACTAAACTACTAGTCTGATTATCTATAAACTAACATTAATTTCCATTGTCGAATTTATTTTAAAAAATAAAAGTTATAGTGCATCGAACATTCTAGAATATTTTTCTAAAAGCATCCAGCCATATTTTGTGACGCATCTAATATTCAGTGCGTCCAACTCCTTAAAATATTTTTTTGGTTATTCAGAACTTAGACACAAAAAATACTTTTCGAGCACTGGATACACATAAAAAAAAATACTTATACACCATAAAATACAGGGTGCTGATCATACATATTTATTCTTGGGAAAATCACTTCAGGGGCCTTTTAAGAGAGAAAAAACAAAAAAGCTTCAAGATTCTGAAATCCCAGAAAGGGCAGAATCTTACGTGAGTTGTTAATGGGGCTGATATAATTGTTAACGGGGTACTGATATAGTTGTTAATGAGGTTGATTTAGTTATTAATGACCTACCCGTTAACAATTATATCAGCCTCGTTAACAACTCACACAAGATCCTGAAAATTCAAGAAAAGGCCTTGGGTCTTTTCTGAAATTGTCAAATTCTGAGGGCATTTTTTAGGATTTTTTTCTCCAAAAAGTGCCCTGAAAATGATTTTCCCTTTATTCTTGGGACAGTAACTCATAAGCAATAATAAAGTTTCCAATAGGGGATATATGTTTGAGCAAAAAAAAAATAGGGGATATATGTGTCTAAAAAATGATAAAGTCGTTGCTTGTTAAAAAATAGGTTTATGGGGATAAAATAACTAGAAGTTTTAGCGAATGGATAACAGGTATCAGAAAGTTTTTCAAGGGGGTCAATAACGTCCCTGAGTCACATTTTTTTTTTTTATTTCATATTTTTTGGCAGTGTTGTTGAATAATCCTTCATCAAGTTGTCTGGTCTCGCAGAAACCCCACAGTCCAGTATTTCCTGGAGCGTATTTGATGCTGTGATCTGCTGAAACACATTCACAACCTCTGTTTTTGGGTCTAACCAATCAAAATCGCTGAAAATTTCTTTAGCCTTTCCAAATGCTTCAATAAGAAGGCCATCTTTGTCCTCAATCCGAGGCATATCAATTGAAATAATGGAAGAAGAAGCATCCATATCTGAGAGAAGAATCTTCAACCAAAATTATGATATATACTCAACAAACATTAAATTGATTATCACCAGGAAAAAAAGTACAGCGAATGAAAGAAAAGGCAGAGATAAATACCTCTCTACTCTAAAATCTTTTGGAAATTGATCTTTACCATTCCACAATGTGTCAATTTCATCTTGGTTAAGCATCAAAATATTTGATCGGATGAATGATGTATTGAACATGACATGAAACATCGTTTCCTCATGTTCCAAATCACAACATCGTCTTGAACATGACAATAAATGTCAATTTTTACCATTTTACAGTCAACCTGTGACAGAAACAACACTCAAATGGATAGAAAAATATAAAGACTACTGAAGCCCCACCCCATCCTCATAATATATAAAGATACCCACCAATACAAAAGATCCAGTTTAAAATATCAAATTTTGATCCAGATTTTTTTTGAATTGAATAACTTCTGTTGGTCTTTAGAATATTCATTAACTTTCTGTATAATTACATTACTGGAGTATATGCCAATCTATTTGGATTTTATGTTTGATGTATCTGCAAATTAAATGACAATATTCTATACATCACTGGTTGTAATAATGAAATGATTAGTGAAAGAGCATTTGTATCCTAGTAGGAATAGGATCTAAGGTACAACATAAGAAGAATCAAAGGGGGTGCCGAGCTTTTTTGTTCATCTTATGTTCTACTTTAAATACTTTCATCTTTAATATATCATTTTATCTTTCTTTTTTTTAAAAGAAAGAATAGAATCAAAGGAACATAGATTCACTCTTCACTGTCTTGAACCAGCATGAATCAAAGTTAAGACTACAATAAGAAAGCATTTCATAAGAAAATAATAGGATATAAGTGCCACCTGCTTGTAATATCCGGACAAGCTTTTGCTCATTTTTCGAGTGGGGAAAAAAACTTTGGGAGTCCGATCAGCAGCCACAAAAGGGTTCTGTCCATATATTCTAAATATGGGACGGCAACCTCCCTCTCCGTCTATATTAGGAATTAATCTCATAATAACACCGTCCAATCTAAGTGCTCTATCTTGAGGAGGCCATTGTGAACTTACATTTCTTCTTGATACATACTGAAGATACCTCAGTTAAGAAGGTAAAGGATTCAATGGAGATATTAAGAGTTCCTAAGCTCCAAAGCCGATCGATTTCACCTCCAATTCGGCTTTTCTAACTTCTGAGGTTTTATCTAATGTTATCTATGGTTTCAGATTTTTTATCAGAGTTGTTTGGTGCCATCTACAAGGTGAAGGTGCTGTCAAAATCAAGAAACGGTTATAGAATCAAGTAGAGATACATATAAGCTCTAATTTGAGCAGAATATTATGAGATTTTGTTAAATTCTAATGAACCCTTGATTTTCGGCAAGAACTAGATTTTGGAGAAAGAATATGATTTTGGTATTTTTGAGGTTAAAAATGGATCATACACACAAAATTGTGTTGGAATAGGTTGTGAATATAATTTTAAAAGGGTTGGGTTGAAAACCCAAAGATAAAAAATAAAGTAGTAGTGTTGCCAAATTTTGGTTTCTTAAAACAGTTTGCTTGTGACTATTTTTTAATTATCAAATCTTGTCCAATGGCTATAAAACTTTTCAGAATGATAGTAGACATCTAAAACTTTAATTTGATATATAATATATGTCATTTGGATTAGTAGATTGTAAGATATGAATTTTTGAAGTTAGACAATTAAAACTATGACGATTTTGTGGCAGTAAGGACTAAGGATTTAATGAGAATCTTGTATTTGTGTGAGTACAGGTGGCAATGAGAAGCATTTTCCCCCCCTAAAATTAGACTTAATAAAGGTCATATAGCCTTTGAAATCACTATAATTAGATATTTGTATATAAAGATATGAATAAAGTTAGGTGAAATTTCTGGCGGCATAGCAGGTTTGATATGTGAAAATAAGAAAGTAAGGGTGATTGGTAATAAAGTTAATTTTCAAGGGTTAAGATAAGCATTTGGAGTTAGTGTAAGCCCACTAGCTACACATTGGACTTAATACATTAACATTAAAGATAACCAACCATAGTATCTTAAGATATTAAAGAATTTGGATAAGAAATAACTCGTCTGTTTGTGAATATTAATTTATAGGATTTCATATATGCATGTGACACCCAATAGACTGGGAACAAAATCAAAAGATGGAAAGACTTTAAGGTAGTAACTTTTCTCTCACACACTATATATGCTTTTATATGCATATGTGAACCATTGTGTTATCTGTGTTGTGAACACGAGATAAGCAGTAAGGCCTAGTAATTAGTGAATCCTTGAGTCATGAACCTTATTAAGCATTTAGATGAGAAGCAAAGAGACCCAGTTGAATACCCAACGCTGTGGGAATAGATCAGTGGGTTCTATGATTGTAGTTAATGCTGCATATCATGTTTATATTTGAATGTTAAATGTGTTGTATGTACATGATTGACTACCGTATTCAGTGTATGCATTTTATGTGAGTGATTAATTATTACTACTAGGATTCGTTTGAATGCCGGCCTTTTTCAAATAGTCAAATTTACAGCACGAGCAAGAAGCTCAAAGACGAAAAAGGTGATCGCGGATGAGTAGATCAAGGTAGAAAAAGATTTTACTTCCACTAGATATATGCTTTTGAATTGTAAATTATTTTCATGTTAAGAATTTTGGTAAGAATATGCATATTTGAATTAGCCCTAAGTGAACTAATAATGAACGCTTATGTGTACGTAATAAAAAGGGCTATGGACTGGAGGATAGATGTTATGGAAGGAATATTGTGCAAAGTTAAAGGGAGAAAAGACATGACAATTAAGGATGATAACTATCATTTTTAACAAACTTTAGTAGTGCTTGTTTACTATTGGAAAGCGGCTTATCAAGCATGTTATGAAGCTATCATTTTTCCTATAAATAGTGCTAACTTATGGACAAGGACAAAATATCAAGACATACTTCCGCTTCCATATAGAAGGCCTATTGGTAGACCACCAAAAGCAAGAAGAAAGGATCCAAATGAAGAAAATAAAGGAAAATCTAAGATGAATAGAACTAATTTTATAGCAAAATGTACAAATTGTGAAACTATTGGCCACAACAAAAGAAGTTGTAAGAACTCATGCAATATTAGAAGTCATGATATTCAAACTAGTGCAAGCATCACTCAATCTATTATGCTGAGTGCCTCAAAGAACACACAATTTAAACATAAAAGATTAAAATCAAGCCAGATACAAATATAAAAGACCAAACGAATACTTCAATCATAATAATATAATAAAAAATATTATGTGTGTGTGATAAATTTAGTTTTCAAGTAATCTAGAAAAGTAAAATGTGAACTTTTTTATAGTAAACTTGTCAATTTTAATTTTTAACAGATTAATTACCGAGGTGTAATCTAGTTTATTTGAGTAGAATATAGTTTAGATTACTATTGTCTTGTTTTACATATGCGTACTTGATGCTCTAGTGAATTTGAGCTTTAATCGAATGGTGTGAAAAGTTTTTTTTTTAATGAGAAAACCTTTGAATTTGCATCAAATCTGAATTTTGGTCTCGAGTTGTTGGTCTTTTGGATCATAAATTGCGTTTCATTACTAAGAATCGACCTTTTGGATAATAAATTGCAGTTTTTGGTCTTTTGGATCATAAATTGAAGTTTTTAGGTTGTTCTATTCCCTTCCCCATTTCTTCAAAGGTATTTTCCATATTGGTTGATATCAACGCTTTAACATAAGGACAAGAAACAACAATGAAACACTCTCAAAGGGATGTGAGGTTCTCAGGCTATAACTTGTTCACAGAAGAATTCTTCAAGCAACATGTAGAAAAAAAAAGGGTAAAGGGCAAGGGGAATAAAGTTGTAGGAGGTGACCAAAGAACCCATGCTGACTTATGTCTACAAATGAGAGAATCATGGAAAAGTTTGAGTTCAAATTTGAGAAAGGTGAATACACCAAGAGGGCTAAACAACTAAGAGGCCCCGGTAAAGTGGAGAAGTATATTGTGCCATTCCTAACGAGGTGCGCACCGAACACTTTCATTCAAGTATGCCATAAGTTAAAGGAACGACCCGAGGCCATGGCAAGGCTGAAAGCGATTGGGTTTGATAGGTTGGTGGAAATTAATTGCCGACAAATAAACCGTTCCTTGTGTGCACAATACATGGCATGTTTTGACCCCCCAACAAAGCAAGTTTCCATTAGAGGGGAGACCCGAGTCATAGGGGCTGAACATGTGCATCAACTTATGGGTTTACCGTGGGGGTAAAGGCATAGAAGCTAAAGTTCCCCACCGTAACCTAGTGTTTAGTCACTTTAGGCGTGCGTACAAGGATGTAAAGTATAAAGCAATCGGTGACACCTTGTTAGAAAAATTAGATGAAAACTTTGAGTTTCGTTTGTTCTATTCACCCTAGGTACCCTTTTGGCTCCACGTGCATCCATTTGTGTTAGTGACCGTATGTTGAAGGTGATGACGTTCACTAAGGATGCCATTGGTGATTTTGATTGGTCCACCTTCATTCTTGAAGAACTCACCCAACAGATCGATGAGTTCAACAAAGACTCCCACAAGTCCGGTAACAAGAGCAAAACTGTTGGAGGATGTGTATACTTCCTCATGGTAAGTTGTCTTTAACTAAGTTTCTATGTAAACGTTATACGTCAATTGCCGAGTCTTTGTTATTAATTGTTTGAAATGTTTTTTTCCACTGTTTTGTTTGCAACATTTTGGTTTGGGTGATGTGGTAGCCTCGAGCATGAGTCGGTCATGGCTTATTGGACCGATGACAAGATTAAGAGTAGAGTTGAGCTTGAGAAAAAAAGCCAAAAAGGCCCGGCCTGGCCGGGCGCCTCTCGTCCTCGCCCATCGGTCGCTCCCGTTGGCATCGTTTGACCCTAACACGATGCTCACTCACCCGGTAATGTGTGACAACAATTGTTCACTTCCTTTTTTTTTTGCATTATGTAATTTGTGTAATTATAGCTGTTGTTACTGTGTTTGCTGATTAAGTCTTCCATCTCTTACATATTAAACTTCAAAATGAATGCAAAATTTGATTTGCTGATTGGTCTTATTTGCAATTATTAGTATCCGTGCAATGCATAGAAAAGTGTGATTACTTCTACAAATGAAGTATTACGGTGTATTCAAATATGTAGTTTTACTGTGTCCATGAGTTCTTACACTGTCCTTGACTCGAGTTGTTGTTGTTATTGATGATTGAACAACTGATTTTTTGTTTTCCAGGAAGTTCGCGGGACATATTTCAGGCTTGTGTCCATGTTGGGACGGAGATGTTGGCCCTTCAACATAGATTAACATCGGATACCAATAAAACCGAAGGGCCACAAGAAGGCTTGCACGAAAGTGAAACACCCAACAACCAACCCTCAAGTTCCGGAGCCTCGGAAAGACAATGACAAAAGAGAGATGAGGAAGATGAGGCTGAACATTTTGAAGACATTGATGATGACGACGACCACCGTCACGACACACCTAGTGTTGAAGATGGTCTTGACGTGGAACCCACTGAAGATGATGTTGGGGAAGAACCTGATGGACATGAGGGAGAACGAAGTGACAAACAAATTAGAAGATCCAAGAGGGTGATAACCCGTAGCAAAGTGTGTTAAAATCACCTTGGATCGATCCAAACCGAAAGTGCAAGGGAAGAGACTCTATGATCGAAGGATCACCGTAGTTGTGTATTAGTCATCCAACTAAAGATGAGGCCGAGGAGTACGTATCTATAACTTGTGCAAATGGAATTACGCATATCATAAAAAATGCATATAATGCTTAACATTTTAATATGAATGCATTTAGGGAATTTGTTGAAATGCACGGCTGGCACCTCCAAAGGGCGTAGCTACATTGTTTGAAACCACGTGCGTGGATAAAAGATACGGTATGGCCCATGCACTTCGTTTCCGTTGTAATGAATTAGTATAATTTGATGTGCATTAGTAATTTTCGATATTTGTGTTAGTTCTTGTATGTTGAAACCGATATTGCGTTGCGCTTTATATAAATGTGGCTTTTGTTGTTGCTAGGTTTTTGTTATACGTAAATCATGAACTTCCATTTTGTACATATTCGTGTAATGACTATGGTTGCCAAGACCTTGGTTGCGATCAACGACATTTAACGGAGGGACGGTCACCCGACACATTTTCGAGTGCGCATTTCATGCACAAAATCATAAGCTCTCCTCGACTTGGTCAATTGAAGCCAATGAAGCTGAAATCTTGCCCGAGCGTATAGGATATAACATCGGGGACCGTCGTTTCATGTTTGGCCCGTCACTTATGTGGGATCATTGGTTCTCGCTATGTTGTAGACACGACAACGATGACCTTCTACGCCCTAGATTCGTTGGTTGACATATGGACATATTCACGCATGGAGCGCGCAAGCGAAGAGGGAAAGCAATTGGCAACCAATACAAAAAAGAAGGCAACAAAATCTCAAACCTTCAAAGAAAAGGAACAGTTGGCAACTCGTGTGGTAAGTTGAACCGAATTTGAATGTGTGTTTATGTCGATAATGGCCACAATTATTGTCATCTAATTTTGTCAACTTTAATATCAGCGAAAATGCTTCATGGACATACTACGAAGGATTAAGCCTCAATTGTTCAAGAATGAGGATAGAATTCCCATGGGGGTGACATGGTCTAAAGTCCATGTCCAAACGGATGTGTAAGTGTCTATTAAGTTTTTAAACATTCATATATATAATGTCTAAGTTACACGAAGCATGTTGTTAACACCTCGTAATTTTCTTGTTTTCGGGGACTCGTGTGGTGTTCATGTCGTTTCATGGTTACGAGATGTGGGATGCCAAGGAGCAAGAGGATGGATACACAATGCCTTACTACTCCATGGATGACATCCGCGAACTGAAGATTGGCATGTTGTGGTGGTTGGTCAATCATCAAAACAACACACATCGAGACAAAGTGTTGTCGATGATCGGGGACTCCCAGAAGCGGAAGACGAGCCGTTAGGCAAAGAATTGTTTAAAACAACATTGTGGTTGTATGACGTTTTTGTTAACGAAATTGTGTAGATCACTTGAGTTCATATTTAGGAGAAATGTTTTGTAAATTTTATGATGTAGGTGTCATGACATTTTAATATGAATGAGAACGACAATTGTTTCCTCGCATCTCTCGTTATTGTTAGTTGTGTGTGCGAAAATTTGGAAAATGGGATATAATAACCATATCGAAAAAACTAACAACGACATCGCCCCCACCGACAACTACATTAGCCATCTTTAACAACCATATCGCCCCCACCGACAACTACATCGCCGTGTTTAACAACCATATCGCCCCCACCGACAACAACATCAACCCCAAATAACAACCATATCGAAAAAACTAACAACCATATCGAAAAAACTAACAAGTACAAAGGCAAAAAAGTAACAACGCCATCGCCCACCACCGGCAATTACATCACCCCCACCGACAAGTACATCACCCCCAAGAATAACCACATCGCCTCTACCGACAACGCCATCAACCCCACCGACAACCATATCGCCCCCACTAACAACCACATCTTTAACCACCGACAATGCCATCGCCCCCACCGACAACACCATCACCCCCACCGACAAGTACATCACCCCCACCGACAACTACATCGCCCCAAACTAACAACCATATCACCATCTCTAACAACAACATCAACCCCAAATAACAACCATATCGAAAAAACTAACAAGTACATCAAGAAAAAGTAACAACAACATCAACCCCACCGACAAGTACATCACCCCCACCGACAAGTACATCACCCCACCGACAACTACATCGCCCCACTAACAACCATATCGCCCTCCACCGACAACGCCATCGCCCCCAATGACAACTACATCGATCCACCGACAACCACATCAGCCATCTTTAACAAGTACATCAGTCATCTTTAACAACCATATCAGCCCCCACTGACAACAACATCAACCCCAAATAACAACCATATCAGAAAAAACTAACAACAATATCAGAAAAAACTAACAAGTACATCAGCAAAAAAGTAACAACAACATCAACCCCCACTGACAAGTACATCAGCCCCCACTGACAAGTACATCACCCCATCGACAACTACATCGCCCCACTAACAACCATATCGTACTCCACCGACAACGCCATCGCCCCCAATGACAACTACATCAAGATCCACCGACAACCACATCGCCCATCTTTAACAAGTACATCGGGTCATCTTTAACAACCATATCGCCCCCCACCGACAACAACATCAACCCCAAATAACAACCATATCGAAAAAACTAACAACAATATCGAAAAAACTAACAAGTACATCAAAGAAAAAGTAACAACAACATCAACCCCACCGACAAGTACATCGCCCCCACCGACAAGTACATCCCCACTGACAACTACATCAGTTCCCACTAACAACCATATCAGCCTCCACTGACAACGCCATCAGCCCCCAATGACAACTACATCAGCATCCACTGACAACCACATCAACCATCTTTAACAAGTACATCAGTCATCTTTAACAACCATATCAGCCCCCACTGACAACAACATCAACCCCAAATAACAACCATATCAGAAAAAACTAACAATATCGAAAAACTAACAACCATATCGAAAAAACTAACAAGTACATCAACCAAAAAAGTAACAACAACATCGCCCCCACCGACAACTACATCGCCCCACCGACAACTACATCGGTCCCACCGACAACCACATCGCCCATCTTTAACAACTACATCGCCCATCTTTAACGACCATATCACCCTATAACAACCATATCGTAAAAATAACAACCATATCGAATATGTGTAACATATATTTGTCAACATCATTTACATTTGTAACAAAGTATGAATATGTGTACATAAATGACACTTGGATACAATTGTGACAACAATATCCAACCTTCATTTACAACACCCAATGCATCTACAAATTCATAATGACAACATCACACACCATCTCCAAAAATAATATGGTGTTGATTTCTATCTAAAGCCATATACGACAAAAAGAGTGTGAGACGCAATGCCCAAAAAGAAACACCCAAGGCACCATCGATGATCAACTTGGATTTGGATTCTTGCAAGTCCTGACGGAGTGTCCTTGCTCATGGCATCTACCACAATGATAATCCTTCTTGTTTTGGAACTGAGATTCCCGCCTTTTTTTTTGCGGTCTACCTGCCGCCCTTGTAGTAATTGGGGGCTCCAAGAAAGTCTCTGTTAGCATTTGTGTCACTGTGGGCGCATCAACACGTGGACAGTCATGTGTTGCAATTGGCCGCATGCTGTGTGCATAAATTTGCTCTTGTGCTGAAAGTGTAAAGCAATCATCCACGAATGTGTACACATTACCATTAAGTACCTTAATTGCTGCACATGCATGTGGGCAAGGTAGTCCACTCATTTGCCATGCCAAACAAGAGCATTCTTTTGCAACCACATCAACTTTCACATAAATTAAGGCATCACCGCGTCTAGTTTCAACCAAAAACCGGTTCTCCCCATAATATCTAGCATGCATATTTTCTGCAAAGTTGACATGTTGCAACATCTTTTTCTATGTTGGGTCCCACACCTTTTTTCCAATTCACCAAAGCCATCTTGCTTGCAAGCAACTTCGCAGCCAACTTCTCCCTATGTTCATGTATTAACATTGACACAGTGTGCGTCCGCTCTTTCACCATCCATGCATTGAACGATTCAGCAATGTTAGTGGTTATGTTATCCCACCTTTTCAAAGGAAACTTGCTTAAAGCCCATTGATCAACGTCCCCATGAGTCTCAACCCACCGTGCCAATCTTCGGATTGAACGATTTTAATTTTCCCATCGCAAATGTGCGGTGAAGTCTTCACCCGGCCCTTGCGTACGCAATTCCATCGAGGAGGTGCAATGCGGTATCCTTGCTATTCCCGAGGTACGTGGCATCCGTTTCATGATTTTAAGGAACTCGCACTATAATTTTCCTTAACATGCCTATAACAAATGCATGTTTGTCGGTTTGCCAAATATATCTCATGTATTTCCAATAATGGAATTATTCCGATCGAGACACAATTGTTATCATCAACGATCCTATAACTGCTTTACATTATTTAGAAACCAAGCCCAATCATCATACGTCTCACCATTGACAATGGAATATGCTAAGGGAAACATTTGGTTGTCTCGTATCATACGCACAAGCCGACAACATTGTTCCCCTATAAGGGCCACTCGGATGACATCCATCTATATAAAGTATTGGCCGACAACCATCTACAAAACCTTTTATAGAACAACCATAGGCAATAAATAGCCTCTTAAATCATCATCTACGACCCTTCCCATTTTGCAATCGTATCGGGATCACTCTCCATGAGTCTCCGCCACACATCCAAGGAATAACCTTGTAAGAGTCCTCTACTCGTCCATGTAATTGCCTCACGCTCGTTCTTTTGCACAATATGCTTGACGATAATTTAGGCGTACCCATACTCGCTATACAAGTCCGTTCGAATTTCATTAGATGTCTTCTCAATATTATTTCTCAAACCATCAATTACAATCGATGATGTCAAGCTACACTTGGGTGGATGAGATACAATAAGGCTATCCAGTGCATGGTGTATGTGTTCACTTGTATGATCTAATGATTAGGAACTCGGTATCTTGACGTTCTCCGGCGGAATATGCACCCATGTACCAGGGACAACTATCAACCTTGCACTTCACTATTATCTCGCTTTGGCTTGTTCTTGACAAATTTGTATGAAAACTTGTGTGCAATGCTATATTTGTACAATGTTTCACTTCTGAGGGTCACAAGCATTTGCAAACATTTGTCCTTTTCCCATAATCAAATCCTTCCATTTATAATGATTCATTTCAAAGCGAGCTTAATGGCACACTTTGCGAAGAACACGTTAATGATGGCAACTCTTGAATTTCATTAAACATTTGAGGGGAGACATAGACAACCCAAATTGGACCTCCAAAGACTTGATCCCTCCCGCGACAAACAACAATTATTAGTGCAAGTAATGAGAACCAAGTAATGACAATTAGTATACGAACAAATTACGTTTCTTAACACAACTACACTTACACTTCTTGTTCTTCCATTTGAACATTTGTACGTTGTGGTATATTGTCATTATTCCCATTTTCTTCAATGTACACATGACAATATGTTTCATTATACCTTATTAAATGTTCTACCCCTTCATCATCTACAAGATCAACAAATGTAGATGTATCCATGCTAAGCTTGCACTTCATGCAAATTTCGTATTTTCTTCCCAATTAAAGATGCTATGATTCTTAGCAACTCCTCGTACGTTGTTCCTTCCTTGATGCCTCTTGTTCTTACCATTCCACCAATATAATCACTACCTTGTCCTACCTCTACAAAGTTACCCCTACATGGAAGTAACATAACAAGTTCTTCGCTAAAGTAATCGCCATCTTTAACTATGATCTCGCAACATAAAGTTAGTATTAACAAGTTAAATGTCATATTAACAACTACAAATCGAAAGTATTAACAACTAAAAGCGTAGGTATTAACAACTATCTCATATCGCGTTTTCACATTCAATCATTCCCACCAACAAACAAACCCCTCTCGTTTCCATGCTTGAAAAACAGAGCAACCTACCCTAGAGCGTTTTCACTTTCATCTCGCATTAACAACTTAAACAGCCATATTAACAACTAAAATCAAGGTATTAACAACTAAAATCGTAGGTATTAACAACTATCAAATTTCAACGCTTTTTCACCTTCATTCCTTGATCACTTTTAACCATTCCCACTCAAATACAGACCTTTCCCTCTCGTTTTCATGCCCAAAAACGAGCAAGATTTTAACAACACAACACTAGATTGATTAAAGAAAATTTATTATTCCACTTGCTTAGAAAAAACAGACCAGGTTCTCTGTTTCATTACATCTCACGGACTTGTGGCGATTCAAATGGTACGAGTAATGGTACGAGTATTTTTTTTTTTTTTTTGCAATTCTGCTATTTCCAAAATTCTTTCGGTCTTCACTCTTCAGTACTCCTGCCACTGTCCTCTGCGAGCGCTCCCACCCCTCGAGTCCCGGGCAAATTTCAGAGGTCGCCATTACAAGAACTTCAAGGGCAAGCCGCTCCACCTCAAAGGGAGCCTTCTCTCTCTACAGCGTAACAACTTCGACGCTGCGGCTGCAGTTTATTTGGTCGTTCCACCAGGGTTGTTCTGTTGACGTCTCCGTTCATAGTTCCTTAGTTTTTTTACTGTCTAGTCTGTGAAAAATCACTGCTTTTCCCTGGTCAGGCCTTATTCGTTTGTAAAAAGACTAGTTTTTTTCGTATTATTGTTCGGAGCCATTATTCGACAGAATGTTAAGTAATCATACTTTTAATCCAACCACATTGTGTAATGTTGTCCTTTTACCTCCGGTCCGTTACCCGGTTTGAGGTCTCTCTGGAATGCTGCATTAAACTTTTCTTGGTCCGTTTCTGCAGGTCATATAACTACGTTTCTCCGATCCGCTGTGGCTAGAAGAACTGGTTTTCGCTGGAGATAAATTTTTAAGGTAAAGGATTTTGGCAGACAGTGTAGAGGGGAGTCATGGGTGTCGATATCGGTTCTAGTAAGGGTAGCAGTAAGCATTCCAGCGTGGTTGATAATATGGAGGAGGACGATCAAGACTTGTCAAATATAAGCGAGTTGGGGAAAGAAAAACTACAAAGTCTGTGTAAGAAGGCTACAATGTTATTCTTTGATGAGTACGGGCTGATCAGTCACCAGATCAACTCCTACAACGAGTTCATCAGCTACGGTCTGCAGAATGTTTTTGATTCATTTGGGGAGCTCAATATTGACCCCGGGTTTGATCCCTCAAAGAAGGGTGATAAAGACTGGCGATATGCTTCGGTGAGGTTTGGGAAGGTTACCGTTGATCAGCCCACATTCTGGGGTGGTGAAGGAAATGTGAAAGAGTTCAAGATGCTTCCGAGGCATGCCCGCTTGCAGAGGATGACGTATTCATCGAAAATAAAAGTGGAAGTTCATGTTCAGGTAATTTTATAAATGACATTGTTTTGCCCAAAAGCAATTATTCGTTGTTGATGAAAACATGTAGCTTTTCATGTCTGTTGCTATCTATTCCAGAAGCTTACTGCTGGAATAAAATTGTTGTTCATAAAATCAGAAAAAACTCATTTTCTTCTTCTTATGTTTGTTCCCTTTCGTGTCTTTGCTCAACTGGCTGTTTTAGCGGTTGCTTCTTTTTCAGTTTGATTTGCTAAACTCTAATGAGAAAATTGCTCTTGTGACACTCTGGAGCTGAGTGAATGATTTGATAAATTATGTCTGTACATGTTCTGATAGTTTGAAATTCTGTGAAAACTATATACCATTATATTTTGTGTTTGTTTCAATTATAGGTATATATCCAAAAACTAGTTAGAAGCGACAAATTTAAGACTGGAAAAGAACAGTACGTTGATAGAGAGTCTGTCATGGAGGACAGCAGGGAAATAACTGTTGGGCGATTGCCTGTCATGGTGAAGTCTGATATATGCTGGATGAAAGGAGCTGACAAAGGGGACTGTGATCATGATCTTGGAGGCTACTTTCTGATCAAGGGTGCAGAGAAGGTTAGCTGAATTCATGATGTGCATTTAGTCCTGTTTACAATTGTTTATGCTAATAATTCATGGGGAGAAATTCAATTCTTTGAAGTTTCTACTTTCTTGTTTGATGAAGAGAAACAGTTTCATATTGATTTCTGCATTGGTGCATATTGAGATGGTTTTGAAAATTTTTCAAAGATACTCCCCTAGGCCGTGCAAGAAGCAAAGCTTTTGACTATAAAACAATTAAAGGATGCAAAACTCATGATGAAGACAGTGTTCCAACTTCCAACTTCCATGTTTGTGTGCATATGGGTGGGTGGTTGAGATGCTGTCCTACTTACTCAACACAGAGGACCTTTATCTGTTTGAAACTTGTCAACCCATCACGACAGTACCTGAATTTCTTTATCAGCTCCATCCAATGTTGGTGCATATTTAATATGAATTGTTGGTGCTTTGTAGTAATAATTAGCTTCCTTTCATCTATTCCAATGGCAGAATTTATTTGGTTTCCTTTTACAGTTTCCTTATCTATTCATTTGCTTTTTAATCTTTAATATTTCTCTCTTATAACATTCTTTGTGACCGCAATAGTACGTATTCTATATATATTTGTTGCAGACATTTATTGCACAAGAGCAAATCTATACAAAGAGGCTTTGGATTATAAACAATCCTTGGGCTGTTTATTACAAGTCAATGACAAAGAGGAATAGGCTAATTGTCAAGCTGGTAGGGAATCCCCAAAGTGAAGATATTAAAGGTGGAGAGAAAGTGCTTACTGTATATTTCTTGTCAGTTGAGATCCCTGTATGGGTACTATTTTTTGCGTTTGGCATCTCATCAGACAGAGAGGCTATAGAGCTCATTGATTATGATCATGATGAAGCCAATATCCAAAATATTCTCTTTGCGTCCATTCGTGATGCTGATGAGAGCTGTGAAGGGTTTCGACGAGAGAATGTAGCCCGTAGTCACATAGAAGGACTTGTAAAACGCAGCCAATTTCCACCTACAGAATCTATTGAAGAATGTCTCACTGTGTATGCTTTTCCCAACATTAGAGGCATGAATAGAAAGGCACGTTTCCTTGCATATATGGTCAAGTGTCTGTTACTCGCTTATACTGGCCGCCGAAAATCTGATAACAGGGATGATTTCAGAAACAAGCGGCTTGACTTGGCCGGTGAATTGCTTGACCGGGAGCTGAGAGTGCATATTGCTCATGCTCGGAAGCGTTTGGCAAAGGTTTTGCAGAGAGATCTTTATGGGGATCGTGATGTGCGTCCAATTGAGCACTATCTTGATTCATCCATAATTACAAATGGTCTTCAAAGAGCATTCTCAACTGGAGCGTGGGCGCATCCTTATAAAAGGACTGAAAGGATGTCCGGTGTGATAGCAAATCTCGGGCGAACAAATCCATTGCAGACCATAGCTGAAATGAGAAGAACCAGGCAGCAGGTTCAGTACACTGGAAAGGTTGGAGATGCTAGATACCCGTAAGTTACTTTAAATTTGGTTTCTTTCTTTGTTCCTTTTCTTCTTTCCTTTGGGGAAGTGAACGATAGGTGGGGCTATGGCCTTTTGGTGTTTGATTTTGTTTGTCACCAACAGGTGCGGTCATGCTGAAACCTGAAATATTAGTAGTTAGATTTGTATAAAATGTTTTGATATTCCTATCTCTCTTATCCTCACTTTATGGAATGATGCTTGCAAAATCAGGCTTTAAGCTTAGAAGAAAGGTTTGGGTAAGACTCATCAGATTTTTTTAGTAAAATTAAGGTTTGGGAATGCTTGTGAACGAAGTCCTAAGCCATTTAGAAATGCTTGAATTAGTCTGAGACATTAAATGATACTTAATAACATGTAATTACCTAAACACATGACCGAACATGGCCCATGGTTGGGACTATAAAAATTACTGCACGCCCATCTTTATAGTTGTGAATTGTGATTACTTGGTTTAACACTTGTAAGTGCTGCCTGTGTTAGATGATAGATATTGAGCTTCATGCTGACAGTTGAAACTGTCTTCCAAATTCCAATTTTTGCTGCATTATAATTAGCTTTTGATTAAATGGATCTAGTACAAGTAAATTCAAAATCAACAAATTTTAAAAATTCTAATGTCGTCTTCATTAGGCTTGAGTTTAGACCACGTCTTCCTTTGCAGTACAGAATCATAAGCCATTCTTCTGAAATGATTTGCTTTTATTGGCAGCTTTCATTGTCTGCTCACCCAGTTGAATATGTTGTAGTGAGTTGAGATTTTATCTTTGAATTATCTAATTAGGGTGTTAAACATGCAATAATATTGCTTTAATTTTATCTTAATTGAATATTGTGACTACAGGCATCCTTCTCACTGGGGTAAGGTGTGTTTCCTCTCTACCCCAGACGGTGAAAATTGTGGACTTGTAAAAAATTTAGCTGTTACTGGACTAGTCAGTTCGAAAACAATGGAAAATATACTACCTCAGTTATTTGATTGTGGGATGGAAGAGCTGGTTGATGATACCTCTACTAAACTGGGTGGAAAGCACAAAGTCTTCCTAAATGGGGATTGGGTTGGAGTGTGCGCAGATTCCTCTTCGTTTGTGGCAGAGCTACGATATAAACGACGTGGAAATGAATTGCCTCCCGAGGTTAGCTTTTAACCTCTCATTTTATGTTGGTTTTCTATGCTTTGCAATCCATAATTTATTTATTTGCCCTTCATTAGAAATTATGTACTGTCTATATGATGATTATATTGTTGTTGTTGTTCTTGTTTGAGCATCATAATGTGGCAATATTGGGTTAGACACCTCACTTGGTGTTGCACTGATGGAACTGAAGAGCTTCATTGTATTAGTGATGCTCTTTCTTTTCCTTTCTGGATTTGTCATGACTTTGTTCAGCAAGTTATGTTACCCTCTTTCTAAGTATTTGTATTTTAATAGAGATAATGAAGTACTATTTGCAATATCTTTGTTTGGTTCAGTTTATTTTTTTTCTTTTTGAAATTATTGACTACCATTTTCCTTTTAGGTGGAAATAAAAAGGGATCAACTTCAACAAGAGGTGCGGATAACCTCGGATGCTGGAAGGATTTTGCGTCCTCTTTTGGTAGTTGATAATTTAGGCAAGATTAAAAGATCTGAATTGGAGCAATCTTCTTTCCAGTCTCTTCTGAATGAAGGTGTAGTTGAGCTCATTGGAACAGAAGAAGAAGAGGATTGCTTCACTGCTTGGGGTGTTCAATACTTATTTGCAGAAGCTAAAAGTTCTGTGAGGTACACCCACTGTGAACTTGACATGTCATTTTTATTGGGCTTGAGCTGTTCGCTTGTCCCTTTTACAAATCATGATCATGCACGGAGGGTGCTCTATCAGTCGCAGAAGCACTCATCACAAGCGATTGGTTTCCCTACAACAAACCCAAGCATCAGAGTCGATACTTTATCCCATCAGCTTCACTATCCCCAAAGGCCCCTCTTCCGTACTATGACTTCAGACTGTCTGGGAAAACCGGAGCATCGTCCAAGTGATGTAGTATCTCCGAAGGCTGAATTTTACAATGGGCAAAATGCGATTGTGGCTGTAAACGTGCATCTGGGATACAACCAAGAGGATTCCTTGGTGATGAATGCTGCTTCTTTGCAGCGTGGTATGTTCAGATCTGAGCACATCAGGAGTTACAAGGCCGAGATTGGCAACAAGGAATCAACAGAAAAGAAGAGAAAACCTGAGGACATTATAAATTTTGGAAAGATACAAAGCACAAAAGGTCGTGTTGATAGCCTGGATGATGACGGCTTCCCTTACGTTGGGGCAAGCTTGCAGAGTGGTGATATTATTATCGGACGATGTTCAGATTCAGGGGTTGATCATAGTATAAAGCTGAAACACACTGAAAGAGGGTATGTTCAGAAAGTAGTGTTGTCGTCAAATGATGAGGGGAAGAATTTTTCTGTGGTTTCTCTAAGACAGGTACAAACAAATCCATATTAACTCGAAACGATACCTGCCCACATCGTGCATTCTGTGCAAGTGTGCATGCACTCTTGTTGCATAGGATAGAAACATATTCTGAATATGTAGTGGTTTCATATAATGAAAACTGAAAATCAACTAGTCTGATAATCAAGGCAAAATTTTATTGGTGGAAAAGTCTCATTTTCATTGGCATTGCAGGTTCGAAGCCCAGTTCTTGGGGACAAATTCTCTAGTATGCACGGACAGAAGGGTGTCTTGGGATTTCTGGAGTCTCAGGAGAACTTTCCTTTCACAATACAAGGGATTGTTCCTGATATTGTTATAAACCCACATGCATTTCCCTCGCGACAAACTCCTGGGCAACTCCTAGAGGCTGCTTTAGGAAAGGGGATTGCTTGTGGTGGTAAATTGAAACAAGCCACTCCTTTCTCTTCTGTCTCCGTTGAAGCCATCACCGAGCAGCTTCACAGGTACAGTTTCAGAGCATGTGACTAAAATTGTTAAATTATTTTGATATGTTGGGATTATTTGAATGCATATTGTAAGGGGTATTCTGTAGCGTGACCTATAATGTGACTCCTACTTTGGCTTATTTTTGTGACATTGTAATGATTCTGCACATTGTTTGCCAATCATGTCTCTTCCAAATTTTTGAGATGGTCTAGCTTTCCTTTGCTACTGGCTCTATAAAATTCAGAACTATATTTCCTTCTTGCTTATCTCACCGGTTGTGACTCTTATGTTCTTGAGTAATGGCAGTGTTGGCTTCTCAAGATGGGGAAATGAGAGAGTATATAATGGGAGAACGGGTGACATGGTTCGTTCGCTGATATTTATGGGCCCTACTTTCTACCAGCGACTACACCACATGTCTGAGGACAAAATAAAATTCCGGAACACTGGTCCAGTTCACCCTCTAACCCGGCAGCCGGTGGCCGACAGAAAGCGTTTTGGTGGTGTCAAGTTTGGTGAAATGGAGCGTGACTGCATGATCGCTCACGGCGCATCGGCCAACCTTCATGAACGCCTATGCACCCTCAGTGATTCCTCTCAGATGCACATTTGCCAGAAGTGCAAAAATGTTGCAAATGTGATTCTGCGGCCGGTGGCTGGCGGCCGGAAAATAAGGGGCCCCTACTGCCGTGTCTGCAACTCTCTCGATGACATCGTCAGGGTCAGTGTGCCCTATGGAGCCAAACTTTTGTGCCAGGAGCTGTTCAGCATGGGGATTAGTCTTAAATTTGAAACCCAGCTCTGCTGAGTCCATTTCCTGCATGTTCCTCTTTGTACGGCCTATGGCCTTTATATACACTTCTGCTTTTCGGCCTGACACCAGCTTTGTTTAGTTGGGGTAACTATCCATTGTTTATAACAAGAAGGTCCTTTGATACTGGCTTGAAGCATATCATTTTCTGAAAAATGTTGCTGTTGCCTGGAATTCTTTAAAAATTATGCCTAAAAATGCATCTAGCTCGAGGGAGACCAGAAATTTGGACAAGACCATTACTTGCTTCCCTAGTTTTTGTTTTTTTGTTTTTTTTTTTGCATTAATCCACCGGTATCCGGTGCTACTAGCAATTGACTAGTCTGGTTCACAGTAATGTAGGCTCACAATGGAGGAACCTCTTCACTTTCAAGTAATTGTCGCGGTTGCATATTTGGAGTTGAACATGAGACTACTGATTAAGTTGAAATAACTTATAACCAGTTGATCCAAGTGGTGGTTGCTCATAAATTTTTATGAGTGTGCTTGAGAATTTTTTGTGATAAAGTTGTCAAATTTAAAAGAATAAATACAAATATGATTTGCAATTTACTATCCCACTGGCTTAGAAGAACATACATGTTTTGCTATTTCATTACACCTGAACTAAAGCTCCCAAACTTTGTGTTATGCAGCAGTGTGCTTGCCAACTCATTTCCCTTTATCTGTAAAGAGAAAAATTCAGCATTTAAAGATTTGTAACTCTCACATTTTCTCCCGAGTTGGAAAACAGAGATTGAAAACTTACTTTGGTGGAGCATCATTCATCATACCATAACACATTTTTTTTTTCAACTGCAATTTTATGTTAATAATAGCAATTGTGGTTTTAAAATGTTGCCAGCATATAAACCCTTTTTTGACGTCTTGTAAACCTTGTTTTCGCGGCTAGGTATATGAGTATTTCAAAACCATTGAGTCAAATTATGCAAAAGTCAGTAACATCCTCCTTTGTAGCATAATGTGTGTGTGTGTGTGATCGGCCTTGCGACTGCAACACTGGAAGAAGTTTCCATCAGTGTCACATTGAAAAAATTGAATCATGGACGAAGAAAACAATAAATGAAAGTCACGAGAATATCAAAGAAATAGTAAATTAGCCCCCAGTAATTATAATGCAACTACTATGTTCACCAGCCACCATGCATCATAAATATGTGGCAGCAGTAATTCAGTAAATAAAGTTCTTCACTTCCTCCGAGTGAAACTTTTTCGTCTTTATCCAAAAAATTAAAACAACAAAAAAAAGAAAGAAAGAAGAAGAAAATCTGGTCATCGTTGGTTTAAGAATTCCAACGGACTTTCAATCCATGCTTTATCCTTCGTTAAACAGTACTCCCATGACCAATAGCCAGAGTCCTCATCCCTTGAGTTTAAATGCTCTTGAGGATCTGGGTTGGGTTTGAGTCTCGGTACCATCAAATAAACAGTACTCTCATGCTCACCAATATAAGAGCTTATAACCACTAATTCTAGTTAAGTTAATTATTTATAAAAAAATATGTGCTGATTTTCTTAGAGTACCTTTTGTAATCATTTCTACTGAAAATTACTCCCTTAATAAAAAAACGAAAAAATTGCACTTAGGTCCTAAGTAAGGGAATATACAATAAAATAACCCCTTGAAATCTCAAAGTTATGGTAAAGTCGTGTGGGACTTTTTTTTTTTAATATTTTTTATATGTGAAAAGACACAAATGCCCCATGTGTCTGTGTTTATAAGTCCATGAACATGTTTTGATAAGTCCATAAGCTTCCATGAGAGCATTTGTGTATTTTTACATATGAAAAATATTGAAAAAAATCTCACAGGATTTCACCATAACTTCGAGATTTTAAGGGGTTATTTTGTCGTATATTCCCTTACTTAGGACCTAGGTGCAATTTTCCCTAAAAAAACTCCTTAATTTATAACATCTATAGCCTATAGGAAGAGTTTAGGGGGGAAAAATATAAAGAGACAGAGAAAGTTGAGTTCATATAGGATCAAACTTCAAAGCAAGCCTTGTTACATACCGACTTTATTTGTTATTTGTTACAATCTGCATTTTGCAATGGTGGACGCTAACACCACACCTTCCTCGAAGTTTCAGCAAATGGTTCTGATAAAAAAAAAAAAGAAGTTAAATTGAATATTTGTTCTTTTGGTTGCCTACAAATATTTTGTATGGTTTGTGTTTAGAGCGACTTTCTCCATAGTGTCCATATTGGGGAATGGGGAACATATGTTCTGACGTGTTTTCTTCTTAATTCTAAATAAATATCGAAATAGTACTATCTTCTTCATTAAATAATCGGTTTAAAAATGTAAATGCAATAATTTTATAACATTATTATTAACCCCATCCTCCGAATAGCATGTCGTGCTTTCTGTACGCATGTCTCCTCCTTTTCGTGTCTGGATGGATTTGGCAGGTAGCAAGAATTTGAAAGATACTGTCATGTACGAATCTCTCAATCAATTTTTTTTTTTTTATTCCCCAATTAAATATTATACATGACTTTACATTTAACTTTTGAAAAAAAAAAATGTATCTGGATTTTGGGATTTCGGAGGACTAATCATTGGATTAGAATTTGGCTAATGGCTAAACACTTTCCCTCCATTTTGGCTCTCTATCTTTAGTTTAAAACCTTTCACTCTTCCCCTAGGTCCAATTTAATGCGCACTGTGTTACTGTTCTCTGGATTGATCCACATGAGCAACTGTGCCTATAAATCCTTCAATCTTCCTCCCTCCAATCACGTCAACCATCGCCGTTTACGCGTGGCTGATGTTCTTCTTGATCGGGAAGACGACGCCCACAGCCACGGCGGTGATCGTATAGGGCAACCCAGCATGGATGGCGCAGGGGAAAAACTGCAAAAAAGACGTGGTTCTGAAGCTGTTCATCACTATTCACCTTGCCGGATTGTTGATCGGTTGTTGGCGATTCTGAGACGTGCCAAAAAGCCGAGGGTTTTGCAACAGAGGCAGAAGATGCATACAGAGCCGAGAGAATTCAAGGGCACGTCTCCGTCCGCAAGCTGTTCGATGAATGGATTGAACTGCAATGAGGAATCAGGTGAGAAGCTAATTCTTTGCAATGTGGTTCATCTCAATATTTGAGGCTTTATTCAATGATTTAGCTGGTAATCTCAGTGAAGTGGTCGCCTTAAGCTGTTTATGCTGAGAAATCCAAATTGATCAAGCTGATTCTGGTTGCTACTTGCTTTTTTTGACGACGAAAGTAGCAGACGATAAATTCGTTACTCTTTTTGCCGAACAATACACTGATTTTCTCCCTGGCATTTCTTTAATTAGTTCAACCTATATGGCTGTAATTGCATTAAAAGATCTTGTGAGAATATCACTATTAGTATTCATATGAAGTTTGGTTACATCCCTCTTCAATTACTTCGTTGGATAACATGATTCTTTCACCAGTAATCACTTTCAAGTTTTAAGTCTTTAAATAATATTCTCGTGGGAATCTTAAAAAATGTACTAAGCTCAAATACTTTATTCCGCATTCGCGATGAAAGCTGGCTCTGTTCATTTCGTCCTGTCCTTACTACCACGCGCCCTCCTTTTCTTCCATTTTGTTAGTAAGATTTTTCCTGTATTCATAGTTAAATTTCTTGTACTGCAGGACAGTATAGAAATGATACATCTTTTAAGTTGGGAGTTACCTGGGGTTTGCTGTATATGATTGCAGCAAGTAAGAATGAGTTTAGCAAGATGGTTGAGTTGCGGAAAGAAATGGAAGTGCTTCTCCGACGCACAGAAGAGGAACTCCCTAGGAAAGAGTCAATTTTCAAGCCATTTAAAACGAGTGATACACTTTCCTGGTCCATCACTGATATGCAAGACGTTTCAAGCTCTAATAGCCATATTTTTGTTCCGTCACAACCAGTGCCAGAAAAAAATATGGTTCATAATCATGTTCAAGAGTATAAATCAAGTAAACAAGATGAATGCGAGGAAGGAATAAATGGACTTGAGGCAGAACTTCAAGTTGAGTTAGAAAGGTTGCAGCTATATTTGGATGAAGAAACTCCTTTTAAAGATACACAAGAAGAAAGGGTCAAGGTAGATAATATTATATTTTAATTTATGATTACTTTGTTTCTTATATTTGACTGGGTACTGCATATGTTGATGAATGAACCAAAATCACTATCATTTAATGACTTGTGGCTTAGAGATATATCAATCAGTTCCTTTGTAATATAACTCTGAAAAACCCACCTGTGGTTAGTCAATCTTGCATGAGTGGCGGCTATTAATGTTTTGTACAGATATGATGAAATTCTTGTTGTGTAAGCTTTTTCTCTTGTTTCTATGCCAGCTGCACAAGCTCATATTGCCGCTCAGGCTTTGTCTGCTTTCATGTGGACGCTATCCACATCCAAATCTGCTATTAATAAAGATTTTGATGAAATAGATCATTTTTTAATTAAAACAAAAGCCACTCCTCACCTCCTTCCGCGAGTCTGCGTATTGGAATACCCGTATCTCCGGTGAAACAAGTATTACATTTCCTTTATTATTTTCATCATACTTGTAAGTTTATCAACTGTTTTCCTTTTGACATTTCATTCGTTTATGTCGCCTTGATGCATGGACAAATGGTGGTGCAAAAAGTCAAATAATAGCTTAATCAGGAAATATGCTGTCATTTTTTAACTTTGATATTAGTGAGGTCTTCAGATATTGTTGAATTTGAAAATTACTCCTCATTTGAAGAAAGGCACAATAAGATGAAGCTTGACTGCAATGTCCTTTGATACCAAGAGGTGTTCATGTAAGAGTTTACTTTTGGTTGAAGCTGATTATTTCTTCTACATATTCTGCCAATCTGCTTTTTAAGAGTTTATTCCTTCTCTTCTGGTTGCGTAGCATTGGTCTGTTGAAATGATATGCACATCTTATTATATACCTGTGTTTGCCCTTTGATATTGATCTTCAATTCTGTTCTGGAGTCGCTGAAAATGGAATTGGCAGGGGGCACATATGGATTCGAGCACAAGAAGCGACAGTACTTGTTCCGGTGAAATAATTGACGCTCAAGAAGAAAGTAATGATGTATCTTTTGGAGTTCATCCGATTGAACTAGAAAGAAGGCTGCATGAACTACTTGAAGCGAGGCTACAAGAACAGATAACAGATCTGGATTATGCTTTAGAATGTGCTAGGCAGGAGGTTATTGAGAAAGAAACAGAGGTTACTTGGTGGAAGGACACAGTGCGACTAATCTCACAGAATGTTCCAGAAACCTCACGATTTACTTTTCGGCTTGATCCTGAGGCTGCATTTAAATTAAAAGCCGAGATTTAAGCTGCTGGATAGCTTGAAAAAGTGTGATTTGATCAAGCGCTCGAGCGAGATTGGGTAACTAGTTGTTTACTGTTTAGTGGCCTCATTCAATTTTTATTGAAGCTCTGATTTTCCGCTGAAGAAAACGGTGTGGAACGTGACCCACAGAGGCTTTTGTAATGACAACTGAGACAAGTAATGGCCAAAAAAGAAGCTAAAATGAATCTGTTATCCACTTTAGGCGTACTGCTCAAAATATCTCAAATACCGTTAGTTCATGTGACTGTAAGCAGTGGAGTGAAATTGTTTTGGTGAAAATGTTTAAAAGGTTGTACATGCTATGTTCCTCGTAGAAAGCTGTGCAATTCGATTTCCAAATGGACTATTCTCTCAAATCCAGTGTCTGTGTGTAAGAAGCTCTTGGCGGCTTCGTTCTTTTTGATTCATTATTTTGTGATCAAATGAGATGAATGCATTGTAATTTTCTTCGACACTGAGATTATTGTTTTCGTTTTCATTATGCTAATGAAGTGTTGGATTCAGTTGTGAAGGTTATTTCCTTGCTTCTATCTCACCTACTTAAAGTTTCTGCCTTACAATGGAACGGTGCAAGCCATAGGCTGCATCCGAAAAGGTCAATAATTTAATTAAATCATTCCGCATTTCACGCTCTAGCAGTATAAGCATGATATCATCATTCATTTGCTTTGATAAGGTTTTGGGTTCTAGTCTAACACTGACATGCTTCTGTGTATGTATTTATAAAAAAAAATTTGGACTGTCTAGATGCAGTTTCAACTTTCAACTACCTAAGTTTGAAATTTTAATTCATGATTTTTAAATAAAATTATTTTTTAGTTCAGACTAGGATCAAACGGTCCAAATTAGGTGCCATGAATAAGGTGATTCACATCTTCGTTCGCCTTTGTCAAATCTTTCTCATCAAACCCTTGCCACATTGTATTTTATTCTTTGATCAAAGCAAATTGACTGAATGAGACTTTCTTTGACAATTGTTACAACCGCTTTATTGATGAGTTGATATAATTTTTGGTCCTTTTAGTCTGTGCTTATTTTGATTTTAGTCTTTTAAGTTTTAAACTCATAGGTTTTTTATCCCTTAAATTTTATTTCATTTAAAATATTGGTCCCTATAACTTAATAAAAATTAGACAATTTTATCTTTAAAATAACCAAAACCAACGATTTGAAACTTGAGGGATCAAAATTAAAATGAGAATAAATTTAAGGGATCAAAGATGATATTGACCCTTTATTAATTCTGTTCCCAGAATCTCGTGTCAAATAAACTAATCTCACCTAACTTAGCAAGGAAGTAGGCGAGATATTCGCTGTCTTTTCTTTATTCGGTGAAACTAAATTTCTCTTTTGGTTGATTCCATTACGCGGTACTAAAAAAAACAGAATAACGATAACGACCGAACTGGAATTGGTATGAGCCCCACTCAACGGTAACATATAAAATACGCGTTGGGGATAGTGGATGGTACTTACCCACTCGTCGACCTTGCTTGTCGTGCAATAAAGATTCTCCGGCGTGCGCACTACGCATCCACTCCTTCCGATACGGTCTCATCCCATTTTCATTTGGATTGTTTGAGCTCGAATAACAGGGGTTTCATTTCCTCGTCTGATTGACTCTTTCGCAGCTTCAAGAGCTTCGTGAATTCTGATAAGAAGGTATTTATTTCTCGTCCACAATTTGCCCCTTTCCGTTTTCCAATTTTCAGTATTATTTCAAATTGCAGACAAACAGATATTGTACGAGTGGTGTGGAATCGATCTTTATATACTGTATTTGCTTTCCTGATCCAAGGCATGCGAACACCACTTTCTTCACTTTTTTCTAATTTTCTCCGCTACCTAACATGATTGCTCCTTCGTGTTGAGACTTACCGTGTGTTTCCTTGTCTGGTAATCAACATGTGGTTTCGATTTCGAATTATGGTTCTTATATTGGTAATTTCTACTGGCAGATATAGAATGGCTACTGCAGATTCAAATCCTGATTCGAGGAATGGGTACACGCTTATGTCAGTGAGGGAGGCTTTGATTAGACAAGAAGATACCATCATTTTTAGCCTCATAGAGAGAGCCAAATTTCCAATCAATTCTCCCACTTACGATAAAAGCTACGCATCCAGTTTTGATTCATTGGTGGAGTTCATTGTTAAGAATACAGAGTCCATTCAAGCAAAGGTAGTGTTACCCTTATTTCTCTCTGTCTTTCTACGGTTTCGTGGCTAGTTTATTACCCTATCTTGTTTTGGTCTGAGTTTGTCAAATTATGTGGTTATACTTTTTGCCACGTATGTTAAGAAAGGCCGTAAGCATTGCCTGATAAACTCACAGGACATACGATTGATTCATTCTTTATGAAAGCATCAACATAGCTTATTGGGTCTCATCGCCAAATGAAACCAAACTTTTCTATTGGTTTTTTTTTTCCAGCGTTAGGTTATGAGTTCGATTAGGTCGTGAGTTTGAGCCTGTAATATGTGTTTTATTTACAAAAAAAATGAGATTATGTATTGACATCTTTTAAAAAACTAGTTTAGAAGAAAGGGACCTCTGTCTCTAAATTGAATAGATATCACTTAAGGCCTTTGAAATAAGTTCTGAGTCTTAGGATTCCTTAATGAGCAGTATCTTAGGATTCCAACTGCAGTCTTTTGTTTACTTGAAATTATGCTATTACGTTTGATAGTACATACAGTAATACTGATATTTTACAGGCTGGTAGATACAAAAATCCAGAAGAAAATCCATTTTTCCCTGAATATTTACCGTCCTCAGCAGCACCAAATTACCCGTTCCCACAGGTAATTTACCATAATTCCAGCATCCTTTTCCGCTGTCCATTTTACTTGGATGAGAACTTTTTTCTATGTTATGAATTCCATTTTCAGATTTTGCACCCTGAAGCTGCTTTGATTAACATAAACAAGTCCATTTGGAAAATGTACTTGGAGGAGCTACTTCCAAAGTTTGTTGCCCCGGGTGATGATGGCAACTATGCACAAACCGCAGCTTGTGATCTTTCGTTGTTGCAGGTGAGGTTTTATTAGTTGTTCTTTTATGAATAGTTTTGTTGGAAGAAGTTTATATCCATCTTTGTTTTTACCTACTATATATATATATATTAAAAAAGACGTTCTATCTGTTGATGCACTTTGGCCTTAACTCTAAATTGTGAATTGAATGCTTTCAAGTTTCAACAGTGACCTAAAGTAGTTTTATTTCATAATCAATCTGCAGGCCATCTCTAGGAGGATTCACTATGGAAAGTTTGTTGCTGAGGTGAAGTTCAGGGAATCTCCCCAAGAATACGAGCCTCTAATTCGTGCTCAGGTACAATGCTTCATCCGTACCCACTGCTGTGATTAGTGAATATGAATAGTTTTCTATTTAACGTGCCATATCCTAGTGAAACAATGGAAGCATGGTTTTTGCAGGACAGAGAAGGGTTGATGAATTTGTTGACATTCGAGAGAGTGGAAGAGATGGTGAAAAAGAGGGTTGAAAAGAAGGCCAGTGTGTTTGGGCAGGAAGTGGGCCCTGTTCATGATGAGAACCAAGAAAAATGCAAGGTTGATCCATCGGTGGTTTCTCTTCTGTACGAGAAATGGGTAATACCCCTCACCAAGTTTGTTCAGGTCGAATACCTCCTACGCCGTCTGGATTGATCCGAATTGCTTGAGGGAACGAATTTGATGCTGTTGTTGGAAACGATAAGCTCTTTCTATGACCTTTGTCCAAAAAAGAAAAATATTTTTATGATGAATTATTGTTTATTTCTTGTGATTTTCTATTTGGCAAATTGTGGTTCGCTTATCTGTAAGATAATTAATCAAAATTTTAATTTACAGAAAATAAAAAATATAAATAAAATAATTTATTATTTTTAATTTTAATATATACAAAATAATAAATTGTAAAACAACATAATTTATTTTATTTTATTGTCTATTGCCTAGTATGCATAACAAATTGTAAAAAAACTAATATGTTGCTATTAAAACTACTTAAATATACAAGGCATAAAGGTAAAAAAATTTAAAATAAAATATGTTATTTAATATGTACGAGATGAAAGTTTTTATATATAATAATATGTAATTAATATTTTTAATTCTGTTTTTGGATGGAAAAAATTAAAATAAAACAAATGGTTTTTTATTTATTTGGACCAAGCAATTATTGGCGACAAACTGTCGTCAACCATAAAAGTTACTCTCTCCGATCCTAATTATAGGAACACTTTTTTTAAGACATTTCGCATTTATAAAAATGTTCCTATAATTAGGATCGGGCGTAATATTTGTTTATGGTTTTGTGATGACTGAGGAACAAAACATTACGTAGTCTTGGAGTAATACATATGCTGCGCCTTTACTTCAAAGGAACGGGATCTAGAAAGCTTGTAAATCCTGATTTGGACCCTTTACTCTCATTTTCCTTCCTTTTTCTTTTTTCGCCTTTAGAATAAAATCTCAAACGATTAAGATTTAACATGTTATATTTTTATGATAATATTTGTATAATATATTAAATCTGAACCGTTGAGATCTTAATCCGGAAAAAGGAGAGAAAAAGAGAGGAGGGAAGCCAAATCTTGTAAATCCTTGAACCTGTTGACACGGCTTGTCCTTGTGTAAAAATTTTGGACACAGTTCACTCTTCCTTGATCCCCTAGTAGCAAAATCATCATGCTGCTTGATTTGATCTCCCTAAAATGCTAGATCTTAAATATAAATAAGACAAAGTTTATAGTATAAACTAGACTACAATTATTCTATATTTAGGACAGAAGGTAGTATAACACTAGATTATACATTAATTGAGAAGTTAGAAAAATCAGTATTGATAAAAATTAATGAGATAAATTAGTTTAGGATTATTTTGAACCAAATCCAACCCCTCAACTGGCTGTTATATTAGGACCAAAAGGACTCATTAGTATAACCTCATTAAAATTTTATATTTAAAATTGACACTTTGGTGACACGCTATTTGTAAAATATTATAGGAAGTTCTCATCACAACTTTCCCTTCCAAGTGCTTTCTCTGGGCTGCAAGAAAATTTCCACTTGCTCCTATTCCTAAACTTCGCCCCAGGGTTGTTGACCTGCAATTTCACAAGTTTGTGAGCCCCGCTTGAGGTAAAAACTCAGGAACAATGGGTTTTGAAAGCTTATTCTGTTTCGGCGACAAGTAAAGACCAAAAAATTAAGGCCCACTCGGACTTCAACCCCCCCACAGGCCCAAAGAACGAGAGAAAAGACCACCGCTACATTTTTAAGCTATTACAACAGAGATTTTTTCACCATTTTTTCGAATACTGTCGAAGAGTTTGGAAGTTGGACTATGAATAAAGTGACTACCCTTGCTGCTGCTGCTGCTTACAGGCATTGGCTAATGAAAGTATTTATGCTTCACATGTAAGGTTCCCGCAAGTTGGTGGGCAACTCCAATTCAGACTCAACTTCATTAAGTGGGGAGAAATAGCATTCGACCATGTCCTCTGACACTTCCTTTAAGCTAGGTGGGTCCCACTGCAAATTTAGTCTAAAGGTCATATTTTAAAAAAAATATAACTGCCGAATCAATGTATGCAAAGATTTTGGGACAAAAGATGAATACCTTGGGTGCAAAATCTTTCTCAACCAGTCTTGCTCGAGCACCCTACATAGACAATCAGTCAAGTACAAACACAAACAAATGGAAGGGGTACTATATGAAGAAAAAACGTTGTCATACCTCCGAGAAATCAGAGGAGACCTGCTGAGAAATTCCGCGGAGTGATATCCGATATTCACGCGCAAGACACTTATCAAGAGTTCCAAATCTACCTTCACGAATCTAAATTTCGTAGCAAATGTTAAAGCAGAGATAAATTACAAACTGGGTTGGAAATAAATAGTTAATAAATGTACCAAAGGAGATGTTACTCACAGATCTTAAAGTAATTTTCAAACTCAATGGAGAGGCCTCTCTCATCTTTCCAAGTGTTGCCGTACACCATTCATCAGGAGACTCGGCGGCTTCCTTCTCCTGCGTGAATAGCAGTTCATGTTGAAAACAGTCAAGCAGCAAACAAATTGGTCTTCCCCCCCTCGGATGGTAAAGACAACTAGTCCCACATTACAAACTGAATTGTTTAGTGAAACACCTAGTTTCCTCCAGTTTTGTCTCTTTTAGGTTTTGGGACAGGGTTGCCACCCACGGGAAGGGGGTTGCTTGAATCACTCTCCTGACCAGACAAGTTATGACCATGGAACTCAAACTTTGACCAACTGCCAAGAAACCTAGTTACTAAAAATGTCAATTTTTCAGGAAAATTGTCGTGCCAGCATAAATTAAGATCAAGGTTGAAGGTATGCAAGGGCTATCTGATTCATGATGGGTCTACATAATCTTACAATTGATGTTGATTCATTGTAATGTTAAATTGTCAAATAAATTATTCCACAGATGCTTACCAGAGCATCAATAATTTCCTCAACTGTATCATGGCTGAAACATCTATCGATTGTATCAATCCTGGGTCAAGAGTAGAACAAAACACTCAGAGGCAGAGAACTCATATAAAGTATAGTATACAAGAGAACACAAAAATACAAATAAATACATGGAAAGATGCCAAGACAGGGAGGGGAGGGGGGTTGATACAATGAATATGTCAAACTCCAACAGAATGTTACAGAAATAAGGAAGTATGAACACAACATTACTTGCGAAGAATGCTCCTACTGTCTGGATAAACAAGATCACCATACTGTGCCAGGGATGACTCTACAACAGAGGCATCATCTGTGACCAGCTTACCCAGGCGTTCTTCAAGCAATGCAAGCCTCTGCCAATGGGAGTTGACTAGCTGAGTTACAAAATTACAGGAGAATTTAACAAAGGAAAGCACAAAATCAGAGTCAAAAACATACAGCATTTAGTGTATAATGAGTAGCAAGGCCACAGGCAATCATCTCTACGCCATTAAGCTTCTCTCCTGTAAGTGCCAGGAATTCCCCTGCATAGCATAATATTAATTATAAGAAATTTTTGCAAATCACTTTCCAGATTGTTATGAAATTTGTCAATAACAGTGTAACGCAATACTTATTTACAGCACTAAATCTACAGTTTTACACTAACCTCTCTAGTTAATGGTTGTGGAAATATTTAGGATAGTTTATCATCCAGGAGGAAGCATATGCCATATATGGAGCTATGTTCCGGATTTAGTTTAATATGTATTTTAAACAAATACATCCACCTCTAAGTCTCAATGAATACCAAAATATCACACAGGAACCATGCTCTGAAATCAAATGAAAAAGTCAATTACCCAAGTAGCCAGGCAAACGAGAGAGATAAAAGGAAGCCCCAGCATCAGGGTGAAAACCCATTTGAGCCTCTGGGTTAGAAAAAAGCTGCAAATTTCAAACATTAAAATAATGCGTTAGCCATTACCTGAACTTACCAATTTGCTTTAGGGGAAAAAGAGTCTACACCCAGAATATAGGAGATCATAATGTAAAGTAATGCAATTCAAACTCATGTACTCAAATCATAAGTGTTTTACATAACTAGTCTTGCACAATGGGTTAAGTCGGCAGGTATCTGAAAAATCACTTACAGTTTTATCAGTTACCACACGAAACATCCCTGGAAGTGAAATTCCAGCACCACATCCCATTGTTATTCCATCCAAAATAGCAACCTGTGAAAATGCCCATAAATTTCCTCGTTCAGAAATAAGACCATTTCAACAGAGTATCAGGAGTAATAACAAAACCATGAGCAAAAATCACTTTCAGAATAACAAATCATTGCTCCAAGAACACTATATCTCAATGAGGGGAAAAACCTTTGAGATGGTGCAATAATTTCATGTGCCTTGAAGTGGGAGGGTTAAGTAATGGTTCAATACTTACATGGGGCTTAAGATAGGTCCCTTGAAGATATACGTACTTATATAATGTATTGAAAAACTGTTTAACTTCTTCAGCATTACCTGATCACCAGAAAACTTAAAATGTCGTGAATGTCACCAACCCATCATCAATAATCAACCAGTAAGGAACTAAGAATGTCATGAATGTAAAAACTACTACTCATAAAGAAGCAAAACAACATAACTTTGTTAGCTAAACTAGATACTAATTACATGAGAGTCCTGACTTCCAAATAAACTGTTTTAATGTCTTGCAAGCTGATTCTAATTCTTAAAGTGTCTGCAACAATATTTTTATTTTTAATCATATTAGGGACCAAACTATTTAAGAAAAAGGTGAATCTTCTCTAGCTTGAACTTCTTTGGCAGGACTCAATTTTTAATGTGATGCAGGTTACTATGTTGTCATTCTCAGTGGCCTTATAGCAGAATTCCATATCAAGGATATACTGCAACAGTTAGTACCGTATTGTCTACAGTTATGAATACTAAATATTAAAAGCAAATTATGCCATGCACACAAAGATTTATGTGGAACCAAGTACTAAAAATCAATCACTAAAATTATTTGATTCATTTCACACTCCACAAGAAAAAAATACAAGTTTCCTCCTTCTATCCCACTCCTTTTTTTATTAAAAAAAAAATCCCTTTATCAAGTGTCAACTACATATCGAGGTAAACAAGTACACACTAACCCTGTAAATAAAGGTAACTATAAAAAGGCTCTTCAGTTAGTCAACCTTACGATATGAGCACTCAGCTAAATAAGCTGCCATGCATCAAGAAGTTAAATTGAGTAACATGAATATGACATAAACAAGTTGGATGGTTTCTGGCATGAAACGATTAGATGTCATACTATACTATTTTGATATCACCTGATACCTGTTTTGGTATTACTTGACAATAAAATGTCCAAAAAGCAAGTGAATATTGAACTGTTTAGATCAGATTGAAATTCAACATACCTTGATTTATTAAGTGATAAAGCCTTACAACGTCTCCACCAGAACAAAAAGCCCTGCCATTAGCCTTCATAAAACTCACAATAGCAATCAATCAAAACATTGATCAATCGAGAGGTCATAATCACAGGCTTGACAGGACAATTTTGATAGAGCCAACCAAGTTAATAATATGCATGGTCGTTTCCAACCGAACCATAGCACTAGGATGCAATAATTTATGAGAAGGCGCGCTGAAAATATGATGAATAATAACGTTATTTTTTTCCTCTTAACCATAATTAGGGAGGAAACTCTGCCTTCACCGCATGACTAGCAGAAATTATCCTCCGCGGTTTTTTTGGGTGTAGAGGCAATAAATTTAAATAACGAAATGCATGGTGCTTCTATGCTCTGCAGTTTTGTGCCAACTTTTTATTGCGAAAAATACCGGATACCTTCATTAAAACAAAGCCGATAGCAGGATTATCTTCCCATGAAGTATACAATCTAGTCAGTCGGGACACCTACAATTGGAAACAACCTCTATTTACAACATTTACTAAAGACGTACGAATTAAAACATCCAAAGGACGAGTGGCCTGAAGAAAGGAAGAAATGCCTAACCATCGAAGAAGTGAGTGCATTAAGAGAATCCGGTCTGTTAAGAATAGCAGCTCTCGATATAGCTCTTCCTTCTACTAAAATCTAAATGTACAGAGAGAACCAGTAAGTAAAAAAAAAAAAAAAAAAAAAAATCTATGAAGGGGCAGATATTAATAGGACGTAAATACTAAACGAATATATGAAACGATTTGAACAAGGCATTCTTGGGCTTAGTCTTCTAAATATAACGAAATACAAGGTGATCAACCTGCACACACCTTTAGCTATAAAGCAAACAAATCATGAAGAAGAATGCGAAAAATGACCTGGTCTTGGGGATCATCATGCACGACATAGTTTGGTTGAGCAGAGAAGGCTCTCCGATGAAAGCTGCGGAATGAGCACCTAGCCTCCGGTAGCAGAGCTTTCAATCTCTGCATCTTGTGCTCTCGCTTGCTCGCTTTCTAATTTCCACTGCTTGAGCTCTGAAGTCTGAAGTGAACGCCGTTACACCGAGGCCGGGAATGTACTGTGTACCAATCGGGTCACGCCGATTGCAAATGAAGGAGCAAACGAAGAGAGCTTTTCCTTCGGAAAATCCACTTCGCCTCAGGCAGCAGGGGCAGCGTGTCCCTTGTCAGTGACATGAACCAGAGACTTACCCAGATGGGAGGCCTATGGGTTCCTTCGGCCCAAAAAATGAAAGCCCATATATTTGCATTTGTTGGGCCTGAACTGAATAATATCCGTAGCACTGGTTTTCCTGCCGGTGAGTACCTTGCCAGTTGGATTGGACAAACCTTTTATGGGCACAGTGAAGCCGAGCCCGAGCTCTTGGATATTATACCCTCACTCTACCATGTCCCCGTTGGGCAATCCTGAGTTTGTAAGGAAGATTTTGTATTTTTAATAGGGTTAATGGGCAAAAGTTCCATCAACTTTTTTTCAAAAGTGCACTCACCATCGTATACAAAAGTAATCATCAATTTTTAGAAGAAATGAGAATGAAAGCCATCAATACCTGTGCACTGTCTTTAGAGAGGCTACAGACTGCATTTTTTGTTTCAAGATTAGATAAGGGCATCATCAATTGATCAACTTCATCGTATGAGAAAATAGGAATAGAGAGGTGTCTTCCACAAAAGCTTGATGTGGTTCTTGGTATCAACCTTGAAAGTGAGATAAAACCATCTCAGGTAACTCAGTTTCATCAGAGGTCCATTGACCATCATGTTTAAGCATATTTCTAATTAAGTTTGAGGATGATCTCTTATTCACTGCTTAATGAAAGTAAGTAGTGTTCATTTCCCTTTCAGAGATCCATTTTTATCTTTGCTCTTTCAGTCCAAAAACTTGCTTCACAATCATAGAGAAACTCCAAGTGGTGCTTGGTATTTTGAAAGACTTGTAATTGATCATAATCCATAATTCTATCAAAAGAAATTTCCTTAGAAATATAATTAAACAATTGTTTTGCTTGAGAGATTCTGGAAGGTAAATTACCTATACGGTTTCTACTCCATTGACAAAGGGTTTGTAGAGTTCTTGATAGCTTTCAATAAACTCTAAAGGATGGAGAACTTGTAGCTTGTTGCATCTAGTAGCTTCTGAAGATTACTTCATATTCAACCAATAATTTTCTAATGTTTTTGGTTTATTTGTCTTAAAGCAATTTTCATATGAAAATATGATAGGGCTGTGGTCAGAAGCTAATATTGGAAGAGTGATAATAGTTAAAGATAGAAAAGCTTGCAACCATTCAGAATTACAAAAGGCTATATCTATCATTTCAAATATATCATTCTTATCCTTTATTTTATAGGTTCATGTAAAAGCAATGTCATGCTAAAAGATACGCATCAAGTTTGCTTCTTCCCGACATTGGTGAAACAAGGAAATGCTATTACAAGTGCCAGACCACCAGATTTTTCATCACTTGACATAATTTGATTGAAATCTTCTACTAGCAGCCAAGGTAAAGAGATAGAGGCATTTATTTGTTTAATCCAATCCAAAATAATATATTTAAGATGGGAATAAGGGTAACCTTAGATAAAGGTGATGAAATAAGAAAAAGATGCTTCATTACTAGATATATTACAGTGATAAAAGAAGGGGAATTAATCAGTAACAAAAAACCACAAATGAGTCTTACCAACAAATTAAAGTACCACCACCACCACGATTAAAAGCATCTGTGCGAGAGAAACAACTAAAACCCGCTGATCTAAACGGCCTACAAGCAGATTCAAAAGGTATTTTTGTCTCAGAGATAAATAAAGTCAGAATCATAATTTTTTAACATCTGGTTGCACCTTAGTACTGTCATAGTTTGCCTGAAACCACGGTAGTTCTAGTTGAAGATCTTCATAGCGCTTGGGGAAGCATTGAATGTGCCGCTTCCCTAGCCACTTTGACAGAATTATGATTTATGAGATAAAAGAGACAACTGATTTCGAATAGCAAAGAGATTAATATTGTCTATCATATTTTCCAAGACCTAAAGTCCTAAACCGAATTAAAGATTGGTAGACACATCTTTTTATGCAAAGGAGGTGGAATATCTAAATGTTCACAAGATGAGAACTTCCCCTGTCGGCATTTCATGGTGAGCTAGCTATTAATTTTTTTAAAAAAAATTGTGAACTTTTTAATATATATTGTTATCATGTGATTTTTTTATTTAATAAAAGGTATACTCCCTTTTAAAGCTTAGAGTTTTCATTTCTCTCAATAAGTGTGCTTTTCAAGACTCAAATATGTGGTCTGGTCCTTATAGAAGCGAGACTACTTACCACCTCAATTAACGATTTACTGATTTTGTTAATTACTGATTTTACATGCGATTATTTTGGTATTGAACAGAAATAATAAAATCATAACAAATCTGACCCATGTCCTTCTATCAATCAACAAGATGAAACATCAAGAAAAAGCTTATAAATTTCACCCAATCTCCTATCTATACAAGAAAAAACCTACATAAGACATGAAGATCCCCACCACAATGGGATGGTGACATTGAGAACAAATACTTCGTATCGTTTTCCTATACTGCCAAGTTTTCCACCATTCTCTCTCTACATCTATACGTGCACTTCAGATCTAACAATCTAACATCATGATCAACTAACACAATACCTAGCAATTTACACTACCACCACAACTTTTATCTTTCCTTGATGGCTAAAAATAATCTAGGAACTTCAAATTTTCATCTCCCTATGAGACAGAATGCCTCCTTTGTCTTGAGGAAGAACCAGATGATTTGGTATCTACAGGGACTACTGATGTTGGGCTATTAGAACTCCCTGAAGTCTCAGAGCTCCTATTCTCTCCTTGTCCTTTCCCCACAATCCACAACTTATCGAAGATTCTCCTCGATCGAGATGGTACGAGTTGCATGCCACTTTTACTGCTTTTGCTATTCTTCTTGCTCAGTTTCCCTTTCTTACTGAACTCTTCTTCATCTTTGATGCCCAAATGGCTCATCTGATCTTTGAATGACTCACAATTCTCCCCTGCTGTTTTCTCATAATCCTTGTCGCATTGATTGCCACCGAGAGCTCGAACATTGGCAGAAGCTCTAAGCTGCTCATAGAAGAGAACCTGCACTACAACTCGAAGTGGAAGCCGGTCGTTCTGCGCAGCATGCATAGATGCTTCCTCTGTCAACTTCTTCACATCCATCAAACCACATATCTGCTTCCTTTCTGCTTTTGTTAGGTGCGGGTGCTCCTGCATGCATAAAATGGAGAAATCTGTTGACTGTTTGTCTTCTATATATGATATGGTCAGTAATAGTGTGAAGTACACTATCCATCGCAATGTCAGATAGTGCAACATTAGTAATATACTATCTCCAGTCTTAATTATAAGACATAGTTGACTTTTTTTGGAAAAACTAAGAAAGCTAATTAAATTACTTTAGAATATTTTTATTTTTATTTTTTTCTTCAAAGTAATTAGTTTGACTAATAAACTAATATATAATCTAAAGATACACAACATATAAAATGATTAAGTAACTTATTTAACTTCCTTAATCTCTCCAAACACAGTCAACTATGTCTTATAATTAGGATTAGGACCGGAGGTAGTAAAACATAGTAAACAGAATTATGAAGCTTCTTACAGAAATCTACCTTCAAGTAAATGTCAATAGCTCTGTAGAGGCCATCGTGCTTTGGTCGAGCAAACTCTGGAACTGACTCTGACAATTCAATGAAACTAGACATGCTGAGATTTGAATCATGTGCAATTTCTACTAGGTAGCCATCCACCAATTTGCTGATGTTCAACATGCTTTTTCCTTTGTCTCCATACTCATCAACTTCCATATCACAACTTCCCTTTACAAAAGTCATCCATCCATTCAAAAGAGATTGTACTGATTGAACATCATATATGGTTGTCTGAGGAGGCCTTGCAGGGATCAACAAGTCTTTAACAGAAGCTTCATGCAATCTGAAGCTAATGCTCTTCATCAATTCTTCTCTTGACAACTCGTCTGCTCCAACTAATATGGCCACTTTCAATAGCTTCAGCAAGAAGCTACATGAACAGCCTCCGCCATAGTCACACGGCAATAAACAGACAATTGTTTCTACTAAGGTTTTGTTCCTCCGAGCATGAGCATCAGAAGCTAATGCCTCAACAGATTCAGGCAACCATCTCACTGCGTAGACCTTTAGAGCCTCTCCAATTATGACACCATCCATTCTTCCCTTTGATTTTATAGCAATCATTACTCGTTTGTAAAGCTCAATGTCCAGCTCGCATACATCTTCGACCCACCAATCCTTAGGAACCGACTCGATTTTCTCCTGAGTTGCTATCTGGTCCTCAGTGATTTTATCAGGCTCACTTAGTTTCCGGTTATATGTGTAGGACCACGTGATGTGTTCTGGGTTCACAGAAGTTTTCGAAGCTATGGAGTCTATGCATCTTGCAATGATCTTCAGATCCTCAGACCATGGCAGAAGGGATTTAGTAGTCTGGAGAACAATGATAGAATCCTTCCAGCTCCGGAAGATACTCGAGTTTAGGAACACCTCAATCTTGAAAATTAAGTTCCCTTTCTCGATGTCCTCAGTCATCTCAAGGTACTCTGCTGCACAACGGGCAGCCACAACGTTGTACGCATTAAGCGTAACGGTTATTCCATAGCAGAATTTTGCACATATTTCAAAGGCTTTAGGCCCTCCAGGGAAATCAGCTATGTGTATTTCATCAGAATTCTCTTCGTTTTCCTTTGATGCCAGCTTCTGCAGTCTATTACTCTTAGACAGGAGAGGGAACTGCAAAACACCAGAGATAAATAATAATTAACAATAGAAGAGGAAGCTAGCACCAAGCTGATTCCTCTGTATCTTTGATAATACGTATAGGAATTAAAATGTAAATTCAATGCACAAATTAGAACACATCCTTGGAATAAAATTGTCAAACTCAATTACTATATAAACGCCAAAATCATCCTTCAGATGTAAATATATATACCTTCCTAAAATTATCCTGGAGTCTATATAATAGGATAAAGATAAGTAAGGTGCTAAAATACTATGTACCTTATGAAGGTAAAACTTCACTTCACCCACATTAATGATGACATCAGTGGCCAGATCAGGTGACACATACCTGCATGAATTGTATTTTGTATGTTATGCTTTTAATCAAGGACAAATTATTCTTCAGGAAAGGAGAATCGAAAAGGCTTTGGTAGTTGCAAATGATGCTCCATCTACAAATGAGCTGTGTGTTTGGACCGTTTCCAGAAATGAACGATCCAAGTTTGAATCCAGATTTGAGTCAAAATTAACGTGAAGAAGATAAACAAGTCCTATTTGTAGACCATCAAAATCAATCCATAACAAAATACCTAGGTAGATGCTCCCTCCTGTCCTAAATATGACAAAGTTCACTTTTTTTTTTTGAGATAAAGAAAGCTAAATATCATTTATAAATATATGTTAGACAAAATAGTTTGAAAAAAAAAAAGATAAATATAAATATTTTAAAGTAATTTAATTAACTTTTCTAATATCTCAAAAAAAAAGTCAATTATATCTTATATTTAGGAGTAATTTATAATTGATCGTACACACACTTGCAAGTTTTTATTGACTGACCACATGCGGCTCTTGGTTGCAAGAGACATAGCACATGCATGACATTAATTACAATATTTCATTGTCAAACAGAATTTTTAATATGCTGAGGCGACAGGGATTCATGTTATCCCTAAAACAATTCATCCACCGAAAAAAAAAAAAAAAAATCTCCTGTGTTGAACCTCACTTTAAGTACACCAGGAGAAAAATAAAAGCTCAAGCTTGTCTGATAAAGATAATATAATATGGGGGGCATATTGCAGCTAATAGTATTGTTAACACTTTAGGGAAGCCTTGTTTATTCTCGATGATTGAAGATGACGAATACCACAGATCACTATACCAAAGCTGGACGACAAATTCGTGACCTTTTGACACTTCTTTCCCCTTATCCCCCTTTTATCCGTCACCGGCAATAAAATATTAACGTTGTTGTTATTTTATGAGCACTCATGACGCCAGTTCTCAATCCTTTATTTCAACATTATTTCAATACTAGAAAGGTTGGATTTTTTAGGCAAACACCATAGGTTGCTTGTCATGGATTTTCAAAGCGATAAGGAGCAACCTACACAGCAGTGCTTCACTCCACAAAGTTCCGTTTCTAATACAATAAACAAAGTTGCGAAGGTTAACTTTTAGACGGAAAAAATCGATGACAAAAAGACATGCAACCCAAGAATGAAGGAGACATGGGAAAGATTCAACAATGAAAGCAAAGATGAAAACCAAAACAGAACCAAGGACAATGGTGTTCAAGCAATAAAAGAAAGTCCCCCAAAGAAAAGGTTCAAACTTCAAAGTATACGTTGGAAAATAGAAACAGAGAAAGAAAATTGGTTCAGTAGCTTCTAACCTGATGATAGATTTTCCATCAGCTTGAAGAGCATCAGGCTTGGAACCCAACTTCATAAACTTCATATTTTTTTTACCTGGGATTCGGACTAAACGAGGGAATAGTGTGTGACCACAGAAAAACCTTCAGACAAAAACAATAAGCTACGCCTCTGTTTCTCCGAAGTCGTCCTCCATAGGCTAAACAATCTCTGCTGCAAATGTTAATAATGTTCGCACAAAGCCTCTGTTACCAAGTCAATGAACAGAGAGACAGGCCCGGAACAGTGCCAAAACCAATGCCAGAAATGGCGTTTGCAAGCAGAGTACACCCTCTCTAACACGCTTCTCAGAAGCCCAGTGAACTTTGGACTGAAACAATTACAAACCCCCAACTCGATTTTCGCGTCGTCGTTCCAGTGATGACGCTGTTCGTGAGAGAGAGAAAGAGTGGTTTGGGTAGATGCGAACGGGAAAAGGTCAAGAAAATAATGTACTCCTGGTGGGTATCAAAGCTGAGTTGCAACTTGCAAAAAAGCGGTTTATCTAAAAAAACAAAAATAATTGCAAAAAAGCAGCACTTGTATTTGTTTGGGGAAAAGCAGGGAAAACGTCTTTAGGCTGGTTAGTGATGGAGTGTCCGGCTAATAGTAAAAGAAGTTGTTTCCGAAGAGAGCAAGATGGCGTCAAATTTCTGGGCTTTGGAGAAAAATGAGAATGGCGTCAGAAGTTTACTGGGGGAGAAAAATAAATGAGATTATTGCAGAGCAGGAAACTGATGATAGGAGTAAATTGTCGCCGCCTTTGCTTTAAATCAGTCTGATTCGCTGAAGATCTTCATTGACGCAAATCTCAAAGGGTCTTCTTCTCTCTTTACATCCACTCTGAGGACGCTATGAATGATAATCTTTCTAGGCCTGACGCGTTTGTCTCTCCAGTGCCTGAATGTTGCAGGAAAAGAAGAAGAGAGAGGGAAAGTTGAGTCTGTGTTTATGTATGCGTAGTGGCAAGGCGTAATACGATATTGCTCAGAGGATTTCATGAGCCTTTATGATCGTGAAAAGCATGCCACCCTTTGTCGACCATTTTGTCCCTCCTTGTAATGCATAATCTCGAAAATGTCCTTGCTCTAATTTTTTTTTCTTAATAATATAAAAGGTTCCCTCTTAAAACTTACAACTCCGGTCTTATTTATAAGTCCAGTTTGACCAAAAAAAATTGGTCATATTTATAAGTCCAGTTTCATGTGATAAATGAGATTGTGACAATTTTACCCATATTAATTATACCCATAAAGATAGAGAGAGAAGAAACAGTTGAAAAATGTCCAATCATAAATTAGGGTAAAGTTGAAAATTTACCCACATAATCATTGTGTCAACTACATCTCATTGGTATGTGAGATTTGGTCAAACTGAACTTATAAATAGAACCAAAGTGGTAGAGCACAAGAGATTTTCACACAAAGGATTTTCAACTACCACCAAACGCTTAGGTCAGCTGGTAAGAGGTTGTTCTACTTTAACTACGGGTCTTGAATTCGAGACGTGGGAATGCAGCGTGCGTGAGTGGTAAAGGCTTCCCCCTAAAAGGGACCAACCCGGTCTCGGTCCGGATTAGTCTAAGGCCGTTGATGTGCCTGAAAGATGGCCTGTCTTAGGACACCGGATACACTACGCAAAAAAATAAAAGGATTTTCAACTCTAATTTGAATTTGTGTTCTCCACTTCTCCTCCTTACAGTTATGGTAATGGGTGACCCCTTAGCACCTCAATCAGGAAATGCTCTCATTATACACACACACACATATTTTGGTTGACATTCTTTTCATCAGGAAATGCCTTTGTGAATCTCATTACGAATCTTGTCAAACTCATTATTGCTTTTGTAAATCCCATTACGAATTACAAGACTTATAATAGATTTAACAAATGCGTTCGTCTAATGAAAACATATCAATCTGAGTTTACCAACATCTGAGCACTATGAAAAAGTTGTGACAGGACTAAAGTTCATCAATGGTATTCACAAGACTTGTAATGAGTTTAATAAAGACGTTCGTCAGATAAAAATATGTCAGTCTAGGTTCAACAATATTTGAGAATTAAGAACAAAAATCGTAATGAGATTAACAAGTTCATCAATAGTATTCACAAGACTTGTAATAAGTTTAACAAGGTCGTTCGTCAAGTGAAAATATGCTTGTATGGATTCACCAACATTTGATAAATATAAACAAAAAGTAATAATGAGATTAATAAGTTCATCAATAGTATTCACAAAAGTGACGGACCCAAGAATTTTAATATAAGGGGCGGAAAAAAAATTGTAATTGTTGAGGCAAAAGATGAAAAATTCTCATTCATCTTACAAGAGTATTTTGCTAATTGGTGTTATGGCCTCGCAGTATATGTATATTATACACCCACAAAAGAGAGGTATACAGTATATACACAAAAATGTCCTTACAAAATGTGCAATGATGTACTACTCTTGCATGTTTAGTTTACTCTGCTAGCTTGAGAATAACACTCCCTTGCTATAATTGCTCATTTCATTTGCTTGTATATATATATATAACTTTACCATATAGTAGTATTTGATAACGTACTTTAAAATACAGTTACCATAAAAAATGGCTGATATTAATAAATCTCAAGCTTGATTTACATTCTGGATTTCTGGTTAAGAGACACACGAATATATTATATGATTTTATTTATATAACTCAATAATGACTCCCAAAGCTGACGCGAATTACGGAAGCAGCAACTAGAAAATCCAGCAAAGCACACCCTGGTAGGGTTTCAAATTCTTGCACAGTTCTTTGCTTCCTGCAGATTGCAGAAACAAGGCATCAAGAATGGAGACATACTTATCGCCGTCCGTTGATTCCTTGGGTGCGGTGACACTTCTCTCTTGCCGTCTGTTGATTCCTTAGGGGCGGGGCGGCAGCCAATCCTAACCTTCCTAGTTCTACCACTAATTCACAATACTTGTAATGAGTTTAATAAAGACTTCCGCAACTAATTCACAATACTTATAATGAGTTTAACAAATACGTTCGTTATATGAAAACATGTCAATCTAGGTTTACCAATATCTGAGCATTATGAAAAAAAGTCGTGATGAGATTAGAAGTTGTTTATCCATTTAACTACAAATACATAATACCTATACTTTAAATCGATGGCTATTCAAAATGAAAATTTTTATGTTTTATGTGAGTTATTTGTGAATATGGTTTTCTTTTGATTATGAAAGATTTGTAATAGGTTTAACAAAGGCGATCATTAGGTGAAAATATGTGTTTTTCGGTTTGGTTCACCAATATTTGAGAACTATTAACAAAGGCGATCATTAGGTGAAAATAGGATTAACAAGTTCATCGATAATATTCACAAGAATTGTAATGGGTTTAACAAAGGCGTCCGTCAAGTGAAACCATGTTAATCAGGGTTCACCAACATTTAAAAACTATGAACAAAAGTTATAATAGGATCAACCGATTCGTCAATAGTATTCACAACATTTATAATAAGATTTACAAGAACATTTTCTGATTGAAAAAAGTTAACCTAACCAATATATATATATATATATATATATATATATATATATATATATATATATATATATATATATATATATATATTCGGGCAGATTCAAATCTCACCCCCTTACAACTTCAATCAAATTTTTCTAAAAACAAAATTTTAACCCCACCAAAAAAAAAATCGTCATTGGTGATTGCAGGCTGGCCAATGCCGAAGCTCGTGATCGGCCGCGGTGGGTTCGATGAGACTCATTTTTCTTTTTTATTTATTTAAAAATTGAGGACAACATGGTAAATTCACCAACCTTTTAAAATCTCAATTTAATTTATGTCACTTTTATATCCTTTCAAAATGTTGACAGGTTTTTTGGAGTTTAGGAATTTCAAATGATATTTTATCGTCATTTTCCCTAAAAACTTTGAACATAGATAAAAAAAATTGTGAAATAAAACAAAAAATTCATTAGTCCATAGAATAAGTGGTTTGGAGAGAAACTAACGTGCATTTGTGAAATTTACTCATGTAATTAGTGTTTAAACCTAGTTTCTTATGTTTTCTCTTTCTTTCAAGACTTCGTTTAATATGAATAAAGTTGGAAAAAAATCAATTTAAAACAAATTTAATAACTACTTTTTTATGATCCTGATAAGCACAAATTTAATTTACTGGATAGGAATCCCTTGTTGAAGGAGCCATATTAGTTAATCATCCAATGACTTCATTTTTAAACAGGAAAAATGATCCAATAACTAAGTAGATCACTGACTAGGAATCTAATGACTTCCTTCTATTATAATATATTAGATATGAAATAATACTTCATTGTTATTTTAAGTAGCAAATTCTCCTTCAAAGTTTTTTTAGTCTCAATGTCGCACCGGGAGTCTAAATATATAGCAATGTTGCCCCCATCGTTAACTGCTCAAACCATCAAACGTTAATTGACCCCATTATACTAATGTAGCAAATCTACTTGACACTCTCCTCACTTTTTTTTCTAAATAAGATTTACCAGTCAAATTTATAAATACAAGAAAATTTAAAAAGTCTTCTTCCCAAAATTGTTGCTTGATCTTGGAAAATTATGGTTGCTTGATCTGGGAAGATTTCTAGAGGCAAGAGATAGAGTCTCGAGGTGCAATCTGAGGATTTTTTTTTTTCCAAAAGAAAATAAAAAACATATAGTAGATTCAAATGATCCATGGGGGTAATCAAAGTTGCTTGATCTAGAACAATTATAAGGTCAAGATCTTTGTGAAGATTACTAGAGGCAAGAGATCGAGTCTCTGGTGCAATTTGAGGATTTTTTTTCCAAAAGAAATTTTTTTTTTAAAAAAAAAAGAGCAGATTCAAATTATCAATGGGGTAATAAAAACCTTTTTTGTTTTGTTCAAGAGGTGGCTCTTGATTATTTTTTTATTATTATTAAACTCTTCCCCCTTCACCATCACTATTCCGTCGGGAACTGGCTTGTCTCCTTTGCTCTTACCCTCCGCTCCCCTCCTTTTCTCTAAAAGTGGCGTCGTTTTGGCTTAATAAGGGAGCAGCTGCTCCCTTATTTTTTTAAAATAATTTTTTAGGATACTGCTGGATACTAAAAAGATATTTTATGATCCTGACCAGTACTGAAAAAATACTTCATAGTCTTGAAAAATGATTTTAGGACCCGAAAAAAATATTCTAAGGTACTGACTAGTACTAAAAAGACACTTCATGATAATGACTAGGGATACTGACTGGTACTGAAAAATACTTTAAGATCTTTGAAAAATTATTTTAGGTCTTGAAAAAATGAAAAAAATACTTCATAGTCTTGGAAAATGATTTTAGGACCACGAAAAAATATTTTAGGTCTTGATTGGTACTAAAAAGCTACTTGATTATCTTGGTGATATTAAAAAAATACCTTATGATCTTAAAAAATTATTTTAGGATCTTAAAGTATTTTTTCAAGACCTAAAATAATTTTTCAAAGATCTTAAAGTATTTTTTAGGATCTCAAGTCAAGATATCATAGTCATTATCATGAAGTGTCTTTTTAGTACTTAGATCGATTTACCTTGGAATATTTTTTAGGGTCCTAAAATCATTTTTCAAGACTACTAAAGATTTTATTTTTTCAAGACGGGGATCATAAAGTATCTTTTTAGTATCCGTGATTCTAAAAAATTATTTTAAAAAAATAAGGAGCAGCTGCTCCCTTATTAAGCCAAAACAACGCCATTTTAGAGAAAAGGAGGGGAGCGGAGGGTAAGAGCAAAGGAGACAAGCCAGTTCCATTCCGTCGTACCTGCATTCAGCGTTGGGAAAGTAAACGAGTTCGTATGCAAGAATGCTATGAAGGTGAATGCCTTTGGCTTGTTGGTCACTGGAGCTAACGTTCAGAAAATCAACTCAACACACTCGGCATCTCACTCTCACGCATTGACTACTGAACTGAAATCTAGATTGTTGGGACAAAAGAGGCAGAGGTGATGGGAGTAGGCAGAGAGAAGGGGAGGATTCGAAGTGTTCCCTCTGCCCTCATCGATATCGCTCTATCGCTTACCCCTCCAGATGCCTTCATCTCTACCGTCGTCGTCATCTCCCCCCTTCTTTTTGCTCTCTTAATCGGACCCCCTTTGCCTTTTCAAACGTCGTGTTGCATTGTAGCCGTTTTTTGCTACTCATCGGCCACCCAACAAGAGCAGAGGAGGAAGAGAGAGAGAGAGAGTGAAGGGAAATTTTATGATTAGGATGTTGAGTTGGTACATGTATTGGCAAGTGGAATGTCACATCATATCGTATAATCAAAAAAGAAAAAAAATTAATAGTCAAATTTAACGCTTTTAACGGTAGGAACAACATTACTATGTTTTTACACTTCAAAGCAATATTGCTTCTAAACATATACTTTCGGAGTGGATTTACTACTTTACCTTATCTAACGAAAATGCTTAATAATCAATGAGTATTTTTGTTCTTTGCATCAGCAAGTATAACTATAATAATTTTGATAAAGTGAATGAACAATTATTTTTATATTCAATTCTTGTACAATGAGATCCATGAAGCGAATTATTTACAATGTACCACTTTGTAACTAAATGAAAGTTACTTATATCACTTTTTGGCATGCCAACAAATGCATTAAATTGATGAAATTTTATAAATTTGTCTTTATTAAATTTTTTGTCTCTCTTTACTATGCAAATTATTTTTACACATCTCTTTTCATTTTAAATATAGGTAAAATTGAGAAAAAGCTGACAATTACCTTACACCTTATAAGTGACTTACATTTATATTCAGAGTGGTATGTTAGTATATCTTTTCTTTTTTTGCAAATCTTAAAAATATAATTAAGTCATGACTAAAATGGTCCCCTCATCAATGATAAGAGTTAGTTGATTCACACGCTTACTTTCACACTATCTTCATAATTAATAGTAGCAACCGAATTATGGCCTTGAGTCCTAATAATTTTAGGACCACATCAGGAGAAATAAAATACAAAGTATACTGCTATCCACAATTTCCCCCCAAGGTCCTATTCTTCTTCAATTCCCGTCCTTCCATTCCACAAACGTGTTTCTACTTTCTGGTCCTTTTTCTAGATTTATCTTCATCTCCATGTCTTCCTACAATCAATGAACGTACCAACCCCTTCCAATAATACAACGAGTTCCCAGGTCCATTCAGTTCCTTTCTCGTTCTATATCAAACGGATGAATTCTTTTTTTTCCCCCTTCTCATTAGATTAGGATCGGAGAGAGATCTTTGATCTTGGTATACAAATAAGTACCAATCACTAGGTTTTGTGAGGGGACCATGATCCGAACGACATGGTCCTCCACAATCATGGTATTCTTTTTCTGGTCCAATCCTCAATTATGCTCTGAACTTAGCTTGAAAGCACATGCGTATCCAATAAGTTAATTATGGAGCCTTTATAAACGTTATCACTTTTTAAAAGTTATTGTACGTGTTATGGAAATTTTTATATTGTACTACTACCTATATATAATTATTCACTTTACTTTTAACACAGATCTAAATTATTAGTATTATAATTTGAATACTGGGCACTTTGCAGGTGAGGTGTACTGCACAATCCTTTCAATGGGTTGACACTTCTTCTCGCTCATACGGATTTCAAGCTGGTTGCAACAGTGTGTTGGAAGTGGAGTGCGAAATAGTATTACTCTACACGACAAGTAAAGGATCTTATTGTTCTCACTTCTTTTACTCAGAGCATCTGAATCTTACGCCTATCCCTTTTCAACAAGAGTATTTCTCGGACTTTCAAATTAATCTAGATTAAGTCAAAACACAAAGGATGTCAAAATTTTAAATAAAAGATCTTATAAGTACCCAGCCATCTGATCTTCTATCATGAGTCTCACACTAGGCAACCTCACAAGTAGGAAAGTGTAGTCTATAAGATTAGTGTGTATCTCCCTCCTAGTAAGCTCTCCATTTGAAATTATATTCATAACTATAATTAAATAATCTGAATATATTATTTATTCTTTATAATTAAAAGAAAGTACAAGGAGGCCTTTATATAGGCAAACTAATTAATAAGCTAACTGTAATCTCTGAATATATGGATCTACCGTAATCCCTAATTATATGGATCTAACCGTAATCCCTAATATATTTTCTAACACTTTCCCTCAAGTTAGAGCATATATATTGATCATGCCCAACTTGTTACAAAATACTCAACCAGTGAGCCCTAAAATTTATTATAATATAATCTAATTAAATCATAATATCTTAAGATATATTCCTAATAATAATTAATTAATATTCATAAACTTAAAATTCTCAACATTCCCCTCAAGCTTGAAGTAGCTTGCACATGCAGCAACTATTCTTCAAAAAAATAATTATCCATAGTCAAGAACTCAAAAAAGGTAATAATCCACCGGTTTCACTAGGAGCTCAAACAACAAAGAGAAAACTAAATTAGAGTAAAAGCTGCAACAACGAACTATCTCACAAGGGACCAAACAATACTCCAAACATCTCACAAGAGACAAACATCAAACGGTCTCATCTGCGACCAAACAATACTCCAAACATCTCATGTAACATCCTAAATTTTTTCGGAAGAAATTAATTTATGATAATTAAAATTTATCATTTAAGCTTATTTTTATAATACAGTAATATCTCAAATTTTGGAACAAGTGAGTTTAGGAATAAGACTGAGATAAAAAAGCTACTAGGCTTTTAATAATCGATATTTTTCATTGCAATTAGGGTAAAAATCAGATATTAATTTGAATGATAGATGATTATGTAGTAGATAATCTTGTGAAATTTGATTGGTAGATGAGTATTTGGTAGTTAGATGGTAGATGCACATATGTATGGTAGTTAGATGGTAGATGGAGATGTGAATGATAGTTACATGGTAGATGGTAGATGGTAGATGGTAGATTGACATGTGTTAAAATAGTTGGGTAGTGGATAGACATGTGATTTTTGAAAAATGGTTGAGACCCAAAACTCTATAAATACCTCACTCATTCTCTTCTTTCACAACACACAAACACTCAAGACTCACAAAAGGTAGAAGGTAGAGAGAGAGAGAGAGAGAGAGAGAGCGCAAGAAATAATGGTGTAAGTTGAGGTTAAATTATTTGGTGTTTGTAAATTGGGAGCATTGAAGTATTGGTAAAAATAAGCGTGGAATTGAGGTAACATTGGTTATTCTTTTATATACTTGTCAAATGTATATATGTATTTAATTATATATATTAATTGTTTTGGGATTTGTTGTGCCTGTGGATGGCTTGATTTGGAATCTAATAATGTTGTTTTGATGAGATTGGATATTCTTGGATCCCTTGGTATCACTTTTCTTTTAATCGGGTTAAGTATGACACCTCCTTGGTTGTGTTTATCTTTAAGGAAGGGAGCCATGTTGAAGTTATGTGAAATGGATATGTTTTGTTGGGGGATGAGTTATGTGTTAGATGACTCCAGTCAACGGTTGTAAGAGGTGGTCGGGGTAATAAAGATGATCCGTGCATCAATATGTGTTTGACATATTTTATGTGAGATCTCTTTGTGAAATGTCTGGAAAATAATTTATGATGTTTTGGAACCCTTTTTTTGGGAAGGAGTTTTTGGTAACCGAATCGAAAACTATTTTATGAAAGGTTATATATAAAGTGATATAATTAAATTATTATGAATTTTAACTGTATGTTCTCGATCTTGATTTGCATGTATATTTCTGAATAGCCAATGGTTACGGGGATCTTTGGATCTTACGATTACTATGTTTATTTTTTTTTCAGGTGATTAATTTAGTAGAAAAACCAGGGAAGGCTCATACGGAATGAGTCGTGAAAGCTCTTTTGTATTGTTATGTTATTTTATTTTTGCCATGACCCTAAACTTCCGCTTTGTAATTTTATTATAAAATTTTTGGGAAATTATGTTGTTTTTAAAATGGATCTTGATTTAATTCAGTTATGTAATTTAATGATAAGGATGTTGTTTATCCTTATTGAAGATATTTCAAATATTTTGGCCAAGTTTTCGGGTGTTGAATTTGAGATATTACATCTCACCTGAGACCAAATAATACTTCAAACGTCTCACTAGAGACAAACAACAAACGGGTCACAAAAGGACCCTTAAACAACAAATAATTGCTAAACAACTCACCGGAGGTAAAGAACAAATATGTCACACAAAGACCACCAAACAACAAATAATTTGCCCAAAATGTCCAACTAATAGAAGTCGCAAAGCACAACAGATGCTAACACACGAAAAACCAACCTGAATCAAGAAGAACCACAGAAGCCAACCATGTAACGAGATGGCAACATAACAATCTGTAGCAAGAGCAACACGTGTGCACCCACACGCCACACTCGTCACAATTCACCATCTCCTCCCCATTGTTAAAATTCCCACCACATATAAATTCTTCAGCAAAAAACAAAATGAAAACCTAAATCGTACCATCACAAATTATTCCATGCCAAAACAACCCAAACGGCAACAATCAGCAGCCTTGGGGAATTGGGATCTTTTTTTTTTCAAAATTTTCTATCACCTCGCAACACACACTCTCTCTCTATGAATAGTACCAAACTCATTACTGTTCACACAACAATATCAAATTCAAAGGAAAAATAAAGGAACCTGAAGCTTTGATACCATGTAATTGAATAATCTGAATATTATTTATTCTTCATAATTAAAAGAAAATACAAGGAGACCTTTATATAGGCAAACTAATAAGCTAATTGTAATTCCTAAATATATATGGATCTACCGTAATATCTAATTATATGGATATAACTGTAATCCCTAATATATTTCATAACAATAACAAATGTGTTTTTATATTGAAAGTTTGTTTTCACGGAGAATGTTACTTAAAGAGGATTCTGACTGTTAGAGGCGAAGTGCTTATGCAAGGGATTCAGATCAACAAGAGGGCAAGTGTATGTGTCATGATGTCCCGATGACGACCACTTTTGATGGAGGTGCATTATATGAGTTCTGAATTATGGGGTCTCAAAGTGTGATTTATAAGTTTAAAAGGTTCTTTCCTAATATGCTAGTAGTATTTTAGGATTAAGTTGCTGTTTAAACCTGTATAATTGTATTCATAACATTTTCTCACTTCCTTTCTCAGTGTGTGGGTGTTATAGTCCTTAGGATTGGGTGATCCTATGCCATATATAATTGCACTAGTGGTAATCGTCTGGTGAATACATCCCATGTGATAATTAATGAACAGTTGAATGCTCAATTACACAGTCATTTATGAATTGGCTTCTCATTCGCTGTAGGGACCGACATTGCTGGTATGACCAAATAACCTAACACAACTCCGTAATACATATCCATAATAAGCATATCTAGTCATTTTAGTTATATTTCAACTTCAACTACATACGTACTCTATATTTTCCCCTCAAGTCAGAGATATCTATTCACAGCAATAATCCACAAACTGGCATCTCATGAAATACCTAGCTATATAGGGCTGCCTTTTGCGCTGTTTGCCTCATCAGCCACAAAAAGAAACCGATATAGTATAGTAATATCCCCAACATGAAGCCAAGCCAAATAGGTATATGCTTTGCGTATGACCGCATGTGGGATGGACGAAGTAGCTTTCACAAAGGGTCCACAAAATCATCCAATCATATAAGAATGGTGAAGTAAGAGTTCACGGAAAGATTTTTGCCATGTATATATATATATATATATTATACGTACTCACCCAGCTCTTAGCTAGCTAGCTAGCTGCATTGTTGTTATTATTCTCTGGGGCCAAACATGGACTATATATTCTTTTTCTCCTTTTGAGCCATCATAAGAGCAACGAGTCCAACAGAGTTGTTACATAATAGATACCATAATTGAAGAAGAATAAGAAAAGTAAAGAAGGAAGAGACACGTAGTGGTTAATTAAGTCCAAAACCTCAGTTAAAAAATTTGGATAAAGCCATTCATATATAGAAAAAGGGGATGTGGCTACCTTTTAGTCAAATCATCTGCACGCATGTGTGGTTCTTATGTATGGAGGAATCATGAGGTGAGATTAGGCGTGAGAGGAAGGGCCATCGCAAATAAATGATGATGATAGGGTTTGATGGATGGAGGGTCCCAATCTGTAATAATGGTTGGGGTGTGGAGGGACTTTTTCTTAGCAAATTGGGGCAGCTTAGCCTGCCTCGTAGGGGACCATGTGGCCCCCTTTATGCTTCTATCTGCTCTCTTCACTTTAAAACAACCTCCACCATTTCAGTCCTAGATTCTCTCCTTGTTTAAGGTTCTGTTTCCTTCCCTCCCCTAAATTTTTTAGGAGGGAAGGGAAAATCTTTCCCCTCCAAAATTGAGGGATTTGGAAGGGAAGAATAATATTGTGGCATGATGTGACTTTTTTGCCCATGAATTTTTTTGGTATTCCCCATTGCCCTTCTTCAGTCACACCGCTCTCTCTGACGCCGCTGTACCACCTTCTTCAACCTCCATCTGAAGCGGAGCACTCCATGTTTACTGCTTCTTCGCTCCAGATCTGCCGAGGATGTGTGTACTCCGATCCGTTGCTGGGAGTTTCTCCAGATTTATAACATATTTATTACTACCCCGGTACTAATTATAAGAGCTAGTTGACTTTTTTTAGAGAGATAAGAAGCTAAATAAGTTATTTAATCATTTCATATATTGTATTTTCTTAGATTATATATTTATTTATTAGTCAAACTATTTAGTTTGAAGAAAAAAAAAAAAAAAAAACACTTTAAACTAATTTAATTAAACTTCCTTAATCTATAAAAAAACAACTAACTCTTTATAATTAGGACTGGAGGGAGTACATGATTTAAAATACACACGCAGCATATTTCCATGATTCAATTTCTTGATAAAATTTAAAAAAAAAACAAAATTTTTGATAACCATGCAATTATAATTTCATATATATATATATATATGTGTGTTAAATATAATTTATAATTACATTTTATTGAACTTTCTACCAGTTTTAAAAAACAATTAAATAAAATAAAAGTAGAGTTGTCTATATAAAAATATTTTCCCTGGCGTCGAACAAAATCCCTCCTCTCAGAATCAAACCGACCCCAAATTATATCAGATTTTACTATATCGGTAAATGTTGCAAGAACAACGAAGAATATACCAGTGGAGTTGCTAGATGTGCTGGTATTCAAGCAATATGTGTTTTTTGGTGCAAGCAAGCTATTCATTGAAAAGAATGAGACATATATTCTCTGGTCAGCCAAACGTTTTGCCTTTGATTGGGATGATGACAACCCACTGTAGAGTCGAAAAATCGGATCGGTCCTTTTAAGTCCTGGTCCTTCAAGGATTAGGTTTAAAAATTAGAGGAGTTTAATGAAATAAGTCATAGAATTAGAACTTTGTAGGGCGCTTGAAGCTTAAAAAAGGTTGGTCTGGAGGGCCTCGATGCAGCGCTTTTACGGCCCTTTTAATTTATTATTATTATTTTTTGGATGCATAGATTCACATATGATGGTAATTTACTAATTTATATGTATTTTATATTTGTTAGAGTTATTAATCCATTTAAATACAAATACACAATTACATAATAATTATACTCTAATTTTATGATTTGGTTTATTAATTGTTTCAGATAAAGATTATGGATATGTTCATGATGCGGGAGAAGAAATTAATGATATTCTTACTCATTGTAGTAGAAGCGTCTTTAAAATGAAACACAATTAAATGTCGTTGAAATTGATGATAGTGGCGAAAATGGCGTGATAATAGTTATAAATCTTAATGTCGACTAACGCGGTATCTTCTTATGTTTCATGTGAGTTATTTGTAAACATAGTTTGCTTTTGATTATAAATTAGTGGACTGTGCTTATTTGTTGGATGATTCGTGTTGTTTTGATATTAATGTTGACAACATTTATTAATAATTTAGAAATTTAATTGTTGTAATTTACTAATTCTATTTCGTTGGGGAAAAATAGTTAAAATTTGGAATAATAACTTTTTTTTTGACCTGGTGCTTTAAAAATTTGAACTTTTGAAAAATAAATGTTTTTCTTACCCCAAGTCTTAAAGGGCGGCCTTGTTAAGCCTGACCCTTCACGGAGGAGGCTGTTTCCGATCTCTACAACCCACTAGCTGATTAAAACTTTATTATGGTCTGAAGTCGTCATTCATTCATTCGTTACAACAACAGCTAAAGGCTTATTTATCTGATCAAAAAAAGCTAGATCTTTCCAACGTTCACATGCATGACCCGTCATCCCTATTGGCTGGCACCCTTTTGTTTTGGCGTCTTATGAAAGTAAAATAAAGTTCTATATACATTAATGATATCGACAGTTTTCGTCTTCTGAATTTGATCCCTACCACGTTCAAGTTGATCGAAAATGACTCCACATACAGAAAATGGCCACACGACAATGAGATATATGTTAATTAAATTAATCTTTTCTTAGCTACTTTTCTCAGGAGCTTGATAGTACTAGATTTCGATAAGATGCTGGAGGAATAGGATGCTGGCGTTGGTAAATTAAAATGGAATACCCACATAAATTAATCCATATCTAGTATAAATTACATTACAAACGATATCTTATACTAACGACGACTAGAGGAAGTATTAGTTTGTTGAGCTTTATATATGTAGTTTAGTTTATTATTGTTGTGAAAAATAGTACTGTCATTTTGCAGAAATGTTTTTCTTTTCTTGTTTATCACGTAACACGTTGATCTACTGTTTCAAATTTGAAATAATAACCCTTGTTTGTCCATGATTATAAAATATTTAGTGATTAAGCTTCGAAGTTGTTTTGATTATTGTCGAAAGAAAAATGACGTTGAAGCAGTTTCTCTTGAAGGTGTTTATGTTCTTTGTTCTTCGACCTTTTTTCTGGAAGAGTGTTGGTCGACTTCTTTCTATTTCAGTACCTACGCGTAGAAATTGGATCAAGACCTAATGGCGTTGGGCCTTTATTCCCAGAACCTTGTCCAATGCGATTGGTTTAAATGCCATCGTTGGGCCTGTCATAACCGATTTGATAAATCGGCCCAGAATCAAAGTCAAAGTCAACAAAAAGGATCAAGACTGGATGTCGAAACCAAAATCTAAGCAAAGGAAAACAGCGACATTTTGAGAGTTTTGGGTCATCACCTGACGCTTCCAAGGGAAAAAAAAAAAAGTAGGTGTGTTAATAAGTTAATCATGCAGTTATTTTCGGCGTAATTGAACCACAGCCTTTGCTTCGGGTCAATTTAAGATTTGCATAACCTCAATTAAGCCCTATTTATTGAGGAGAAAAATTAATAATTAGATTGTGATTTAATAGTGTTGAGATAAAGATTTTTATTTTCTAAAAGTAACTAGTAATTTTCATCTCAACATCAATAGACCACAATCTAATTCCAAATCCGACAGCTAAAAATTTGATAGCTAGACAAATTTAAGATGTAATTTTAGTCAATAAGTGAGCTCATTTTGTTCCTTTTTTCAAATTATCACGCATTTAAATTCTAGTTGCCTTCAATTTTTTGTATCCTCAAATTCAAATTTCATGCATTACACATGTAATGCAGTTATTATTATTATTTGGCAACTTATATTGGTTCTTGAAGGTTTTTAACACTATTAATATATTTTTAATCATATGAATTTATTTTCATTAAAAATTAAGTTATGATTAAACTAATGTTAAAGAAACTATGGCATACCTTGCCAGAGTAATAATGTGTTGTTCCGTTGGCAAAAGAAAAATAATGTGTTATTTTTATTTCCTCCCATATTTTATAGTCCAAACAAATGAAGGTAGGGGAGGAAGGGATCACGGTTGGTCAGATCCATGTGGAGGTACATACGTGGCACAATCGAATACGGCAAGCGCAGGAACCGTACCCAATTGTAACCGGAGAAAATCTCCCAGAGCTCTTTGTAGTTGCGACTACTCTTTCCGCCTAGTTGTTGGTCTTGTTCTTATTACTCTCCGCGACAACGGACATAACAACAGCCATTTGAAAGGGCACATCCTCCCTCTTTAGATCTAGCTCCTCCTATCTCCCGATCTCGAACGCCATGGCGTTTTTGAGATCTCTCGCCTTCCCTACGCTGATCTTCTCGGCAATTCTTCTGCTTCTTATTCATGGCGCTCACTGTTTCTATCTCCCCGGCGTTGCTCCACAGGACTTCGAGCAGGTTGGCTTCATTTCTCTTTCACCACACACACACACTGTGACGTTGAATCGCTTGTTTATTTGTTCCCAGTTTCTTGCGAACTTTTTGATCCGTGATAAAAATCTTCAAATATGGGATCTGTGGTCGAGAGAACCCGATACGAGGTTTATTTTCGTTAACCGCCTCAATGATTGGCTTCCACTGGACAACATAAGTTCGAGTCCTATCATTTTGTGTATTGATGCCTTGTTGAGATTGAAGTTCTGATATCCAATATTTGTTCTGCACTCACTTAGTGCCAAATTAGGGAACATTACACACTTATTTTCTGTAGATTATCATTTTAAGTATCAAGGATCTATTGGATCTAATTTTCGTTCCATGGCTTTAGTTTAGGAGTCAAGTGAATTTAGAACTTTTGCTGTAAGAGAGTAGAAATGCGTCCTTGAAAGACTTTGTGAATACAAAGATTCCCAATCTTATAACCTATTTTCTCGCTGTGTCTTTCTATTACCATCTTTAGAGAAAATGAATATTTGAATAGTCAGAAAAGATGTAAATTAGTATGGTGCAAGCAATTGAAACATTGCGGAAGTAATAAATTAGCTTGGTGATGATACTTTTACTTTATCGCGTTAATGCGAACAAAACTATACGAGGTTTACAAATTTTTATCTATGTGACAAGCGATGATCATACTGCCTCAGAATTATTGATAATGGCATAGATTTGAGACACTACAGGCTCTGTTTTTATGGTATTAATGCTTACTTCTTTAAACCAGTTTATGGGCCTTCCAGAGTACCCAGGTAATTGTGAAATCTATGCTGAATATCCAATATTTATGCTGTGTCTCTTCAAGGGTAAAATTTCATGTTTTTTTTTTTACTTGTCTGTTTTCATTGAAAACCGTCATGTCTGCTGGATCTTTTGTTGTAAAATGTGAAAAACGTGACAAAGTCTGTGAATGTATGCCCTTTTGCCATGCGCTTGTGCTCTGGTCAAATTAATGAACCGCCTGTTCATTTCATATCGAGGTGACGATTTTTCTTTTTCTTTGCTGCAGGGAGATACATTGCAAGTGAAAGTTAACAAGTTAACATCAACGAAGACTCAACTTCCTTACTCATATTATTCACTTCCGTACTGTCGCCCTGGTAAAATACGGGATAGTGCAGAAAACCTTGGGGAAGTACTACGTGGTGACCGGATTGAAAATTCCCTCTACGTGGTCAGTTTTATGTTATAATTAACAGTTAATCGTGACATGTTTTATTTTATTGGATATCTGCTGATAGTGACTCAGTAACTTTTTGTAGTTTAAAATGCGTGAGCCACAAATGTGCAATATATTGTGTAAGCTGACACTTGATGCCAAAACTACAAAGGAGTTTAAAGAGAAGATTGATGATGAATATCGGGTGAACATGTATGGGCATGCCAATATATATTTCTCTCTGCGCGTGATTACGCTTTTGAAAATTTTTATAGAAGTTGTGTCTTCTTACAATGGTTCTACCTATTAACTCACAGGATCCTAGATAACCTTCCTCTGGTTGTTCCCCTAAAACGAATCGACCAGGATTCTACTGTTTATCAGCTTGGTTTCCACGTTGGACTCAAAGGCCAATATACGGGGGTATATTCTTGTTTCTTTAAATTTTGAGCAAAATGTCTCTTGTGAAAGTCAATTATATTCTTGCTTACTCTTTCGACATGCAGAGCAAGGAGGAGAAGTATTTCATCCACAACCATTTGGCATTTACTGTCAAGTATCATATGGATCCGCAGACAGTATCTGCCAGAATTGTCGGTTTTGAGGTTAAGCCATTCAGGTCCCACTTTTTATCCCCGGCCATTCTGTTTTTTATTACTTCTAACTTGTTAATCTTTTGGGGCATGTAGTGATGATTTTCTAAATCTGAGTGTTGATGCGCAGTGTTAAACATGAAGTTGATGGAAAATGGGATGAGAAGAAGACCCGTTTGACAACCTGTGATCCTCACACTAAGCGCGCTGTTGTCAACTCCAACACTCCTCAAGAAGTCGAAGAGAAAAAGGAAATTATATTCACATATGATGTTGAATTCCAGGTGAGGTTAAGGTGATAGCATGGCACCTGCGTACTTTTTGTTTCTAGTTTAGAATGAACTATTGCTTATTCGAGCCTAGCTTTAGTATACAAGGTAAGGCCTTTGATTGGAGTATCTCACGGTTTTCCTTCGCGGGCTGGATTTATCAGTGCTATTCTAGCTTTTATTCTATCGTCTTCTCATCATTAACTCTTCTGATATGTATCCAAGTTTTCTTCTCATATTTCTTCCACCTATAATCATTGCTACCGCTTTCAGGACATTATATTTACTTGTGTCTTGTTCTTATCACTGCTTTTATCCTTTGTTGCCTTTAGTCAAGTGACGTGAAGTGGGCTTCGCGGTGGGATACCTATCTGCTCATGACAGACGACCAAATTCACTGGTTCTCTATTGTGAACTCATTGATGATTGTTCTCTTTCTCTCGGGCATGGTGGCTATGATAATGCTTCGAACACTTTACCGTGACATATCAAAATACAATGAGCTTGAGACACAAGAGGAAGCCCAAGAAGAGACTGGTTGGAAGCTTGTCCATGGGGATGTGTTTAGACCCCCTAACCACTCGGATCTGCTATGTGTTTATGTTGGAACTGGTGTTCAATTTTTCGGGATGATATTAGTGACCATGATATTTGCCATCCTTGGTTTCCTCTCTCCTTCAAACCGAGGTTCACTGATGACAGCTATGCTTTTGCTTTGGGTCTTCATGGGGCTCTTTGCTGGTTATTCTTCTACTCGCTTGTACAAAATGTTCAAAGGATCAGAATGGAAGAAAATTGCCTTCAGGACTGCAATTATGTTCCCAGCAACTGTCTCTGCCATTTTCTTTGTATTGAACGCTCTCATATGGGGTCAAAAATCATCTGGAGCTGTGCCTTTTGGTACCATGTTCGCTTTGATCTTTTTATGGTTCGGGATCTCGGTTCCGCTTGTTTTTGTGGGTAGTTATGTTGGATTCAAGAAGCCTGCTATTGAGAGTCCCGTGAAGACGAACAAAATCCCAAGGCAGATTCCTGAGCAGGCTTGGTACATGAACCCAGCCTTCTCAGTCCTGATTGGAGGAATACTCCCATTTGGAGCCGTTTTCATTGAGCTTTTCTTTATTCTCACCTCAATCTGGTTGAATCAGTTTTACTACATCTTCGGTTTCCTCTTTTTGGTCTTCATCATCCTCATTGTCACTTGTGCAGAAATAACTGTTGTGCTTTGCTACTTCCAGTTGTGCAGTGAGGATTACCTGTGGTGGTGGCGGTCATACCTCACATCTGGATCTTCTGCGCTTTACCTCTTCCTTTATGCCACATTTTACTTCTTCACAAAGCTTGAAATCACTAAGATGGTATCTGCCATATTGTACTTTGGTTACATGCTAATAGCGTCTTATGCATTTTTTGTGCTTACTGGCACCATCGGATTCTATGCGTGCTTCTGGTTCACAAGACTTATCTACTCCTCGGTGAAAATTGATTAGTTACACCAGCTGATTCGGGTTGAATATACTTGAAGAAGGATGGAAGAAATGTTATGGAAGGTTTTGATCAGGTACTAAGGATTTGAAATTCAAGTCTCATCATGTTCAGATGTAACCTATTTTCTATACAATTTTGAACTGACGACGGCACATGTATTTTTTATTTTATTTTTATTTTGCCCTTTTCATTTCCAAGCCAAAATTCTTAATGTAGGATTCTTGGTAAGTATAGCTTGTGTTTACGGTCATTCTTGGAAGAATCAGAAGATTTCAGTGGAAGATGATGTTTTATGATTAAGTGTACCCTGATAAATGTAATATCTTCAAACCTCAATGTGTCATGCATCTTCGACTTGTCGGATGATGCCTCAATCCTGTTGGGAATGAAAAGTGAACGAAGCTTTGCTCTGACCTTAGTGTTAGCGAAAAGGGTGCCATATTTCAGACATGTTTTTAGTCCAGTGGTGGTGCACCTAAGATAAACTATTGAACGAAAGATTTGATCTTTATGCAAGCTTGTATTGTTCACTAAAATCGGGGGCTGGATTCCAGTAAGCTGGATCCGTTCATTGCCCCGCAATTACTTTTCGTGCTGCTCTCCAAGAAAGTGAAGATTAAAATATATCGCGCATTTAACCCACAACACCAGGACGCTAATTATGCGGTTAACATCGTTAAAATCCAACTTAACGACGCCGAGTTTTGTAGCACTACATGCATAAAACAAGGCGTTTTCATTCCATTTTTACGAGTCGTCTAACACTAACTAGTCCTAGACTCAAAAACTGAACAACTTCCCAGACAAAAGATTCTCTATTCAGACTCCGCAACTCCAACGGAAGCCTTTGCAACATCCTTAGCACTGGCTTCAGGATTCTTCTTGATGGGTAAAACCGAGTATCCTATGGCGGCCGTGAGAAGTAAGCCGACTGCAGTCACGGTGGCGCCGGTGCCGAAGGAAAGAACCTGTCTCCGGTTAAGAAGTCCCATGGGGCTATAACCAGGGGGACTCACTCTGTGCGTGTCCACTCTTTTCTTCCATTCTTCCTCTCTTCCACCCATTGAAAATCTCTCCCACGACCGTTTTGCCTGTTTTCCTTGTAACAAGAGAATTTAAGCACCTGATTAACTAATAAAGAAAAGGGGAAGCATTTGCCACGTTTACCAGAAAGTGCATGTGTTACCCACCCGAGGTTGCTACCCGTCACCCTCTCAGTCATTTCTATCTTCTCTCAAACTTATTTTCTTGCTTTCTTATTCGGTGGAAGAATAAATAAAATCGTAAACGCAAAGAAAATTTAGGCAATCGATCATTTTTTTATTAACAAAAAAATTGCGTTAAAAAAAAAGCCTAAAGGGAGAAACAGACTCAGTCAAACAGTAGAGTATCATCTGGCCTTTTTTCACATTTTAGACCGTTGGTCCAGTACAATGGCACTAAGGACTAAGTAGGGCATAACCCCCGAAACCTATGGCCCACACACCAGGCTTTTCTTCTGCAACTCACTCAAGTCTCAACGGCTAGTTTCCACCTTCATGGCCCTCTGCCATTGGTATAAATAATCCCAACATCTAGCCCCTAATTCAACCAAAGCCCTCATCTCATCTATCTCTGAATACCCGCAGTATCGAACATACAGGAAGAAGAAATTCGCTCCTCTGCTCCTTTTTTTCCTCTTGTCAGAATCCATGGCTGGGTCTTCAAGAGCTGCCTCGCTTTCCCTTTACCTCATATTCCTTCTCTTCGGCTTCTCTGCTGCTAAGGAAGTCTTGGTCGGAGGCAAGAGCGATGCGTGGAAGATACCATCCTCTGAATCAGACTCCCTCAACAAATGGGCCGCACGTTCTCGTTTCCAAATCGGCGATTATCTCGGTAACTACTCAACATCACACCTTAGTTTCTGCTTTCTTCATAGAATAGAATCTCCACGCGTAAAATCACTGATTCTTGTTTCTCTTTGATATTTTATTGCTCAGTCTGGAAATATGATGGTGGGAAAGACTCAGTCTTGCAAGTAAGCAGGGAAGATTATGGTAACTGCAGCATCGCTAATCCCATTAAAGAGTACAATGATGGAAACACGAAGGTGAAGCTTGACCGTCCTGGGCCATTCTACTTCATTAGTGGGGCTAATGGACACTGTGAGGAGGGCCAGAAGCTCATTGTGGTGGTTATCACTCCGAAGCGCAGGTTCACCGGTATTTCTCCGGCACCTGCTCCGGCTCCGATGGAGTTTGAAGGCCCAGCTGTAGCTCCCACTAGCAGTGCCTCAGCTTTACGAGGTGGCATTGCCGCTGTTCTGGGATTACTGACCATTTGGGCTTTCTGATGTGAACGCCTATTCTTTTTACATATCTTCTATGCATGAGATTGTCAAGAGGGGAGCGTATTCATTGTTATTATTCTTTCCTTTTTTTTGTTGTTGGGATTTTTCATATATAATATTTTTTATTCATATTCTAATGGAAGTGATGAGAAATTCTTACATAGTATGCACAAGCACAACTTTGGTGGTCTTCGCCTTTGGCACCGTCGAATTACAGGAGAAAATATAGTTGTCAACAACATAAAAATCCCGAGAGAATAATGAAACACAAAATTGAACTAATCTCCTAGATGTCACTTCAACCAAGCCCTTGTGGCATTCCTAAGCTCTGGGCAAGACTGCTCATCCTCTCCTTCATTGCCTGCAAAAAGAAAAGATCAACAAGGTCAGACTGAGTCAGAACTTTCCCGCTCCCTTTCTACAAAAACTAGGTAAGCAAAAAGGACTCAGAGATCTCTCACACCTGGACGCTTCTCTGATGTGCATCTTTATAAGCTTCAGTAACCAGAAGAGAGTTTCTGCAATAATAATAATCAGCTTGTTAGAAGGAATGCTTGCACTTCTTGGAAATGTTCATCAACAACATGCTTTTTTAAAAAACAATAGCAAAACCGAATACGTACTTCGGCTCCTAGTTCCATCGCCGCTTCTGTTATCTCAATGCGAACAGGTTGCTGGTTGCCAGAAAGAGTTGCCTACAAAGATGTCAATAGCTTTCACTTGATATCTGATTTCGCTTTTAACCAACAGTTTTTGCTCCTAATTCCCAATCAAGTTACAATACCTTTATGAGTTCATCTTCACAATAACCGTCAAATTCTGCTCTGAAAGGACAGGAGAAAACAAAAAGTCATGAAAAAATAATCAATACAGCAAAAGTGAAAATATACCATGAAAAGCTTCGTCAAATAAAAAACAAGAAAACAAAGCTCTTACACAGCAAGTTCTTTTTGAACGCGCACTGCTTCAACTTGGACTACCATTTGAGCTTTCTTAACTGTGTCATATAGATTCTGCATATTACCCAGTATCCCTGACTATATCCAGGAAACATTAGGTCAATATATCATGCAAGGCTCCAGACAGTAGACTTCACCAATAGAATTTCATTAGATTCATCATCACTCTCACATGACTTCTCTAGTTCATACTTCAACTACAGAGATAGGTAGCATGAATCCTATTGAAACAAACCCCAAATCTCTAAATTAAGAAAATTTAACTATATAAAATCACTAGAATAACAATCTCATCATTTAATACTCAATTAACACTCATCTTTATTTGTCTCTCCTCATCCATGACCTTCAACTTTCACATATTTCGCACACTTATAAGCTTAAATATTGAATTGATACTCATAGCGGCTAGCACCACCAGTTCAATATCAACGTTTATCTAGATTTACCAGACTTCTCTCCAAAAAAATATTCTAACGTATACGAAAACTTCAAAATCAAATAATAGAAATATCAAAAACTGTAAGACTTGACAGTGATGAATGGAGGGATGGAATTCAATCTTCAAGCTGCTTTTCATTCATATAAGTAAAAGATTGCAAGTACTGATTTGTTGGATTAACACAAGTGATGCCACTCTTATCACCTTCTTTGACTTAAAATCGATGTTTTAGAAGAGAGGAAGGTGAGTAGAAGTCAAAGTAATCATAACAAGCCAAAGGGTGTGGGAGATGGAAAATTTTGAAGGCTATTGACGAATAGATTAGTGAGAGAAGATGGAGTGAAGAAATGGAATTTGACAAAAAAGGGTATTTTATTATTTGAAATAGGTAAAAATTCAAAACTTTCACAGCCAGTTCTAAGAAATAAAAGAGGAGAGTTTTGATCGGGCCTTGACAAATTATGTAAAACCTCGTCGAATTATACACATCATGCATTGCCCTAATAGTAAAGTAGTCCCCTTGTATGGGGGACTGGGGGAGGTTGTCAGTTCAATCCCATAGGGCTGGTTTAGCCCCCTTTCAATTCAAAACAAAAAAACAAAAGAAATTGCCAAATCTTTTATGATATAGATAACGTTGTTGTAGTCAAAATTTCTAAATTTAGATGATAAGGGACTCATTCTAAAGAGGCTAATAGATCAGGGATCAAATGCCTCTTTTTTAAGAATAGGAGAATCATTTCGATTGGAAAAAACACCAAATTTTGGGGTGTTCATTTGAACACCAAACCAAACACATGCACACAATTTTGCAGCAGACTATATATGTAACTTCCATTTGTACTTTCTCTCACAATTCTAGTTATTTTAATGTCTTTTGGGTCAACAGAGTTGTGTCTTAGAGATAGTATATGTGTGCTCTGTGTGTTGAGCACACGATAAAATCAAGCAAGACTGGATTTTTTTTTTTTAGTTTTTGGTGTGTGTGTGTGTTTTTTTTTTTTTTTTTTTTTTTGGGGGGGGGGGGGCACTAAGATGAAATACTTAAGATATAGGGAAGGGTCAGCAAGGATTTAACTTGACCTTTGAGGCTGCGTCGTCACCCTTTTTGTCGTTGTCCTTGTTCCCTCCAAATAAGCCATATACTTGGACAGATCGCAAGGTCTTCCCAGTCTTCTTTCTAGGCCATGATACAACTGGGTGACTTTGAGGATTGGCATATGAGCTTACCTCACCTAAATGAAGCATGAAATTGTAATTACACCATCACCTCCATATATGGATAACAAGACAGGAAAAAGGAAATGGAGTACAAAAGAATTCCTAAGCTAATTGGTAAGCAGTAAAGTAAATGAAATACGAACTTGAAGATTAGGAACTTCCACAGAGTTACAAGGAAAAAAGAACCAAAATATGAGCAAGCCGGGTCGGCTAGGAATTGTGCTCTGACTAAAAAAGCAAGGTTTGAACCTTAGAAAACAATACATAGTTTAGTAAAAAGACTACGGAAGACTATCTAATTTAAGTCCCCTCTTTTACTGATACTCACCCTACATATTCATTCATCATTCAGCCACCATAACAATAACCTTCACATAAAGGCATGGTTCCTCATCAATTAAGGGGCCTTGAGTGCAAATTAACAATGAAAAGTGGATGGGAACAAAAGCTAAAGCAGGAAATAGTTACTACTTTCCCGTTCAACTACGGAAGGAAAGAGGCTTACAGGTTTAAAATCAGTAAATCACATGGTAAAAGAATTTACCAAGTAAATGCACAACTTGGAAAAAACCTGGTTATCAAAGTAGTGATAGCAGAAGACCACCAAACCATACAGATAGATTTGACACTGTGTGTAGACTAGAAGGATATTTTAAAAGAAAACCGATCAAGCACAAACTTCTAGCATTAGCAAAGGAGAACAGCAATGAGCAAAGCATAAAAACTTAAAAAGACTCAGTTATGGAGGGGCCTTCCAGTCCAAGTTCACGGCAAACCCCCAAAACTTGTTTTTATCATAAAGCAGATGCCTTATCCCACCTTACCGGTATCTGGAAGGAAAACTCAAAACAAACAATCGATGAGCTTAGAACGCATTTGGAAGCCTCGCTAACTCAAACATGAACCAAAACAAAATCAAGAAAGATCAGTATTTTGTTTAAAAATAAAAAATAAAAAAATTGGGTGGGGATAAATAAAAAGGCATCTTTAATTATTTTTTCAATTAGCAAATTAAATCCTTCCAAGTTTAAGGCGATAATATCCACCCCCAATGAATAGAATGATTTTTACCAAAAAGCTCCTAAAATAGCTTTGATTGTTAAACTCCATAAGGGAGGAGGGGGGCAAGCATATAACGAAAAACTTTCTCCATGAAATCCATGCATTCTGACAAAGTTTCACGAGACGCACTTAATGATCATCAAAGGCTAAGCACATAGATTTCCATATTTATACGAAGCATATGCCATTAATATATTGAACCCAGTAGATGAAACTTAAGAGATGACCAATAACAACATATACAGGACCAGACGACACCAGATTCAGAAATTCTGCACAGCTAGAACGAAGATATGGAGGTAGCCGCTAAGCAGAAAAATACTCCAAAAGCATGAAAACGAAGAAGAAAATAGGTAGAGAGTAAGAGCTTACAGAAGGAGAGCGAATTTACAGGTAGCTTGAGCGGGCAGCAGCTTGTTACCTGTGAAGCATAAGCTGTTGGGGCAGCCATTTTTGTAGCCTTGAATTGAATTGAATGGAGATGGAAATGACGGTGCCCGTAAATTAATCTAAACTTTATTTATTTGTGTCAGTCAAACCGGAGGAGGGTCAAGTTGACTTTACCGGATAATTGAGGGAAATCAGGCAATTACTTAGATTTTTTTTGGATGAAATCATAGTATTTTAAAAAAACACACTTTTTACATGATCGCAAAGTTTTTTAACTTGTATGAAATGTGTCCTAAGTAAAAAAATTTAAAATTAAATCAAGTTCTATTTTTTAAAAGTACAACAGATATTTGTGTGATTTTAACGGAAATTTTAATTTATTCTAATTTTTTCAATAATTCTCTAGAAACTTAAACTCTATATTTTGAAAATATTCATCCATACTAACCGGGATTGGATTGGGGGAAAAGTCTCCCACTAAAAAATTAATTGATGAGAATGACATAAATCCACTCCATTGTTACAAAATTCTTAGAGTAATAATACTTTTTTGTTACAAAAATTTAACATGTCCCCTTATCAGTTAAATCTGCTCATAAATTAAATTTCCAAAGGAGGATTTTTCCTAAATGTTACCAAAAAAATATCCATCGATATTTAACAACTTTATTACTTATTTATATCAATAAAAATATTTCTTTTTTGTTGGCCAAAATATAAAACCAATTTTTTATTTAAAATGTGGCTTCTGGTTTCCATTATCAATTTAAACTTTTATTATTAAGAAACATTCACATAACAAAATTTGATTGGAGAATTAAACCCAATGTATATAAGCAAATAGTCATATGTCTTTAAAAAATATACAATTTTCTCATTATTAAACTTAAAAAAGTATTGCTGAATTAAATTTCAACATTAATATTTTTTTTAAAATTCATAATCAAGAAATGGAGAAACCAAGTTACAGATGATAATAACACTCTGGTCCTATTTATAAGTCTTTTTTGATCAAATCAATGAGATTGTGACAATTTTGCCTATATTAATTATACCAATAAAAATAGAGAGAAAAGAAAGAGTTGAAAGATACTCAATCATAAATAAGGGTAAAGTTAGAAATTCACCCCATAATCATTGAGCTAACTAACTCTCCTTGGTATGTATGATTTGATCAAAAGAAACTTATAAATACAACCAGAGTAATACATTGAAAAGGGACATGTTTGAGTTGGCTTTGCAAACACATTCACGAAACTCGAAACAAAACTTTTTTCACAAACTTAAACTTATTATACAACTTATAATGTAAATCAAATTAGAAAAATACCCCTAACCCAAATAAGCTTATCAATTTCCCTCCTCTTCCCCGTATTAGTTATTGCTTCACACAGTGCTCCCAACCCATTTGCAAAAAGTTGGACAAGCACCGTGACAGGGCCACAAGTTTTGAATTTTGATCGTTGTAGGCCTTCACCATTCTCCAACCTAAACGTTGAAGACTAGACAGCATTCATATAATCTAACCACACCTCAAAATCAGGACATCAACATGATCATCTAACATTAGAGCACATAAGTGGTTTAATGTACCAACACAGCACAAAAGCATAGTAACCACAGTCACGTGCTGCAACTATAGCTCTCACATAATTTAACTATAAGATTACAGCCTACTACAGAAAACTGTAGCAAGATTTAAATAAAGCATGCCTCCTCCCTAGTGGTGAACTTGGGGGAGCAAACTTGTGAAAACATGTCGATACGCCCCTTCTTTCTACGGCCGCTTCAGAGAAATAAGACGCCATTGAGCCACGAAAAGATGAGATCCAAAAGCAAGGAAAAGCAACAAGGCCACCGCAATATTGCCCCTAGTCAGTTGCTTAGGGATGATTGCCAGCATAGCTTCATTTTGTTCGTCCAAACTGTGAAGATTTATTAATTCCCAGCAAAAATTAAATTCAAGCAGCAAAAGAAGCATGTAATTGATCAAATTGGGCCTTCAATAGCATAAAACTACAAACTTCATAAACTTGTGAGCATGTCCTTATGCTTTGATCATCAATTTGAGCATGCCCCAAACAAAAAAGAAAAAACTGGACAGCCCTAAGTCCGTAACAGCAAATGAAACAACCTAATATAGGCATACATTGGTAAATTATCTTTAGTTATGCGTCCCATAATTATAATAAGCCATTGTAGCAGTTAATGGCTTGATACAGTGCACACGGGATGCACCACATGAAAAATGTTGATGCGGGTTTGCTTCTCTCTGAGGCTGTACTTTTTCCTCCCTCCCCTTATTCAAGCTTTTTTCTCTATATTTCCTCCGTAGAGAGTTTCTACTTTTTCCTCCCTCCCCTTATCCAAGATTGTAATTCTTTCAAGAAGGTTAAGTTCCAGACAGGGAACTTGTTTTTATCTTTAGAATTTGTACAGGTTCTTTATCATGAAGTGACTGATTGATAGCTTAGAAGTCTCTTCCATACCATGTTACTAAGGGAAAAATAATCTTTGTATTGTATTCTACTCTCTCCGGTCTTTAATATAAAACATATTTGGAGAGTTGATCTTGGTCCTAAATATAAGACAAAGTTTTCATATCTGTCAATCTTTTCCTAATTACCCCTAATGCTCCTTCAACAATATTCAAGGAGAAGATGGAATAAGAGAATTAAGGAAAATGACTAGGGTGTTTTAAAAAATACATGTCATATTAATTAACACAACTAACTTCCTTAATCCAATCAAATTAGGTAAATATATCTTTTATTAAGGACCAGAGAAGTAGTTTCTTCTATTTCAATTTTAAATTTTTACATCTAGCAGGAAGCAGGCAACTTCCAAACATACTAGCATTTAAGAGATAAGAGGTGTCAGTAAAGATAAAACACAGATGAAGAAAATTAACACAGATCAAACTTGATTACTATATGGAAAGACATAAAAATTGGGAGATCAAATTTGAAAGCCTAAGAGCAAACCATAAGAAACTCTACCAGAATTCAAGAGAATCAGTTCAGAGGTTATTGATCGTCATCATCTGAAATGTCTACTGGTATTGGTCCCTTAATACCACCAGCATTGGTACCAAGAATCTCTCGGGCTGCTTTCTCAAGAAACTCTTTGGCAGCAGCTTGAACAGACTGTTTTTCAGATTCATACTTCCTCTTTTGACCAATCCTCTCCTGATTATTCATCATTGGCCTCTCCCCTCTCCTTAAACTCCTCATATTTTGCCTCTGCTCTGCAAGAAATAAAGAGATTCCTATAAATATCAGCTCAAATTAGATGAGACACAAATGACCTTTGAAAAAAAGACTTGATAGCACACCTGGAGTAAGATCAGGCAGAGAGTGCTCAATAAAACGGGTGGCTGCCTGACGATTCAAGGTAGTAGAAGGTCGCAGTGGAGCTTCACAATCAACAATGAAATTATCCATCTAAATTCCACAAGATAAAAGCAGGGCAGAGAACAGTGCTGATGCAAACTCGAACTCTTCCAATAAAGTAGAAGGTCTAATGCATAACTTGCTTTGCATTACAAAATTCCACCATGTTTCATTTTTATTTTGAAGTGAAATCTCAACACACATGACAATAAACAATAATTGTACCTTTACTCAAATCTTCAATTCGATTTAGTTTGTCTTCGTATAAGCTTAATCTGTCCTGAGAAACAAAGTTATTTACTTTAAGCAAGCTGAAATCATAAAGGCTGAACGATATCATAAATACACTTCCAAAACATGATTTAATTATCAATGGCTATATCCACAACAAAATAAGCAAGTAATAATGAGCGCTAGTCATAGTTATTAATGACACACCGTGGTGCATGGCATGACGATGCAGCCAATTGTCAATCTTTGCGCAAGCCAAAATAATCAAATGCAAAAGGCACCTTTAAAGTGCTAGACATCTAAAACACCTTAAGTAAGAGACACTAAAGAGATGCATACCCATGTGAAATAAGGCTATGAAATAAGGGGGAAAATATGTTAAACAAAAAATAAATAAAGGCCATTGTATAAGAGGAAGAGGTAGTGAATGAGTTGTGATCCTTAATTTTGCACCGTGCACATTCTTCTTTCATCTATCCAGATCCCAACAACAGAAACAAACTAAGGAGAACAGAGAGATTTGGTGAATAAGTTATGAGCCTTGGATGCTTGAAGTTCCATCCCCAATGTTCATTTTTCTTCCTCTCTCTAATCCGGCTGGTTCCTAATATCTTTCCTTTGACGCATATGTTCACAAAATCATAAAAACTAATAGCCTCAAAAAATCTTTTAAAGGTGAAACAAGATTTTATTTCTTATGGCATTGCACAGGAAGATTTTTTGTTTTCAATATATATAAAGTAGTGCTAAAAGAGTTATAGAAAGTATCGTAAACTAGTAGGTCATAAAATTTTTATGGACAAAATGAATATGTAAATGAAATGCATAAATTCCAAGGATGAAAGAAATGAATTGAATATTGATAAAAACCAAAATTTAATATCAATAATGCAAATCCAAAGTTCTGTATTATAGTAAAGAAACATACCAAGATAAGACAAAGTCGAGAACATATTACCAAAGCATACTTCACAAATTAAAACGTAAAATAGCTGTAACAAATTCAATCATTGTAGCGCTGTTAAAGGCAATGTCGCAGTAATTACTTTCCTGTTATATAGAAAAGGTAACATAAAAATAGGGTGAAAAAGTGACATAAAAGGCTGGGTTAGACTTTCCCTTTGAGTTTTATAGTTTCTTATTTTATCTTATCCTTAATTCATATTTCTTGGCTTGGGCTTTATGAACCGGTTTATTCAAATTAGTAAAGCACTTAAAGCAAGTTTTTCACAAAGGAAAAGGTACACATGCCTCATGGCATCCCACTGAATGCATCGTGTCTCATAATGTGAAAGGTGTCGACTAAAATTGAACCTCGTCTTTGCACTGCACCGAGCACCTACTATAACAGAGGCATGGCGTGTGAAGCCATTGCAATGGTCAATGGCACATGAGGCATACCACGTGGAAAATTTAACACATAATTTGGGGGATTTCATAGGTCCATTTCACCTTTGAACCAATCCCTCAAGGAAACCAGTGGAGTTCTCAACTCCCAACAATTCCTCATTCCTTTATCAATCTTTGCTTCAATCATCTCTTTCATTCTTTTATCTCTGTAATTTCTCTAATTCTTCAGCCATTCCTCTCTGTCTTATATCTATTATGCTTTCTGTTTGAATGACATGCATGAAAGCCCCCAAAAAAAAAAGTGCACCACAACTATGGCGGTAACATAACATGCATCAAAACTCACAATGGAATGGTATCCCGTGATCACAGGCACAGAAGTGGTAACAATTAAATAAGCATGGAACTAGAACAAGCCATTTGTTGAAATCCATAAGCAAGGTACTTACTAACTCCGACTTGACAGAATGATCATCTGGATGAACCCCGCTACACCTCAACTTCACTGGAGAGAAAAGACAGGGTGAAATCAACAACAGTAATAAGAGTATACATCAATTCAGGTAAAATCATGCTTGAAGTTTTAATTTGATAAAACTTAATTTAGAAAAAGAAAAAATCGTTCTGGTGCTCAAAACTTCACTTACAAGTATAAAGGGTCGAAGTGATTTTAGCGAGCAAGAACAGGGATTGAGCCCTTTGAAGAGGTGGCATCTGGGCGAGAACTTCAGGGTCTGAAAGAGACAAAAATTCGTGCAAGTGAGACTGCACTTCTTCTACGTTGGCCAAAGTCTGGTTTACAGCATCCATCACCGATTCTGGCACAGCACTGCCGTCCCTTTCAACTCCTTTCATGGTCTCTCTATGGGTATTAGTTTCAGAGAGGCACATTCACTGAAGAGGAGGGATGCGAAAGCAGATAAATTCTGGAGCGTTAAAGAGAAAGAAAATAGAAACAGTTTCTGTGGCCTCTTCTCTAGGGCTTTCAAGATTCGAACAGAAACTCACTGCTGCCGTGACGCCAAGTTTGCTTCTCTTCTTGCTCTTGTTACGTGTCTCCGTCGAAAATACCGCTGACTGCTGAGGTTGTGGTTCAGAGTTTGGTTTGCTGAGTGGTCACTGCGTATGTATTTCCAGCTATGCCTAGGTTAGTTTGGATTTAGCTTTTAAATAATAGTTTCTGGAGTTTATGAGTTAAAAATAATTTTTGGAGAATAGTTTTAGGATTTATAAAGTAAAAATGGTTTTTGGATATTATTTGAATATTGTTATTAAATAATTTTTTTAAGGTCAAATTTACTAAAAAGGCCATTAACTTTTCATATAATTGCATATAAAAGATAAGGTTGTATTTTAAATATTATATTTTATAATAAATACATAAATTTAGGTACAAAATTAAAATATTTATTGGTATTACTAGTACTGAAAAAAAAAACTTCACAATCTTACAAATTTATTTTAGGATATTAAAAAAATATTTTAGGTAATAACTGATCTTGAAAAAATATTTCAGGATACTGTACTAAAAAGATACATAAGGATATTGAAAAAATACTTCATAATCTTGAAAATTTATTTTAGGATATTGAAAAAATATTTTAGGGTAATGACTTGTCTTGAAAAAATATTTCATAGTACTAAAAAGATATCTTAAGGATACTAAAAAAATACTTTATGATCTTAAAAATTTATTTTAAGAGATTAAAAAAATAATTCAAGGTAACGACCAATCTTGAAAAATAAGTTTTAGAGTACTGAAGGGTACTAAAAAGTATTTAAGGATATTGATTGGTACTAAAAAAATACTGATAATGGTAGAGAAGAGAGAAAAATCTAGAAAAAAAATAGTTTTTTTTTAAAACCTAAGTTTTAATGCAAAATAACTAATAGCTTCTAAACAATTTTAAAGTGTTTGGTAAAATTTGCTAAAACTTAGGTTTAAAAGTTTTTTTTTTTTTTACAACTTAGGTTTAAAAGTTATTCAAACAGTTTTTTTTTTTTTTTGATATAAAGGATGGCTAGAAGCCAAAATAAAAGGGAGAAATTACAATAAGGGGAAATTAATCCCAAACACTTTTGATTTATTCAAGTTTTCAAATATGAGGGACAAATTTTCATAATGGAAGAGCTAGAAATGCCCATCTTAGCAAGGGCGTCCGCTACTCGATTCGAATCCGTGGAATAGAAATGATCTTCACACTTGCAGGTTGTTCCTCATTAATTCCTTAATTTTGGACATCTGCAAGCTGCCCAAAGAGTTACTTTCATCCAGGATCAGCTTAACGACTTCAAGAGCTCAAACAGTTCTTTTTTTTTTTTTTTTTTTTTTTTTTTTTTGATATAAAGGATGGCTAGAAGCCAAAATAAAAGGAGAAATTACAATAAGGGAAATTAATCCCAAACACTTTTGATTTATTCAAGTTTTCAAATATGAGGGACAAATTTTCATAATGGAAGAGCTAGAAATGCCCATCTTAGCAAGGGCGTCCGCTACTCGATTCGAATCCCGTGGAATAGAAATGATCTTCACTTGCCGGTTGTTCCTCATTAATTCCTTAATTTTGGACATCTGCAAGCTGCCCAAAGAGTTACTTTCATCCAGGATCAGCTTAACGACTTCAAGAGCATCGGACTCAATAATTAACCTCCTAAGGCCCATATCCCAAGCTATTTGAATAGCTTCAAGTATGGCACGTTCTTCGGCAGCAAAAGGTTGGCAAATCCCAATTTCCTGAGTAAAACCCATTATCCAGTTTCCCATGGAGTCTCTAAGCACGCCGCCACAGCCGGATTTAGATGAGTTCAACATAGTGGCTCCATCAACATTGAGTTTTAGCCATCCTTCAGGAGGTTTTCCCCAAACTGAAGAGTGTAAAATAGCCCCATTATCACCGGCTGATACACTAGCAGGCTCAGAAGAAAAGTTAGGCCAGATCATGGAAATACACAGAGCAGGATACTTTGGCTTAACGAAGCTCTGAACAAACAGGTGGCAATTTCTCCAATCCCAGAGCTTCCAAATAGTAACACCAAAGATTATATTCCAGCGTTCACCTCCCCTCTTACCAAGATTGCGAGTTAAATTCATCTTTAGCCACTCATTTAAATCTGCAGAAAAGAAGGAAGATTTATACCTGGAAAGCAGCATATCCAGCCATAGATTTTTGGCATAGGAACAGTCCCTTAAGATGTGAAGGGAGCTTTCCAAATCAGATTTGCAGAAGTCACAAAGAGCTGAAGCTTGGGACTATGAACTTCTCCATAAATTAGTAGGGAGCTTATTGAGGGCAACTTTCCACATGAAGACCCTAATCCTCTCAATACCCCCCCACTTCCAGATAATCTTGAAGATACCGTTTCGCAGATGGGGAGGGTTAGGATTAACAAGATGATAGGCACTCTTTAGAGTGAAGTTACCACAACCAAATCCCCCCCAAGTCATAATATCAGAACCGGCATAAGCATTGGGGGGTAACACAGGGGTTAATCGGTTAATACCGTCAGAATTGATAATAGAGGATAATCTAGCCAGGTCCCATGTACCAGCCATGGCCCAATCTGCTACAACAGAATTAATCTCCTCCTCAGACAGATGCCGGAGGCTATAATCTTTTAAACAAACACCAATATCAACCCAACATTCAATAAAGAAGTGGATAGAATGGCCATCTCTAATTTGCCATCTAGTACCATTATCAACAATATCACTGTGAGAACAAATAAATTTCCAGAGCTTAGAGTCTCCCTGTCTAGTGCTAAGCAGAAAGTCATCATCCCTAAACATATATTTATGGCATAAAATATCATACCATAAACCAGTAGCACCGAGGGTCATTTTCCAAGCCAGCTTTGCACCACAAGCCTGGTTCAAAACAAATAAGCTTTTAATTCCCAAACCCCCATACTCCTTAAGTCTGGTGATTTGATCCCACCCGACGGGTGAAAGCGTCTAGAAGCGTCATCATGCCCCCAAATGAAGTTGCGTTGAAGTCTTTCAACCTCCTCACAAACACTTTTAGGAATCCGTGCTACTTGCATGGGATATAAGGGAATGGCACTAATCACCGATTTAGCAAGGGTGATTCTGCCTGCGGTGGAGAGGCACTTAGATTTCCAAGCCGCCAAAGCTGATCTGACTCTATCAATAATATACTGAAAATCAACCTTTCTCCGCCTACTATGAGAAAGAGGGAAGCCAAGATAATTACCAATGTCACAAGAAATATGCAATTGAGAAATAGTAGCAATTCTTCTTTTGATACTCGAAGGAACTCTTGGGGAGAAAAAAAGAGAAGACTTAGACAAGTTTATTTTCCCACCAGAGGCAGCCATAAAATCATTCAAGCATCTTAGCTTACAATCAGCCTGGCTTTCAGACGCAACTCCAAAGAGAAGTAAATCATCCGCGAACATTAAATGGGAAACAGAGGGGCCAGACTTAGAGACATACAAAGGTTTCCAAAAACCAGCTTCAACCGAGTCACATATCACATGGGAAAGCCTATCCATGCAAAGAACAAACAACACGGGTGATATAGGGTCCCCTTGGCGGAGGCCTCTCACGGGAGTGAAAAACTCAGTTTGCTCTCCATTCCACAATACATTATAGGAAACAGAGGACACACAATTAATAATCAGAGACACCAAGTTGGAATCTAAACCAACATCCATAAGAACTCGTTCAAGAAATCCCCAATTAATTCTATCGAAAGCCTTTTCAAAATCAATTTTCATAGCCATAAGACCTTTCCTACTCCGCGTTTTGTTCATAGTATGAAGAATAATTCTTGACCCACTATGATATTATCATGAATTTGCCTCCCTTTTATGAAGCTAGATTGAAAGGGGGAAATTAGGTCGTTCATAACTCCTCTCAGTCTAGTTGCAATTAATTTGGTAAGGCATTTATAATGAACCATACAAAGAGAAATAGGTATGAAATTAGAAACTAGCTCAACATGATCCTTTTTAGGAATTAAGGCAATCAAGGTTTTATTGGAAGCTGCAAGGGAGAGATTACCTTGGAAAGCATCCTTCACAAATTAGGACCCACAGTATTCCAATTATTCTTGTAGAAGATTGGAGGGAATCCATCGCACCCAGGAGCCTTATAATTGCCCATAGCGAACATGGCAAACTTAATTTCCTCATCAGAAGGGGGCCTCCCAATTCATGGTCACAAAAAAAAAAAAACAACCTAATAGTAATTGTCCCCTACAGATGGGCCTTTGGCCTAAATATGTTCGTTTAACAAACATGCATTTAATGGGCCGTTAGAATTTTTTCTTGGGAAAATCACTTTCTTTTTACAGAAAAAAGGCCTCAAGATTCTGACAATCCCAGAAAAGGTCCCTGCTGGGATTGTCAGAATCTATGTGAGTTGTTAACGGGGTACTGATATAGTTGTTAACGGGCTGATTTAGTTGTTAGCAAATTGTTGTTAATGGTACTGATTTAGTGGTTAATGACCTACCGTTAACAAGTATATCAGCCCCGTTAACAACTCACGTAAGATTCTGAAAATCCCAGAAAAGGCCTTAGGGCCTTTTCTCAAATTGTCAGAATCTTGGGGCCTTTTTTTATTTTATTTTTTCTGTTAAAAGGCCCCCTAAAGTGATTTTCCCTTTTTCCTTTTGGAATACAACGGAGTTTGTTTGATTGAGTCTCTGTACTCTTTTTTTTTTTTTTTCGCCATGAGTCTCTCGAACTCACAAATATCATATGGATTAATTAAAATAAAAATTATTATATGGATAATTAACGAAGTTGTTGGGAAAAAAATTAACAGAAGCTGATATTTGTCGTGATATCTTGATAGATATTTTACTATCAAAATATTATAATATAAAAATATATATTTATCAAAGTATTTGTTATTTCAAGAGGGAGGATATGAGTAAATTTTATAGAAATAGTATTATTATCCTAATAATTAAATTTTGGATAATTATATAAAATAAATATAAATTTGTTTATAGATAGTTTATAATATTCCTAGAATCTGCACTTATTTAATAATAATACATGAACTTATTACTTTTTATTTTCATCATAATTGACATCAATACCCAAATCAAAAGGTATTAAAATCTGTTTCTTGTGGAGAGAATATTTCCACAAGCACAATGAGCATATTCATATTCAATCCAGCATGAAGACCTACTCAGCACTAATGAAGCGTACATACTGAGATCCACACAATTATCAATTATAAAACACTAAACCTCTAAGCCACTCAGTTATTGGTCCACTTGGCCTGCCAACTATGTGTTTTATAACATAGTTATTGGTCCACTAAACCTCAATCAATCAATCATCAATTATCATCAATAAGAAATTCGTCATCAATTATCATCAATTAAATGACGTATTTATTGTGATTACCATTATGCTGACTTTTTCTATACATCATAATAATAATAGAAATTCGTCATCAATTCGAAATTTTCACCAAGAAAAAAATTAATGACGAATTTATTGTGATTACCATTCTGCTAGCTTTTTCTATTCAATTTCGGCGCCAATCTACTGCTACTCTCCTGACTGTATTCCTTTTCCCACCAAAATTATTGTTTATATAATAAAATTCTGGTCATGAAGCAACAGATCATACAAGGACTCTGCAATACCGTTTTTGGGCCAAAGATATCTCCCACAACATTTTGCAGAAGCATCCTTACATAAGCAAATACAATTTCAATTCTTTGAAACATGATCCTATATTTTCCTAAAGTGCATGAACATCCTATTTTATATGTGTCAGGATATGAATAAGACTTTCTTCTCTGATGTCAACGATACCAAGGACACATGGTCAATTGTCGCTAAAGTTCTGCGGAAGTGGAGTGTCAAAAGAAAGGTTGCGCCGTATGCAGTGTGGAAAGTTAGCATGTTATTGGCTGATGAAAAGGTATGTCTCTATATATACTTCACCCATGTGTCATTCAACATTCATCTACCATCTTCCGATTTTAGTAGAGTCTCCAATGACGGTTTTTTAAACTATATTTTTTGTTAGGGTTCAAGAAGCGAGGTTTCTGCTACTCACAAAAATCTCATTGGCAAATTGAAAGACGAACCTAGAGAAGGAATGGTTTACAACTTCCAGAATTTTCAGGTTCTGGAAAATGATGATAAATATAGAATTACCACAGGTCCGTGGAAATTAAACTTCCACCCCCATACGTATATTGAACAATCTGACGAGCTCATCTTGGGTGAGACATATAATTTCAGCAATATTGCAGACATACAACAAGGCAATGTCAGTGACGAAGGTTTAATAGGTGCGCCTAGTATATGTTAATAATGTTGACATTTATTATAAATATGTCATTTGTAAACAATTAAGTAAGTTGAAAGGAATGATTTGCAGATGTCATTGGCTTTTTGCAAGCTTTTGGACGTTTGCAGGATCAAAGAAGGGAGTGTGATATAATCAAGAGAATAAATTTCACTATTGCTGATCAAAGGTAAAATACCACCTCATTATTCTGTTTTCGTTTAATGTACAGATTTCTAATTTTATTTATGACATATGTTTTTCCTATAATTATTTAAGTGAAAACACTATAAATGTTGCTCTTTGGGGTGATTGCGCTGAATAAACTTTTGGAAAGAAGCATGAGGATATGGAACCTCCAATTACTTAGACGATGGAGATGCTAGTCTTGAATGTCAATTCTGTGGTTCACATATGTGGTTTGCAGAGAGACTGAAAGGTCTCAAGAAAAATTTAGTTGCGCAGTTTGGCATTTGCTGTTGTAAAGGAAAGATTATCGTTCCTTTGTTGAAAAGGCCTCCTGAAGAGCTTGAACAACTCTTTTTCAACAAAGATTCATCACATTCAAAAAACTTCTTAAGAAATATTCGTTTGTACAACAACATGTTTTCATTCACCTCTATGGGTGGCAGAATTGCCCATGAGATCAACTCTAAGGGAGGAGGCCCTTATTCATTTGTCCTTTCAGGTCAAAACCACCATTTGATTGGTAGTTTATTGCCTCCTCAAGGAAATCCTCCGTTTACGCCCAACTATATATTTACGACACTGAAAATGAAGTATCAAATCGAATTTTGACCGTGAGGTTAGTGTTTTTTAAATATATTTATCCGTTGTACATATTTCTTTAAGAAATACAACACCAGATTTAATATTTTGTACATTCTAATTTTTCCTAGCAGTCATGTTGGTGGCGGACATTTGGATCAAAGTATTGTTGAAATGTTAAAAGAATGCCTGGATAAACACAACTGTGTGGTCAAACATTATAGGAACGCTGCAGAAATCATTAAGCAGAATGTCATATCTGATGTTAGTATAAGGCTAATCAGAAGTAGCAACGTAACTGGCCAATCTAAGCAATATAATATGCCCACAACTTTTGAGCTTGCAGCTCTAATTGTAGGTAACTTTGATAATTCATATACAAAAAGGGACATCATTGTCAAACGACAAAGTGGAAGTTTACAAAGAATCGATGAGCTACATATGGCATATCTCCCATTGCAGTATCCGTTGCTTTTCCCATATGGAGACAACGGTTATGACTCGTCAAATGAACATGCTCAAGAGTCACTATCAACCACAAAAAAGAAGAAGAAGCTAACACCAAGGGAGTACATGGCATTCTGTTTAATGAGGAGGAAGTCTGAAAGGTCAGTCATATTGCATGGAAAAAAATTACTGCAGCAGTTCATTATAGACGGATACTCAATGGCTGAAAGCGATAGGCTTGATTACATTAGAAAGCATCAAAAGGATTTAAGGGTTGATCTTTACAGTGGACTAACAGATGCAGTTACCAGAGGAGAGACGGACCCTTCATCGACAGGACGACGAGTTATTTTACCGTCTTCTTTCACTGGTGGCGCACAATACATGATTCAAAACTATCAAGATGCTATGGCCATTTGTGTTTGGGTTGGTTATCCAGATATATTTCTGACCTTCACATGCAACCCAATGTGGCCTAAGATTACTCGTCATTGTGAGAAAGACGGTTTAAAACCCTGTGACAAACCAGAAATATTGAGTAGGGTATTCCACATGAAGTTTGACAAATTAATGAGGATTTTGAAGGATGAGAAGATACTCGGCTCCATCAAAGGGTATCCTTTTACTATTATTTGAACAAGATTAAATAATCATTGTAAAGTAATTCAATATTTTTTTGTCATTGATAATCAACTTTCGGATTTATATAATTTACAGAATCTACGCATATCGATCATTAAATGTTTGTTGTATTTTTCTAAAAAAATTACTTTAAATTATCTAGATCTAACATTTTAATAGTCAATATAGTTCTAAGATTGTTTAAATATCGATGTTTACTTTTAAACATTTTAACTAAATTTATGCCTTTGAAAAATGCAGATGTATACACTGTTGAGTTTCAAAAGAGAGGGCTTCCACATGCACATATCATACTATGGTTGTTTGTGTAACATCCCATTTGAAAACAGTGGATTTTTTTTTTTTAAACGTTCCCAAATATTTCAAGCAGAGTAGTCAGAGTAGAGCATTGGAGCGAGTGAGTAACTGATTCGTAACAAACATCAACCATAGTGTAACATTGTAATGATTACGTAGTCCTAGAGTTTGAAATTGGATAAGCGAAAGCGGTAAAGATAGATAAGTCTCGGGCCGCACGTCTCGCTTTGCTTGCCTCGATCTTTGATCCGTATTCCTCCGGATCGATGCTATAGCTGAGATTCAATTCACCGCATTGAATCTCGTGTAACGTTAATCTCAAACCCAAACAATAAGTATACGGATAATGATATATTCTAGACAATACAACAATATATCACTACATAAGCATACGCGAGATGCATGATCATTATGCCGACAGAACATAAGCATTACGCAGTATGTAAAGCCCCACAATGTAAAATAACAATAACAGCTTGCACTATTCACGGTGCCACGATACCACTCGTGTTCTCGGCGCTAGAAAAACATACGGCGTTATCATGACTATAACCCGTGTAAAACTGTCTGTATATCGGTCTACGAACGTATCTATCACATATATGCATTTAAGCAGCACAAGATTAGTGTTACAGTACGCGTCCGTACCTTCGTTGACGACGTTAGGTACTTCTGGCGGAAAAACGTACTTTTTACGGAAAAACGTGAAATGTTCACTAGCGGCACGTCGGGCAGCGTAACGGCAGCAAATCAAAGTTTCTGATGCCCTATCATAGTAATATCACTTTCATTAGTGATTTGACATCATAACGGCATTTTAGGTAAAAATTACCATTTTGCCCTTCTACCCCTAATTTGGCGGAATTTCGCGAACTTCGTTACTTTGACCGTATTCCATTTCAAAATTATCCCCACTATGTTTTTACCTCGTCGGGCATCTTTCAATGCAATGAGGCATAAAAACAAACATAGGAACAAATTCGAAACTTCCTAAATCAAAACAACGGTTCTACTATAACTACCGAAAGAACTACGGAAACTAAAAACTAATGACAGAAGAACTTACTCGGAGCTAAGGCAGAATTTTTCCAGAGCTTCTCTCTCTAGAACCTCTCTCTAGGATTCGGATTTGGTGTGAAGAATGAGAGCAAGAGGGCTTGCTATTTATAGGGAAAAATAGGGACAAGGTGAGAATTTCCACAAAAGTCTTCAGATCGGATTCCGACCGTTGGATCGCATTTTTGAGGACAAAACACTCTTGGCCATCCATGGTCAAGATCGACATCTAAGAGCCCTAAAGTCAATGGATGAGTTGTCATCCATGATGGCTCTTGCTTTATGGCTTTCCGGCCGATAAAGCTACCGATCGGTGTTCGTTTCGTGCGATTTCGCGAAACTCAAAAATCTGGGCATGTAACTTTGAAGGTATTTTCATCCTCTTTCATATTATCTATTTGGATCCTCTTTTTGATCATATCCAGGTATTCTCCGGTGCGTCGGAAGATATTCGGACAAACGCGTCCGATTCTGGAAATCGCTTCCGATAGGACCATCTTCGGACAACAATTATTTGAATCGTAAAACGTCCGGTTGTTGCCTAACTTAATCCCGTGTTTAAAAAGACGCAATTGTTTCTATAGGTTCTCACTTTTCCCATCTGACTCTACTCTATCTGATCAACTTTTCGTCTTATTAGGTAAATGCGCTACCGACCTCGGAATTAACTTCCGGAAGAGGTCACTTGAAGGTAAAAACTCACTGATCAATATTTTACCTTGACTTTGGAATTCCTATTCCTGGTTCTCTAGATAGGATCCGTTTCCTATTTATTCATTTACTATTCACTAACTTTAATTATATTATATAATAATACAATATCATGATTTTTTTTAAAATTTATTCCTTTCTCTATTTCCTTTCTCAATTTTCGGCTGCCCCTTTTTTTATTTTATTTTATTTTGTATTTATTTTATATTTATTTAATTATTTATTCCATTTTTCCAAAAATTTCTCAAAATTACCTAATTGGTCCATTCTTGTATTTAGACTTAAAAATACCTAAAATCACTTATTTTTTACAAAATTCTCCAATTAATTACTAAATATGTTCTTACTAATTTTAAGCCAAAAACCACTAATTTTAGGGTTTTACAAAATTACTTATGAATTTCCTTTACTTATGCTTAAGTAATTAGCCGAAATTACTTAACTACTTTATTATCACTAGTTGATAATTTTCTTAATTAAAATGCCTCATTACCTCATAATTCTAGCACCGACATTTTGTTTTCATGTATTCTCGCATTATTCTAGAATTTGAGAGGGTATTATGGTCATTACAATGCTTTTTGAGCATTTTTATTCAATTTCCCCAAGCTCACAATTTATCAAATTATCACAATTAGAGATAATATACTCTCCTAACTCAAATAATTATTTCATTGCCTTTTAGGATTTTTCACAATTTTCCTAAGTCATTTTGCATACCAGGGGTATTTTGGTCATTTGGCACTTTGGCCCTTAAATTCTCTAATTTCCTACAGAACTCATCCTAGAAAAATAGGCTATAATAACACAAGTCTTGAAACAATAATTTCACTTATCAAAAATAGCCTAATTTATTTACCAAAATGTAATATTTCAGATAAATAAATATGCGGGTATTACAGTTTGAGGCGGACAAATTAACATCTCTGTTTGATGTTGACCAATTAATATCAGCAGAGATACCAGATAAACTTGTAGATCCTGAATTGTATGAATTAGTTGGGAGCTATATGGTTCATGGTCCATGTGGTCGATCATCAAGAAATGTGCCTTGCATGAAAGATGGTAAATGTTCAAAGTATTTCCCAAAAAGATATAATGCACATACAATTTTGGATGAAAAAGGTTACCCAACATATCGTAGGAGAAATGACGGTCGATCTTTGTTTCAAGAAAGGGAGTTAAGCTTGATAATATATTTGTCATCCCTTATAATGCTAGATTGCTGAAACTATTTTGTGGTCATTTGAACATTGAGAAGACAAATCAATCACGTGCCATCAAGTACCTGTTCAAATACATTAGTAAAGGGAATGACCGTGTCATTGCTGGTATATATAACAACAATGATAGTCTAGGCTCTCAACAATCTTTTGATGAAGTTTCTCACTACCTCAATTGTAGGTATGTATCTTCATGTGAGGCGTCGTGGCGAATATTTGGTTTCGAAATACACCATAGACATTCACCTGTGGAGAGACTCAGTTTTCATCTGCCTTGATAATTGAATATTTTATACACTTCTTTTTATCTCTTGATTAATAATTTAGGACTGTTTAGTTAATAAATAATGGCTTTTATACTTATTTGGGCTTTGGGCCTTTGATTATATTTTAGCCATTTTTATTAATAAAATTCCAGTTTTACATTGCTTCACTAATCTTACCATAACTCTTGAACCAGACATCGGATTTGCCTCATTTTTGTTTCATATTTCAGATGATTCAGAGAGCTACAATTGTTATGAAGACATGAAGGGCAAATTCGGACAAGAAGACGGTCGATTTTGAAGCCAAAATCATATGTTTTATTTGGGCTCGAATTTGTGACTAAAGCCCATTCTGTATTATTTTCTGTTTTGGGCCTGGATTATTGATTGGAGCCCCATTTCGTTTTTCATCCTAGGTTAAGTAAGGCAGCAGCCACAAACATACCATTCACATTTTTATTCTGTTTTGTGGATCAAAATAGAGGTTTTCAGATTCTCTGAAATGTTCTTCGTGTTCTTCGTCTCTGTTCTTCGATTTTCCCGGCCATGTTCGGCTAAACCTTCGTGGTTAACCCAACGTTGAGGATTCCTTGATTCATCCGGAGAACTCGTACTTAATCGGTAACTTTACTCGTTTTGTTTTCATCTTATCGGATCCGATTTCGGAAATAGTTCGAATATTAGATTTAATATTCGGTTTGGTTCATCCAAGGACCGAGTTCGAACTAGGTTAGAGTGTTCTTTGTGCGATTGCACGGTGAGACGCCATGTTCGAACAGATTCTAGACGATCGTCTAGTTGAGGGATTTACGGACGAACAGAGATTTCGGTTCGTCGAGCCAAACGCGAGTGTTTATATTTCGTTCAATGAAGGAAGTTTCTGGAATCTAAACGTTGGGTTGATCGTTTTAATCTATTGCAATCTCGTTTTAATCTATTTCTGCATATTTCAGATCTGTTTCAGTTTAATTTCGTTTTAATCTGTTTCAAATCAAAAACCCTCAATTTTATTGTTGTTGTTTTCTTCGCCGATTTAAACCCACCGCAAATTCCTTGAGAGAAACGACCCAGGTTACATTATACTGCAAATCCTTTCTAATCTGGTTATTTTGTGAGATGACGGCAAATCTCTGTCATGCCTCAACAGCAATCAATTTACTACACTCAAGGTGAAACAATGTCCTCCCTTGTGAACAACCCCCGGGTCAAGGAGTCAATGTTCCTTGCTTGGTTTGAAAAAAACAAGGATGACCCTTTCGCAAGAACACTGACTTATTCTCAATTCCCCAACCACTTCATGTTTGTTAGGGAAAAAAGGTTTTGGAAAATTCGTGAGCGTGGCTTTTCAGTTGGAAGGATTGGTCATTGTACCTCAGCTCAAGGAGAACTATATTATCTTCGTTTGTTGCTTACAAAGGTTCGTGGCGCAAAGACTTACACCGATATAAGAATTGTGAAAACTGTAGTTTATTCAACATTCAGGGAAGCATGTTACGCTCTTGGATTGTTAGATGATGACAAAGAATACATTGATGCAATTAAAGAGGCATCATCATGGGCATCAGGCAATTATCTACGTCAGTTTTTCACAAGCATGTTGTTAAGCCATTGTTTATCTCAACCCGCTATTGTTTGGGAACATACAAAAGGATTTTTATGTGAAGATTTGTTACATATTAGTCATGGTGACAATCGTTTTCCAGGTATTTGATTATTTATAATTTGTACTTGTACTTTGTTATTTTTGTTGTGCATTATAACATTTCAAGATAAATATATCTACTGATAGTCAAGTAATTCAAATATGGCTGCGAATGCATGTTCAAAAATTCATAATAGAATTCAAAATATTCATGTATCAACACGTTCACGTATTATTATATATGTCTATTATTTGTTTATATCACATGTTTTTAAACACCTTTTATTGTTTGACTAAGATTTGTAGATATCATCCGCCGATAAAGAAGCTGCAGGTTTATCTCTTATTAAAAACTCTTGCTACGCAATGGCAGGAGTCTAACCAACTATCCATCACTTCCTACACCTGATACAGATAACATCTTTGATATTTCAAACCAGTTAATTCTTCAAGAACTGAACTACAACAAGCTAAAGGAAAGAGAAGAATCAGAAAGGTTGCAACGGTTGATGACTGCTGAGCAAAAGCAGGTGTTTGATGAGATAATGGGTGCTGTTTCTTCAAAGAAAGGTGGGTTCTTCTTTCTGCATGGATTTGGCGGAACTGGAAAAACATTTATATGGAATGCATTTGACTTGAAGAAGATCAAATGGGGGAATCATACTAAATGTAGCATCAAGTGGAATAGCTGCAACTCTACTACCATTCGGTAGGACCGCACATTCTAGGTTTTGTATACCTATTGACGTCAATGAAGACTCCATTTGTTCTATTTCTCATCAATCACCAATGGGAAATTTACTAAAAGCTACTGACATCATTATTTGGGATGAAGCACCCATGGTGAAGAAACATTGTGTCGAGGCTGTTGATAGAACGTTGAGGGACTTATTGAAGAGCAATTCCATATTTGGAGGAAAATGTGTCGTCATGGGAGGTGATTTTAGGCAAATCCTTCCGGTCATACCGAAAAGTGGGCGAGCAGAGATTGTAGATGCAACAATCAACGCTTTTTATCTATGGAATGATTGCAAATTACTGCGATTAACAAGGAACATGAGGTCAAGTCTTCCAACGATCCAATTGAGCAACAAAAAATAAAATCATTTTCAGAATGGTTGTTACTTGTAGGAGATGGAGACATTGGATTACCACACGATGGTATTGCAGACATCGTTATTCCAGAAGATTTTTTGCTTCACGATTATTATAATCCAATTAATTGTATCGTTAAATCTACCTATCCAGATTTAATAGAGCGCCTATTTGACGAAGATTACTTGCATAGTAGGTTAATCCTAACACCAACAACAGAGAGTGTCGACACATTGAATGACTACATTTGCTCTTTGTTGCCAGGAGATGCAGTGCAGTACTTCAGTTCAGATTCTATAAATCGTGTCGACAATGCAAATGAAAGCTTTGCGGATTTATATGACATAGAATACCGAATGCAATTAAATGCTCGGCTTTCCTCATCATAAAATGGTTTTGAAAATTGGTGTACTGTTATGTTAATAAGGAACATTGACCAAGCTGCAGGATTGTGCAACGGTACAAGACTTCAAATTACACAACTTGGGAAGAATGTCGTTAAAGCTAAGGCATTGAATGGAACAAGCGTAGGTGAAGAGATTTTGATACACAGAATGGATATAAATCCTTCTGAAACTACACTGCCATTCAAAATGACAAGAAAATTTTCAATCATAATTTCATTTGCAATGACGATAAACAAAAGCCAAGGTCAATCAATGCCAAATGCAAGCCTTTACCTACCAAGCCCAATTTTCTCACATGGGCAATTATATGTTGTCATGTCTAGAGTTAAGAGTTTCAGTGGTTTAAAAATCCTTATACTAAATGAGTATGGTAAATGCAGTAATACCACAATAAATGTTGTTTATAGAGAAGTTTTCCAAAACCTTTTGTTTCATTGATAGCAATAGGGTAGGTTTCAGAATGAGTACTATGTTATGATCTTTGTAAAAGTGTATTGATTTAATAGAACGGTTAATTTGTTACATATTTGTCCATCTTATTCATTTCAAGTCTTTTTTGTACAAACATATCCGTGCATCGCACGGGTCGAAAGTCTTGTTATATTCATAAGTCCTTAGTAAAATAGTATATTTTAATCTTCTTTTAAGATACACAAGATTTACATCAATTTCAAGTTATCAAAAGCTTGATTCCCCTGCAATCATAGATTGTAGAGGGCCTATGGAAGTATTTCAATACAAACAATTCAATATTCTTTGGTTATAAATAATACTCCTCCGGTCTTAAATATAAGACGTAGTTTATAGTACAAATTGCACTACAAACTATGTCCTATATTTAAAACTGGAGGTAATATCACTCATTTTTTCAAACTTCATTCAAGATACATAACCTACATCTAGTTATTACTCAACAATAATATCACTCATTTTTTCAAACTTCATTCAATACACATGACCTACATCTAGTTATTACTCAACAATATTTTAAAAAACAATTTTAAGTGAGCATAATGATTCTTAAATAGAATAATAGTTATATTAGCATTTCATCATTCCATATCAATTAGTGAAATATGTTATCAATGTTAATATATATTAAAAATAAATTTTAACACATTACTCATAAATATTAAATACTGCAACTCATTCCTCTCAATCTACGAGAAGAGGATGCTCTCTTCATCTTTTTTCTCTATATCCCTCATCAGCCTCATCTGAGGCGTTGATTAGGAAGATGAGAGAAAAGTTAGAGTAATAATGTGACTTTTTAAATTGATTGGACGAATATGAGTTAGAGATTATGAGGGTTGATGAGAAAAGGATGACAAGAGAAACCTAACCCCAATCTATGCACTATATGAAACTCATATCTGATTCCAATTAATAAAAGCAGGACTGCCTCATATAATAATATACTTCTGAAAGGCCCATGGAAGTATTCTAGTACAAATAATACTCATCAAACTTTCTATATCTCTTACTAAAAAGCTCTGATAAACCGAGTCAGTAACAAATCTCTCGCAAGTGTACTTAAGGTTAAATGAATCACTTTACACGCTGTAATCTCTAGTTAATATTTACTAGGACAAAATTTTCCAACTCTAATTTTGGAGACTCGCAGGTATAATCAACTTGAAACAAATGACAGGTTCTTCCTCGACCAAACAAGTGTAATGAATTCAGTCTCCCAAATCGACCTTATCTTGCCAGGATATTTTCCTCTTCCTGCTTTTATTGTCATTTGTTAAGCCACTGTTCAGCTTCTTTTTCATGCATGGTTTCATCCACGTCAGCACCTCTCTCCCTGTTCCTTCCTGCTCCATGATTGACTGTGTTAAAGGAAGTTAATGGAAACAAAGTCCTAATGATTCTAGTTTTTAAAGTCCAAAATCCCTCAGTTTGGTTGTTTCTTCAATTTTTTTGAATGTAAAACTGTACACTAATCACAAGAGCTCACAAAATCCTATTTGTACTAAAAGATTCAATACTATGGTGAGCAGACTTAGCTAAAGCATCTGCACTAAACAAATTTGAAAAAGTAAATTGGATTTTCCAGAAAAATCAATACCTTATTGCTAATGTGATTCAGATCCCTCCTCATGGGCACATTTTGATTAACACAAAGTTCTGATTCAACCTTGCTTAACTGTGACTTGGTTAGGTAATTATAACGTTGCCTCAAGAACCTGGAAGCAGTAACACATAATGCAGAGAGTCTCAATTTATAAAGAAACTAAGAAAATACAGAAACCATAAAAGAACTCATTGTGTTTCATACCGAACTTCTTCCACAAGCATATCTCTCTTCTGCTCTTGAGTTTCCAATTTCTTCTTCTTTGAAACAAACTCCTGTCACATCGTTGTAACTGATAATGAGTTTGAGCTCCTGATCTAAAGATAAAACCCCAACCAAATCTAAAGATAATCTTCCCCTTCAAGCCTTCAAATATTTCTAGATAAAAGTGTGTTTGGGGGGATCTGTACTCCAACTATAATGGAGTAAAAGAAAAGGTATAAAACGGCCATCTACTTTCAGAACCCTTCAACATGGCGATGCAAGCAATTTCAAACACAGACAGAACAATTTACTTCCCTCTCAATTATTATGCTCAAGTGGCATCAGTTTGGAATAAAAAACGAGAACTTTTGGGATCAAAAAGCATAATACAAGCGACAAGACAAAACATAGAATAGAACATATTATCAAAACCTAAAGTATAATTAAGCAAATTAAAACATAACTCTGACCTTCTGCAACTCCAGAAAATCTTCCGACAAACAATGGTATTTGTGCTTAACCTTCCAATCATCAAGGGAGCCGTAAAATTGATGAGAATTAACAAAACCCCTTTTCATCTCAACCTTCAATTTTGAATTTTCAACGGAAGGAGCACAGTAGCAGGGTCGCAGGGCAAAATTTCCAATGAGTGTAGTAGGAATAAAACCGCGTTTTTTCCGAAAGTATATAGTCAATTATGACAGAAGGATACTATATATGCATAATGTCAAAAACAGAGACCAGGAAAAGATAGAAGGAATAACAATTAAGGGAAGTAAAGGATTGTGATTTGTGAAGGGGAGGTATGGTTGGAGGAGAATAGAAGACATACGTAGAGAGAGCTTTGCCTTCATTGTATCGTCGCGTTGTTTTAAATTTATTTTTTCTTTGTTTTTCTGAGTCATGGAAATTAAAGTCCAGCGGGGCCAGTTTACCGTTTTAGAGAGAGAAAGCTTGAACGCAGAAAAGGCAGAAGATTGAGCGCTCATGGGCTTGAAGTTGTAACCTTACACAAATAGGAATAGATCAAGTGTTGCCCATTCTGTAGTCTGTAGTCTGTATCCTGTAAAAGGAACGAACGGCGGCTAGAAATTACGAAAACACCCTCATATAGTTTCAAGTTTTATTCCAAAAGAGAATCTTGAATTCCAAAATTGCCCCCAGAAAATTAGGGATTCTCATAATCGTGAATTCGTGATTCTCATAATCGTGAATTCGTGATTCGTGATCGTGTTCCTCGATTTTGATTTGAAAATGGAAACAGTTAAACAAGTAGTTACCTCTTCCTCGACCTGTACAGTATCCCAAAAACGAATGGTCAATGAGAGAGAGAGACTAAGGTACTCTTTCCACCATCCAAAATATAAAATATAATTGACTTTTTTTTTAGAGAAATTATAAAACTTAATCATATCATATGTTATATATTTATATATATATATTAGTTTTGTTACGGACCTGTATAAGGCTCATATTCAATATATGGCCCAATAGAGAATATTCTGTAGATCATGATATATCTATAATGAAGGAGGATCATATCTTATTTATAATCCAGGAAGATCTTCATTTAGATCTAGCGGTTACGATACTTGGGCTATGGATCACGTAGGGCCCATATCAACCTAAGATACACTCTATAAATACAGAGGTCAAACCCTAAAGTAAACAGATTCTAAGCTCTCTCTGGCTATTCACAATTCAACCGTCAACTAATTAGTTTAGAGAAAAATATAAATATAAAAACTCTAAATCAATTTTTTTAATCTCTTAAAAAAAATCAACTTTATCTTAAATTTAGAATCAGAGAGTATATTGTTTTAGGATTATTCCAGCAAATGAAATTCAATAGAAAATTAAATTTACAATATTTCCTTTGTGCCTTTAAACTCTGCTAAGTGCCCCAAAAAGACTCATCGTTTGTTTCCAATGTCTTCCTTTGTTTTATTCATCCCCCGATTTTGCTTTAAAGTTTAACCAATATCACTTTTTTTTAAAAGGAAGGAAAAAAAATAATCAAATTTTCAGTTTTATTTTAACAATTTAAAACAGATCCACACATTAGACACATCCACCCATTACCCACACATTTTATGAGAGGGAAGCCATGTGAGCAAAGCAATAAGCTCTTAGCCAGTAGGGTGCAATTAACATGTAGATACAAACAAACTTCAGTGGAATGGTTTAAATTGCTTAGAAAGGACCCTGTCCGCTAACAAAATTTTGGTTTGGGTGCTTTTCTGAGCCGTCCTCTCTAACAACAATATGCGAGATATAAAGGAAAGGAGGCAGTCGAGAGGCAAAGCAAAGCAATATTTTTTATATAAATCAGAATAGTCATTGCAAGTAATGCTAGCAGGAAAAATGATAACGACCATCCAGACATGTTCAAACCAGAAGTCCACACTTATGAACAGCTGCACCAAAAAGCTCCCATTAACTTTGGCTTTCCTCTGGTTTTGGTTCAGATTCAGCTTGTTCGTTTGAAGTGGATTGCTCTGCTGCTGCTTCAGGAGACCGAGTGGGTTTCTTGAATTGTACCAATATCATTGTCATGTTATCACATCCCTCACCTCTAGTAGTTGATGGTGCCAAACACCGATCAAGTACTCTCTCACATACGGTCGAAAGTTTCGTTTCCTGCATAAGTAGATAATATCATGTGAATTATCTCATTAGGATGTGGTGTATGTAAATCAAATCTTCACCTAAGTTACTGTCACATCTTAATCAAGTAAGATGAGCTACTAATCATAAAATCTCATTTTTTGGAGGCACGTTGTTAAATGGAGCAGAATCTTAGTTAAGGAAAACAAACTTACCGAGAGCAGTTGTTCATGCACATAATCTACCAACTGCTGGCTTGATAAGCAATCCCTGAAATAATTTAAAATAGATCCCATCACAAAAATTCAAGGATTCAATTAAAAGACTCATTGCAGGGGAAGTATTAAAATGAATCTGTATAAAGCCAAATCCAGAAATCATATGTATGCCTTATCGATAAATAATAAGCAATGAACAAAACTAGTAAAGGCAGCATGTAAGGGCATTAGTTGCATCTTGCCATTCGTAAGATCACACCTCACGGAATGAGCAAAAATATCCATATGTTGGGCAAGAAACAAGAAACTTCTACCATCCTAAGATCATTTTCAGTAGTTAGAAAAAGCGACAAGGCATGTTGCTGCTGTCGTTGTAAACATCTTTTATAATGTACAACTATATGATAAATTTCCAATAAAAGCCAACATGAAAGCATAGGACAAATGAGAAGCTTACCATATCCCATCACATGCTAGCACTAAAAACTCATCTTCATCACAAAGCTCCACCTATAAAAATGTCCATAATAAAACAATGTATCAATCATGACAGATGGATATTAAAAGGCCAGATACTTAAATACTTAAATGTTTGGTTTGAGGGAATGGGAGGAGGGGGAGAGAAAAAAAGGAGGGGCAGCGACCCCACTACACTCAACTTTTAAAAAAAATTTCCCTCCTCTCCTTTTTTTTCTCTCCCCTCCCCTTCCCTTCCCTCAAACCATGCATAGCCTAAGTCATAACCTATCATTTCATCATTGATTCCACCATAATTGGAGGACAAGTTTGTTGTAGATCTCTGTATCAACTAGGAAGTTAGCCAAAATGTATAAAAAGAAACAAACTTACAGTGTTTACATCAGGATTAGCAGTCACAACTTGTTTATCAGCAGGCAGAAATTTATTTTGTTTAAATTCCATGTCACCTGCAGCAAATGAGAACAAATTAAAATTGTAGAACAATCCACCAGTGTACTAAAATATAATCAGTATTCTCACATAGATAACTGCGTACAGGGCAAAAGACAGACGTAAGCATATAACATGCATCCACAGAAATTAGAAATCTTCATTAATGCGGATTTAAACTAATCTTCATGCAGAAGAACCTCCTTTGGCCTTAAAAACAACCAACACAAAATCCAAAGTAATTTAAAAAAGAAGAAAGTTGCCTAGCAATTTAGGTGCTTATTTATTATGTCCACAAATTGTATGTCTCTGCCACTTACAAGTAAAGAAGGACCAGACTACACGAAAATGAAAAAAAGAAGGGAATACAAATTAATCTTCAAAAAGTCCAATGTCCCTAAGTAACAAACTATAATTGGCGGGAAAAAAAAAGGTAACTACCTATAGCTCTTGCAAGATTTAAACTGCCATTAACTCGCCCTGCATGAATAAAACCACCAGCTTTTAAGATTCTTTCCTTCTCGATCTCAAGATCAGGCTTATGGTCCCTAGATAAATTATACGCCTGTGGTAAAGATCCAAAGTCAGAAAAAATATATCAAGAATTGTAACCTTGAAACTTTATCGTACATAGTCTTCAAAAGAAATGAGGCATGAAACTTTTTTCTATATGTTCAAGCTGAAACAAGCCCCCTCAATAATTCTAAATTATTAGAGCCTCAAACTTGGAGACATAGATTGGAGCCCAAAGTACAATAGTCATTACGCCAAGTCACCAATACAAATCACAGCATAGACACTTGTCTATATTTCAGGAACAAGTAAAGAATTTCCATTCTAAAGTTACCTGACCCTTCCTAGATATCACACATCTTGAATCCCCAGCATTTGCAACAACAATTAGGTTGTTTCTAATTACTGCAACACAGGCAGTGGTTCCTGAAGTAGGTCCAGCAAAATCAGAATGCGGTCCCTAGTTTTGACAATTAAGTTCAAATCAGGGCATATTTAAAAATGTGTGTGTGTGTGTGTGAAAACGAAAGGAAAAATGCAGAGAAAATATTGATTTAATTGACCTGCCAAAAACCAGCAATAAGTAAAAACTTATTATCTTAAAAACAATATATAATTAAAAAAATAACCTAAAGCATTGTAGCCAAAAAGAAAACTTGATTCAAAATCTCATACATACCTCCTCAAAAGCCCAATCATCACTCTGGTCATTACCATCACTGCTTCGTGGAGACCAAATCAATCCTTCTATCATCCCAGTAAACTTGTTTATCTTATCACCTAAGATGGCTAATTCCCTCCATCCCCTTTGACCACGCATCATCTCGTCCATTCTGAATGATAATAGCATAACAGTTTAAACATTGGGGAATACATAGAAGTGTCGATGATGAACTTGTGATCAATTTTCTTTTGGCTTTTCATTTTAGAATGGGGAGAGAGTTGATAATGCCACACTTAATATCTACATCATGACCAGCAACTTAAAACTTGACATTACATAATGCTAATTATATAATCATTACTCCATTTGCTCAAAGTGATTAATGAGCCCAAAGTAACATTCATGTCTTTGTTTATTGAAATGATACTTACAAGAAGAAGAGTTAGGAAACAAAGTTTTTGTTCAAAACAACAGTTTGAACAGTATAACCAAGATAAACAGCACATAGGCAAAAAATATATCTCAGTCACGAACTTGTGGAATAAGGAACACAGGAACCAACTGTTAAGTCATTAAACAAAACAAACCATGTTTTTTCATCTAACCTGAAAAAAGCCTTCTGAAGAGAGGCTCCTAGATCTCCAGATGTATATGCTTCGCTTTTGAGCACCTGTTGGTGAAGATACTTAGCACAAAACTTCGCAACCACCTTACCTGAAAAGTTCAGGAGTCAGTGAGCATTGAAACGGCAGAATAAACAGCAAAACACACACTATATCTATCAAACCCCACCCTTCCTGTCCCACGTAAGAAACAGTGAATTTGGAGGTAAACTTTGCACGTTCTATGAGTGAAACTTAAGTGAAAGGCAAGATTTCACAAACAAGGACCTCATATTGTTTACAAGAAAAAAATGGTCTTAAAAAAGGACAAGGAATAAACAGCTAACTGTTTTAAAAGAAGCCCATAAAATAAAAAAAGGGAAACAAAATAGAAAAGACAACATAAGCACGGAAATTATTTTGAGGCGTAGTAGAAAATTTATTTGACTCAAGTGGTGGTAGCCTAGATGAAATATGGTATTGGAATAGGGCCCTTTCACATCTCAAGAATTCATTCTCCAAGCAACTTAAAGATACTCTGAGCAACACTTTAGTACTCCATTTGAGAAATTTCAGTAAAGGTTAATGTATATATAACTCGTTGGACATCATACACACACACACACACACACATATAGAAATTGCAAGAAAGCAACTCAAAGGTCAACATGGCATATTCTTCTTCACTTTATATAGAAAGAAGAACTGCGAGGTGAGATCAGGAAAAAGAGGGGGGCGTACATCCAGAAGTATGGAAAATAATAATAATAATAATCACAACACGGTTAGAAGATGCCACTAACAAAATATCAAAACCGGCACTCTGCTGTCAACCCAAGTAGCCAAACTGCTTCAAATCTTACCTCCATGCCCATCATAAACACCAAAAAACGAAGTGGACGTATCAAGATCTGGATATGCAGCATGCTAGCAGGAGAAAGAAGGAAAAAATCAACATCATATTAATGGTTTAACTTAAAAAGCAATCAAAATCTCACAAATTTCAGTTAGCCAGGTTCAAATTCCAAAATAAGCAGTATAATAATTCACTTCTCCAGGGGAAAAAAACAATTCATTGGACCCAAAATCTTTGCCCATGAAAACAAGTAAAGCTCAATTGTGCTGTAAACTGAATAGTTGACCATATGATAAATTATCAGATAAAGCTGAAGACAGTCCCTAGCAGGCAGATGGCAGATGGCTCAAAATAAGGGAACTTTGTAGATTCGGTTCATCTCATAGAAGTGGGAAAAAAAACACACACACACACACACATGTATATATATATGCATTTGTTTCTACGAGAATTGAGGATTTGAGGTGAAGGGGCTAATAAAATAAAAACATACAATTACATATTATATTTGAGGAAAGAAGTTCCTCCTGACAAACATTTCACTAAAACCTAGCTATACGCTGAACTACTTAAGAGGGACAAGTTGGGCCATAAGCCGCATTAATAATGAAGTTACCTTCCAGTCAATATATACATACTAGTACTTTAAAACTTTGGAAGGCCAATGGGAAAGAGAAAGAGTATTGGGTAACAAACTTTATCTCCTTGCATTGCAACTAGACAAACAAATGAAAGCAATCTGAAAAAAGTCTCAAACGGAGTTGAGACTTCATAATTTATGTTGGTTCACACCTTATACAACCTAGCCTACTTTTATTACTGTTAGGTTATGTATTAATTATGCAAGTTTGTTTTTCTATTGCAGTTGGCGACTACGTTTGATGGTTCTTTGGTTCCAGCACTGAGTTTGGCATTCGTGTGGTTGTGTAATCTGTTATTGGTTTGCTATTTGGTGTTGGGTTTTGTATTTGTTGGTGTGATTTCTTCTGCATTGTTTGAGTTTGGTTGCCGTCCTCTTTGGTTTCACGTTGCTGTTTTCTGGGTGTTGTCATCTTTGGTGAAGTTTTCTGCTCTCAGTTGGAACATTGGGTTCTTTGCTATCAATTGGAGGCATATTGGCACTCATATTTTGGGAGGACCAATGGCTGAATCTATGTATAGTTCTTCTGTTGCTCTTGTTACAGATAATATTGCCTCTAGTTTTGCTACCTCTTCCTCGAAGTGGATCATCGATTCCGGTGCCACTGATCATATGATAGGTAACCATCATTTGTTCTCCTCATATGCACCTTATGCCAATCCTTCTAGTATAACAATTGCTAATGGTTCGTATTCTCGTATTCTTGGATCTGGCACTATCCAACCTACCCCGTCTGTTTCCTTATCCTTTGTCCTTCATGTCCCGGATCTTGCTTTTAACCTTTTATCCACTAGCAAGCTCACTCAACAATTAAATTGTTTTATCACTTTTTTTCCTGACCATTGTTTGATCCAGGATCTTGCGACGAAGAAAGTTATTGGTAGGGGCTATGAATCTGGTGGTCATTATTTCCTTGATAATCAGGTACCACATTCGGTTGCTTGCTCTGGTAGTTCGTCCTTATTTGATATTCACTGTCGTTTGGGTCATTTGTCTTTGTCTTCCTTAAAGCGGATGTATCCTCAGTTCTATAATGTTCCGTTTTTAGAATGTGAGTCGTGTCAATTTGCTAAACATCATCGAGTTCATTTAGCACCTCGAGTCAATAAACGAGCTGTGTCTCCTTTTGATTTAGTCCATTCTGATGTTTGGGGACCTTGTTCTGTCGAGTCCAAACCTGGTTTTCGGTACTTTGTTACGTTTGTGGATGATTTCTCTCGTACAACCTGGGTCTATTTAATGAAAACTCGTTCCGAGCTGTTTTCTCACTTTTGCCATTTCTGTGCTGAAATCAAAACTCAGTTTGGTGTATCTGTCAAAACTTTACGGAGTGACAATGCTAAAGAATATTTTTCTGCCCAATTTCAAAACTATATGCTTCAACATGGCATGCTTCATCAGTCCTCATGTGCAGATACACCTGCTCAAAATGGTGTTGCAGAACGAAAGAACCGACACTTATTAGAAGTTGCTCGGGCCCTCATGTTTCAAATGCAAGTTCCTAAACCTTTTTGGGCGATCTTTGTGTCCTTTGCATGTTTCCTTATTAATCGTATGCCATCTCCTGTTCTTAGTGGAGATACACCTTACACAACCTTGTTTCCTTCCAAACCATTATTTCCTATTGACCCTAAAATCTTTGGTTGTGTTTGTTTTGTTCGCGATGTTCGCCCTACTGTTACCAAACTTGACCCCAAGTCTCTCAAGTGTGTCTTCCTTGGGTATTCTAGGGTTCAGAACGGTTATCGATGTTATTCTCCCACTCTTCGGCATTATCTTGTGTCTACAGATGTCACATTCCATGAGTCAACGTCGTTCTTTTCTACTTCATCTATATCTCCTAATCCTTCCTCTTCTGACACCACCGACAGTCTTGATGATATCTTGCTCTATGAGATCTCGTTACCACCAGTGCAAGCATCCGCCCCGGCACCTGCTAAGCCACCGATCTATCATGTTTATCAGAAACGTCCCAGGGCAAGTAATGACGTCAATCAGGTTCATGACCCACCAGTGCTACCTTCAGCATCTGATCCGGACTTAGTCCCCCCCACTCCTACAACTTCCGCTCCTGTCTCTGAACCAGTGCCTGATACTCATGATAATTTGCCTATTGCCTTACGCAAAGGTCAACGTTCTTGCACTTATCCTATCTCTTCTTTTGTTTCCTATAACCATTTATCTCCTCCATCATGTTCCTTTATAGCATCCTTAGATTCTATCTCTGTTCCCACTACCCTTCACCAAGCCTTGGCCCATCCTGGTTGGCGTTCTGCAATGGAGGAAGAAGTGATGGCCCTTGATAAGGCAGGTACTTGGACTCTCGTTGATCTACCTCTTGGAAAGAAGGCTATCGGGTGTAAATGGGTATTCACAGTAAAAACAAAAGCTGATGGTACCTTGGAACGTTTGAAAGCTCGACTGGTTGCCAAGGGATATGCTCAAACCTATGGTGTTGACTATTCAGAAACGTTTTCCCCTGTGGCAAAATTGTCTTCTGTTCGTCTGTTCATTTCTATGGCAGCCAATTATGGTTGGGATCTTCATCAGCTGGATGTTAAGAATGCGTTCTTAAATGGTGATCTTCTTGAGGAAGTATACATGGAGCAACCACCTGGTTTTGTTGCTCAGGGGGAGCATGGGAAGGTATGTTACCTTCAGAAGTCTTTATATGGTTTGAAGTAGAGCCCTCGTGCTTGGTTTGACAGGTTTAGCTCTGTGGTTAAAAAGTTTGGTTTGAATCAATGTAAGAGTGACCACTCTGTGTTTTATCGGACGGGGACGCGGCATGATTCTCTTAGTGGTATATGTTGATGACATTGTTATTACGGGTAGTAATACTTCTGACATCTCATCACTAAAGGCCTTTCTTAATTCTCATTTTCAAACAAAGGATTTGGGTCAATTAAAATACTTTCTTGGGATAGAAGTTATGCGAAGCAAGAAGGGCATTCTTTTGACACAGAGGAAATATGTTCTTGATTTATTAAAAGAAACCGGGAAACTTGGAGCAGCACCGAGTAGCTTTCCTATGATTCATAATCCTTTCTTGGACATTGATGACAGCATACCGTTTGATAAGTTACCTGAGGATGTCAGAAAGAAAGTTGACTCGGAGAAGATCAAGCCTTTTGCCCATTCTGAGAGATACCGTAGATTGATTGGGAAATTGAATTATCTCACGGTGACTCGCCCCGATGTGACATTTCCAATTAGTATGCTTAGCCAATTCATGACTGCACCAACCGTTGCTCAGTGGGAAGCTTTGGAGCATGTTTTACATTATTTGAAGGGCTCACCTGGCCGTGGTATACTCTATAAGAATCATGGCCACATCAAGATTGAATGTTTTTGTGATGCAGATCATGCAAGGTCAAAGGCAACCAGAAGATCCACTACAGGATATTGCGTATTTGTAGGTGGAAATTTAGTATCCTGGAGGAGCAAGAAGCAAGATGTGGCTGCTCGGTCCAGTGCAGAAGAGGAGTATAGAGCCATGGGCCAGTCAGTGCAGGAAATTATGTGGCTTCACCAATTAATGAAGGAGGTTGGTCTCGCCACGTCATTGCCTGCGAAGTTGTGGTGTGATAATAAAGCTGCTATACACATAGCCTCCAACTCTGTATTTCATGAGCGTACAAAACACATTGAGATTGACTGCCACTTTATACGCGATAAGATCAAGGAGAATTTTATTTCTACGGGACATGTACGGTCTGGTGACCAATTGGGCGACCTTCTGACTAAAGCTTTGAATGGGACTCGGGTTGACTATCTTTGTAACAAGTTGGGCATGATTAACATCTATGCTCCAACTTGAGGGGGAGTGTTAGGTTATGTATTAATTATGGGTAGTTAGGTGTTAGGTTGAGTAGTTAGGGAGTTATTACTAATTGGTGTATAAATACCTATTGTGTAGATGAATAAGATAGATTGATTTGAGTGTATACTTTAACTACAATCTCTACAATTACATCTACCCAGATTACTTCTTGTGATATAGGAAATTGATGAGGCAAAGATATTCACTTCATGGGATTCATATTCATGAGCAAAAAATTATTCAGATCATAGAATACTCACAGCATCTTCCATTGTTGCACGCCACCCTTGCATGGATGATAAACCATATCTAACATGGTCATTCTCACCATCTTCAGAAAACTTCTCAGTTTTGGGACTGCTTAGATATATTCCCATTTCTGCCTGAATTAAAAGAGGGGAACTTATCTTAACCAGAAAATAGACGAAAACTTGCACTGAAACCCGTGATAGAAAATAAAATCTCAACTTCATTTGATAACATGCCCAACAATCGTAAATGCTGCAAAGAAAACTAGAATCCAACAGGCAAATCAAATTTTTTCCCTTTAATGAATCATAATGTGACTGATATAGATCAAGCAACCCGTATGAGAACAGTGAAGGGAAAATGCAAGGAATATCCATATGATAGAAAATGATAATTAAAAAAAAACTCAATTATAACTTCAACAATAAGTGATGATCGATTTTAAAAGGAAAATATTAGAAAGCACATAAAGATTAGATAACAAGACCAAATAAATACATATTGAGGTGTTCCCATCCTATTACAGAAGTGGCTGGCTAAGGAATGCAGGCGAGAGCAAATGTGATGAGGAAAAACATGATCAAGCGAGGGGGTCAAGCAGCAACTAGAGGATAGGCAGACACACCCATGTAGCAAAAAGTGAGCATCATATTAAATACAACCAAGGCAACGAACAAACCATAAATTTTGTCAATATAACATGTATGCTGTGTTGAAGAGGAAATGTTTTTTTTTTTTTTTAAAAAAAAAAACTACAGTTGTAGGAAAATTTATAATAACATGGAAGTCTCAGTATATACTATAAGGAGCAAGGACTGCGGTATATGTCGTAGGGTTAAGGATGACAAATCCCTAAGATCGCAATGGAGAACACTGGCATGATCAACGTTACGGAACAAAAACATACACAACATAAAATCAAGGACAACGATTCAAACTTCAAACATAAGATTAAAATGTTTAAACCAGATTAGAGAAATCATATCTTCATTCAGCAAATCGTCAGCCAGATCATAACAGATCCATTTTACGGACCAGATGATTACCTTGACAGTGAAAAATCAAAATATAATTGAAATTCCTAAAGAAAACCCGCGAGTTTTAGCACTTTTGTTTCGAAGATTGTCGCGACGGAAGTTAGTAGAAGCTTCAAGCATGCGAATAGCAGTTCACCGCTTCAAACTAAAACATTGATTGACTTAAGTACAAAATCTAAGACCCTGAAGCAATAGTGAATGCCGCAACTGGTTTTGGATGAGGGGAAAAAAACGAACACTCGAGAGAAGAAGAAAAAAATATAGCAAGTTCAGATCAATCAGAGCCACGAAAGGCAAACTCAATGAAAACCCAGATAATAGTCCAACCTTTAATCAATTAAATTGGGAGGTAAAAAAGAAAAAAAAAAAAAAAAAGATTACAACTCATAGTCCACAATTCTCAGCGTACTCACTTGCCCGGTAGGGCCTCTTCCGCAGAGTCGGAGATCAGCACCAAGAAAGCAAAAGAAAATGAAGGCGACTTGAAAATAACTCTCAAATCAATTTACGAAGATATCTTTTTTCTTTCAGAAGAAGGGGGAAGTGAGTGACAGAAAGTAAATCACTGGAGAAAACGACTGCTTTGTATATTTTTTTTTTGGAAAAGGAAAAGAATGAAAGGAGAATCAAGAAGCGTAACGCCACTTGGGAAAAGAGAAGACTGTGCAGAAAAAGGGTATTAGATTAAACTTCGTGAATTTCCGGATGGGTGTTCATGGACGACGACGACGACGCCGGTCTCGTTCCGACTTTGTTCTCATCCCAATATCCCATTCTTCATCTTGTCCGTTATTTTTCTTTTTTGGGTTGATTGGATAAAACATACGATTAGCTACGGGGAAACATGCTTCTCCCCTTGTGTGTTTCTTTTTATATGCTTGTTCCTTTTATTTTTTTATATATTCCATATATTTTGATTAAATTATTCCCTCTAGTCCTTATTATAAGTAATCAACCATTATGAGTTTATTTGGTCGCTTTTTATAAAAGACTTAACTTATTCCCAATGAAAGCATTAATTATTTTTTTTCCAGTAATGCCCATAATTAATTAGGGTAGCGGGTGAGAGTAATAATTATTAAGATATTAGAATTTAGGATAATTAGTAGGGGTAATATTGGAAATCACTTGGATTCTAGATCACTTTATTGACTTTAACTACTTTTATTGGTTTGTGGAAAAAGTTAGTTGGTACTTTATAATAAGGACCAGAGGAAGTATCTTACTTTCTGAAAACTTTTTTCACTCAGTATCTCAAATTAATTAGTTTCCATTTTGTATACAGAAATATTTATCCTGTAATACCAATATCCTATAAACTAATTAATTTGAGATACTGGGTGAAAAAAATAATCAAAAAACAACATATAATTAAATTTAAATAAATAAAATATATTTAAAATATGTTTTAAAGGGACAAACACATAAAAACACATAAGGACAAACCTCTAATATGAACCCTTATAAGGGAAGGTGATTATTTTGTTGGGAAATCCCTCTGAATGTCTCCGAAACAAATGTGCGCAGGTGCTACGATTTTTTTTTTTTTTTGGGTGATTCTCATTTCTCACTAGATGTCGAAATTATTTATGATTATATTATTTTCTTAACATATCATAGTAATTTTATGTAATTTTTTAAATAAGAGGTTGCAACTTATAAATCCCTACCTCATGTCTCTAATATATATGTGATTATTTTTTCCATGGCAGAAAATTTTTATAGATTAAATAAATAAATATGATATTATAACTACCAATTAGTGTTACTATCAACCTTACTACCAAGTTTGTTTGGCCGTTATAATTAAGATAAATTTTATCCATTATCTTTTAATAAAAAAAATCGCCTTTGCAGATGAGAAAAGGTGCTCCTGTTCTTAAAAAAGGCAAGCATGATTTCTCATGCAAACACCTTAAGTTTTAAAATAATGTAAATTATAATATAAGAACAAACTTTTGCTATTTTATAAGTTTTATATTAACTTGGTTTTAGTTTATCACTTTATATGATAAGTTCACATTCTCCGAATAAACTCAAAAATAATATAAATCGGTTGTCATAAATTTAAGTTCCATTTGGGGGTCGTTAATTAGGACTTGAACTGGAGCTCGTTCATATCAACTGTGCCCGTGTTGTTGAAAAAAATAAGAAAAATAATATTAACATTCCAATTAAACAAAATAATATTTGAAAAGTATCATACTGCTAATAATTAATAAAAGTAGTGTCATTAACAAATGAGAAGTGAGAGTAACATTATTGATAAATTATGACATTTTTTAATTTTTTTTTTCAATTAGGATATTGGGGTGATTTTTTTTTTTTTAAAAAAAATAGTTTAGTAGTTTACACGTGCCAAAGCGTCTTTTGCTCAAATTTGTCTTGTTTTTTATCATCACGATCCTCATCGTGTGGAAATTTTTTCCTTCCTTCCTTTTTTTTTTTTACTATTTTTTATTTCTTGAAAAGTTTCTTGAATCAGCCATCAACTACTGCTAGTGTGATGTTTATAGATATCTAAAAGCCATTTTGATGAAATGTCATCAAGTAATTTACGCTTTCCCCGAGGCCACCTTTTTTTCATTTCAATGACAAATACTGATTTGATAGAATTAAAGGATAATTACTGTAATGTTTCAAAAAAGAAATGGAATTAACAAAAAAATCTTATAGCAGGTAAGGTAATAATATGTAATGGCTTCTAAAACAACAATATGTTCATATTAAGATTTTTTTTTTTTTTTTTTTTTTTTATGATAAGGTGGTTATCCCTTTTGTATTTTTAAAAAATATGGAATCATTGTCTCAAAGGAGACATTACTAACAAAGCCTTACTAAATCACTTATATTTAGTAAATGTTTAGGTAACTCATGTATTTTTTCATAGGTTGAGATAAATTCTCTCTCACAAATTGTAAAAGTTATTATCCAAAAGCTAATCCAAATATACATAGGCAGACCCACCTTTTGGCCCCTATTTTAAATATATATATATATATATATATAGTGATGATATTCCAACGACTTTACATTAAAGGAAACATCCAAGTCCAACCGTTGGCAACCTTGTAATAGTGATGATCTTCAACAACAACAACAAAATTGAGCATGGCATTTTTTTTTTTGCTCGCAATTGAGCATGGCTTTAGATCAAGTTTAATAGTGATGTTATTTGCAAACTTGTTGATAAATTTTATTTTAAAGATTTTACAATACCAGAAAAATTGTATTTTAAGATGGAGTTACAACATTTTAAGCATAACGTTCTTAAACATTTAGATTTGATTAATATATTAACTACATATGAATTATGTTGAGGGTTAGTGTAATACCCGGATATTTATCTGGAATATTATAAATAAAAGTTGGATATTTCTGATAAGTGAAATTGCAATCTCCATTCTTGGGTAATTATAGTCTATTTTCTAGGTAGAATTTCTGCAAGAAATTAGGGAGTTTAAGGGTCAAAGTGCCAAAATGACCAAAATGCCCCCCGCAAAGGGTAATTAACTTAGAAAATTCATGAAAAATCCTAAAAGTCAAGTAAAATGACCAGTTGAATTAAGAGAGTATATTATCTCTAATTACAGTAATTAAATAAATTACAAACTTGGGAAAATGAGAAAGGATGCTCATAAAGTAATAAAATGACCAAAATACCCTTGTAATTATGAAACAATGCAAGAGGCATGGAAATGCTAATGTTAATACAAGAATATGAAGGTAATGAAGCATTCTAATTAAGAAAAATACCAACTATGATTAAAGGAGTAATTAAGTAATTAATAGCTAATTACTTAAGCATAAGCAAAGGAAATTTAGGTAATAATTATGTGAAGCTCTAAAATTAGTGGAAATTAGTTGAATATTAATAAAATGTATTTACTAATTAAATTGGAAAGTTTTGAGAAAAATAGTTGAGTTTAGGTATTTTTAAACCTAAATACAAGAATGGACCAATTAGGGAATTTTGTAGAATTTTTAATAAAAATTGAATTAAGTAATTAATTAATTCTTGAAAAACATTTTAAAAAAAAAAAAAAAAAAAAAAAGGCTGCCGAAAATTGGCCAAAGAATTTGAGGATAAGAAGCAAAATTTGATATCTTGATATTTTGCAAATTTTTGATTATTATATAATATAATTAAAAAGCATGAATAGTAATCTTATATTTAGGAAACAGATCCTATCTAGGGAACCAGGAATAGGAATTCCAAAGTCAAGGTAAAATATTGATCGGTGAGTTTTTACCTTCGGGTGACCTCTTCCTAAGTCAATTAGAGACCGTAGCACATTGTCCTAATAAGACGAAATAGGGAAAATCTTTGCTAGTCACATTTTGGGAAAATAAGGAAATAAATTATAACTCAACATCTAGGGATGAGTTTATAATTATAAAAATACATTTGGAATCGGTGAATTATTATCTAGAGCTTGATGATTTAGAACCGATTTACGACACCGGACGTGTACGGACACGTTTTCGAGAAACTTGGCGGGACGGTTGGAACCTGTCTAAAGTCAAAATTCAAGTTATAATAGATATTATTGATGAGAAAGAGAAGGTCTTCAAAGTTCTAAATCTAGAATTTTGAGATTTCTCCGAAATTACGCGAATCGGGTACCGATCGAGAAATCTGATTTTGGGTGGCCATAAAGTGAGGTGAGTCATCACTTCTTGGCCAATCCTTGGCTGCCAAACAGCCCAAAGATGTCGACCAAAGGGGTGAGGTGGAGTTTGTGACTTTTTGTTCAAGTTGCATTAATGGGTTCTTTACTGATTTGGAATTCCAAACAAAGCCTTAACCAAAGTCTCATAAATAGGAGGCATGCTCCTTGAGAAATCCTCACACCATTTCTTTCTTGTCTTGACCGAATTTCTTGAGAGAGAAAGTAGAGATAAGCTCGGGGAAAAGCTCTCGGGAATTCTTCAACGGGTAAGTCTTTTGGCCATTAGCTTTTAAGTCTTTAGTTCGGTAGTTAGTAGAATTGTTAGTTAGATTTAGGAAGTAGGTGATAAGATTCCTATGCTTGTTTTTAGGTCTCATTGCATTGAAAAATGTGCCTAAAGAGGTAAAAACATAGTAGGGGTCGAGTCGTAGAAAAGTTGGAACTTTAGCGAGTTCTTTTTAAAAGTAAGGGTAGAATTTGTTAGAATAGCCTTTAAATTTCAAGTATGATTTGGGTATCATATGGGAGGGCTATTTTAGTCATTATTTTCGAAAATCATAGTTGCGTCGAAGTTACGGCAAAATTTCGGGAAGAAAATTTGCTAGAGTAACGAAGTCTTTGGTGAAATTCCGCCGATTAGGGGTAGAAGTGCAAAATGGTAATTTTTACCTAAAAAAGCGAGTTATAGTGTCAAATCGCTAATAAAGGTGATATTATTCTTATAGGATATCAGAATCTCGATTTGTTTTGCCATTCTTTGCCCGACGAACATTGTTTGAAGTTCACGTTCTTCCGTGAAAGTACGTCTTCAGGTAGTACCTAACGTTGCCAACGAAGGTACGGACGCGTACTGTAACACTAATCTTGTACATCTTAAACACTTATATGTCAATGATATGTTCGTAGACCGTTATACAGACAGTTATACGGGTTATAGTTTTGGTAACACGTTTTGTTTTCCTAGCACCGAGGACACGAGTAATTATCGTGGCTTTGGTGAATAGTGCAGTGTTATTGTTTACCTTATGGGGCTTTACATATTGCTTTGTGCTTATGTTTGTCGGCATAATGATCATGCATCGTTTGTATGCTTATGATATCCGTGGTATTAGCTCTAGAAATATCTTTCTACGTATATTGTATTGTTTGGGTATGAGGTTAGCAGATTCTGCGAGATTCAATATGGTGAATTGAATCTCATTTGTAGCTTCGTGGTCGGGAGGACCACGGTTCGGGGATCGAGGCAAGTGCCGGAATAGACGTGCGGCGAAGACTATTTCTATCTTATCGTTTTCTATTATTCGTTATTACGTCATTCCGCTATTTCATTTCTAAACCTTAGGACTATTGTAATCTATACAATATTACACAATGGTTGATGTTTTGGCTATGGCGATTACTCTTTTTCGCTCTATTGCTCGACTACGATTGAAAAAAAAATTGCGTTTCAAAATGGGATGTTACATTTTTGGTATCGAGCATGAAATTTCGGCAAGTATTTAACTATGTTACCACGGACGGTTTGGTGCCGAAGGCAAGGCTAGTCTACGTGGGTGTGCCATAAGTCACCGCTAATCCGGTGAGGCCCCCATGGTAGACACTTACCGGCCATTACATTCGAGATAACGGAGTTAGGTTCTTAAGCCTTTTAATTGTGAGCACATTTTTGAAAATGAGTATCGATAAGGCCATTGGTGTAATGTGTAGAGATGAACAGGGACAAAGAGCCCGTCTTAGAGCCATTCTACAATTATCACGGATTCTGGAGGCGTCCTGCCCGGAGATCCATTCCTCCGTCAGTACCCAAACCCTCAAATAACCCATCCCCACTGACTACGGAAGGAGATTCCATCTAAGAAGAGGTAGATTCCTACAACGCACAACCGGATGAGCCCGAGATTGAAAACCATGCGAACCTATTATACCCCGGAGTACGAGATCACTATGAACGGTTTCCTTTGGATCCAAACCACGAGTGTACGGACCCACAACTCCTAGTCACTATTACGGTGAGCCGGAACCCTCCTATCACCCGCTACGAGAGGACTCGAACCCGATTCTCCTAATATCAAGCCCGAACGACCTAGAGATTGAGGACCAAGCTGATCCGGAAGCCCTACCCATTCCTCGTTGATGATAACTTTGACTACCCGACATTCAACTTCTTGAAGATGAGGCGGTGAACCGAGAAGATTTCTACTATGTCCGAATGATAATGACACGTTAGTCATTTTGTTGGAAAACTTTCTCATTAAAGCTACGAATCTCACTAGCACCACCCAAGGAAAATATCTTGTGTTTTTAACCCTAATCTCAAACTACCAAGCCAACAATAGGGGACATTCACCCGCATGATTGGGTTAGGACCACATTGTACTTCTTTCCCTATACCCGCTTTTGGGCAAGGATCGTAATGAACTATTAGATGACGGACCTATCTTAAGTGTTAGCATACACCTTCGCTACCGAAGAGCTTGGTTCGCCTTTACATGTAGAGGAAGAACGTCGGTACAAGGAAGCTGTGGATTGTAGAAACTAGGGAGTTTAGTTTGTATCTCCAAGTACCTTTGAATATTGTAAATACGTTTGAATAAGGAGATTGTACAGTATGACTTGTATTAGTATTAGATCGACTGATATGTATAAACTTTATGAATGAATATATGTGAATATATGTTTGGTGTGCAAATTGTTTTGTCACTTTTAATATTTATATATTCTTTCATAATTGTTTAAAGGAAAAAGAATTTAAAACATGGCCAACTTGAGAGGTCTTTGGTGCACCAAGAGGAAGAGGCCGAGGCGAGGTGGTCGAGGCCGAGGTAGGGGAAAAGACAGACCTCGGGATGAACGAAACGATGAACCGAATCAACCCGGACGTGAAGAAATTGAAGAAATGCGTAGAACTCGCAAGAACAGAGAGTTCGATTGATGCTCTTCTTACGGCAAGACAAAACCAACAAGACCGGGAGGCACAAAGGCAATTAGACGCACGACAACACGAGGATGATCGAGAAAATGAAGATAATAACAATGATGACGACGAAGGGTATGATGACAATGAAGATGATGAAAATTATGAAGAGCTGGAAGGGTCCGAGAGATCCCAATCACAACCCAGGCATGAACAAATAGAGAGAACTACGGAAAATTGGGTAAACCGGTTCCGCAAGTTGAAACCACCTGGTTTCCGAGGAAAGAGTGAGCTAGGCGAGGATTGGCTTTTGAGTCTTGAGAAGATTTTTGAAGTCATGGAGTGCCCGGAAATCGGATGGCCCCCTAGCAATATACCGGCTTGAGGGAGATGCCCCGGGTGGTGGAAAAGTGTTTCCACAACCCCGCGATCCGTTACTTGGGAAATGTTCCTTGAACAATTCAACGAACAAGTACTTTCCTCCATCAACGAGGTAATTAAAGAGGAAGAATTCTGAGATCAAGCAAGGAGCTGAAGAGTCATTTGACGACTACTTCGCCCGTTTTACCAACTTTGTCAAGGTATTCATCATACCTAAAAGTCTACAAGAATGAGAGGCTGGAAGGCTAACCGACTATTAACCGGATTGAAGTACGATATAAAGGTAAGGTTAGTATCTCGGCAATTTCCAAGAATGGCCCAAGCGGTAGAATCCTGCAGAATGACGGAGCGCAACTTAAAGGAAGGCTGCAAGACTCGAGGCCGGGGAAGGTAACAACGCAAATCGCGGAGGTTCCTCGCGAAGGAAAACGCCTTGGAATGACAACCGAAGCGGGAACAAGAAGCCCTACCAACAAAATAGTTTCAAACAGACGGGATCCCGGAGACGTGTCGAAATGTAAGAAGTACCGTCCGGGAGCCAACCGTGATGGGAAACAAGTGCTTCGGATGTCGGAAGCTGAACACATTAGCCGGGATTGCCCGAGAGGACCGCGAGGCGAGACCTCGGAACGCTGGCCGGATCTTTGCATTGACAAACACGAGAGGCCGAGAAGTCCCGGCGATGGTTCAAGGTACCATCTATCTCAATGGAAATCTATTGGAAGCATTGTATGACTCGGGTGCTAGTCACTCGTTTATTTCCTATGATTGTGCAAGTCGTTTAGGATTGCATACTGTAGATTACCATTTGATCTTGTTGTAGCTACACCGTTGGGTGTAAAGTCTTTAGCTTCGATGCATGTATGAATTGTACCGCTAACGTGGATGGACGAGTTTCTAAAGTGGATCTCATCCGTCTACCTCTTCACGGCATTGACGTCATATTCGGGCTGAAGCGGTTAACGGCCAACGGTGCGATGATCGTGGCAAAAAGGAGATATCATTTGCCGGAGACAAGGTTGAAGTGAGCCTGAACTTTCTCTCCGCTACGAAGGCGATAGGTGCGTGAAGCAAGGATGTCATGCTTTCATGGTATTCTTTTCGTCAAAGCGAAGCTAACCTTTCACTCCGGGACATCCCGTGGTGAATGAATTTTCGATGTATTTCCGGAGGATCTCACCGAGTTACCTCTATCCAGAAGTGGAGTTCAACATTGATTTGATGCAGTACGGGATCAATATCAAAGCGCCGTATCGAATGGCTCCTAACGAGATGCGGGAGTTGAAGAAGCGGTTGGAAGAGCTTTTGAAGAAGGGGTTCATTCGACCTAGCGTTTCACCGTGGGGAGCCCGGTACTTTTTGTAAAGAAGAAAGATGGAAGTTTCCGACTCTGCATCGATTACGCGAGCTCAACAAAGTAAGTAAAAAACAAGTACCCACTTCCCGGATTGATGATCTTTTGGATCAATTGTGCGGTTCCACAGTCTTTTCAAAAATTGACTTGCGTTCGGGATACCATCGGTTGCGAGTTAAAGATGGCGATGTTCCCAAGACGGCTTTCGGAACCGAGATATGGGCATTATGAATTCCTTGTGATGCCCTTCGGATTGACAAATGCACTGCGGTATTCATGGATTACATGAACCGTATCTTCCGACAACACCTAAACCAATTTGTGGTGGTGTTCATCGACGACATTTTGATATATTCTAAGAGCAAAGAAGAGCACGAAGAACATGCGAAAGGTGTTAGGCATACTCGGGGAAAAACAACTTTATGCTAAGCCGAGCAAATGTGAATTTTGGTATAGGAAGTGAAATTTCGGGCCATGTTATATCTAGCGGCGGAGTTGCGGTTGATCCAAGCAAGGTGGAAGCGGTTACGGGACTGGAAACGGCCGAGAGCGCGTGACGGAGATCCGTAGTTTTCTTGGTCGGCGGGATACTACGGCGAGATTTATACGGGATTTCTCGCATCTTGCCCTACCATTGACAAAGCTTACGAGGAAGAATCAACCCTTTGTATGGGGAGATGACGCGTGAGGAGAGCTTTCGAAGCGAGGGAGAGGTTGACTACGGCACCGGTATTGATTATCCCGGATCCCGATGAGACTTATGTAGTCTACGGTGATGCCGGTGGGCAAGGATTGGGTTGTGTCCTAATGCAATTGGGCGAGTGGTGGCTTATGCCTCTCGTCGGCTGAAACCCCACGAGTTAAATTATCCTACACACGATCTAGAGGCGCGGCTATCGTGTTCGCTTTGAAGATATGGAGGCATTACACATGCGGTGTAATCGTAGAAGTGTTTTGTGACCACAAAGAGTACGAAATACTTGTTCGATCAACGAGAACTCAACATGAGACAACGTCGTTGGATGGAGTTGATTAAAGACTACACCCTGGAGATCAAGTACCATCCGGGTAAAGCAAACGTTATTCTTGATGCTCTTAGTAGAAAGACGGTGCGGGTATCATACATGATGATACGGGAGCGAACGGCTATTTGGAAGATTTCGAGACTGAATCTAACCAACCAAATCTGCGCATGGGTCGGCACGCACCCGGTGATGCCTATCTTGCTACACTTCTTGCGAGTCAAGGGGAGTATGATCGAGAGATGAAGTGGAGAAAGCGCGAAGCAAGATGATTGGGCAAAAGAGATACGTGAGAAGATCACTCGAGGTGAGACCCAAGACTATGACCTATCACTTAGTGGTTTGGTCGGGTATAAGCGAATCTACATACCGCCAATTGATGAATTAAAGCGGACAATAATGGATGAGGCTCATAAGAGTAAGTACACTCTACATCCAGGCATGGTCAAGATGTACCGAGTATGAAATCCGAGTTTTGGTGGCCGGGATGAAGAAAGACGTAGCGAATACGTGGCCAAATGCTTGACCTGTCGAGAAAGTAAAGATTGAACACCGACGACCCCCGGTCTTCTTCAAGGACTAGAGTTGCGGAATGGAAGTGGGAGAACATAACCATGGATTTTGTGGTAGGTCTACCCAAAATCGAAACCATGATACAATTTGGGTAGTTGTTGAAAGACTAACCAAGTCGGACACTTCATTCCCATCGGTATCCACTATTCTCGGAACGATTGGCGGGGATTTATATCAAAGAGATAGTAAGATTACATGGTGTTCCTACGAGCATTGTCTCGGCCAGGGATACGCGGTTCAAATCCCGTTTCGGCAATCATTACATGAAGGTATGGGGACCAAGGCGAAGTTCGGTTCGGCTTATCACCCACAAACAGAGACGGTCAATCGAAAGGACCATATGTATTTGGAGGATATCTTTGCGAGCATGTGCCCTAGATTTCAAAGGAAGTTGGGATCAACATCTTTCGCTAGCGAGTTTGCATATAACAACGGTTATCATGCTAGTATACAAATGGCCCCGTTCGAGGCATTGTATGGGCGGAAGTGTCAATCACCATTGTCTTGGACGGATTCGTCAGAAGCGATTACTTGGGCCGGACATGCTTGAGCGAGACCTACGAAGCGGACCCGCCGATCAAGAAGAGACTCCTTGCTGCACACAGTAGACAGAAGAGCTATGCAGATAAGAGGAGAAAGACCGTTGAAGTTTGAAGTCGGAGACCATGTGTTTACGAAGTTATCTCCGATGTAACGGTGTCGGCGGAACAACGAAGAGAAAGAAGCTTAGTCCGCGTTACGTTGGACCAATTGAAGTATTAGCCGAGCGAGGACTGTTGCATATCAACTAGCGTTACCCCCGAACCCGAGTAATCTCCATGATGTTTTTCACGTGTCTGGCGAAGAAGTACCTACGGATCGAGATCATGTCATAAAGTACGATGATGTTGAAGTACGGCATGGTAACACCTTTGTAGTCGGCGGAGCGAATTCTCGAACGCCGGGAGAAACGGCTTAGGACTAAAACTATACCGATAGTGAAGGTGGTACGGAAGGGTCGACACCGAGCGAGGCAACTTGGGAGGCGAGAGTGACATGAAGGAGAAGTACCCGAGTTTATGGCCCGAAGTTTAGTTAGTATAGATTAAATTTCGAGGCGAAATTTTGTGTAAAGGGGAGAAATGTAATACCCTTAGGATATTTATACGGAATATTATAAATAAAAGTTGGATATTTCGATAAGTGAAATTGCAATCTCCATTCTTGGGTAATTATAGTCTATTTTCTAGGTAGAATTTCTGCAAGAAATTAGGGAGTTTAAGGGTCAAAGTGCCAAAATGACCAAAATGCCCCTGCAAAGGGTAATTAACTTAGAAAATTCATGAAAAATCCTAAAAGTCGAGTAAAATGACCAGTTGAATTAAGAGAGTATATTATCTCTAATTACAGTAATTAAATAAATTACAAACTTGGGAAAATGAGAAAGGATGCTCATAAAGTAATAAAATGACCAAAATACCCTTGTAATTATGAAACAATGCAAGAGGCATGGAAATGCTAATGTTAATACAAGAATATGAAGGTAATGAAGCATTCTAATTAAGAAAAATACCAACTATGATTAAAGGAGTAATTAAGTAATTAATAGCTAATTACTTAAGCATAAGCAAAAGGAAATTTCGGTAATAATTATGTGAAGCTCTAAAATTAGTGGAAATTAGTTGAATATTAATAAAATGTATTTACTAATTAAATTGGAAAGTTTTGAGAAAAATAGTTGAGTTTAGGTATTTTTAAACCTAAATACAAGAATGGACCAATTAGGGAATTTTGTAGAATTTTTAATAAAAATTGAATTAAGTAATTAATTAATTCTTGAAAAACATTTAAAAAAAAAAAAAAAGGCTGCCGAAAATTGGCCAAAGAATTTGAGGATAAGAAGCAAAATTTGATATCTTGATATTTTGCAAATTTTTGATTATTATATAATATAATTAAAAAGCATGAATAGTAATCTTATATTTAGGAAACAGATCCTATCTAGGGAACCAGGAATAGGAATTCCAAAGTCAAGGTAAAATATTGATCAGTGAGTTTTTACCTTCGGGTGACCTCTTCCGGAAGTCAATTCCGAGACCGTAGCACATTGTCCTAATAAGGCGAAATAGGGAAAATCTTTGCTTTAGTCACATTTTGGGAAAATAAGGAAATAAATTATAACTCAACATCTAGGGATGAGTTTATAATTATAAAAATACATTTGGAATCAGTGAATTATTATCTAGAGCTTGATGATTCGGAACCGATTTCGACACCGGACGCGTACGGACACGTTTTCGAGAAACTTGCGGGACGGTTGGAACCACTGTCTAAAGTCAAAATTCAAGTTATAATAGATATTATTGATGAGAAAGAGAAGGTCTTCAAAGTTCTAAATCTAGAATTTTGAGATTTCTCGAAATTACGCGAATCGAATGCCGTCGAGAAATACTGGTGGGATGGCCATAAAGTGAGGTGAGTCATCACTTCTTGGCCAATCCTTGGCTGCCAAACAGCCCAAAGATGTCGACCAAAGGGGGTGAGGTGGAGTTTGTGACTTTTTGTTCAAGTTGCATTAATGGGTTCTTTACTGATTTGGAATTCCAAACAAAGCCTTAACTAAAGTCTATAAATAGGGAGCGTCATGCTCCTTGAGAAATCCTCACACCATTTCTTTCTTGTCTTGACCGAATTTCTTGAGAGAGAAAGTAGAGATAAGCTACGGGAAAAGCTTTCTGAGAATTCTTCAACGGGTAAGTCTTTTGGCCATTAGCTTTTAAGTCTTTAGTTCGGTAGTTAGTAGAATTGTTAGTTAGATTTAGGAAGTAGGTGATAAGATTCCTATGCTTGTTTTTAGGCCTCATTGCATTGAAAAATGTGCCTAAAGAGGTAAAAACATAGTAGGGGTCGAGTCGTAGAAAAGTTGGAACTTTTAGCGAGTTCTTTTTAAAAGTAAGGGTAGAATTTGTTAGAATAGCCTTTAAATTTCAAGTATGATTTGGGTATCATATGGGAGGGCTATTTTAGTCATTATTTTCGAAAATCATAGTTGCGTCGAAGTTCGGCAAAATTTCGGGAAGAAAATTTGCTAGAGATGAAATCTTTGGTGAAATTCCGCCGATTAGGGGTAGAAGTGCAAAATGGTAATTTTTACCTAAAAAGCCGTTATAGTGTCAAATCGCTAATAAAGGTGATATTATTCTTATAGGATATCGAGAATCTCGATTTCTTGCCGTTCTGTTGCCCGACGAACCGTTGTTTGAAGTTCACGTTCTTAGTGAAAGTACGTCTTCGTAGGTAGTACCTAACGTTGCCAACGAAGGTACGGACGCGTCTTGTAACACTAATCTTGTACATCTTAAACACTTATATGTCAATGATATGTTCGTAGACCGTTATACGACAGGTTATACGGGTTATAGTTTTGGTAACACCGTTTTGTTTTCTAAGCGGCGAGGACACGAGTAATTATCGTGGCTGGTGAATAGTGCGATTTGTTATTGTTTACCTTATGGGGCTTTACATATTGCTTTGTGCTTATGTTTGTCGGCATAATGATCATGCATCGTTTGTATGCTTATGATATCTTGTGGTATTAGCTCTAGAAATATCGTTGTACGTATATTGTATTGTTTGGGTATGAGGTTAAGCATTACGCGAGATTCAATATGGTGAATTGAATCTGTTGTAACTTCGGGTCGGGAGGACCACGGTTCGAGGATCGAGGCAAGTGCCGGAATAGCGTGCGGTAGAAGACTATTTCTATCTTATCGTTTTGTTATTACATTATTATCGTCATTCCGCTATTTCATTTCTAAACCTTAGGACTATTGTAATCTATACAATATTACACAATGGTTGATGTTTTGGCTATGAACTGATTACTCTTTCGCTCTATTGCTCGACTCTGATTGAAAAAAAAATTGCGTTTCAAAATGGGATGTTACAGTTAGCAATAACTAAAATGTCCATAATTTATCTTCTAATTGATAGAGTGATTAGATTTATACTCACTCTTTCAGTTTCTACAGTAACTACTGAAAGATCTTTCTCTACTATAGAGATAATAAAAAACATGCTTCGAAATAAAATGGAAGACCAATTTCTTAGTGATTCTTTGATTATATACATTGAAAAAGAAATTGTTAAGTTTTAATGCATATTAAACTATAAATAAGTTTAACAATATGAAAACACATAAAGAAATAGTCAAGTAAAATGATATTAATTTTTGCAATAGTTTCTTTCAATTTTTTTGTATATTAAATCTATATTATATTTTAAGTACTTTTTTTTATAATATAGTATTTTTTATTTTCAACCTGTAATTGCAAACACACATTTAATAAGTTAGAGTACAAGAGGACCAGGAAATCTCAACATCTAGGATGGAAGGTGGAGCTTTCCTAGATTTAGAAGAAACCTTATTAAATCAGTCAATTGCTCTAAAATATCACATTCTTCTCTGATGGGCAAGTTCGAATATCGTCAAAACTTGATTAAAAAATGGCATAAGATCTTCTTCGCAATTATAATCACAAAGCGCTCACTACTCACAAATCACATCAAGAGTGACTGAATGATTTGTATTTAATTTATCCAGAATAATTACTATTAATGTTGGGTTGACAACTTGTATTTGATTATCTATTTGCCAGTACAAAAATAATATACTACCTCATGCATATTGATGCATATTAGATATCCAGAAAGATAAGAAATACTATACTACAAGGCTATTGGTAACACAATGCTATGACTGAATAAAAATCAGTTGAACATATTCATGCATCTACAAGGGGGCACAGTTATATTATATACTCCCGCTGTTTTTAATATAAAATATGTTTGGAGAGTTGATATTATACACAGTGTACATATTTTGCTTTTTGGTTCATCATGTGTGTTTCTATGGAATCAAGTAAAACGGTAGAAAGAAGTATTTTGATGTGGCAGTCAAGTTTGAAAATCATGAAACACTGAACCAAATCTTAAGATAGGGGATAAATGAGAAAAGATATTGTTAAAATTCAGAAATTTCATTTCAAATTACTACCTCTTGTTTTAATTATAAGACCTAGTTGACTTTTTTTCGGAGAGATTAAGGAAGTTAAATAAGTTCTTAATCATTTCATATGTTGTAATTTTTATATTATATATTAGTTTATTAATCATTTATTTAGTTTAGAGAAAAAAAAATAAAAATAAAAATATTAAGCTAATTTAGTTAGGCTTCCTTAATCTCTTCAAAAAGTCGATTAGATCTTATAATTAGGGATCAGGGAAGTAATAAATTATGGCGAGGAGATTTCTTATTCGCCTTGTTGGTGGCTGAAGCTTCACATTGACTTGTCCCACCAAAGCAATGCTCATCAAACCGATAACGTGATGGGCACACGCATTGAATAATGCTGATGTGCCCTATTAATGGCAACCCTCCACCAAGAACTCTTTAATTAGGGTTTTGAAATTCAGGCCGGCCTGGCCACAGAAACCGACGATTTGATTAGTACGTAAATCGGTTCAGGTATTCAACCCGTTCCCCTTTTTCTTTTAAATAATTTATAATTTCATATTAATAACTTTTATACATTTTAATTTCTCACCGATTTTGTATCAGATTAGCTTAGGTTTAACTTCGGTTTGACCCACTAACCCTTGATTTAGGGCCAGTCCGGATTTAAGAAACTTGATTTTAATATTGTTTTCGCACAACATCCCGCACCTACTTTTTCTTTAAATTTATTGTTTTTTTTTCTTCCTTCACGCGAGGAAAAACACACAAATTAAAGAGGATGATGCAACATCTCTTGATTTTGTAAGAAGTAGAGAAAATATATTAAAATTCATATTATTTGGACACACACTTTTAACAAATTCAGAACCATACAAAAGGATTATTTGGACATTCTCCTTACTTTTCTTTTAAGCTGCCTCTGTTTTCTCCCAAAGCCACCTACGCTAGCCACAGGTGGCACCCACCCCTACCTGCTTCTTTGAATAAGATTTTTTCAAAAGTGTTGGGCTTCTGATATTCCGATTGAATTTAATTTGGAGGATTTTTCCTTAAAAAATGGCCTTTTCCTTGGGAAAATTTAAATAAATACATTCGAATTTGTAAAGCTCCAGGAAGTTTGTTGAATTTGTAAAAATCTTGAGAGTACCAAAGGCACATGAGGGATATGCGAGTCGGGTGAAATTACACTTTTTGCCCTTACTTTTAAATAATAAAAAAAAAAACCTCCACCCCCACATGACCACCACCACACCGCCGGCCACCGCCACCACCACGGTTGGGGGGTGGTGGCGTGGCGACGGTGGTGGTGGTGGGCGGCTAGCGGTGGGGTGGAGGGTTTTTATTATTATTATTTAAAAGTAAGGGCAAAAGTGTAATTTCACCCGAATTTGTATATCCTCATAGGTTTTAGTGCAGACTCTCGTCTTTTTACAAATTCAATGACTTCCGGAGGTTTCAAATTCAAAAGGTATTTATTTGGAATATTTACGTTCTCCAAATAGCACATGAGCTCGAGCTCATGCTCATCCAATCATTTCTTTAAAACAGTTTTTTTAACAAAATAAATAGAAGATTGATACATGCAACTTTGTTTATTCAAATTCGCTATTCTTGTTTAAAAAAATAGGTATGCGCTGTGATATTTTTAAAGTAATCAACAAGATAGATATATAGGCAGCCAGGAATTTTAATCAAGGGAACACAAATAAAAAATATTATATCATAGATAAAAGTATTTGAAATACAATACATATCTAATATAAAAAAATTGAAAGAAATCTATCACATAATAGCCCCACTTTTATTAGGCTTGGACGACTCTAATCCACCAATAATGAATTATGTATATTTTAACAAATTACTCCTTTCGATTCATAATATAAAACATATTTAGGGAGTTGATTTTTGTCCTAAAATAAGACATGGTTTCAAGGAAGATAGTGAATGAAAAAAAAATTAGGGAAGATGATGACTATGATGTTTTAGAAAATATATGTTAAATTAACTTACTCAACCAACTTACTTAATCTATATAAATTAGGTAAATATATCTTATATTTAAAACTGAAGGAGTATTAATTATATTTTTAAAATACAAATGATGAAATACAATAAAATCAAACAAGTTTAGCTTATTAAGCTTGTATATACATGTAGATATCTCCTTATATTTTGTTAGTGTACAACAATTTTAAACTCAAAGGGTAAGAACCAAATGCAAGCCCAGATTATGCGAAACTACTATATATTAAGATCAAAAGATAAGCAAGTTATACATAATAAATTTCTCTTGCACGTGAGTTTGTTTGTGTGTAGTCAAAATATTAAAATAAGTCACAGACAAAAAAAGATATCTCCTTATATATATTTTAAAAACATTTTAGGGGGACGGGGGCCACCCCAGCCCCTTCTAAATCCGCCCCTGGGCATTAATTATATTTTATTAGTATGTTTTTTTATGGCGAATGAATGCACCTATGGCTGTCACCCGCAATACCAAAATTTATATTTATATTGTCACAACCATGGTAGTCAAAAACGCGTTTTAAACGGTAAAAACGCCGTTTTTGCGTTTTATTTTGGGCTAAACGTGTTGCGTTGTGGAAAAAAAACGTATATGAGTAAAAACGCAACATTTTTATGCAAAAACGCAACATTTTTACGCAAAAACGTAAAAACGCATCGTTTTTGCAAAAAGCGAAAAAAAAAAAAAAAAAAAAGAAAGAGTAAATACCCTTTTGGATCTCCGACAAAAAACACGGACCCTATTTTAGTCCCTAGGGACTAAAATGAGACTTTTTTATGGACTAAAAAGGGCTTTTTGGAAATTTGCGAGGGACTAAAATATTCACCAATCGACTATTTTTCGTGCTTTTCAGGGACTAAAAATGGCATTTCTTTGTGTGAGAGACCAAAATGGGGTCCGTGTTTTTTTCCAGGTCCCTGATAATGCTTCGTCCGTGACCCTGTTATATTTGATTGAGTGATTTTAAATCTTTCTAGTCAATTGAAGCTCATTCCTGCTGTAACATGTTTTATTTATGCTATATTTGAACTCAGAATATTATTATGAGTTGCTTTGAATAATATTGGGTGACTGCTAGGAATCTAGGATAATATTGGGTGGTTGCTCTGAATAATATTCCGTGAGTTTTCTTGCTATTGAGAAAGTTGTTGTGCATGAGTGCATGACCAGGTCTAAAGAACTAGTTGTTATATACATATGCAGGTAAAAACTACGTTTTGTATTACGATTTTACGTTTTACGATTTTTCATTCTCCTTCCGTTTTTAGGTAAAAACTACGTTTTCACTACCTTGGTCACAACTCACAGGATGACACCAACTTTTTAATTGAGATAGGTCCCTGATAAGTGATAACCAGCGCACTAGAGAGGCTTTCCAAATTCCAATATCGCGTAGTATCTTGAATTTAAAAAATACTCTTTGTTATGGAATAAAATATTAGGCTCACTCAAGATGTGGCCCAACAAGAGGCAACCAATATTGCACAGATGTGATCGCAGAACATTTGGGCTTGGAGGCACAAGAGGCCCATCAGTCCAAACCCTAACCCTAAGGTATCCACTATAAATAGATGGTAACCCTAAAGGTACGAGACTCTAAGCTCTCTCTCTTTACTATTCGGCCACACTGTGCACACACACCACCCCCTTTTGCTGTGTACAGTGATCGTCTATTCTCAAAGGTATCCCATCCATGGATATCTGAGAGGGAGCTATTTGATCTTATATCAACATACTAGTCCACCTAGGGCTAGACATCTATGTTCTTATGACAGAACACTCTTGATACTAACATAGAATTGGATTAGTAATGTGATACTTCATTGTATTTAAAGCTACTAAAATGGGTTAGAGCCTGCACACCCAACCCGTCAGCCCACCAAAAGAGGTAGGTTGGGTTGGCGCTAAGGGGCGGGCTACACAGGCCTGCCTCGTTCAGCTCGCGGATTATAGTGGGTTGGCCCGCTTAAAAATATATTTTTTTTTCCGGTTTTCTGCCTTTCATTTCATGTTGTGTTTAATTACTTCATCGTATTTTTTATTTGACACTTTTATTTTTCATATTATAAATATTTAGGGTATAGTGTTTGGGAAAATATCATATAAAGACAGCTGAATTACCCAAATCCTAATTTGGGTCACTAAACTCAACAAATTATACATCAAGCTATGCATTTTAATTAAGGATTTTAAATTTAGTTCAAATTACCTCTATATCTCTTAGCTATTAAAACTGCAAAATTGAAAGCAAGTGATGGGCGAGAGAAGGAATAGAGGGAACAAAACAGAGTATCAAGAAGCTGCAGAGATGAAATTGAAGAGATTATGGGAATGCCAGTGATAATTATTCCTAGATTTGGGTCAAATTGCCTCTTAAATAGGAGAGATTCTAGTAGAGCTAAGTTATTCGTAGCAGCATCTCAAAAACTTTCATTAGAGCTGTAAGAGTGGCATAATTGTCTTGATGTTCTGGGTGACACGAAACTCAAGCATAATTATTCTTGGCCTAACAAAACTCAAGTATAATTACTGCTATAGTATGTTTTGAAAACAGGTACTCCGTACAAATATGCAATGAGAATTGCCACAGATCTGTAATAATCTTATACAATACAAAACCATGTATCTCCAGTTCATTTGGGTTTGATTTTGTGAAAATGAAATCTCAAATGAACTGAAAAAAGTAGAAATATATGGAAGAAATTCTCAGGCAGGCCGTTTAAAAAAACAAGACAGGAAACCGGTATTTTTATGTTATGTATTACCCATGAGATCTTTATTAGAAGGTACCAATTAATAATTCTCACAGACCAATAAAAATAGTTAAAGTCAATAAAATTGTCCTACAAGTTAAGTAACTTCCAATAGTACCATTATTAATTGCACTAAATTCTAATATTATATTAATTATTACTCTCACTCACTAGCCTTATTAATTTTGAGTATACATGGAAAAAATAATTAATGCGCTTTAGAAACAAACAAGTACCTTATAAAAAAGACAAAATATAATTGGTAGTTGATACCTTATAATAAGAACCAGAATAAGTATAAACATGATTTTTTTTTTTTTTTTTTTTTGATAAATATGATGGCTAGAAGCCTAAATTACAACAATGAAAATTACACATAAGGGGAATTAAATCCCAAACACTCTTGTGTGACCCACGACCTTAAGTACATAGGACAGACACTATGAAAAGCAGAATTAGAAATACCCATTTTGGCAAGGGCATCAGCAACTCTATTAAAAACTCTAGGAATGAATCTAAGGACAACCTCCCAATCCATAGCTAACATCAACCTGATTTGCATGATAATATTGCTCCCTGTAATACAAGCATTATCTAATATCAATTCAACGACTTCTTGGGCATCAGATTCAACTATAACTTTTTTTTCCCAAATCCCAAGCCATTTGAAGGCCCTCAAGAATAGCTCATTCTTCAGCAACACTTGATTGACAATTACCAATAACTTTATTAAAACCCACAATCCAATTCCCTAAACAAGGTCCGCAACACCCCACCACAACGAATTAGAGGACCGCATCATTGTGGCTCCATCAACATTAAGTTTATACCGACCAATAGGAGGTTTCACCCATCCCACATTCATTTGGCAACTCGCGGTTCGGGACCTCAAATAGCATCGTATCCGCTATAAACCTGTTCAATAATGACATAATAGCTACAAGAGGGATACTTGGTTTGGAGAAACCATTCTCAAAAATACATTTATTCCTCCAATCCCAAAATTTCCAGATAGCAACACCAAAAAATAAACCCCAGTTCCCATACCATCTCTTACCTATCTGGTGATTCAAATTCAGACTTAACCAATCTCTAAGGTTCAAGGAAAAGAAAGAAGAGTAATACCTGGGTTTAATTAGCAATTCCCACATGGATTTAGCATACATACAATCTCTCAAGATGTGCAGAATGTCCTCAGCATCAGAATTGCAGAATTGACAAAGTGCATACGTTTGCAACCAAGTATTCCTCCAAGCATTAGTAGGAAGCTTGTTAAGAGAAACTTTCCACATAAAAACCCGAACTCTCTCAACTCCACGCCACTTCCAAATATCTTTGAACAATTTGTCACGAAGCGACGGAGTATTTGGCTCAATAAGAAAATAAGCACTTCTAAAAGTAAATCTACCATCAATCGTGGCTCCCCAAACCAAACAGTCATTCTCAGCTTCAGGTCTTGGAGGTAAAACCGGTGCAATTCTTTGTAATCCCTCTCCTCTAACAATAGAGGAAAGTTTGTCGATACTCCAAGAACCACCCTCAGCCCATTCAGCAACCAAAGAATTCTCCTCCTTCTCCGATAGCTGTCTAATGCAAAAATCCTTAATTCGACTCCATCCCCAACCCAATCGAATCGTAAAGAAATTTGCAACCAAGCCATTGCGAATTTGCCATTTTGTTCCCCGATCCACCAAATCCTTCGAGAACAAATAAATTTCCATACTCTAGAATCTCAAGATTTGCAAGACAATGCGAGAGATGTCCCCTCTCATCATATAACGATGAGACAAGATTTCAGCCCATAAACCCTTAGAGCCTTCAATTAGTTTCCATGCCATTTTCACCCCACATGCTTGATTGACCGAGCATAATCTCCTGAAACCAAGCCCACCATATTGCTTAGGCCTTGTGATTTGCTCCCATCCAATAGGGTGAAAACATCTAGTAGCTTCATTATGACCCCAAATGAAATTCCTTTGCAATCTTTCAATTTCATAGCAAATACTCTTAGGGAGCATGGCCACATGCATTGGGTACAAGGGAATAGAGCTAATAACCGATTTTGCTAACATAATTCTACCAGCCATAGAGAGGCAATTAGCCTTCCAAGTACTCAATTTGGAGCCAACTCTATCAACAATATACTGAAAATCCGTCTTCAATCTTCTATTACGAGTAAGAGGAAATCCAAGGTACCGCCCTATTTCGCTAGAAATTCCATATTCAATTTTGTTTTTCCAATAACTAAGGGATATAAAGGTAATATGATCCAAATTTTATATCTCTAATTATGACGCATAATATAATATGTAGTATAATTTGTTGAGTTTAGTGTCCCAAATTTGGATTTGGGTGATTTAACCGTCTTTATATGAGATTTTCCTTTAATGTTTTTGCTTTGCTGCAAAAATTGTTTTTTTGTCACACTCACATAAAAGTAAGTGGATCCATTGTAAAAAGAAGGGAGAAAAAATATTAGTGGGACTCGCTCACTTTTATACGAGCATGACAAAAAAAAAATTTCTGCAGTAAAAGCATAAACATTAAACTTACATATTTATTCTACTATCAAATTTAAAACAGACGTGTTTTTGTGACGTGAGTAGATGAAAAAAAGGAAAGTGAGAATGAAATTGGTTTTCTTGCACAAACATATATATATTAAAAAAGTGTGATGTGAGTGGGTGAAAGAGAAAAGAAGTGAGAATTAAAAAAAATTAGTACACCAACCCCGCCAGGATACTAGATCATAATATAAAAAAAGTGCTCATATTATCTCACAGTTTGATTTTTTGATAAAAAAACAATTCAATTTATTGGGGTCCTTTTTTATTTTGGTATAGATCCCATCGCCGCTACATCAAATTTTTGGGGCCTAAACTCTGAATCAAGGCCCAACAAAGTCTCAGAAGCCCGTGGATAGTTGAAAGGGGATGGCTTTTCCTTTGAGTTTTTTTTTTAATAAATAAATACGGATCACCTTCATTGACACCTTAGAAAATTACAAACAAAAATCCCAATTTCCACCACACCAAGATAAGGTGGTAGTTGATAAGGATAGAAAGGTAACTTCCTAATTGTGTGACCACTTAGCTAAATAATCTTAGCTAGCCGCATGTCTTTTAAGAAAAAAAAAGACTAAACTCATGACATCTCTTTTTTCACGAAAACAAATATTGAAAAACGATTAGGAACGAGCTCTAATAAACCTGTCACGGCATTATTTTGTTCTAAACATGTGTCTGTACTATATATATATATATATATATATATATATATAGTATAGGAAGGCTGCAAACTTTTTCAGATATGTACAAGGGGAAAATTCTACTGCATCCATATTAAATATATATCTGAAAAAGTTTGTAACTTTCCTACACACCGAGTTGAAAAAGGAAGAATACACAATATTTCTAAAAAATAATTAATATAATACCTTATAATTATCAAAATTCTTCCTCTAAATAGCATGGAGTAAGATATCAATCTAAATATTATAAATTCATCCCCTCATCATAAGGTAATTGATGTGTGGAATCTATTTTAGAAAATAATAAAAAAAAAATATTTTTAATTCTGATAACTCTCAACAAAATAGAGGTATAGTTAGAATCTGAATTGATTTAAAAATAATATAGTTGTCATGATACTTCTAAAAATTGTTAAATTTCAAATGCTGAGTAAAACTGACTAGGAAAAAAAAAAAACCAGAGACATTTCTAATTTGGAATTCCCTCATTTTTTTATGATACCTTGTCACTTTGGGAATATTCCCTCCTTCCGAAGCTCTAATGTCTATCGGCTGCCCACCGGAAACTCCTTCCGCCGGAGCTTTGGAGGAGGCCGGTGGGGGTAATATTTTTTTAAAAAAAGTATATTTAAGGATAACTTGATCATTTTCTTGTAATTCCAAGAAAGATAATTTAAGCTTAACATTTTTATAAGATTATGAATATTCCAAACACTTTTTTTGTTTTTTAGGATTTTAAAGCTCTTTATTACGAATTTTCCCTATAAAATTTGGTATAAGCTAACTATTTTTTTTGGTAAAAAGTACTCCATTGGTTCTAATTATAAGACATATTTGATTTTTTTGGAGAAACTAAGGAAGCTAATTAAATTACTTTAGAGTAGTTTTTTTTTTTTCTTCAAACTAATTAGTTTGACTAATAAGCCTAATATATAATCCAAAGATACACAACATATAAAATGATTAAGTAACTTATTTAGCTTCCTTAATCTCTCCAAACAAAGTCAACTATGTCTTATAATTAGGATCAGAGGTAGTATTATTTTTTTCTGTCATCTTTCTCTCTCTCATACAGATCTGTTGTACTCAAAAATTATTTTTTCCCACAAAATATACTTTACTCAAAATGTATTTTTAAAAATATTTGTAAAAAATATATATTTTCCCGGCCAAAAACTAAAACAAACACATTTTAATGGAAAGAAGGAGATGAGAGTAGATATTAAGAATTCAAATACTGTTAATATATTAAAAATAAATTATACTCCGTATAAAACAATTTCATATTTATATCATTAACCGAAATTTAATGTACATACTTTCGTGGTGTTTATTTCTTTTATTTTTCACTAAGAATAAATTTCTTTTGATCACCGTTGTCGAATAATTTTTGACAGTTTGTTTATAGTTATATTCTCAGAACAAATTTCCTTCAGCGCTCCAATTTTCATATCGCCGTGAGTGCTTATTTGTCGTTACTCCAGTGGCTCTTTACGTATTCGAGTCCGCCCCTCTAGTCGTGTTATTGGTACCTTGCGTAGCTCCAACGAACGACGCCACCAGCTTGCTCTCACACTCCCTCCGTCGACTTCCACCGATCAACCGTCCTTCTCTGATGGTAAAGTCTTCATCACCTTTACAATTATGAAATAAATCAGGGCTATTTAAATCCCTAGCTTGGTTTTTAAGGGAAAAAATGGGGAAGAATAACAGCTAGGTTTTTTTGTGGACTCGGGAAGGTATGATTTGGGCAGTCAAGGATTATCTTGACTTTTGAGCTTGTGGGATGGTTATCAGGACTTCAGGGCAATGCTTTTGACGCAACATTTGTCTCCACAAGTGTGCCAGGGGCTCCGTCTGACTTAAATTTTTTCCTGCTAAGCTAGGATGGAATTACGAGTGCAGCCGTGCCCTGTTATGACTCCCAAATGTCGTGTAGATCTCATTCTTAGTATATTTCTATCTTCATGTTGTTGCGACATCTAGCCTTTATTTCTAGTATACCACGATTTAGGTCCATCGGTATTAATTCTTAGTAGACTTCCATCTTCATGTTGTTGGGGAAATAGTTGAGTAAGTTGGAAAATGTCAACATATGATTTGCGTTTTAACTTTTCATTTGTCATTAAAGAATTAATGTCACGTTTGTAACTTCCCCATGTACTAACTATATTTTTGTTTTTTGACAACTTATCTAGGCGAATCGCCACACAATTATTTTAATGCAGACCTCTCAGAACAGGGCAACTAGAACATTTATGGATTATGGGTCAATAAGTCAGGCAATGGATGGTATGTCTTACATATGGGTATAACTTACTGAGTGAATCCTATGATCCTCAACCGTTTTTGTTGCTTATAACTCTGCTTTCTTTTCCTATTCTCAATCTAATTTAATATTGTGACATCAAAATAGACATATGTTGTGTTCTCTTTGATATACAAGTTTGTGAATTGAAAAGAAATCAGGATTGTTTTGGGAATTTTTCTTCTAGGAGAGTTATAAACTTGTTATTTTGTGAGCACTCAGAAGAAAGCCACTTGTCTTTATAATCAGATTATCAGAATACTCCATGATCCTGTGAATTTGGTTTCTGGTCAAACTATTATTTAGTTGGACAGTAGCATAAATTTCATAACATAGTAAACATCAACATACATCTACAAATAAAAATGGAAATTTAAATGGGAGAAAGGCCTTGTTATGTTAAACTGCGTTATATGGATTATAGTTTCACTTCTATTAATAATGAGTTGTAAGTGTGATTAGTGAAATTTTGCTCCATTGATGTTAGGTTATAAATCTTAACTCTTTTCCCCACTGTAATTTGTTAATAAGAAGTGATGTTAGATAGAATGAAGAGAAGAACATAATAGCATGCGTAAATATTGAACCAAGTAACGTTCATAATCTGTGGTGGAGATTATCTTAATCACATTATATTTGTTGGGCATGGAAGCATGTCAAGAAAGATTTCAGTTTTTGAAGTGTTGATATAATAATGTGCTTCTCTTTTTATGAGGGAAATGGGGAAAGTGCTTTCTCTGTTCACTGTTTATATCCTTGGGTTTAGACAATGGAGATAGGATTCATGTTTAGCCTACAGGCAATGATATGCTTCCACTGAACACTTCTGCTTCAATATCGATATTTTGTTACAATGATTTAGGGTTGTGATTTATTTTTTTTAATTTGGATTATGTGGTACTTTGAAAGAAAAGTTGGGTGGTTTCTTGGGTTCATATGCCAAGGTTTTTTAATGCTGCTTATTCAACTTCCCTGTTTTCATGATCAACCTATGGAGCTATGTCTTGAGACTATAGGTGGAAAAGAGCGTAATTAGCCATATCCTATGCTGGATATTTGGGTTGGTATGGATGCCTGCAACACTATGGTCACCGTGTTAATTATATAATTCTTCTTTATGAGATATACTAACAAATGAAAATTTTATTGTCATATTACTACTGGTCATCAAAAGAGATTCTTTCTTTTTTCTTTTTCATTTTTTGCCCTTTTATTTTTCTCTACAAAGGTGCTTGCGATTGTCGTATGGTTGGTTTTCTGTGTTTCCCTTGGCTTGTCCTTATAATGTTTTGGTTTTTAATTATGTCTTGGTAATGATGAATTCCGGGACTGGGAAGTATAATTAATTCAGTGTTCATTTGGCAGTGAGGAATAAAATTATCTTATATTTCGTGGTTTAATAATTTAGAAGTTCAGACCCTTCTCAAGAGTTGTGTTGGGTCTGAACTTGATCTTCACTTATTCCCTTGCAGAGAAATTAGCCTTTCAGTTGTGTTTCAATAATGTGCCATGTAACATGTGTCAAGTATTTGAAGGACTAAGTTCTTGATAGGATGGTCTATAAATAAATAATTGTTTCATACTTTTATTTGTTCTATAGTGAACATAACAGTAGTCGCACACTTAACTCTTGATGTCCAAAATTGGTTTCCCAATAATACTGAACTACTGCCGTCGTTGGTTCCTTGCTGCTTAGTTATCTATGCTAATTTACATAGACGCGTTCCGTTACGCCAAACAATTTTATGGATTAAAAACACTTCCTATATCTCAGTATAGGCAATTAGACCTTTGTGCATATTTTTAGCCCTCGAAGTGTCTCTTTTATGTTTTTCATTTGAAGGTTACATCCTGGTGTAGAACGGCAATGAAAAGGGGGAAGATGAATGAGAAAGAGGGAGAGAGAAAACAATTGAGGCATGCAACTGATCTCCAAGTCAGATTCTGACAACTTAACACTCGGGCTATTTACAGTCAGCCAAATAAAAAAGATAAAGTACAGTAGTTAGGAAATTCAGAAAATACAAATAGAAGTCAGACATTATAAAGAAACTAAATAAAATTGAAATATCTAAACTAAAATTCCCTACTTCATACACGTAAAATAAGTTTTCCATGATTTCCAGTCTCATCCTTTTTGCATTTTCATTGAATTGGTATTCATTATGAAACACAAATGCGCACCCGTATAAAGAGTGAGTGTTCAATTTAGAATTGGCATTTGACTTCATGTATGCATTCTATTTATGATGAAATATGAGAGTCTTCTAATTTTAAAGCTAATGAATATCCTGGTACTTATTCAGGTATCTGCGCTTTATATGAAAGGAAGCTTAAGGAGTTAAATCCGGCCAACAGAAATCTCTCATATGATATTGCTGATCTCTACAACTTCATAGATGGTCTTACAGACATGAGTGCTCTAGTGTATCTCTCTCTCTCTATACACACACACACACGCACACACACACACATCTATCCATTCCCTTCTCCCTCCCTCCCTCCTCCACATCACACATTGCATTTACATGGTATTAACGTGGAAATATTGAGAATCCGGGGTTGGAAAAAACATAATTATCAGAGCCCTTTACACCTTAAGAACATTATGGATAACTAAATTGCTGTATTACATACTGGCCCCACTACCTTTGGTCTACTTGCGTGGGAAAAATGACAAATGAAATAGCCTAATGTGATAAATTAAGATGCTCATATTCAATCTTTAATGTTTTGTATAGATCGATTTCTTCATTTATTGTCTTGGCAATGACTGATGTTACTGTTTGGCTTCTCCGTGCAGCTATGATCACTCAATCCAGGCATACCTGCCGTATGACCGACAGTGGATTAAGCAAAAGACCTTTCAACATTTGAAGAAGTTGGCACATTGATTGATGTATGAATTACCTCAGACCTCTAACTGCTGGCAATCTTAAATGTAAAGAGAATTATGAAGTGTGAATGTGGGCTATAGATGTGATGGGAACGCTGCGTCGTACAAAAGCGTTGCTTGCTTTTATCACATATTTTTAATGTATACGAGTAGTGGGTGCAGATGAAGCGTCAGATGAAGTAACAGCTATAGGCTTGGTTTTCTGTTCAGAAAACTTGGCCATGTTTGAATTCTGGAGTGTGTGTTATTAAAATAGTGCAATGCTGAATCTGAGTTTAATCATCGACTGACGCAATTATTTGCATAGGATCTTGCAGGTCTTTATATGCCATTCACCTACGGTGTGATTTGGTTGGCCAGACAGCAAGTGTATGTGACAGTCATTCCATGGGCCATAGGCATCGCCGGTGGCTGTTTTTTTGGGTGATAAAAACTAATGGCATGTGGTGATGCATTACGGTTTAGGTAGCAAAATTCTGTCTGCTAAGTAATTGCTTTTCGATGTTTAAATTATATCATTAGACTAAATACTCAAACAGATGTTGCTTACAATTAACGATTGTTTAAAAACAGGGATACATTTTAAAGAATAAAGTGAAAATTCATAGAGTCTAAACAATGTTGACAGGAATTAGTCCAAATAATAATAATGACTTGTCCAATTTGGTAATGGCAGAACCGGCATGATTTCAATTGTCAAGGCATAAGTTTAGTTGGGTACAAAAAATATGACACTAAGGACCCGTTTGGTAGAAAGAAGATCAGAGAAGGAAAGGGAAGATCTCAATCTTCCCATGGATTTTGAGTGTTTGGTAGAAGGAAGATCCAGGTCGGCGATTTTAGGTGAGTCTTCATCTTCCCTTATTTGAAAGAAGATCTTTCCATCCGAAAAATGGAGGAAAAGCTGCAATCTTCCAAGAAAAGTGTTTTTTTCTTCCAAAATTAGCCCTGGTTCTTTTTTTTCCCACTTAACCAACATCCAATTCTTCATACCAAATATCTTATTTTTCCTTAACTTAAATTTCATTCCCTAGTATACCAAACAACTCATTTTTAAAGTTCTCTCTCAATCTTCTTTTCCATTTCTTTCCCTCTTTAAGTTCCTTTCCTTCCTTAAATCTTCCCCATAACAAACGGGGCCTAAGAGATGTCTTCATTGGGTGAAAGAAACAATCTCTATGCACGTACTTTTACAAAACCACTTTGTTGGAGGCTATGTGCTGTATGGTCTCCATAATCTAATTATTTGGTGCTGATAAGATAGATAGAGCCATCTCAATTCTCAACAAGCAAATCACTGGAAGGTAATAGCCGAAAATGAATCTCTCCATTTTTTTACTGTCTATTTCGTTTCATTTCCTTATTTTCACCGTTAGATCACTTTCCTATAAAATAACAATAAATATATATAAATAAATTTAAATCATTAAACTTTGATCTAAATGATTCATATCTTTGTACTTTTATTAAAATATTCTTCTTCTTTTTTTTACTTTTTGTAGAATATTAGATCTCAACCATTGATATAATGGAGAGAAGTGAAAGGAAGTTAGAGAAGCTCATTTCCCAACTACCCTCAGCCCTTTAGTGCCGGTTTTCGGAAAAGGAGGGTTTGAAAAAACTGAGGCATTGCTGCTGTCTCATTCTTCATCAATAATCATTAGCTTCAAACCCAATAAAAAAGCTCGACTTATTTCAAAATCTTCCAAAGATAAAAAGCTTGAAATTACTGAGCTTCGTGCTGAGATGTACAAAATCATTATTCCCTGTGGTTTGTTTCTATGACTATACCAGAGTAACCCTCAAAAAGGAAAAGTTCACTCTAGTAAAGAACCTTCAAAAAATTGATTGCTCTTATAGAAGCATGGTAGGAAACTATTGAGAACGAAGCTTTCTCATCAACCACTTCTTTCGGAGAGAGATGTCCAAAGCTAAAAAGGTCTTCGCCTTTCTCTCATCTTCCAATAGATCACAAGCATCCATTACCAACTCATCATCTATGTCTGGCATAGCTTGGAGCGCACTTATAGCATCTTGAAAAGATCTATCATCGTTTTTCTCTTCCTTATTCATGAGTTTTTTGACAGCATTCGCCATATCAGATAAAGCTTTTCGTATTCTCCGGTCATTTTTTGGTTTTTTGACGAGAGGTCTGGAGCAGCCAGATGGCAATTCGCCTTGCCTTTTTTTACTACAATCTTTTATTTCCGTGCTGCCAGTCACAAAAACGTCAACCACGTTTTTAGACGTTTTGCCCATATTAAATTTCATCAACACGTTTTTATCTGGGCTTGATGTCTCTGTATTTCCAGTCACGACTTCATGTCCAGGTGATCCATCCATTCTTATTTTCCCAGGACTATCTATATCCGGGCCTGAAATTGAAGCATTGGCAATTATAACTAAATTTCCAGACGTTCCATCCATATCAACATCCTCTGGTCTTTTTATATCTCGGCCTGATATTTCAGTGTTGCCAGTCACAGCCAAACCATCCAGATCCAACTCGCTTGGTCTTTGGTTATCTTGCCCTACTATTTCAGTGTTTACCATCACAACAGAATTTCCAGAAGCTCTGTTTATATACCTTCCTCTTGGCCTCTCTGCATCCTGACCTGATATTTCACTGTTGTCAGTCAGAATCAAATTTCCACACGTTCCATCCATATCTATTTCAATAGTAATATTGTCTGCTTCCATCCACTGCATCTCACCCTTGACTCTTGCATCTGATACTTTATTTCCAAAAATTTTGCACAAGTCAGCGTATAAATCCAAAAACCGGTTTCTATATAAGATGGCATCCGGGTGGTCCTACAAACATCAAACATTTAACAGATTGGCGTTAAATAGGATTGTGAGAAACAGTAGACTTACAAAATAAGTTCCACATTTTAGTCTTGCCATGCAAGCAGACGATTAAGGAAAAGAGATTGGGGAGTTTGTGAGGGTTTTTTTTTTTGTTTTTTTTTTTTTTGGGGGGGGGGGGGTTCAAAGCACTAATAGGAGGCAAAATATAGACAACAGCCAAAATATATCAGAGAGCAGTGTCGATGGAGGAAAGAATATACCTTGATGTAGGCTTCCCAGACATCATTCTCCGCGATTACCATATGCAGGGTTTCATCCCACACAAATCCATCATGATTGAGGACACAGCTGATGTTATCATGCTGTTTCATCAAGCAGAAATATTGATCTTCTAGGAACTGCTTATCACATTGGAGTCCAGATTTAGTGCTAAATGCTTTAATCATATGAGCCCAAGCTTGCTGATTGAATCTATTTTCAACTCTATTCCCTTGATTTACTTGCTCAAGCATGAGGTCAATGAAACAGCATTCCATACTCTCTGTCCACTGTGTTGTAGAAGCCGCATCATAAACACTAGGAAAACCGCCATTCTTCTCCTCACCTTTGAATTATAAATATCAACGAGTATTCAGAACGTCATCTAACTAAACCTAATCAACATTTTGAAAGAATTGTTGTGAATCGTGGCACAAGATAAGATTGCCCTGTCATGAATGCCTAGAAAAATATTCACAATATGTTAATATTATAGACAAACATGTCAACTTACTATCATTGTCCTGTAAGATTATATCATTCTAGAAACACAGAGTCTGTGTAAACTGGGTGAGAGAACTAATATTCATATAATATAATTCCCTCCGTTCCTTTTTATAAAACTGCCACATATACCCCGTTCCAATTTATAAGAAACATTCAGAGAATGACTTAATTTTTGTCTGTTACTTTCCCATTTTGCCCTTATTCAATCACCCATATTTCTCATACTCTCTCCACCACACATTCTCTCTCTTATACAATCATCTTTTTTTTTTTGGGTCAAATCTTATACAATCATCTTTATTACTCCTACAACATTAATTTTCTTATTCTATCTCTTCTACAATCCTCTTTATTATAATAATTTCCTTATTCTCTCTTATTCCCTATGTCTTCATAAATAAGGGTATTTTTGTCAAAAAGGTTACAATTTTTACATGTTTATTGTCCTTAACTGCTGTTTTGATCTACGTTATTTTGGTTAAGTGTTCATTATAAAAAGGAACAGAGGGAGTATTGCTATTTACACAATTGCCAACACACAACATGATGGATCCGGGATCCAGATCAGTCGCCAATATATTCAAGAACAAAGAATCTAAGTCCTTGACCAAAATACTCAAACATTCATATATTCATTCATAATTCTGTTTACAATCTAAAGGGGATATAAATAAAGAAACATAACCATCTGACTAACTGCTACAAACTTCCTAAATAACTAACTCCTAATGAAACACACATAAAACAGAACAAAATTCTAAGCTTCTCCTAATAAACCTAACTTCCAAACTTCCCTCTTAACTTTCAAACTTCCTTTAATTGATCTTATCCAAACGCCTCTTTAGAGGACGGTTTGGTATCCTATCACAACATTCCAGGGTTATCCATAACTAAGGCTATGATATTAGGTTTCAATTTTTTTTTTTTTTTTAATTTCCTCAGCTTGGCCATTAGAAAAGACAACAAAGGAAACCAAAAAATTAAGCCATAGTTTTGTTATCAAGCACTAAATTTAGGACATCATAAGAGAAAACAGATAATAAAAATAATCATGGAAAGAGAGAGTAACTAGTTCTGATCAAAGTTCAACGCATGAGACACAATTTAAGACAGTATCTAATCTATATGTGAGAATGTAAATATCTTTCACGGCAGCCAGCCTCCTTATATAGAGAGGTTGCTATATCATCCCAAAATAAGATATTAAATTGGTTTTAAAATCCTGCTTTTCCAATAATACGTTCTATCAAAGTTTAGGTAAAGATCCGTCTGGAAAAACTTTCCTGGAGCTAATAAATGGTTGCTGACACAAACAATTCCTTCCATCCTTAAGAAGCAGTCTAGAAGGCAACAAAACACTATGACACTATATTGTACAATGACCACTCAATCTACCAGCACAAGCTGCCCTGAAATCAGAAGCCACACTGAAAACATACCTCTTATTGATGTAGGTAATTCACCACTAGGGTTTGTAATAGATGCCAAAAGGCTGTATCTTTTATCATTACATTCCTCACCAAATATAACACATAATTTGCGGTAGCCTGGCAAAGTTTTAACCCTAAGTGATCGAGCTTCAGGGTGTACCTGCAGCAATTGTTTGTTAGCTACAAATAAACTGAGACACTTTATTAGTGTAGAATAGTTCACCTTTGTATAAGCATCCCAAACAGAATCCTCTGCAGCAACCATCTCTCGCATATCATCCCATGAAAACCCATTCTGCTGAAGAAGCTTGTCTATGTCTTTGTACTGTCTCCTAAAATGTTTGAAACGATTCTTCAAAACATCTTTGTCATGATGAGATTTGAATCTTCTGTTAAAAGAAGCAATCATGTCATTCCAAGCCTGGGTAATGAATGTCTGCCCCAATTTGTTTCCTTTCTTCACCTGCTCAAACAACAAGTCAATGAGGCAACGATCCATTGGAGGTGTCCAATATGTTCTTGTACGATCTGTGCCACTGTTGTTGTGGTTTCCTTTTCCATCACCTTCAGAAAAAGACAAAGTCATAGCTGAACTATTTGTTCTCCAATTATCTAAGAGCGTTAAATGTGAATTATAACACTATCAGTTACATTACAGCTTACAGGAAAGCCAATGATCACTATCTTCATTTGTGTCACAAGATAAAAAAAATCACAACTTCATTTACAAGGACAATGAAGATAATCTTTTCCAGATTACATTAATTAAGATGATTATGGAAGACATAAAATAACAGACCAGTGCACTTGTTGGTTGTCCGTGAATTTGTAATGACCATTATGGACCAAGTTGTAAATCTTTTAAACACAATAACTTGAACCAGCAAAAAACAAGTCGTGGGCTGTCACTCACCAGCATTTATCTCTGACATGAAATCTTGAAGGGGTTTCCCCTGATGCAAATTACTCATGACATCATCAGATTCATTTCTGAATATTAATTCCAAATCATGATAATTCGGCAAAGTTTTCATTCTATAAGCTCGTGCATGTGGATGGGCCTGCAAGAGTTTTAAGTCAATCAAACCCAGGAAACTTTTGCTAAATCTGTTCATATTATCACTCCATCAACTCACACATGAAGAGTCTTCAAGATCACATACCTTGACATAAGCATTCCATACACTATCATCAGCAGCTAGCATTTGTTGTTTTTCATCCCAAGAAAATCCTTCCTTTAGAAGAATTGTTATATCGCAGTAATATTTCAACAGTTTGCTGTACCGATGCCTTAAAAACCTTTTACCGTGCTGAGAGCCAAATTTTGTATTAAACATCAAAAGCATATCTGTCCAAGCTTTCTTACTAAATGAATTATCAACCTTATTGCCCCTGCCCAACTGGTCAAGCAAAAGCTCTATAAACAATTGGTCCATGGCAGCAGTCCAGTCTGTTCTTGGATGCTCATTACTGGACGGTGCAGTGCTTCCGAGTTCATCACCTATAAAGAAAGGATTGACAATCAAATACTGATATTACAGGATAAAAAAAAATTCTTGCAAAGTTACTTTAAGCACCAAAAGTTCTAAAATTACATCGCACCAACTATTTGAGCAAGCTTGTTTCATTTGTCAAATAATAAAAATAGCATTCTGAGTCTAACAAAAAATTAAGGTTTTGAATTTGCTAAATTAATATCCCAAAATCTCTCAGCTTATCTACAAGTTAAAACTGAAAGTAGATAAGGAATTATAAAGGAGAAATCAGTTTAAGATTTCTTCCTAGCAACATCATGAAGTTTGTATCCAACCCAATTTCTTTCAAAAGGGAGATAGGCCGACACGTAGTTATAATGTGAAGAGTATTAAAATAATAATGCAGAGGAGGATGTTTAGATGTTAATTTATACGCAGCTGTAATGAATATCCTGTGCATATAGGATGAAACTGGACACAGAAAGCAGCACTCACTAAATTGTAATCTTTGTGCTTCATCATCCAAGCTTGCATCATGGCTTGATAGACTATATCTTCCATCAGCAATCGTGGAGCCATAAATTACACACAAATCATCAAAGTTCTGCACTGATTTTGTTCTGTAGCATCGTGCATCAGGATGAACCTGCAGTTTGTTCACTGTTATTGTATACTCTTTCCAGTATGTAATTAATTACATTATTATAGCAGTGCACCTTGAAGTAAGCATCCCAAGCAGAATCATTGGCTATAACCATCTGACGAGAAGCATCCCAAGAGAACCCAATTTGACAAAGAAGATTCTTTACATCATTGAATTGCTTCCACAATGTTGCATAACGGCTTTTCAAAACATCTTTGTCATATTGAGAGCAAAATTTAGCATTGAACATAGTGTGCATGTCATTCCAAGCCAGCTTGTTGAAAGTATGGCCAACTCTATTCCCTCTGTGCGAATGCTCTAGCATTAGATCAAGAAAATAGCGTTCCATTATTGGAGTCCAGCTCATCCTCGACCGGTCATTGCTCATAGCAGTTTGGCTACCCATTACTCCTTAAAACCTGCAAACATAGTATATTAGGAGTGCATATGGAAGGGCATATACAATCTTTGAGTTAAACAAACAATTGCAATTGCTAAATAAATTATATTGTGCCATATACAAGCAAATTTCTTATGAATTACTACGCAAAAATAAGCTGTCAAACCTTAATGTTGTATTTTGCTAAACAATTACAGTACCCATTTGATGTCTGATTCAAATCAGTAGGTTAAAAATTAACAGTAGGGAACCAACAGCTAATTTCTTTCTTTCTTTCTTTTTTTGGGATTAACTCTCAACCATAAATAAGGACAAAAAGGAAATCCGTATTTGAAGCAATAAAGCACTGGCCATGGAATGTAAATTCCTTCCAGTGTCATAAATCCATTCTCCCACCGTAAAATCTCTGTTCATAAAGCAACATATTTTAAATTTTCGGAAGAAATGATCGCAGCAAGCAAATTCGCTATGATATAGCCGGTTATTATTATTAACTCACGGAAGAATTTCATAAAACCCAAATTCTCAGCATCTCGACGGTATCAATTGTTAGCATTCAGTTTATACGATTATACATTTTCAGTGCCCAGTACGGAGAAAATCTATCAAAGTTTCAATCCTGAAATTTAGAATTATATCTCTGTGATGCATGCAATGGCGTGACCCGTAACCATGAAAGTGCAATGCAGAAGCAGCGAAGGACGAGATATAGACTTTCGCGCTTTTAACGAGAAGGTGAAAAGTTGGGAAGTTTTACCAGAAGCTAATATCGAGGCTGATTGGCGCCCAGAAAAAATTTTGGGATGTTGATAAGTTAACCCTAATCCGGAATAAGGAACAAACCCTGGGTGTTTGGTTACAGACGCAAGCGACGTTTGCTAGCGATCATAGACTCCCCCCAGTCAATGAACAGTATCGTTACAGTGAATCAGTGTACTGTACACGGTAGGGTACGAGTGAGAAGTAAAGGGACTTTAATCGGGCCATAAATTTACTCGGAGGTCTACGGCCTTGAATGGAAACTGGAAAGTATGACTTTTTTTTTATGTGAAGAGTATGACTTATTTTAAGGGGCTAGGCTGTGAGGCTCACTAATGCAACCGATACGAAGATATGATAGAAAAATATTATTTAAATTTTAAAATTTAGTTAACATCATCAGTAATAAAATTAACAAGAATAATACAAAAATTGACAACTCATTTTGTTGGAAAATCACCTATTTAAAATTTTAAAATTCAAATATATTTTTTTACGATTTTTTCTATGCATAATGATGATGATAATAAAAAAAGTGAGTTTAAATCCCATTAATAAAGTGATGACTTTGTTGATGGACAGCCTATAAATAATATCTTTGTAAGCATTCATTGGCTCGGGAGGCATCCCTAACCTTGATGAGCTTTTGGAACCAACTCACATAATATTTTCTGTATAATAATAATAGTAATTTCAACAAAATTTAGCCAATAGTCAAATTCCCCATATTTGAATATTTGTTTGAAACAATTGTGCCTACTTGTGGGTTCAATGACTGGGAGCCAATAATTAAATATCTAGCTCTCACAATATAGATATATACACGGAGGTAGATTATTTAAAAAAAAAAAAAAAAGATCTTTGTTGCATATTCCTGTTGACATCTTCTTTTTAACTCTTCGGCTGAAACAGTGACAAACTGAATTGTGTTGCCTGAGATGTTGGGTATGAGACGTAACATAAAGAACAAGGGAATGCAAGAACCACACATCAGACATGCCACTTTAAAACTTTTCTCAATTTCGTTCCACTTCTCTGCATGATATCAAACAATAATTCGCTTGCTAGCTTTTCTGAATATGAAAAAAAATTCAGGTTGTTCTATGCATGGCTACTTGCCATCAACGCTGTTTACAAGGGAGACCAATTCAATATTCTCAGGTTCTGAACTTTCAAGTTCCTCTTTTGAACTCAAGCTCTCACTAGGAAGAATGGAAGAGTTGGGATCAGCTCTTGGCACCAAAAATAGCAGGCAAAGAGGAGTAATTCTCAATACGTTACGGATCAAAGTAGCCAACCAGAGATTATCGAACCGTGTTCGTGTAATGTTGAAAATGTGGAGTAAGAAACCTCCTCCCCATGAGGATGATAGAAGCCCAGCATTATCAATTGACATAAGCAGGGCAAAGAATGTGCCTTCAATTCCTGAGGGACAAAGCTTTGAGCTGAGTACAAGCATAGGCATCCACTTGAGCCTATAAGTCATTTGAGCCACACTTTCAACAATGATCACAAAGAAAAAATCCGGCACACCGAATTTCAAGTTCCACCGCAGGACCAGGATCAGATCTAGCATGCCTGACAAACCATAAAACAACTGAGTCCAGAAGAGCAGGTCTCGAAATGCATAATCCTTCAGAGCATATTGGTATAGTATTGCGCCTAGTAGGGAGCCCAATGAACCAATTGAATACATAAAACCTACACTCTCCTGTATAAGCAGAATGAACAGTTATGGTTAGTGGCATTTCTATCCCAAACACAAGGTTACAAGAATAACACAATAACTAACAACTCTAGCAGAGACATAAATACTCTAATTATACCAAAGCAAAGGCACAAACGAGTCAGAATGGCAAGGATTTAAGATCTCAGATACCCTATGAGATTAACATCAGCAATCTGCATTATTTTGCCCAAATCAGATAGAAAAAAGGTATTGGGTCACAAGTAGCAAGGATATGGATCTTTGGATCAACTGGATAAATAACCAGTGACAAATCTTTCTTCTCATATTATGTTCTCTTCTAGGGGAACCTATTGTGTTTAATATAAACATGAGATTGGATGCCAGTATGCTAAAGTCACAATGGAGAAACCATGACATTTCCAAACTACATAAAAATTTCTGCGTAATCAATACCTGAGAGAAAGACGGTCCATCCTTTGAGTCTGTGTACCAATAGAACATTCCTTCATAGATGTTCAAGCTCAAAGCAAAGGACAAGTACATGTATAAACAAGGCCTCCATACATCTTCACTCTTTAATGTTGTCCACATAGATTTACCGGCATCGATAAACTTCTGGTTGACCTAAACACAATTCAAGGAAGATGAAACATCAACTTTTGCATGTATCATGAACAAAGAAATGACAAGCGTTAATTATACCTGTCGGTAAGCAAAGTCGGGAATATGAGGCTCATTAAGTACAAATCCAACCAAACAAACTAGTCCGGCTGGGATTGTCATCAAACCAAACACCCCCTGCAAGAGAGGAAAAAGCTTTTCAGTTCAGATACAACTCGATACATAGAACATTAAAGAAAGGGAAAATATTAGTTTCAAGAGGCGAACCATAGGTCCTATAAAGTGAACAAAGATGCCACTAATTGAGAATCCTATTAATGCTCCAACAGAAGAACTGAAGGCACATAAGCTTTGCATATCAGGAGCAAGAGAAGGATGAGAGATGCTATTATGAGCTATACACGCATCGATTGTCACATCGGCTATAGCCACCCCAGCACTTCCGGCTGTCAATGACAAAATAGCCAAAACAAGATGCAGGCTTTTGTGCAAAGATAACAGAAGCATAGAGATCACCCCTATGAAACCTGCAAGATCCAAACAGAGGAGCTGTAAGTCAGACTTAGCCTCAAATGAAGAAACTTCTAAGTTACTGGAGCATTTTCTCGTAGGCAGTATTAATTTGTCAAATAATCAATAGGAAACTTAAATAACGCCGACGTGATTGATTACATTGTTCTGATGATAATCCTTTGAATGCTGCCTAAAGAGAAGTTACCATACACATTCTTTCTTTATAACACATTATGCATTCATCTTCATAGGAGCTACAAGCCTATAACACTCAATCCTTGATTATGAATTGAAGCTGTATTAAATAACAGCATGCTATGTGGCAGAATCCCATATCAAGCATACAAATTGTGGCTACACCTGAAATTATGACATTATTGCTGTTGTCCCAATTCATTAATTCGCTAATCTATAGATCAAAAGAAAGCAAAATCTAAAAACTCAACATTATATATCCATTTTTTATCCCACCAAATCTGAATGCAACTTGCCTTTTCGCTGCATCCGTTACTGCTCTATTGCCTATAGTTTACGATCCGAATAGTAATGGTATGCCCACAACATTGTCACTTTTAGCTTACCAACACCAATTACTTCGATGAAATTCATTTAAACAGATAATAAGATTCAGAAACATTGCAAAATGAGAGAAAACAAGCATAATTAAATACCAGCAAATACGAAATAAGGTCGTCTACGGTATCCAAGAATTGGGAGAACATCAGTGAGAAGACCCCAAAGAGGCTTAACAATCCAAGGAATGGATGTGATTCCAACATAAACCTGTGCTTCAGATGGCTGGACTTTCTGAACATCTTTCATATAATACTTTGTTCCAACGGTGAAGAGAGCTCCACCTAGTCCCTGACTTATTCCATACACAACCACGACGCCGAATACAAAGCTCCAATGCAATTCCCTCGAGAGCATTTTAAACCAATGCACGGGAATGCAGAGACACTCACAAATCCCTCTGTTGGGTTCAACCGCTTCTTCGCCAGAGGGATCTTCAAGATTTTCATCTTCCTGCATCTTCAGACTTTTGAGGGATGAGAGGTCAAGAATCAAAACTCAGTTCAGGAAAATCCTCAGAGAAGGGGTATTTTTCAATGTTCAATCACTGTGCATCGTAAAGATGAAGAGATCTCGAAGAGCAAACGTTGACCCACAGTGAGTAGGAGAAAAAAAAAACGATGGGAAAATAGAACAGGTGAGAAATCAGTCTGACTGTGAAGGAACCGACATAGAGTGGTTTGAGGTAATCTTGTTACCGTTTCGGAGCCTTCTGAGTTGTGACCGTGAATCAGCAAGCAATCTGCTGTAAACTCTAATGGTGGTAAAGTGGTTTCCCAGGGATATCAGCGGCGTAATATCCAACGTTTATTTGACTAATCAAACCGGGGAAGGGTCTGCATGAATATCATTATATATATATATATATATATATTTCTTCTCATTCTTTTAATTATAATTAGTACAGGAGCTAGTATACTATTTGGAAATATCTAAAACTCATTTTTGTCGCTTACAAACAAAATCATTTTTAAAGGGGATTGTGGGGTCAAACTATTTTCGTCCATATTCAGCATGCAAATCGCCAACAGGAATATGGTGTCCTATTCTCTGAATAACTCTAATCCAGAATAAATAGATTTTTAAAATTTTAATTCTTTATAAAAAATAAATAAATTACATTAAAAATATTTTTTCACGATTAATTTTTATGCAGTATAACTTATGTTTTTCCCCAAATTAAGATAATTCATAAAATGTGGATTCCGGCCATGTTTTTTTCTTCATTAAAAAAATCAAAGTTTGTTGATTATTTGAACTTTTTATCTTTGCAAAAAACTGTCATATTATATTTACATAGGATGAAACATAAAAAAATGAATTAAATTTACAAATATAATTATTTTTGCCAACTATTTTTTTCCCCCATAAAGGCCAACTAAATTTATAAACATAATGCAGTGTAGGAATTGAATTGAAGGTATTTTCCGCAATTAAGTGAAACCAAAAACTAATGTTTTGTTGCATTGTTGTCATGTAGGAAGAGTTTAAACTTGGTCCCTGCCTGAATCTTCTCTCCCTTTCTTTCTTTTGGGTGAAAACAGAGTAAGAAAGTGCGAGGCCACTTAAAAAGTGGACGACGAAGAAGCTTCTTCAGAAATCAGCTCCAAAACACAATCCCCGGACACAACAAAGTGCTTCGCCTCTTTGAACATGTCTCTGTCATCTTCACATAATGCTCACAGCCTGAATTTTAACGCTCACTAGGCTTGTTTGGGATACCAATGGACAATTGGACTTATGAAAAAATCCGATTGTGAAACGTGATTTATGTTTGGATTGGTGGTTGCATAAGTAGCTTATGGAAAAGTCCGATTGGGTACAAACTTGTTTGGAATGATTTATGAATAAGTGACTTTTGAGATAATTAAAAAAAAAAATCAAAATTATGAAAAATGCTAAATTACAAAATTTGGTAATACTAAAATACATAATTTAATCAAATAAATATTACATAACTAACTAGAAAATTAGGCTTTGTACAATAATTTTGGATCTAATAAGAGCTTTTGAAATAAGAGCTTATGATAAGCTCCAAATTGAAGCTTGTAAAATAAGCTCAAGTTGGACCATAAGCTCTGTTGACAATTTTTTTCAGCCTAACATAAATTTTGACAAAAAATAAAGACTTTTGATAAATGCGTATGCTCCCGAAATGCTCTCTCCCAAACAAGCACACTATCTGTCTTGATTTCTAGTATGACTCACAATGTTCATACTCAATAATCATCCTTAATTACAATCTGATTTCTAGTATCTCTCTTTGAACGTTGTGCTGAAAATATTTAATCGTTGTCGAGGAGGGGAGTATAATATAATCCCATAACATCTTAAATGGGCACGCCAATAAATAAATAAAATAAAATAAAGTTACAACTCTGGGCAAAAAAATAAATAAATAAAGTTGCAACTTGCAATGGTGATTCAACTAACTTATGGTTACACCTAAACGCTATATTTTAATTATATATTTATATAATTTACCTGACCTTTTCTTGGGAAAATTCTATTGATGCACATGTTCATCCTGTCCACGAAAGCACGTGTAAGTGTTATTAAAAATGCTCGAACAGACTTGGGTAACAGGGCCAGTTAAGCAAAACTGCACATGCAATCACCGAGGAATCTTGTGCTTTATTTTTGGGTTAATATTATTGTTACTCTTTATAATTTCATAGAATTTTTGTTTTAGTCCCTATAATTTTAAATTACTAGTAATAATGAGGGTTGAGTCTAACAGAAGGGGTTTGACCTTCACAACGTGGCAAACCAGCGTTTAAATCCTCGCTGAAAAAACATTTAGTACTTGACAGTATATAGAACATGATTGGCTCCAATACTAGAAGGAAACTTGTGGCCTTAAAAAAAAAATCACTAGTTTTGATTCATATTGCTCCCTTCTCCAATCTCTGGCCTTCTCAGTCTCGATCTCCGCCTCTGCGTGTCCGTGCTCGTGGGTCTCTGCCTCTGCGCCTCAGTGGTTGTCCGTCTCCGCCTCTGTGCGTCCTTGCTCGTCGGTCTCCGCCTCTGCGCCGCCGTCCTTGTCCGTCTCTGCGCCTCCGCCGCCTCTGTGTTCGTAGGTTGGTTTTCATGCGAGTGGACCTTCTTCTTCAAGTGCAATAGAGAGAGAAGCCACTATTGCAACTTTGATTCTTCTTCTTCAGGTTCGGTAAGCTTGAACACATAAGGGAGAAGGGAAAATCGAGTTAGTAAAAATTTGTGATTAATTGGCTTTTTAAAGCAACCCAATCATGGCAAAAAGCACTAATTGATTTATGCATTTAAGTTTTGCAATGGTTATTAACTCCGAATGTGTTTGTTCAGTTTGGGCTCTATGATCACAATAACTTGATGTTTCCTTGCCTTATGCTTTTTGCAATGGAGACCATCCCTCAATTGAGGGAGCTCACTTTCGACTATGGAGTGGTTGATGATTGTACAAGCAAGCTCTTAATATGTAATTAGATGATAGTGGAATTGTTCTTAATATAGGCCATTGTTCTTATAATGGCTCAATACAATATTGTGCCTTTTGAATTGTCAATCATATATTAATACTTCAGCCATTTTTCTTCTTTTTTTAATAGTAGTTAATAGTTAGCTTGGTATGTTTGTGAATTTAATCTATATACCTTTATATGTTGTTTGTATATACGTGATGTGTTTGCCTACAAGGCTCGAGTGATTATGAGTATGAGTATATATGCTTGTTGCTCGCTTTTCAAATCCTTTTCTGCATCTTATTTAAAGGATCTGAGTGTTTGTGAGTATGTCATTTGTCAAATGCTTGTGATACGAGATCCTGAAATTGATGAAGGTAACTTAAAAATAGTTCTTTAAATAGTTGATATTATCAATATATGCTTGTGCTACTTTCTTAAAATTGCTTTATGTTTTGAGGACATGGGTGTATGCTTGAATTAATATCTGACTCGAGCAACTAAGGGTATAATTTTGGTATTTGGATGAGCTTGATCTAAGAAGTTCTTAGGCATCTCTAGGTCATTGAAAACATTATCTACTACATCATTAATATATGACTTTTTATTTTATTTGAAATTGATGAAGTACATGCGCATACTTACTTGTTTGATATCTAAATGTTCTCTTTGGAAGTGACTTTTCTTTGAATCTTGTTTGGAAACAGTTGGAAAGGAGAAAGCAAGAGGATGAGCTAAAATGAGTACAAAGCAACAAGAGGAACATTTTAAGCGTGTGAAGGTAAGAATCCAAGGTGTTGTTTTAAGAAACAAAGGCATTGGGAGCTGGGTAGTTTTTTGTTTTGTTTTGTTTTGCATTTGACTTAGATTCTTGGTATTTTAGGGAGGTTCTTTTGTACAATGCTGACTAAGAATTGATTTGATATTATATGATTGTCTGCATGGAATATATTGGGAAAAATACTCCACCGAGTAACATTTTGAATTGAAATTTTCTGCTTGCTGCATAAGGTGTTTATGTAGTTTATAGGGAAATTTTTCCTCACAACCGTACATCTGCTTCTGTTTGTAGACCATATATACAAGTTAATATAGATAACAAACGATTTATAAAGTGCATTGTCAGACATTTGTAATGCGACGAGTTAATGTTGCTGATTGAGTAACCAATTCAAATAAGCTTTTGTTCTTGTATGTCTCATTACACTTCATATGTGTAATGTATCAACACACCATGCTTGTTAAATGTATTCATTTCCCTCCATGTGGGATTGGATGTGGAGCCATCTATCCAGCTGTTGGATTATGAAATGTCTTTTGTGAATCTTGTTCACTCATAGAGATAGATCGTGGCTATGCTGCAAAATGTTTTTTAATATTTTTTTTCTGCATTTCAGGAGCAATGGAAGAGCAGCACTCATTCTTCAAAACGGAGAGAAAGGTGTGACGATGAGGATGGTGGTACTTAAGTATTGCCTGCCTTTTGTTTTAAGGCTGATGCTTCAACTATTAGTCGACGGAGGCAAGCTTTATCAGGTTCTGATGATGGTGAGCTATTAGAGAGGCATTCCGGTCCCAATGGAGAAAATTCGCTTCTCGCGGGACAATCTTTGGAGAAGTCAAGGATAGGGCGGGACCAATGAAGATGTCGGTGATGATGAGAAGTAGAGCTGCGGATTGACATGTTTTTACAGTCTTGGTCCTTTCAGTCATGTAGAAATTTCCTGGGGTTCTCAAAATGATCTACACAAATATGTGATGCATCCTGTCAAACCCCTTATTTTCTTGACATTCATCAGAGTAACTTCATATAGCACAGCGAATAAACGGAAATAGCTTAAATATTCCAATACAAAAATACGTGTTCACATATTAGAAGTTGTCATAGAGTTCACACAATTATTTAAAGAACTCCAAAATATTATTACAAAATAGCATATAACCATCATTAACACTTGAAACAGATCGCAACCTTCACTTTTTCCGGTTTCTACCGCTTTGCCCTTAGAACCACGTCCACTATGTTGACCACCTTTCGAACTATTTGGAGGAGCTGAGATTGCAGTGAATCCCAGAGTAACAATTAATCTCACATAAAATTCATATACAGAATATGGTATTAACCACAATTCATACATACAATTCAATTTATTCAATATTCAAAAATACATACAGTATATATGCAAGTATTTACTTCATTCAAAGGATTCACCGATTCATTCCCACAGCGCTGGGTATTCTTCTGGACATTAGTCCTTCTATTCAAAATTCAATACATTCCATTCATGTAATTCAAAGGTAAATACATGCATATAAATTCATACATAGTATGTGAGAGAAAAGTTACTACCTGGTGGTCTTCCCAATTCTTGAACCGATTTCCAATCCTTTATTCGTCCCGGGCAAGTATCAACTCCTATAATTGTATATTTATGAACGGACGGGTTATTACTTATCCAAATTTTCCATGAACTCAAAATACTAAGATTGGTTACCCTTGCTACCTAATACCATTATTTCCTTATTTCTATTCAAATACTAAGGCCGACATGATTTTTCAACCAACTTCGAAAAATCATAATTCTCTTTGTACACATCGGATTTGGGTGTTCTTTGGCTCATTTAAAACTTTAGGATGTGTACTATATATCCACAAAATTTCAGCTTCAAAAGAGGTCATTTACCCTTGATTTATCCAACTTAAATATAGGTGCTTTGACAGTATGAATAGTGACGCTACAGTAATACGTTAGGGGTACTGTTCACTTACGAAAATACTATAGCAATCAGATATATCCACCTCTGTTTCATCTCCATTAAAATAGAACATACAAAACTGAAACTTGTTACTAAATTTTCATATGCCGAAAGCCAACGTTCAACAACTATAAAAAGAAGCTTACCTTGTTCTCAATTCTCAATCTTGCTCTGTGTTCACGATGTTCCTGTCTCTCACGCCTCCACTTTGGACTCTCACTTTATATTTTCTCTCCTCACGTGAATGACCGAAATGAAATATAGAATGAGAGCTGAACTTGTTTTATAACACAAGCCGCTGATAGGGAGCGTGGATAAAGAATAAGTGTTGTCATATTGAGACAAGGAGAGGTAGTGGAACGTGAATAATTAATTGTCCCACATTGCAATAATCGGACGTCCTATGCATTGGAGATGATCAAGTGTGTCTTCCATTTGGAATGAAGTGGAGAGTAGGACATGCATGACCGAAATAGAAAAGAAGTGAAAAGATACATGTTTGCTAACTAATTGGAGATAAAGAAATGGAACATGGGAGACAAGCTGTCTGCTATCCGAAATGATGGGTGTAAGTGGTTAATCTTTTAAATGAAAATAAGATGTTGAAACGCATGGGTGCTTTGAAATAGCAATAATAAAATAGGTGGTGGTATGAATTTGTGATTGTTTAAAGAGAAAGTTGCTCATGTCTTTGTCAAGCTTCCAATAGATTAATATAGTGGACAAAGCATCATATACATTCCACTAACATCATAAGTGGAGGTTATCCGAAATGATGTTTGGAAATAAATAAATGAGTGGTCATTCAAACAATATGGGTGCTGTCCACAATTTAATTATAATAATAAAGAAGGTATATGTGGGATGTTACACATCCCGCTGTCTGCTGTATATATTTTGAGAGGTTTTGTTTTTGTGTAAAGCAACTTTGTCAATCAATATCAGTTCCTTAAGGATAATCTTGAGCATTGGGGATATTGGATGTCCTACTGCCCCGTATATTTAGGACAAAGTTTTGTAAATTTTATGATGTAGGTGTCATGACATTTTAATATGAATGAGAACGACAATTGTTTCCTGCATCTCTGTCATTGTTAGTTGTGTGTGCAGAACACTATCAACATTAACAGCCCCCACTGACAACCGTATCAGCCTCCACTGACAACCATATCAGCCCCCACTGACAACTACATCAGCCATCTCTAACAACGACATTAGCCATCTCTAACAACAACATCTAGCATGCATATTAACAATCATATCAAAAAAAACTAACAAGGACATCAGCAAAAAAGTAACAACAACATCAGCCCCCACTGACAACTACATTAGCCTCCACTGACAAACATATCAGCCCCACTGACAACTACATCAGCCCCTACTGACAACTACATCAGCCATCTCTAACAACTACATCAGTCATTTCAAACAACAACATCTAGCATGCATATTAACAACCATATCAGAAAAAACTAACAAGGACATCAGCAAAAAAGTAACAACAACATCAGCCCCCACTGACAACCATATCAGCCCCCACTGACAACTACATCAGCCATCTCTAACAACTACATCAGCCATCTTTAACAATGACATCAGCCATCTCTAACAACAACATCTACCCCAAATGACAACCATATCGGAAAAAACTAACAACCATATCAGAAAAAACAAACAAGGACATCAGCAAAAAAGTAACAACAACATCAGCCCCCATTGACAACCATATCAACCCCCACTGACAACCATATCAGCCCCCACTGACAACTACATCAGCCATCTTTAACAACTACATCAGTCATCTCTAACAATGACATCAGCCATCTTTAACAATGACATCAACCATCTCTAACAACAACATCTACCCCAAATGACAACCATATCAGAAAAAACTAACAACCATATCGAAAAAACAAACAAGGACATCGACAAAAAAGTAACAACAACATCACTCCCACGACAACCATATCACCCCCACCGACAACTACATCACCATCTTTAACAACTACATCGCCCATCTCTAACAAACAAACCCCCCCTCGTTTCCATGCCCGAAAAAGAAAGCAACCTACCCTACAAAGCGTTTTCACTTTCATCTCGCATTAACAAGTTAAATGACCATATTAACAACTAAAACTGAAGGTATTAACAACTAAAAGCGTAGGTATTAACAACTATCAAATTTCAACGTTTTTTCACCTTCATTCCTTAATCACTTTCAACCATTCCCACTCAAATACAGACCTTCCCTCTGTTTTCATGACTAAAAACGAGCAAGTTTTAAAACCCAACCCTACGGTGATTAAAAACGAAGTAGCATGGTCATTATGATATCTTAATCAAAATATTAGCATTTCTTACATAACTCCTACCGATAATAGCATAAGTGTGATGAAGCTCCAACCTTTCGGTCACCCAACCTTTCGAAAAAAAGATGACGCACAACAATATACTGATTTCTAAGTTCGGGATCGTAATGCAATGGATGATCGAGAATACACCTAAGGATAAACGACGGAAAAGGAAAGAGGGAAGAGACGGATAAACGATCAAAGAGGTTGGTGAGGATCGATCGGATAAACCCATGTTCGGTTTTCAAAGATTTCTTCATTCTGATTCACGTTTCAGCGCCAAAATAGGTGCCTTTTTCTTCTTCTTTTTTCTCCCAGGGGTGTGTGGGTAATTTTGGTTTGTAACTTAATACCTATAAAGGCCTTAGGGCCTTTTTGAGGATTCACATATTCTATGGGCCTTTTTTGGGATTATTAGGCCTAAAGGGGCCTCCATATGAATTTTCCCTTATAAATATTCAGTTTGAGTTTAGTTATTGGCTCCTGTACTTTTAACTAGTTTTAATTTTGGTCACAATAAACTCAGACTAAATTTTTATGAAGCTATGGAAACAAAAAAACTAGTAGTATTTAAAATCATAAGGACTAAAACAAAAATTTGATCAAACTTTAAGAACCAACTATGATAATAGCCCTCTTATTTTATATGATTTGGTTACAGAGGTTCTTGACTTCAATTCTCAAGAAACTAGGTCATATTTAATGATTATAGGAGATGCAAGTTGTCATCAGCCGAGCAAACAAATGAAGAAAATGAATCGAATCAATTTATAATTGGAACCTGTTCATGCAAAACAAACGAGCACTCGCTGTTACTTTTCTACTTAAATCTCGATTAAACTTCAGGAGAGGGACAATAAGTAGAATCACAGGCATTGCCTATCCCGGATGACTATTTACACATGCATATTATTATGGGAAAATCCATTTGGCGCCCTTTTTAGAGAAAAAAAAAATCCCAAAAAAGACCCAAAGATTCTGAAAATCCCAAAAAAGGCCCCATGACCTTTTCTGGATTTTTCAGAATCTCGTTAACAACTAAATCGGTCACATTAACAACTAAATCAATACCCGTTAACAACTAAATCGGTCACATTAACAACAATATTTTAACAACTAAATCGGTACATTAACAACAATATCAAATTTAGGTTAACAACTATATCAGTCCCATTAACAACTAACGAGATTATGAAAATTCCAGAAAAGGCCCTGGGGCCTTTTTGGGATTTTCAAAATCTTGGGGCCCTTTTTGGGATTTTTTCTCCAAAAAGGGCCCCCAAGTAGATTTTTCCTTTTATTATTATATAACTAAAATTCCGTATTAATTTGGCTTTTCTAAACTTTATAGCTCCCTTTTTCTTCACCTTCATTCATAAATTCTAGATCAGCAATAAAATAAAGGGTAAAGATTTCTCCCGTCATTGGAGATAAGTTATCTCCAGTGACCCCAAAACTACGTTGTTTTGGATTAATGAAGGGTGTTTCTGTAAATTTATTTATTTTTTTATCATACAAATTTTACCCAAACATCCTTCATTAATTCACCTAAAATTACAAATACACCCTTCATTAATTCAAAACGACATAGTTTTAGGGGTCATTGGAGATAAGTTATCTCTAATGATTGAAGAAATCTTTTTCCCTAAAATAAATTAGTTAGTTAGAATAAATGTGCTTTATTCTCTCTAAAATACCCATACTTAATTTTTTTTTTTTTGATACACTGAAATGAAAAAACACACTTAATATTAGATTTTAGGACCAACTGCATTACTTCGGTAATTCTTTTCCAAAATGCTTTATGCTTTAATTAATTACAATTTTTGGTAAAAGTTACTACTTTGATGCTTTTCCGGGACATTAAGTAGAATCACAGGCATTGCCTATCGCGGATGACTATTTACACATGCATATTATTATTATATGACTCTAAAATTCCGTATTAATTCGGCTTTTCTAAACTTTATAGCTCCCTTTTTCTTCACCTTCATTCATAAATTCTAGATCAGTAATAAAATAAATTAGTTAATTAGAATAAATGTGCTTTATTCTCTCTAAAATACCCATACTTGATTTTTTGTTTTTAATACACTGAAATGAAAAAACACGCTTAATATTAGATTTTAGGATCTACTCATGCTTAATATAAGAAAAAAATGATAAAATTATATTAATTTATAAGTTAGGTAAATTAATTCAGAAAAATGATAAATATAAGAGACAAAATGTTTTATACTTGAGACAAAATCAAGCCCTCTAATTAACTCTGAAGTATTTCACTAATGTTTTTATAAGATATTAAAAAAGGGGGGGAAACAGAGAAAAGACAGAAACAAGGAAAAAGAATGATGGTGATGTAGGAAGTTTAGACTTTAGAGTGAATAGAGACAATTACTCAAAGAAACTTCTCTGCCGTTAGTTTTCTTACTTTCTCCCCACGTTTTGTGTGGAAGCGCCTAATAAGTAACAACAATGGTGACAACAATGCTTATAAAAATCAGCAGCAACGAGTAATGTCGTACACGAGTAATCTGCAATCAAAGAATCTGAGTAAGCATATTATGATAAGTTATTTGTCCAACATGAAGGAGTTAGGTTGCTTCACTCTCCCTCTCTCCCCCACTGATGTCAATGCTACTGGCCCAATAACCTCGGAAAAATAATCCATCGCGGTCAAATTAGAAACCAAGTATCTGCTTTCCATAACCAGATTTTTCACGATCTGAATTTTTGACAATGCATGTTCCTCCTGATACAGCTTTTGCTGGTACTGAATTGTGACAGTCCAACCCAAGCAACGGGCAACGACACAGAAAACAATTATGCTCTCGATACGCATTAACAAGCTGGCCATCGATGAAGATACATTCCCTTCCTGATTCCTCGATATAGGAACAAACATGTCTCTTCCAAGCGAAATTGGAATCTGATTCAAATCCTCTTTGCTTTACTGTATAGCGTTTTTTTGCATGTAGAATATCATGTAACACTGGGAAGCTCTGACCACAGCCTCCTCTACCTCAATTATCCAAGCATCATCACATCTGTACCATTGCTCTCTTAAACGTACATAGGAAATATAATGACCAGATTCAAGCGTCCCTGAATGCGTGATCACTGCGAAAACTTCAAACTGGGACAGCATATCTGAATCATCACCCCCAAAAGCAAAAATCCTGTTGCCAAATCGGCTTCTGATGACTGAAGAAGACAAGTATGGGGTCATGTCTAAGGAAAATGGATAGTGCAAGTAGCGATCTACTTTTCTAGTCATTCTTTGGGCAAAAGAGTGTTGAAATCGCTTCATGTGCAAGCAAAGAACCAGTGGAAGCTTTCTTATGGACATTTGCTTCAAAGAATCCTGCTTTTCCTGACAGTTCTGACAGTAAAATTTCTGGTCAGATCCCAACTTCTCTGGCCTTGTGAACAAATCTAGGCAGCCCTGCAGTGTTGACATACCACAATCCTCATTCCGTTTGGGAAGCTTCGTACTTTTTTCTGCTAAAGAGTGGCTGACATTATCCAAGTCAAGTGAAATGTCCAGACAAGGGTCATAGGTTGTTGAGGTGAATCCACAGACCAGACAGGTAACATCAGATCTCAACAACCCAGAGAACACCCGATGTGCAATACATTGGCAATCTGCATTATCTGTGGAAACAATAGCAGGCGTCATCAATTTGGGGAAAACATAATAACTAAGAGATGCTAACAAGAATTCTCTTTTTTCAGTGGTGAGATTATTTTTCACTCAAAGTCCTTGAGATATATGTGAAATGTGCCACAGAATACAAGAGTTTATAAAACTTTGGATGTAAAGCTATTATAGACAGAATTTGCATAGCCCAATAACATAGTGCTACATAAAGTTAGCACACTCATATATAATCATCTTTAACAATTATATTTCTTCCTTGCTATTTGAAAATGAGATACACAAAGAATCCTACAATCAGTGCATGTCCAGACTGAATCCCCCAGCTGCAGATCACATATGTTTATTACAATGGAGACACAGAGAGCCAAATATTTGATTCTAAAATTTGGCATGTGATAGAACAAATACGCAGGTAAACACCAAATCTCAGAATACAAGTACCTTTGCTTTTGTTTGTTGTTTTGCTCTCTCTCTGATGAATCATATCCAAAATCGAAATTAAAAACTCATGAGCATCCTGCTGTTCATAACTTGCAAAATTTTCCGAATGCTGCCACCAGCTTTAAACAAAATACAAAAACAAAAGGTTTCAGCAACCACAGGACAGGAAACACGAGCTTTTTGTGCATCAAAGCAACATAATACATCCAAAGACCTGATTGTTTCAAGTCTGAATTGAAGATGCTTCAGGAAAAAAAAATAGCAGCTAGATATATGCAAGAAAATAATCAATCTCAACCTTATGCATGAAAAGGCATCAGGTCAAGCCTTCAAGCATAACCAATGAAGGAAATTTTAACGGGAGAATTTAAAACAAAGCAACGGCAAGCAAATGGATTGCCCCACAATATCTGAAGGAGAATAGATCCGACTGATAAATATAAGTCAACCATTATATTTATCACATCAACGCCTTTCTAGTTGCGGAATTGGCTAAAATCAACGAGTTCAAGGACAGAACAGTTGCAAACCTGTAGAGAAACTGAGCGGGGCTATATGGACTTCGATCGCCCGAAAACATGGCCGTAAACATCGCATGAACATCACAAAGCAAACATAGCCGATCGGTGGCTATTTTCTGACAAGATTCAGGACGATGCCCACCACTGAGGATATAATTGCTGAAGGGAGGAGCATGAAGTAATGCCTGCAACACAGAATTCATGAAGCAAGTGCTTCCCAAATTATTCAATCCCCTCAAACCTTGCGGATAACAGGATTTCTCCCGCCGATCGCTCATAGGAACACCGCATTTAGAATTCTTCAGATCCAATGATCCAATGCCTAAAGCCAACCTCCTCCTTTTGGTCAATCTTTGTCCAATGCTTTCATTTCCATAATCACTGTTTGGCATACCCACCAAGTGCTTATACATCACATGTTGATCAAAATCAGGATCATAGATTTGATCGCAGCATAGCCCACAAAAGACCTCTGCCCTTGCAGTGTCTACGAAAATGCTATGGCCAGGCTCGGATTCGAGATGCGTAGGTGTATGATCCAGACAAGCGACTGAAGAGCAAATAAAACAAATATAAAGTCTACCTTCACAGCTATTACAGTAATCGCATCTAGGTATCTTTGTATTGGGTTTCTTGACACTAGACTTCCCAGTTGGGGAGGTAGCGAGGAACTTCTGGATCGCTTTGTAGCCATTTAAGCCGTGTTTGAGCTTATAATCAGCAAGATGCTGGCAAGATTCCGGATTTGCGTATCTAGTAGTAGGGTTTGTTTGGAACATAGATGAAGCTTAATTGAATGCTAAATGGATAAAAAGAGTGTATAATTATCACAGAAACGGAAGGTATTTAGGTATCTTTCAGCGATATGATCAAAAAAAGAAAACGAATAACTAACACAGAAATTATTTAACACTGTATCCAAGAAATGAACGGTAAAAGGAAATCGATTTCGATTAGTTATTGGTCGTTTTCTTGGCGAAGGAGATGAAACCACCAAGATTTACGCTTTATCTGACCGTCAGACTCTAGAGAGAAGACCCAACATCGACGAACAAGTTCTAAGCTTTTCAATTTTCTATCCTTCTGTGAAAAGGGGAAAAAGAAAGGAAAAAATATAAGCACCGACTCAAATTAAGACATATTTTTTATACTTTGATGATACTCGTATTAATTAGTGTACAATTTTACATTGGGGTCTTAAACTTACATTCGTATTTATGATTATCTCAAAGTATAAATTACAAATATATGGTAAATAATAATGTCTTCACCGTTAACTCAAATTATTCCAAAGTGCATTTTCCTGAATTTTCCACATTCAGCATTCACGCCGAAACTTAACCTAAAGAATGTACGAATGAAAATGTGTGATTTAGAACTATGAATATTAGTATTTTTTTTTTGTCAAAAAATATTACTCCCTCCGGTCCTAATTATAGGAACACTTTTATAGTGTAAATTACACTACAAAAGTGCTGTGCTCCTATAATTAGGACCGGAGGTAGTAGTATACTACTACTATACTATATTCTATGGGATATGATATTGTCACTACCAATTTTATGCCACTACCACTTTTTCACTGTTAGATCATAATCTCAATAGGAGAGAGAAATGATAAAAGTAGATGAGATTCTGATCTAATAGTGAAAAAGTGGTAATGACTTGGTAGTAACATAAAATTGGTAGTCACAATATCTTATCTCATATTCTTTGCAAATACTTGTGAACATATAGATGGAATGGAGAAAATAAAAATGTGATATTTTTCCTTTAGGGTTGTTTTGACTTTTGAGTCTCACAATAAAGCGGTACTATTCTGGTCCTATTTATAAATCTTTTTTTACTAGGGAGAGGTAATTAGCTTAATGATTATGTGGTGAATTTTTAACTTTACCCTTATTTATGATTAGGTACCTTTCAACTATTTCTTCTCTCTCTATTTTTATTGGTACAATTAATATGAGCAAAATTGTCACAATCTCATTTATTTAGTCAAGTACTTATAAATAGAACCAATTTTTTTTTGATGAAAATGAACTTATAAATAGGATTATGTTAATTTTACTTTTAAACTAAAGTACAAATTTCTTGAAGACAGAATAGAAGTTCTGGAGTCACCTGAAGCTTTGTACTTACCGTCGTAAATCACAGTTTCGCAGTCGGTGATAATAATCTTTTTATTTTCTTAGTCTTCTTGGGCTGTTTCGTAAATATATGGGCCCAATTAGCAAAACAAGAAATGCTACAGTGAATCTGGGGAAGACATTGCTTCTTTCACATGGCAACGTGACAATTCCGAAAGGATGACTCTTGAAAGCGCCAATTTGCCATTTAAAACTCTCAAGCAGCGATCTGTTGGTGTTCTTGCGTTCCCTTGAGAGTTCGTTCTTGATCGTTTCATTGTTCGAGTTGCTGATGAAATTCTTAGATTTGAGTCATAGACTTAACCGGCTAAAGAACACCAGATAAACTCGAAAGGTGAGATTACTTGTACTTTTTTTTTCAAGAGTTTTTCCTCCTCCTCCTCCTCTTCTTGTACTATGGAAAAGTCTTTCGTTTCACTTCTTTTCCTATAGTTATCCTGAGTTCGTAAGGAATGAGCGCGTTTTCACACTCGATCTTGAATAACGTATTGCTTCAGCTGCGAATTTAATTTGCAGGTTGGGCGATTCTCGGGAGATCTTTCAGAATAGTTGGTTTCATTCAGTTCGGTACGACATTTTTCTTCTCTCCCTCGTTTCCCTCCTCTGCTTGAACTTGTAATTAGTGGCATGACTTGGGACATTGTTCCACTGACATTATCCAGTCTCCACGTGACGGGGATAAACGTGGTCTCTTTGTTTGATGGAATGCCCTATAGAGCATGAGCATTTATATCAAAATTCCCGCTTAGTATGCGTAACCCTGGGGCCAATGCTCTAATTCAAAAGATTCCTTCTTTTTTATCTTTACAAAACAATGTCCCTTTATTCCTGACAAATAAACTTGTTTTTGCGTAGTTGTGACTTGTGAAACCATGACTCTGATTGCATGTGGGCAATCTTGAAGCGGTGTTTTTATGCTCACCATTTGTTTAGCAATTCTCTTTTTCTCAATGATCTAAGGTCTATTATTCCTGGTGGTTTGTGTTCTGTATATATATAAATAGCGTTAAAGTGATGATCTTAATATATAGTCCTATAAGTGCATGAATCAGTGATGCTGTAATATTGCATTATTCTTGACAAATGGACTAGTTCTTGCATATTTGGAGAAACGCAGATGAAATTTCTTTCCGTCATTTGTATATTGATTGATATATGGATTCTCATATTTAGTTGGCATCATCGAAACTTTATAATATCCTTAGTTCGAAAAGTATATGATGTGTATGTTCATTATTTGTTAGAGGAACTATTTGTCCGGCACCCCTGACGCGCTCAGCTTCGAAATTCCTGCGGTTTTAAGTTCTGCATATACCAAACAATGAATATGATGATTGAAGCCCTTGTTATATATGAACCTGTGATGTGGGAATTTGATATGTTGCACTGAGGTGGATATTGATATTCTACCCCGAAATATATTCTGAAATTTTCTAACTAGTTCTGGGTGTGGTACAGCAATACTTTCTCTTCAGAGTTTTGTATGTCTTACGAATTTATTCTCTTGCATTAAGAATGCCAAATACCACAAAGTTTCATCCAACTTCATTTTATCCTCTAATGGGATTTTACCCTCTTGGTTGAAGGTCTAACAAGTGAGCTGAAACTCCTGTTTTTGATCCTAAATACTGGAGAATCGACTGAAATCTCTGCATGATGGCCTGTTCAGAGCCTCTAAATTCAGGAAGGTCTATTCTAGTAAATGCTGGTGGCTTAAGGAAGCCTCGGATTCTTCTTGCTGCATGTGGAAGTGTTGCTGCTATAAAGTTTGCAAATCTCTGTCATTGTTTTTCAGAATGGGCAGACGTAAAAGGAGTGGCCACAAGAGCATCTTTGCATTTCATTGATAGAAGAGCAATTCCCAGGAATGTGATGTTATATACTGATGAGGATGAATGGCACTTCTGGAAAAAACTAGGTGATCGTCTGCTTCACACTGAGCTTGGTCGATGGGCTGATATCATGGTCATTGCTCCTTTATCAGCCAATACTCTAGGCAAGGTAATCAAACTAATTTTTTTTGGCAGATTTGTGTCTCTAAATAGTGTATCAAAATCAAAACACTGCATATAAAACAATCTGGCTTGTATGAGGCTAAATATTGATCTGTTACATGATACTGTGTTGGTTCCTATTCATGAATGTGTATATTCAGTTTTTCAAGTTTCCGTAGTATCTAGCAAAGGGTGCGTGTGCTTTCAAACACTTGAGTAGTTGCCAAGTAAAAACTGCCATTTTTTGTTCCTTAGTCTTAACCTAAATAACTGCTGTTGTAGATTGCAGGAGGATTGTGCGACAATCTACTGACATGTATTGTAAGAGCATGGGACTACAACAAGCCCCTCTTTATTGCACCAGCCATGAACACTTCAATGTGGAACAATTCTTTCACAGAACGGCATCTCATGGCCGTTGACGAACTTGGCATTAACCTCATTCCACCTGTTTCAAATACGTCGCCTTGTGGGAATGGTGCAATGGCTGAAACTTCTACCATCTTTGCGACTATAAGACTCCTCTTTGAGAAGAAGGCTCAGCAAGGTAATGGTCATATTTAGTGATGGTGACATCGTAGAACTAAGGATGCTTTGGTAGGACCTATTAATTTAATCTCTTAATTCTTGTATCAGTGGCTTCATTGTTTTTATTGATTACCATTCCTCTATTTTCAGAATGATCGTCATTGTTGGGTATTATTGTATCTATTACAGGTGTCAATCACGGGAATAGGTAACGGTGCAGTTCGGTAGCGTCTGTCAGAGTGTTGCTACTTGATTGTAGACCTTCTCAATCACCATTGTAGGCGTTTGTACACTTTATACACCATTTTGGAGTTTATGCTCATGTATCAACAAATCACCATTTAACAAAAATCTTAGCAACATACGTGTAGACTGTAGAGTGACCTCAAATTACTTGACAATCTTGCGGATGATCATGAAATTGGTACTGTATGGATTTCTTATAGTTCTCGATTATAAATACCAGATAGCATATGGTTGTTGGAAGCCGATTTATTCATCTATCGTTTGAACCCAGGGTTTGGTGTATCATACATTTAAAAGCTAAATACAAGTTGTGGATCAAATAACGTAAAACCATGAGGCAAACTTGGCTATCTATCCTAGTCAAATCATGATACTTTTTTTTCCCCCGAGTGGAAAGGAATTAGATTAATGAATCAGGGATTTAGTAACGCTCGCATTTTCTCTCCACTTTGGAGGTTCTTCTTCTCCATTTGTGAGAGCTTCCTCGCTTCGGGTTGAAGGTGCCAGCGCCTCTCTCTTCGGCGCTTGCCGGCAAGGAGGTCGTCTGGCTAGGGGATGGGTTTGTTAGGAGTTTCACTTTTTCGGTTCTCTGTGCCTATTTGTAGACGCCATGATCTATGGGGAGTGGTCAAAGGAAGAGGAGTTAGATTGGTGGAGAAGATCAAACCGAAAGTGACGGTTAGAACTAAGAAAACAGGCCAGCCCATTAGTTGCTAGCCACATCAGCCTGTGAGCTATGCAACCTGCACTTTTGCACGCTAGCAAAATGCCAACCCTAGCCCGTAGTTGCTGGATGGCAGGCCAGCCCACACTTTTTATTTATTTATTTATTTATTTTTTACCCGGAACCAAAGCTGGACATGTTGAGCCCGTTTTACCAATACCGCTTAAACGACGGTGCGGCTGAGAAGTCGAAGGCTTGTTGATCTGGTATGTTATCTTGTCTCTTCTTCGATCTAGGTTGTCATTGTGATAGGCACAAGTTTTTGAGTGAGTCACACCCCATAAGCTAGGTATTGAAGATGAGGAACCCAAGGCCTTATAAGGCCCCTTTTACAAGGAAACTCACCTGATGTGAGACTTGTTACAATGCACCTGCCTCGAGAGCCGATGTTCCAGCGGATCCATTCTACGGTACTTCACTTAGCCACTTGTTGGCCAACCTCTTTAGTCAGAACCCTTTATAGGTAGCCCTCTCTGGTCGGTCGACCGAGACAACGTCCTAACAGCTCCACACTATAGAACTTTACTTGGCGCTTCACTCAACTTTCTGTTGGTCAGCCCCTATAGTCAGAACCTTCCACAGGTAGCTCTTTTCAGTTGGTCGTCTCTCAATGAAAACATCATTATAATAGTTGGATGGGCTTGGTTTCCGGGTTGTCCTCATAGATTTGGTGGCTTGGGGCTGGGTGGTGGTCGGGGGTGATGGTCGAAATTAGCCAAGGCTACTATGTCAATGCTGGTGATGTTGTTTCTCCTTTCTACACGGTGGTGGCTGTGTGGAGATTGGGTCTATATTCTCTTAATAGTAGCATATAGGAAATCAACATGGATGAGACTGAAAGAGTGGTTATTTGAACCGACATCCCATATTTCTGACATTGTAGTCGGTACCTCTTCACTTTTTCGGCGGCAGAAATGGCGGCGGGGCCACATGTGGCTCTCTATATCTGATCTATGGTTAGAGCTGTCAAAACGGGACACCCTGGCCCGTTAGGCCCTAGTCCGCGCGGGCTAGGGCCAAAAAGCCCGCATGTTAAACAGCCCGCACGGGCCCAAAAATCATATAACCCTAAGGGTTGGGCTAGCTCTGCGGCCAAAAAAATATTTTTTAATATTAAATACATTTTTATATTTTTATTAATTAGTAATAATAATTTCATACTACGGGTCGACGTATCATGCGTAACCAATGTAATGTTGTCACTTGAATATATTATTTTAATGTGTATTTATTTACGTGTTGCGTTTGGGCTAAGGTGTTAGTGTCTTATTTATTTTGTATCCTTATGTGAAAGTGGACCTGTGGGTATGCTCAATATTTTAATGAAATATATCTTCCCGGGGGGAAGAATTAGGGATTTATAATAGGAGACAAAATCCAAATCATGGTACTCTTTTTATATATACAAATGATGGTACTTTTATTGTTATTATTTTTCCCAATCACGATTGAAAATGTGTTTTTGAATACTCTTATCGCTATCCAAACAAGCTCTATTGTTTTAACCCAAGGTTTGTCAATTATAGATTTAAAAGCTAAATACAAGTTGCTGATCAAACGGGGTAAAACCGTGGGGGCTAGCTTGACTAATTGTCACAGCAAGATTATGCTAACAAGTATTCTCATATTGAAAATAATTCTGTTTAGGACATTTTTGGCACAAAATGTGAGTACTTTTTTTGAAAAATATGTAATTTTTCATGGGGAAAAAACTTGTACGGCGTACACCCTAAAAAGAATGTTATAAAAATGAAAAATACTGAAATTAAAATTCTTAAATCAATAAATTCATAAATAAACTGTCATATCATAAGAATATCAATACAAAAATAAAAGTCAATCCAAATTATGGAGAGAATATCAATTGATAACTACCCGTCCAATAATTGAGATGGGGTTAGAGAAGATGTAGGGAGTTTGGTCAATGTTAATTTCGTAATTGAAGATTTATATTTTAATTTTTTTGTCCTTCAAAATAATTATAATTTTTAAATTCCTTAATAATTAATATATTTTTCCTTGGTTATTCTTCCTAATTTTCCCATTTTTTAACAGAGATTTGCTTTTTGCGTCATGTGAGGAATTAATCCTTTTTACTAGATAAAATCACATTAATCGTGTTGTTATCATTTAATTATTTCATCAAAATAGATTAGAGAGGTGATGCTTGATATTCCCTCCAAACTATTGGAAGTATTTTCTCTTGGTTTAGTGGAGAGACCACTATAACTGTGGATCATTGGATTGACTTTGATGAAATGATTTTTATAAACGTAGATTGATTGTATTGTTAAAATATGATCTGAATATACTTTAGATTCATACTAAAGAGCGAACTCAAATCCCAAATTGTCTAAAGCTACTAAAAGTTAGTCCAATTGGTAAGTAATTGACTTATAACCCATAAAGTCATGAGATCAAAACCTACTATTGATATGGGAACATCGTTGGTAGTGGTCCTCCGGAAACATGCCCCGGTCTTGGTGAATCACTTGAACTTTTTCCTTAAAAGATGTTGTGGAGAAAAAACGAACTCATGTCAATGTTTTTCAAGTAATGTTAGGATAATGTTTATTGAAATCTCGTTCAGCTGTCTCATGTTCTTACTTTTCCGGCATCAAGCGATAATCAGGAGTAAACTGCCATATAAAATCTGAAACAAAAGAGTGCTCGTTTGATTTCGATTTGCATTTAGAGTCATAATGGCATGTAGCGCATAGAAAGTGGAAAGGAATTTGAACTGCACCAACTTGGATTGGAAAAAAAAAAAAAGGAAATGCATAACAAAGCTATTGCCGACAATGGTGATGGGAGTTTGAGAATCAAGTGAGGAGATATTGCGCTCAACCTTATCATCAAGTCTCAGCACAGAATTCGTTGACTGATCAGCCATTTGACCAATGAACTGCAACGATTTGAAGAACGAAAGGGTAGCTCTTCGTCGTCATCACCTCAGTTTATTCATCTCTCCAATGGGGCGAGGCGCCATATTTTTTATCACGATAAACGATGCATAGATATAAGAATCCCCAATTATCGAATTGTTCGAGCTTAACTCGAATCCATTCCTAACATGCCCTAATCGCATGTTTAGGAACGAAGCAAAAATTTCATTCTTCTATCAACATCTAGCAATAAGCATCAAAATAGCAAAGAAAACCCTCCTTTTTCTCACGGCGGAATAAACCAGGAGGAATTTTATTATAGCGCTGATCACCGATCGTACGTACAATCAAGAACAAGACAGAGTCTGATTTGAGCACTAGTCAGAAAATCAGAAGCACAATAAACATGAAAGATACGATCACATATGATAGTACAGGCGGAGGTGGGGAATTAAAAGGAAACACGGCCAACAACAGGGTACTTAGCTTCGAATTTCTTTTCCCAGTCGTTGAGGACGCCGATCTCCTTCTCGGAGAGGCCATCGAGGGAGGGGGAAACATCCTCGTCGTTTTTGCTCATCTTGGCCAAAGCTCGGCTGGCGTCCTTGCCGGCGAACATGACGTAGGGGCCACCGGGGCCGTAGAAGGATTTGCCGGCGCTGACGTCGAAGACACGGCCCTTGACAGCGACGTATATGGGTTTGGATGGGTCGGAGCCGTTGTATTGGCTAAGTTGCTGAGGGTTCAGCTCCATTGGGTTGTAGCAGCGTTGATGAAAGAAGAGAAGCGGAAAAACGAGGGTCCGAAGTCAGAGATCGGAGAAGACGACCACCTTCCACTTTCAGGCTCAGCTAATTTTATGGTATGCTTCTCACCTAGCATTCTTCTTCCTTATTTATGTTTTTCCCCCCAAGTAATCAAAACCACTCACTCACCCCACTCAAACCCCACCTTTAACCTTTTTCGCTTTGTTAATTATTGTTTTAAAAAAATATGACATTGGAAACTTTAAAACTTATTTTCTTTAAAATTGGAAATTATTAATTATCCTCGATAAAATTTTAGTAATTTAATATATTATATGTTATAAGAATATCATAAATTTAAAAATACAAATTACCTTTTAAATTTTTTAAATAAATGTTTCTTGATTATCACCCTTCCTCTTTTAATTTTATAAATTTTAGTCTTTAGTTTTTGATGAGGCATCAGAGTCTGAACTCTCGAGAGTGACTGGTGAGGGACCGCAACAAGGAAAAGATAATTTACGATAAGCATGTTTTATTTATGTCAAATACTTGCTGGTTGCTACTACTAGAAAAAGGAGAGAGAATTCTATTCAACGTATGGAGAAAATCCTACAATCTCTTTCTTCAAGAGAACTTTCCTTGAACTGATGCCTTAAACGTGTCAAACAATAATAGAATTTTCATATCTCGAATTGTTTTTTCAAAAGAAGAATAAAATTGAAGTTGTCGCGAGGTTGACACTACTTTAATTTATTTTGGATGCAATACTAAACAAAAATTCGAACTCTTCACAAAAAAACTTTTGTGTGTGTGTGATTTGTTTACCCCAACTTTATCCTTATTCTTCTTTATTCAGTTGGGAATCTTGTTCTCCCTTGTTCACCGCAAACCACAGGAGAAATTCTTTCTACTTTCTAAGCTTTCAAATCCAGAATACGTAACAAAGTTGAACATTTCGATGTGATAAGACTTAAAAGAGTGCGTGGGTGACCGTACGATTTCAGTGTTAAATCGTGTTATCTTCGCCCTTCACCCATCCCTCTCAAAATGAAAGAAGAAAATAATCGAAGCATTGTTCTTAGTCACACTGCCTCATCAAGTACCATGTTGCATGCAATTTTTTTCCAGGTCAATTGTTGGCATACAGTGAAGTGAACGTTGAATTAGCTTCAGATAAGCTCACGTTTCTCAATGTATAACAACAAAACAAGATAACTTACTAAGGCATTAACCGTCGGTAACGCTTTTAAATAAACTTCTAAAAAAGAAACAGTACTACTAGTTTACCCAGAACTTTTCCAGTTCGCTACAAAATGAGTCAGATAGTGGGGACAAGAATGGGGTATATTATTCTAAATCAGGAGCAATCCATGTCTCATGGTCCATAGCGCTCATTATAATACGCCATATGGACCAATAAGCATTGACTTCTGATCCTGCTTTCATCAAATTCCCTTTGAAGACAATGCCGTGCTAAAATCAACTCAAACTAACACCCCCTCCTGAATACTCCACCTCCTGCTCATGAAAGCAAAAGCAGGGTTAGAATACAAAAACAAACCGTACTTAAAGGTAAATTCACAGCATCACAATCACGAAAATGGTAGGACCAAAAATGCATTCCTTAAATGAAAATAAAATAAGAGAGAGAGTTGGTGGGCTGGTAACCAATTTATGTCATATTTCCTACTTCACCCATCTGCCTCAAATCGGAAAGCAAATCATATCTATGATGTATAAAGTTGACATAGTAAACGCAAAAGCATGTATGTCTCTACTCCCCAACTAACAACTAGATCTAGCTACATTGCACCTAGTCATTTAAAAAATTAACTGTCCAAAAAATACATATTCTAATCTTATGTTAAGGCCAAAACACGTCTTGTCAGCTTTATGGATACTGGTTTCATCTCAACATAGGTTACTCACAAGCAGTGCCCAAATTTCGAAACAAATACCAATTGAGGTGATTTTAGACTGGTAAGAGCAACATAATCAAGAACACATATGATGCCTTTGCGATTGTTTAGACATTAGAGCACTTCAAATTGGTTTTGCTCCGTGATAAATGAGAAGGCAGATTGAGAAACATGATTATAGCTTCAAATAGGTGTCATACCATTAACATCATCTTCATCCTAGTATCCTATTAAAATTCATTATTTTGCTGACAATCTGATAATATCTTCACGGTAACTTATCAAGGGGTAAAATGAATGACATCTCTTTATCAATTGAAATTTAGAAGGGTAGAGAATTGAGTCAGATCTAAAGAAGGGAAGAATTTAAATTTAACCCATTCCCCGAATGCTTTTGAGACAGCAATATAGCACTTCTGACTTTTAGGGTTTAAGTTTTGGTCAACAAATATTTTAAAACCACTTCAATAGAAGTAATAGGCAGTTAACTTTCTTTACAACAATGAAAATCCCACCTGAGCTGGTGGTAAGGATGAGACCCAGTCTGATGCATGTGTAGGAAGAAGGCCCAGGGAGTTAAGCTGCACAACAAAATATTGACATAATTTGCATGAAAAAGACATGGAGACACAACATGCTCAAAAATTAGATAAAACTACAAATAATCCCCATGAAATGTAGCCTAAGTACTATTTTGGTGCACAAACTTTATATATTTTATCACCTTGCGCAGTTATGCTATAACAAAAGGTAAGATATTGCTTATTGGTTAAAAGAAATTTCTAAAAGCCAAGTGACTGTCCCATGATATCTTAAGAAAGGGAGAAAAATCGAAAAGAAGATGGGAATATCAAGGATTATATGATAGTCATATTGATTTTAGAAGTTAGCTCAATCTTGCAGGTAAAAGTTCTCTATTTTTGCGATAATCTAGAGGGATGTGAACCATAGTGGTAATTATGCTACAGTTTGAGGAGATTATATGCTGCTTCTCCTAAAAATTACTAGGACGGGGATGAAAATTTTAAGGAACAAGTCTACGTATATTACCTTCCAAACACCTAGGGCCATGCCCCCCAAATTAAGGGCTATGAAGAGCAGCTTAGGTCCAAGAAGATCCACTTTATTATCTTTGTACGGCTCAAAAACTGCATCAAATACAGATATCATTAACGAGCTCAAAACAAGCTAAAGTGCTCCAGAAAAGCTAGTTAGTACAGCAAAACATGCAACTATCCTATCTTATTTTAATGAAAATAAAACAACAATGGGGTTTGGGCTCACCACTTCAAAGTGTAACATGGCAAGCCCCAAAAGTCTCCAAGAAGCAATACCAGAAATATGAAACTTAAAGGGATGGAGCAGATAATAAGTTGACATGCCATTAGGGCATCAATAAAATATCCGCTCAATTTCTTATCGTTAATCATCAATGTATGGGAAGTGAGGTCTTTAAGGTTAATTATATAAAAATCAACATGGTTTCAATCATCAGCAGATTCATTTCCAGTGATAATTTGGCCCACAAGCAGTATAGAATAACTGAAATTCAGTAACACTGATAGCAAGAATATACTTTCAGCCTCTATGGAGATGATGTTGACAATGGCAACTTGATATGTACATTTTCTGCACATAATGAGCAACATGCACAACACTGGGAAAACAAAATGGTGATATCAAGCGGCATGAACGTGAGAAATTCAGAATTAGACATTCACAACGAATGTGAATCACATAACAACTACACTTTTATCTCTTAAATATCAATTCTATATTGAACTGGTGGTATTTATAACGATTGCATTACACATTTGAAACTTAAAACCATAAACAAAAAAGCAATGTTAAGACAGAGTCATGCTGGCTTAAGAATTCTATAACTTTTACAGGCACGGAGTAAAACATCTTACTCTTTCCAACCCCTTGTAGTGCGCTTATTGGTTGCCAAAGAGCTGAAAAGGTGATACCAATGCTAAACAAGTGAACCGTGTTACCAGCCATCCACATCATGAAGCCCATCATCAGTAAGTTCTTAAATGGGGCTTGTGCCACTTCCCAAGCTTTCTGTTAGCAAAACATGAAGATCTGAACTTAAGACAGATGCCAATCCAGTAGATAGGTCTAACAATACATGCATACCCGAAAAATATAAATGAAAATTTAGTGAGGGCAGGTAGTCTTTGGGGGATGGGGCATAAATTTTCCATCTCTTTTGTTTTGGCCTTGGTGAGTTCCATAATCTAATCTTATTGTTTTTCACTGCAAATATAAACATGATGACACTTTATGGATGAAGCTAACACACTCTCCGTGTATGTGGTTTAGGATTGATGAATTACACACTCCAACTCGATGTACAAAATTAAGAAGGAAACTCGATCCATAAAACACAACGAATCGAGAGATTATGATGACTCCAAAGATAAACACAAGTTTAAGAAAATAATGTTACCTGGGATTTCCAGTTGGATTCTGCGTCCTTCTTTTGACGACTCAGAGAGGAATCATCCTATTGAGAAGAAAAAATGAGAGGTAAGCCCAAAATCGAATTGAATCGAGCGTCACAATACAGGGAGATAGGAACAAAACCTGGTCTATAGAAGCGCGAGAGAAACCGGGAGGATCCAGAACGTCACGAGAAGAATGAGAAGTAGAATTATCGGTGAAGTCAACGGCCCATCGTCGTCCCCCACCTCCCATCACTCCTTTCCCCTTCTCCATCGGTAGATTTGCTCGAGCTATGGGACTAGGCCTCGCCGTCGCAGAATATGCTGTTCACTCAATTTTCCTAAGCATAAACGGCACCGCGTTTGTAGCAAAAATAAATAGGGTGAATATCATTTTTCCCCCCTTCGCCCCATATAAGGTGAATATCTTTTATACAAATTCATATGAAATATCAATATCAATATTAAAAATACGGATAGGATATTGTGACTACTATTTTTTCACCGTTAGATTATAATCTCATCTACCTTTATTATTTTGAGATTCTGATTTAAAGGTGAAAAAATAGTAGTGATATTAGTAGTGACAATCTCCTATCCCTAAACATAAATTGTAATTGTATGCCTCCTTTTTCAGATTTTATATCAGATATGAAATACACTCAAATATTCAAATATTACGTATATTAAAAAAAATAAAGATTAATTTAGTCCCGTGCACATTGCACACAGAATATCTTCTATAATTTTACAACATTCTCATCACCTATTTAACTTGTCTTGTTTGTCCAAAAAAAAAAAATCTTTTCTTGGATTGTTATGATTAAAAATTATTTAAAGATTAATTTAGTCCCGTGCACATTGCACACAGAATATCTTCTATAATTTTACAACACTCTCATCACCTATTTACCTTTTCTTGTTTGTCCAAAAAATAATAATAATAACTTTTCTTGGATTGTTATGATTAGAAAATGTTTAGAATTTTTACGTGGCATTTGGATAAATGAACTTAAATGAGTTTTAAACTTAAAATTTCACATTTAGGATCCATATAACTTATCCTTATGTATCATGTATTTAAAACTTTTTGTTTGAACTAGTAAGGGTTGAACCTAGTAGAAGATGTTAATCTCTCATGATATGTCACATCAAGTTTCAAGTTTTCTTTAGAAAATGTGTCCACTTTTTTTTTTTTTTTTTTTTTTTTTTGATAATAAAAGGTTTTGGAGGGGTTCGACATCAATCACCACCAGTAAAGCAAGACGCGGCCGCTCTACATGAAGACTTGACGGGTGACTTACGAGATCGCCTACCAAAGGAGTCCCTGCGACGGCAGAGGGGATCGAACTCACGACCCAAGGGCCTAATCCTGGATCCCTTACCATCTATGTCAACTCACATTTGTCCACAATTAGTGAGCGATATGCATCCAATATAATAGTTGTGCATGTCAAAAAAAGTCTTTGTTTGGGCAAAGCAAACATTGGGCTCCTGCGGGCAGTATTCTTAGACTTGGGCCTCAAAAAGGAGGATATATGTGCCCACACAAAAATGGTTTTCTATGCCAAAAAGAGTTAGCATAGATGGTAAGAGATTTGTTCAAGTCCCAAAGGGATGTGTGTTCAATCCCCACCGCCGTCGTTGGGACTCTTTCAGTAAAGCGATCTCGTAAGTCTCCATTAAACGCTCAAAAAAAGCTCGTCGCGCTTCGACCCAAGAGGGGATCGACGCGAACCCTCCAAAACCTTTTTGTATAAAAAAAAAATGGTTATATATATATATATATATATATATATATATATATAAATGGTTTTCTTATTTGAGAAAACGGGGATAAACGTTTTAGTTCAGAAGAAAAAAAACACAAACAAAAAATACCATAACTTTAGGGACAACGAGGAATGGAAACCTCTAGCCCCTTGATGGGTTCATTAGTTCTCATTTGAGCAGCTGGGAAGTTAAACTAGAGTATAAATGTATCCATGAACTGAATTTATGAGACAACAAAACAGCCAAAACTGTGTTATTTTGCAATGCGCATCCCAAACAATGAATGCAGATGGCGGAGGAAAACACGTATTTTTGCCAGGCAAGTCCTGCATCTTCTCCGCCTTATACATTTCTCCTTCCCAGAAAACTGGTTTTCAAAAAAACACACACACACACACAAAAGCCTAACTGAAATGTTAAGATGTACAACAAAACTGAGGTAGTAAACTTCTTTGTCTGACAAGCTCGTGAAGGTCATGGACTATTTTGAACACGGCATCTGGTCTCGCTAGTTTCAGTGCATTTTGCGACATTATCTTCAGCTCCTCAGCTTTTGGACCAAACCAGTCAGCAACTATTCTTGCTATTTCCTTTGGTGATTTAGAGAACTTCCCACATCCATTTTCAACAACATACGGCACATTCCCAGCTTCCTGTAATCAAACAAAACTACGGTAAATTCCTGTTTCCAAGTCTAGTAGCTACTGAAGTTTCAAAACTCAGCCTCAAATTTACAGTTCGGCTAATTGACACAGTTGAGGCAGGCTGGATTACTTAGTCACTCCCAAGGTTAATGAAACATATTGAGAAGCAAAATACCTGCCCAGCGATGTAGTCATTCAAAATTATGGGAAGGCCTCGAATCATGGCCTCTGCAATTGTCCCGGGCCCAGCCTGCAAAAGCGGGGGGGAAATTATGAAAATCATGTGCCGTTGTCAAATTGAAGTAGAAACATTGGTCATTTACCTTTGTAATGATGCAATCACAAGCTCCCATGCAATCCTCCATTTTAGTGACGAATCCTTTGACCTAAATAAGGGTAAAGATTTTTTAAAAAAAAAAAAAAAAATCAGCAGCTTCTATGGACACCAACATACATATAGATTATTTGTTTTGTTCATCAAATGTCTCCAACCTTGTGCATCAATTTACAGACAGAAAATTGACTTGGAAGTTCTAAAACCCAGATGTGGAAAGACAAACTCATTCTTGAAGCTCATTAATAACAGAGATTCAATTGAGTGACTTTGAAACATTAGACATACTGACTGCAAAAGTCAATGATGCAAGAACCAGAAAACTTCACCCCTAAATAATCAGGGTCAATTGCACAAGTGTTTGATAAAATATAAATGGTTGGCACAGAAATCGTTAAGCATATGTCATGAATAAAAAAAAAAACCCAGCAGGGGAGATGCAGGGGGGGAGAGCAAGCATGTGATCTAGACCCAAATAGTCAGGGGATTAATCAAGTAGAAACAAGCTTAGGAAAGATTTTAAAGGAATCAATACCTGCACGGGAATCTTCCAATCAATTGAGAGAAGTTTGTTAACAAGCTTCTTGTTGCGACCACAAATCACAAGAATTTGACCCATTGGGCCACCAAGATTCTCATCATACAACAAATCTCCAAGAGCCCGAGCAGTAGCCTCAATAGGGCCCATACCTTCTCCACCTCCCATTAATAGTACAGCAGGCAGATCCTCATCCATGCCTAATTCTCTCCTCAGTTCATCCTACAGCATAAATTAAAGGAGACAAAGATGGTTAGGGAAACCTGATTTAACAACCATATTTCCACTATTTGTTATTCTCGCGACTGCATATTCAGAAGAGCTCACGCTTTTACAGAAATTTTTGAATTGAATTTGCACAACAACAAAACATATGTAGGACACAGATCATTCAGGTTGACTGAGCTAAAAGGAAAGCCAATGACTATACTGTCTGGACTAGACTTTTTTAGTTAGCCAAAGTACAAGCCTGCTTATGCATCAATTTAGCTTCAATTATCAGGAATTGCGTACAGTACGGCACCAGGAATTACTTTACTTCTGTAGAGGCTGTAGTGATAGAACTTTATCCCTTTTGAAAAATTAATTTAGATGAAATTGAGCTTACCAGAAAATTCTAAAGCCTAATGCAACTTAAATTATTCGACTCATTACAGTGACCGCATGATTCTAGTATCAAATTAAGGTTACTTCAGGGAAATACACATGACACTACATAACAAATGATTGATCCCAACTAAAGTCTGGTAAACGAATCAGCCATAAGAACATAACAAACCTTTGGACGAACAGCCTTAACAAATGAAGGCCGTACAGGTAAACCATAAATCTTTATTTGAGATGGTTGGAGCCCAGCCCTCTGTGCTCTTTTCGCAACTTCTGTTGATGGGCAATAGCATCTTGTTACAAGCTTATGAAACCTGAAGAGACAATGAATAAGATGTCAAAACCAAACCATTCATGCAGAGTTTGAATAAAAATATGAAAATGGCAGAACTGACCATGTAGGATGGCATGTGCTTAAATCTGTGACGACCGTGGTAAAAACAATCTTCTTTAAAAGACCTTTTGCCCTCAATATACGAAGTGGAACATGTTGCATCAACGGGTGCACACTGATTATAATATCAGGCTGATATTTCATTAGCCCTTTGGCGACCTCACTGTAAAAGATGATAGGATAATTATCATTGATATGTGAATTCAGCATAAAGGTCCTCCATGTCGTTTACATTTGAAGTAGCAAGACAGAGAATAAGTTAAAAACTGTTATTCAAAGGGAAGCACAGTCTCACCGAGCTATAAATGTTGACGTTGCCGCAAAGTTAGACTGATGAACTACCCGTGGGGCAGTTCCATAGTACATCATTTTCCATAATGATCCATGTTTTACCAGAAAACTGTAACTCCTGGGAAGTTGATTGAATGGCCAGGGCGTATGATCAGACCATAAATCAGTAACAAACACCTGTAAATGAACTTCTGATTGAGAAGATAATATAAAAGAAACACATATACATTAAATACACCTAGAGATACAGTAAAGAAACACAAACAAGCAGTCAGACAAGCAACCTGGTAGTCATTCCCAAACTCTTCATGAAAAGCCGCCTTGATGGCTTCTGCAGAAGCTCGATGGCCCCCACCAGTGTCACTCATTAAAATTAAAACCTTTTTGGGGTTCTCAGCCTCAGCCCCATTCAATGGCAATCTATCATCCTCCAGAACACTGCACCCATCTTCTCTCAGGCCATTACTATCGCCAGAACCATTATCCCCCGAATCAATTCCAAGCGAAGCGAACCCAATTGGGATTTTCTCGCAATGAAACCTAACAGCTCTGTTGAAATCATTGAAGATGTTGCGAAAACTAAAACTTCCACTACCTTCTAACCTAAGTTCTAACCTAAGTGAAGCAGCCGGTCTATGTTTTCTTCCGTTAACTGTGCCCCTTGCGCTATTGAATGACAAGAAATTTGATAAAGATGAAGCACGGATTTCTGACCCCAAATTCTGAAACCTCGAATCAAACGGAAATCTTCCAAATTGGGAAACAAAATCAAGAACTAAACTGGGTTCTTGCGTCACAGTTGAAGGTTGATGCATGACTGTTTAGTAATAAGGAGGTGAAGCCAATAATATATCTTAGCTCATTGTGAGTACTGTCATCCAATGACGGAAGGTTTCCCCAAAATGGAGCGAGCGAGCAAGAAATGGGGAGTGTTTGGCTGAAACAAATGAAGAAGGTCGACAACTTGGAGAAGAGTTGAGACGGAGATTAAGAGAAGATTCGGGGCCTCCAACATAATATACTGTGAAATGGCCAAGGCCGGAGGTAGAGCCTAGAGGGGTTTGCCGTTTGCCTTCGTTAGTTGGATTGGGTTTTGCTTAGACGCCGACCAGGAGGGTCTGCCTCACCTCACGTATTAGTTTGTGGGGGCCGCTACATTTCACCCAAATATCAAGTGGACCACTAACTTACTGACACATCAGATGCCTCCTCAGAGTTTAGTCTCCACAAAACATCCTCTCCTCTTGGTTCAGGAATTTTTTACAAAAATTAATGATGTCTCAAATCTTAAAAAATAACTAGAGGCTTCTCCCGTCTGATGCACAGATTAGTACTATTTAGTTTTAAAAAAAATTGGAAAGATTAAGGAAGCTAAATAAATTACTTAATCATTTCATATGTTGTGTTACATATTAGTTTATTAGTCAAACTAATTTTTTCAAAAAAGTCAACTAGGTCTTATAATTAGGACGGGAGGGAGTAGTATGATGTAATTTTAAAATATGATCATGAAAAACTATCTTTATTATTTTAAAATTTGTGATTGGTTCTACTTGTAAATAGTTTTTTTTTTTTTTTTTTTGTGTTTTTCGGATAATCATATGGATAGATGATGTATCATGTTTGAAGTATCAAGGTAACATTGCATGCATACATACGCATACATGTATATATATACATATATCTACACATACATATACACACAAACGCACACACATATATATTCCACCATTTTATTCCACGGAAATTTCATAAAAATGACTTTCCTAAAACACCTTTATTTATGGAGTGAGTGAGTGAGAGAAAATGAGTAAAATAGGAGATAAGAGAGAATAGTTGAGAAAAAAGATATGAAAAATGAAAGGCATATGATTAATTAAGGATAAAATTAAAAGATATATATATATATATATATATATATATATATATATATTAAACGATAAGGCAAAATCACACTGTATCTTCTATAAAAAATCAAACCTCCACATGTTTGGCTCTTATATTTTGAATTAGAGGGAGTAATTATTTAAATAACTCGTATTTATTTTTATTGCTACTTTGAAATTAAAATTATGTGTGAGAATTGTTTTCAATTTTCGACATTAGAATAGGTCTCATCTTTTGCGGAGACAAATATAATTTAAAACAAATATCTACTCCATAATTAGAAAGGATCAAAAAGCATTATTGTCAACCTCACAAGTTTAATTTACTGTTTTTATATCCCTATCTTACATAATCGAGTCAAAGTGTTGGTAAACTCTTGTCAGTTGTAGTCTCAGTTAAACTCATAAGTTTATACATCAAATTATTTGTTTTTATGTTTATAGTTTACAAAATTGTGTCAACTCGCTCTTAAACTTATATTAACTTTTTTATATTTGAACATATTCAATGGCTTTATGTATAAATTTTATAGAATCTTTTTAAATTAAATATGAAGAATCATGAATATTGATGGATTTAATTTTGATGATTTGGATTTAAAATATATTTAAATCAATTTTTTTCATTTTTTTATATTTTAATTATTTAATTGTACACTATTAATACATATTTAATTATAAAAGTAAACTCTTACGATTTTTCTGATTCAAGTTCACAATACTACTTTATGTTGCCATCACGGTTTTTCTTAAATTAACGAATTTGACAACCTTAATAGAAAGAAGTATTAAGTATGCATGGAAAAAAATATTATTATATTTGATTTAGTAAAAAATATAATTCTTTTTTAGGCTTAAAATGTAAAGAGTTTTTGTTTTGGATAATCTCATATAAAGACGGTTGAAATAGGAAAATCCTATATGGAGATTGTAAACTAAAAAAAATCTTAAATTAGGTCCATAACCCAATCTAAAATATTTGAATTCTGATTATTTTCCCCTAACCTATAATCCAAAGAAAAGAGAAAAGGAAAAGTCGGATGTCAGTCACATTCGTTCATTACCATCGTTGCTCTCACTTTCATGTGCCATGTGGAAGGGTGATTATCAGTCATCCTCAAGGGAGAGAAGTACTAAAAAAGCAATGACAAGAGCACCTTGAAGTAGTAGTTTTTGACCTGCTTGACAAAACAACTTTACAAAGACTTCTTGTTGCTCATTCGTATAATGTGACTGAATTTGTGGATGATCCCGGGCTTTATTTGGCTGTTTTGAGCAGGTCTCCATGAACAAACACTTTGTTCGACCTTAAAATTGGCTGACCTTACCCAAACATGAGGAAAAAACCACTTCAAAATACCGGCACTAAACTAATATTTCTCTACATCAACGGAATAACTATGAGACAAAGTCATCAAACTAAAGTGAAAATGGAAACTGCAGATCAAGGACTCTTGATTGCTTGCCAAATTACAAGGTAGTCAAACCTCCATTACCATATAGGCATATACAAAGGTATCAACTAAACATAACTGCCATATTATGCCTCATTTTAAAAAATCGAAAACCTTAGGCCATTGCTTAACACAAACAAGTTGTATACCTCCATGTTGGTAGTCTCCTTTTCACCGTAAGAATGATCGTTCTGGATATGATCTGCCAAGAAGTAGGAAAAATTGGGATTCAAGATTCCTTGTGACAGAAAGCTCAATCAGAATTTAACAAATATGAACTAGAAAGGATTATTGAATGAAGATTTATTAGAACAAATTTAATGTAGCCTTCTTTGCCGATTTTCTAAGAGTGTCCAAGGCCTCCAGTGAATTTTCTATATTAGGGTTCCTACATAGCGACTAAACATTATTGTTCTATCTCCAATTTTGCTTTTTTTTTTTTAGGAAAAAAAATAATAACTAAGGGAAATAGAGGTAATTTGGCCTAAATTCTAAATCTCTAATTGTGTCACATAGCCTAATTAATAATTTGTTAAGTTTAATAACTCAAATTAGAATTTGGGTAATTCAATAATCATCTTTATATTTAATTTTCCTTTTTGTTTCTCCCAACAAATATATATCAAAATCCAACAATTAATCAAATTAAGCTTGGGCACGCATGGTCCCAGGTTTTTTTAACTTCTGTTTATTTTTAAAAAGGATCATTTTAATGTGTACAGAATTTAAAATAAAAACAATAATTTATCAACGGTTTGTTTTTTCAAGAATAAATAACGTCAGGCAAAGCTCGCATGCGCGTGCATCCCCCCCTCCTTCCCCAACTCGTCCGCCCCCCACCGCCGCCGTTCACTTGTGTGAAGGAAGGAGCGAGCGGAACCAAGCCGAGAAGCTCTCTACCGTTTCGTTGCAGTAGTGTGAGCTCCTTTCCTCATCCACCTCCTTCGCCGGTCATCTCGGGTGGAGAAGGGAACAGAATCCGTCGCCACTCTCTTTCGGGTCGATCCGCTCAAGAACGCCGGTTACCGTAAAAACGCAATGTAACGCCGGTGAACGGTAATCGATTGTTTAGATTCTCACATCCGTATCGTCATGGATTCCGGTTTCGGTTGAATTCTTTACGTTCGAGATTTTGGACTTGGATCCTTGTTCGATTCTGTGTTGGGAGTTACGTCTTGCTGCTTAGTCTTGCTCTTGCTTCCGCGTTTTGCTGCTTAGTCTTGCTTTTGTTTCTGCCCTGAGTTTTTGGTGAAGCTGTGTAGATGGAAAAGCAGGGTGACCAGGCAAAAGAAAGGGACTCGGTTACAATGCTACATAACGCGAAGCCTAAGGGAATTAGCAACCCCCTGCCTTCTCTTCCAGATTATCAAAGGAGTCAAATCTCCTATAGAAACAAACTTCTGGAGAAGGAAGACAAGATGTGTTCTCAGGAATTGGAGGATCAAATGAAAGAATGGCTTTGTGAGGAGAAAGAGATTTCCCCATCTCTTCGAGGAGCAAAAGATTCTTATTGAATCCCTACCAAAGCTAAGCATGTCGGATGAAAGGTTGATGAACCTTTGTCGTCCTTGGAAGGATGCCTTAATCCTTACTTTACTAGGGAAGTCGGCAAACTTAGCAATGATGAAGGATAGGATTGCTTGGATTCTTAGATCAAAAAGCTTTGAGCTCATTGATCTACCAAACAACTATTTTGTGTTCAAAACAGGTAACAAAGATCTACGATTGAGGCTATTGTTTGATGGCCCTTGGGTGATACAAGGGCATTACCTAGCAGTGCAGAGATGGAGCCCAAATTTCAACCCCTACAACAATGAGATTCAAAAAGTGGCGGTTTGGGTTCGTATTCCTACTCTTCCGATGCATGTCTATTCGAAGAGTGCTTACTTGAAATAGGTAATATGATTGGAAAAGCCCTCAAGGTCGATGTTAATACTTTAGCAATGTAATAACCAAAATATGTTGGTGGAAAGAGGGAAGTTTGCCGGGGTTAGTGTTGAAGTAGACTTGAATCAAGCTCTAAAATCTAGATTTGTTATTAGATCTACTATTTGTTTGTGGAATATGAAGGGCTTGATTTGATTTGTTTTAAGTGTGGTAAATATGGACACTCTCGCGAGAAGTGCCCGCTTATTCAAAACACGGGGAAGGTTTTGCTAGAGAATTCTCACGAGAGGTGCACACAAACCCCACTTCAAAAAACCCAAGCTACCGCAATGCTCATCTTAGGCCTCTTGTATGCATACCAGGAATTAACTCTGACGAAGAATTTGGGTCATGGATGATAGCAAAGAGATACTCCAGGAAAAAAAATGATAGCAAGGTGGGGAAAATAACCGAGAATATTAAATCAATTGGGAAGGCGGAGAAACATGTTTCAGGTTCAAGGTTTGACGTGTTGCAAGAGGTGGAGGATCCTACCTATCCTAAAGGCGTGGATCGCCTTAAAAAAGCGAAGTTGCTACGGCTACGTGGAAAAGGAAGGAGGGCCGGCCCCCTACCTCCTATTAAGGAAGGAGCCATTATGTCTATAGAGAAAGTAGTGTCATCTGAGGAGAGCGGTAATAAAGAGGTCGCGGCTGGCCACATCGAAAAGGAAAAGTTGAATCTTAACGCGGATGGAAAACACACTTTGGATATTGGGGACCCTCATTTAAAGCCTTCTGCGAAGGAAGAAAAGAAAGAAAAGGTTATGAAAGCGAAAGAAAAGAAGGTAAGCCTTCCAATGTTCTCGTGGGCCAATCGAAATTTTGAGCCAAACTACTCATGATTACAATCTAAGGCCCAACGGTCTATCCTCTGTGCGCAATAAAAAGAAAGCAGCAAGGGCACATAATGTTATCTTTGGAAACACCAAGTCTATTGAAATATTGAAATCCAGGGAAACAAAGGAACAAGCCGGGGGAAAAAAGAAGATTAATGAAGAGAACAAGGAATTAGTTCCTTGCATCCCTGACATCGCAGGTTCTTCTACCAAAAAAGGGATGAATGATGATGTTGATAAAGGGAAAGAAGACTCGGGAGAAGTGCCGTCATCCCTACCTCCTACCGAGTTGATCGAACATATTGCAGTTGATGCAGATTTTGTGGAGGGGCAAGAATCCTACGTCGCAGAAACCCAGTTCGAGCTTGGACGGGACCTAGACGTCGGGCAGGCCAGGTAAGTTTTAATTCCCTCTATTTTATATATCTATTTAATGATTGTAGCCTCATGGAATTGTAGGGGAGCCGGTAACCGAACCTTCCCAATAGATGTTAAAGATATTGTCAAAAAATATAACATTGATATCCTTTGCCTTCTGGAGTCTCGCATTAGCGGAGCTAGAGCTGATAATGTTTGTTGTAAGCTTGGTTTTAGTCATTGGATACGTGTGGAATCTAGTGGGTTTTTGGGGTATTTGGATCTTGTGGGACAAGGAAAATTTTGATATTACCTATTTATCCTCTACCACCCAAATGCTCCACTGTCAAGTCTACAATCAGGTTAGTAATCTTTCAAGCCTTATCACTTTGGTTTATGGTGAAACTAACTCTATTGGCAGGCACGTGCTTTGGGACTCCCTCCGTCTTTTAGCCAACTGCTCTACCCTTCCTTGGTTAGTCCTTGGTGACTTTAATACTTTTCTTTCCCCATCTGACAAATTGGGAGGGGCTGACCCTCATGGTCCTCAATGCAACATTTCAGAGATTGTATCGATAATACTGGACTTATCGAAGCTAGGTTTCAAGGGGAAAAGTTTACTTGGGAAAAAGAGGGCCTTAAGGAAAGATTGGATTGGGTTTTCACCAACTTCTCTTGGCTTTCTGTTTTCCAAATTCAATCGTCCGTCATGAGCTAAAATTTAAATCGATCATAGGGTTGTGGTGGTGAATACTATTCCTTCTCTCCGTCGAAATCGTTTTCAGAAATCCTTCTCTTATCAGATTGCCTGGTCCCTGGAGAATGATTTCAAAGATATCACCGATGAAGCCTGGCGGGATAAAAATTGGCTAGAAGGTCTTCACAACTTTAGAGAATCAGCTATGGAGTGGAATGAGAACCGTGTGGGCAACTTTACTAGCAAGAAAAAAAAGCTTGAGTTGATGAGGCGCTTAGAGGGCATTGATGAAGCGGGGAAAATGAATCTTCAAACTGGTTTATTTCGCCTAGAAAGAAAGCTATGGGATGACTATCATAAGGTAGTAACTCAAGAAGAAATTGTTTGGTTCCAAAAATGCGAAGTAAATGGCTTCATGGAGGTGACGTAAATACAAGGTTTTTTCATGCCTCAACCATGGTTAAAAGGAAGAAACAGAATGGAGCTATAAAAAACATTGAAGGAGAATGGATTGAAGATCATGACACTTTGAAATTGATGACCCATGATTTCTTTAAAGAGCTATATACCAAGGATGTAACCGTGAAGGATCCTGAGGGGTGGGTTTCTAACTTCCCTTCCATTGATGAGAACATGATTCGCCTTCTATCAAGAAATGCCTGCAAAGTCGAGATAAAAAATGCAGCCTTTTCCATAGGAGCTTTTAAAGCTCCAGGCCCCGATGGCCTCCAAGCTCACTTTTTCCAAACTCGGTGGTCACTGTTATAGGCGATAAAATATGTGATTTCATTGATGATTGCTTCAACAATCCCTCTAAACATCCAACATTAACCATTCCAAAGTTGTTCTAATCCCCAAGGTAGATAATCCGGCTACGTTGAAGGAATTTCGTCCTATCTCCCTTTGCAATGTGAGCTTCAAAATCATTACTAAGCTCCTAGCTAATAGGTTAAAAGGGATCATGCCCCATCTTATTAGTCAAGAGCAGTGTAGTTTCATTGCTAATAGATCCAGCTGTGATAATATCCTTATTGCTCAAGAAATTATCCATTCCATGAGAATGAGCGGGAGGAAGAAAGGTTTTGTGGCAATCAAAATTGATATGGAGAAAGCTTTTGACAGGCTAGATTGGGGGTTTATCAGAAATACACTAAAATGTATTAACTTGGAAAACAATCTCATTGATCTCATCATGGCTTGCATTTCTACTACTTCTATGTCTATTCTCTGGAATGGGGATGAAACCCCGAGCTTTAACCCTTCTAGAGGAGTCGGACAAGGGGATCCCCGAGCCCATATCTATTTGTACTTTGCATGGAGCGCCGGGACACTTAATTAAAGCCGAATGCGATGGGCATCGGTGGAAACCCTTTCTTTTCAAGCGAGGTAGCCCACACATCTCACACTGTTCTTTGCCGATGACCTCATTCTCTTCACCGAAGCTTCTAGTAATCAAATGATTGAAGTCCGGAAAGTTATACAAAGTTTTCGCGAAGTCTCGGGACATAGAATCAACCTCGACAAATCACGAATGTTTCGCTCTAAAAAAGTTAACTTCAACGGGGCTCTTGAGTGAGCCGCCTCCTTGGAATTGGGATTACGCGACCTTGGTAAATATTTGGGTGTTCCTATCATTCATAAAAGAGCTTCTCATGCCACTTACAACCTTATTGTGGAAAGAGCCGGGAAGAAGTTGTCCTCGTGGAAGAGCAAATTTTTGACTATGGCGGGACGTTCGATCCTTATCAAGTCGTGTTATCTTCCCTACCTAGCCACCGCATGCAATCATCTCTCCTTCCGATTTGTACTATTAGAGAAATTGAGCGAATCTCCGGGAATTTCCTTTGGTCTCGGGAAGAAGACGTGCGAAAAATGCATCTTATTGCCTCAGGGAAAAATCACACAAGCTAAGAATCAAGGGGATTTGGGTTTCAAAAATCTTCGCCGCGAACAAAGCTTTTATTATGAAACTATGTTGGAGTCTTTTAACCAAGAAGGATGCCCTTTGGGTTCAATGTTTGTGGTCCAAATATAATTGCGGTAATCCTGCATTTGCCTAATATCTCTAGAAAGAGAAACTCTTCCTCTCGCTTGGAGAGCGATTGTCGAAGTCCGGGACTGTTTTTCTCTTTGGTGTGGGTAAAAAGGTCAATAACGGGGCGGGTACCAAGTTTTGGATTGACCTTTGGCTACCTCTTGATCAACCCATCATCTCCTTTATTCAATATCCTTTATCTGTCAACGCTGAGGAGACCGTCAGAGATCACCTCCTGTCTAATGGACAGTGGGACTATCAAAGATGGTTTGGAGTTCTACCTCCAGATATTATTAACTTCATTTTACATTCGAATCCACCCTCCAACAATTCCCCGGATAGCTTTACCCGGAGAGCGCAAAGGATGGTGGTTTCTCCGTAAAGTCCGCCTACCAATTCCTCTCGACACCGATGAAACAAGCACTAATAACTTTCGGGTACAAGTTTGGAAATGGCAAATTCCGGAAAAAGTTAAATTTTTTATGTGGCAAGTTGGTCATGAGAGACTTGTCACCAACTCTCTTCGGGCAAGGAGGGTCTTACCAACGATAATGGTTGTCATTTTCAATGCAATAGTGAGGAAAGTGTGATTCACATCATTCGAGATTGTGAGCGTCTTTAGAAGTTTATGGAAACTTATTTTAAAACCTAACTATTTCTCTCGGTTTTTCTCGCGGCTTGCGGGTTTGGCTTAACGGAATACCAAACACAATCCGGCAAAGGGAGATTTCAAAACTTCTCATGGACGAGAATCTTTAGCCTGGGGTGTTGGATTCTTTGGACAACGAGATGCAAATTCCAATTTCGGGGAGTGAACACGAAACAAGGGAGATGTTACATCGGTGCGGCTATCTACTCATGGAAAATGGAGCGAATCAAAAGCTAAAACATCGATTTTCCAACTGGACAAGACAGAGGAGAGATCATGGACACCCTCCCGCGAACACATTCGCATTGATGTGGACGGATCGTCTTCATCAACACAAAGTGCGTGTGGGGGAGTACTAAGAAATTCTCAAGGGGAATGGTTGATGGGTTTCTACAAACCCCTTGGCTTGCTTGTCATTTCATTGAATCGAAATTTATCTTATCATGATAGGTTCTGATTGGTGTTCAAATGGGATTCCAAAGTATAGTCATGTACTCCGACTCCTTGATGCCGTCAACATCCTTATGAGAGATTGCCTCTACTGATCATCCTCTTAAAGACATTATTGGAGAGACTAGAGACCTTTTGTTTCGAGAGACGGGACGTGGAGCTTCATCATACACCAAGAGAAATCATCTCTTGTCTTGATTATATGGCCAAGAAGGGCCATAGTGTTGTCATTGGTTCTAATGTAGTCATGATTCCAACAATCCCGGAGAGGTTCTTTTGAATATGGTTTTGAAGGATCGATCCGTCATTACTAGTATTTTTCTTCTTCTTGTATTACAGTGCTGTAGCCTTATAATCTAGCCTCCTATTTCTCATTTCAAGTTTTTTCGAACTTTATATTATCCAAAAAAAAAAAAATATTTTTATGATTTAAAATTTATTATCAATTAAGAATTTTAAATTCTGAGCCGCTGAAACTATATTTGAATCGATCTCACAACATGTATGAGCTCCAAAACCATTAATCAAAGAAAACGTGGGCGAGGAAAAACAAGATTAAGGAAGAAAAGTGGGACGGGACTCGGGAGTGGGAAGACTTGTTGAACAGAGAGTTACGGAGAATTGAAATTCTGGGGACAACAAGAATAGGTGAGCCATGTGTGTTCCATTTTCCGACCAAATGAATCACGTGCCCATTGTGGACTATAAGAAAAGCTTGGCCGGCGGCGGTCACGTGATTTCCGTGCCACCATTACATGTCAACGGTCTTCTGTATACAATGGATTAAGGTGAAAAATATATACGTGATTATTCTTAAAATGTGCTTAATAAAAAATAATTATGAGTTTTTTAAACAGAAGTAAAAAACCACAGTTATCATTAACCTAAAGTAAAAAAGAAATAAAGTTATGTGTGTAATTATATGTTTTTATACGTACAGAGCAACAACAAAAAATTGAGTTAATAAAAATATCCATCTTTTAAATTAAGTAGAATTTGTTGCCTTTTATGTTTTTAAAATAAAAAAATCAACCCATGTATTTGACTCATCATGCCTCGAGAAAAGAACACCGTCTTTCTTACGTTCATGAGACGCTTTTGGAAGGACAAAGAGAAAGCAAACCAATGTTGCAGGGAACCAGATGAAGTAAAAAGGGTTTTCGCATTGTGGTCGAATTATAATTACGATGACAATATTCTTAAAATTGGAATCATTATTAAATACTATATCCAATCCTAAATACTCCCGGTCCTAATTATAAGACAACAATTAAGAGTTTATTTTGGTCCTAATTAATAGGCAACATTCTAATTTTTTCGATTTAATTTCTTCCTAAAATACCCCTGTTATTATGAATAAGTGATTATATAAAATCAACAAGATAATTGAAATGTAAAATTTATATAAGGACATTTTAGGAAAATGATTAAAATTAACTAATTTAACCAGAGCATAAGATAAAGTCTGTAGTATAATTTATAGTATTAATTTTATCTTCTATTTAAAACAAAAATATAATAAATCAATAAACGGCTAGAAGACGATAAGTAAAAAACGCAAACAATAAATGCAGAAAAAGGATGAAATATGCGGGGAGAGAAAATGATTTTGATGTTGCTTTTTTAAAAAAATAAAAAATAAATTGATGAATCACGTGATTTCCATAATTTATTAATTTTTCTTAGCGATATGTAAGAGCTTATTATTTTACTCTCTCTTTTTTTACTATTTAGTACAATTCTTAGAATTTTTATCTGTTTATTGCTCATTTAATCCTTAATATAATACTACTATTTATTTAATATGTTGAAATCAAATGCTACAATGCAATTCAACAAATCATTATTGCATTGACTAATGACATGTTTAATCAAGTAAGTTTTAGATCGCTTTCATATTGCATAACGCATACAACTATTATCTCTCCTGCATTTTATATGTTGATGATGAATTAAAAGTTATTGGGACAGCTTGAGTGGAAGGTGAATTGACATTGCACAGGTGATTAGTGTACTGTGACGTATACCAATTGTAACACATCGGTTGGGAGGGGAACGGAAGATGTATTTATAAGGGTCTGGATACCTCCTATCTTGATACGTTTTAAAGTCGTGAGGGGGCGATGGATAGAGCTGGGAAATTGGGCTAGCCCGTTTAAGCCCTGATTTTTGAAGGGCCGGGGCTTACAAAATGAAGTCTCCAAATGAAGTTGGACCTAAAAGAGCCAGCCATGTAGGGCCAAGGGCTTAAAAAACCGACCATGTTTGCCTAGTTGGCAGTTGCCCACTTGCCATGTTGACCGAGTATGACCGTAAAGGAAGTTACTTACCTATCATGTTGCCCAGCACTCACTCACTCTCATAGTCTCATTCACTTCACGCCTCACACCTCAGTCTTGTTGTCTCGGCCTCATGCATACATAGTCACGCACATGGTTCATAAAAACGCGTTTTAAAACGCAAAAACGCTGTTTTTACGTTTTTTAGTAGTAAAACGATTTTCGTTGCAACAAAAAACGGAGACCAGGTCAAAAACGTGAAAACGGAACGTTTTTTAAAAAAACGTAAACGAAGGACTAAAGGAGAAGGAGGGAGGATTTCTTGTTTTTTTTTTGTGGGGTGCGTCGAACGAGACCTTAGTACGAAAGAAAGGAATGGAGGTAAGGTGTGGGGGCCACCGTTTTGAATCCCCAATGCACTCCAGCTGCACACCAGGCGGATTTTAAATCCAAATACAAATTTATGAAATATTTTAATTTCTCTCCTTTGTTTTCTTAACAAAAAAACATTGATAAAAAAATATAGTTGGGGGGGGAATAAGGGTGTTAAAAACGAGTTTTTACATATTAAACGCCTAATATATAGAGCTGAAAAGCTGATTACTACTTTACCTTTAGCTTTGATTTTAAGATGTTTGCTAGAGAAATAGAAGTGAGCAGATAGGAATTATATAATTTTATATATATATAGGTAAAATCTACGTTTTGTATTACGATTTTACGTTTTATGATTTTTCATTCTCCTTCCGTTTTTAGGTAAAAACTCGTTTTTAAGAACCTTGGTCACGCATTAGTGCATCAGACCATCAGTGCTTTACTGACTATTAATTCATGACTATCTTTGTTGCTTGCACAATAAGTGTTGTTTAGACCTTAATGTTGATAACATTTATTTAATAAATTTAATTTTAATTGTTGTAATTTACTAATTATATTTCTTTAAAAAAACAGAAAACATAGTTAATTTTTTAAAAAAATAGCTTTCGGTCTGTCAGTAGGGTAGCTTTGATTCTGGGTTAGCGATGAGTTAGCCTCAAAAGCGGACAATATCAAGAATAAAGCGCTAAGATGTTATATTCAACATTCAATGCTATACTTCATTAACATTAGAATTGCAAGATAAACGAGAGCCCGCTTAACTAACAAGTTTTTATTGGGCAGGCCACCCACTATTTGATTTTTTTTTTCTTTTCATTTTTACTTTATTTTTTGTTAATATATCCTTTTTGTGGAGGTTTTTATTAAGGATCATACTTACTTCAATTTCTTCAATCACATATGACCACATGTTCTTTTCTTTTCTTTTTTTTTATATGGATTTATAGTTAAATTATAATAATTAAAAAATAAGACACATTGTCATATGATGAGAAAACTTGGTAAAATGAATATAAGGAATTTGACGTAAGTATTTTATTTTTATTAATATATATTACTCCTAATTTTTTTAAAAAAATACTAAGTTTATGTATCATATGCTTAAATGAAAAATTTCATAAAAATACTTTTATTTAATTCCACATTACTACTAATTTTAACTTTGAAACATTAAATTTCAGTTTGAATAAATCTCCTTACTCAAGTAATGACAAGTAAATTACAGTGAAGTAATCCCTACAAACCCTTACTTAAATTAGAATGTTACACAAAGTAAAGCATGATCAAGAATCAATTGCGGCAAACAAAAGTTTATTTAGTTGGTAAAGAGTTTACTTGCAGCCCATGAGGTTGTAAGTTTAGATTCTATTGGTAAACAAAAGTTGTTAAAATTTAATGAAATGTCATGAATTTCTTAATAAAACTTTTGGAAAACCTAATAGTGCAATTTTGTTATTTGGTAAATAAAAATTGTTAAAAGCTAATGAAATGTCGTGAATTCTCAACAAAACTTGTGGAAACAGCATAGATTTATTACTTTTAATAAATTAAACGAAAGTGTGAAAACTTAATAAGATGTCATGAATTTCTGAATATATATTGTTACCCTGCCAATAATTATTCCCACCTATAATAGGCTACTTGATCATCAGAGCTCTGCACGCCGGCATGAGTATATGTCTAAGCCTAAGCAAGCAACCCACTATAAAAGTTGCCCATTTTTTGAGTACGCCCAAAATAGGTTTGTAACGGGACGGGTTTGAACCTGCCCATCTTAGCATTAAATGGGTGGACTATAGGCACAACTTCGAGTTTGCCGATGCTTACCCATTTAGATTTATTATATATTAATATATTTTTTGTTTATTAACTATTCTATTTTCTATATCTTGACATGTGTTGGTTTGAAAAATAAAACGTTTGTCTGAATTTGAACTCCCTACCGTTGAAGGATGCTCTATATATGCATATCTGTAACATTAATCTTGAACTGATTCATTTAGTTTGAACTGATAGATATCTTGAAGTTGAAACTGTTATATCTACTGTCTACATACATGTTTAATTTATGACTTTATGCGAATAATGGGTATAACTTACTTGATTTCAAGATTTTTTTTTTTTTTTGTCAAAACTTAATTTCAAGAATGATGTATAAAGAAAATGATCAATTTAGTTTGCAGTAATTAATACTTTGGTAGAGTTTGATTTTGTCTTCGTAAAGTGACAATCCAGAATAAAGAGACTGTACTGGATTCAGGTTCATGTCAGAGTATCACATACATACAGATCCTTTAATTATAATCATGCATCCTTAAACAAAAACGAGTCCTTAAGCCTTGATAATACACACACATATACCCTCAGCATTTTAGTCATAAAAGATTATTAGCATTTTGAATAAAAAGTGTTTCCTTTTATTTTTAAAGTTCAGTTCTCTCGAAAATGTTTTAAAATGTGATCTTTTATTAATTATATTTTAGCAAGTGGACAAATAATATAACATTCAAGAAATTTAGTTGTAATGTTTCCATTTGAAATTTGGACAAATAATATAAAATGATGTTAGATAGTATTTGTTTAAATTTAAGTTCTTTTGTGAGAACTAATTCAATTTTAAAGATTATAAATTTAAAATCATGGATTGATGATTATGTGTGTATTTTTTTTAAAATGCCAAAATTTAAATGGGTTCCTTGTAACCTGTTTTAATCCGCCTGTTTATGTCATGTTTAATATAAGTATAACAGGTTGGGTACGGGCTACTATACTCGTATAAAAATAAATGGGTGGGCTATAGGTTAGAGCACTAACTGCCCAACTAGCCCATTACTCAGCGTAGGTATGTCGTGGGCATGAGACCACTTTTTTTTTTTTATATAAAAAATGTGAGAGTGAGATCAAGGGTTGGTTTCTTGTCATCGTCGTCATCTTCTTCTTGAAGCGGCATCGAGGATGGTTAGAAATATAAGATGAAATTAAATGATTACTTAGGGCCTAATCTACATATAGATGGTTTTAATTATTGAGATTAGTGTGTTGGATGTGGAATCATCACCATGTTTAGAAAGAGAGTTAACTTAGTCTCCCTCTAAAAAGAGGTTAACTTAGTCTCTCTCTAAAAAAGAGTTAACTTGGTCTTCTTATATGTTTTAGAGTTAACCCAAATGAGTTACTCATTGAATGGACATGTTGATCTTCATGATTAATACAATAAGATTCTTCATCTTCTTTCTCTATATTATTTCTTTAATTGTATTCGTTAACATCGTATCATAGCACCAGGTTGATTGGGTTAAAATCGCGAAGTCCAAATCTTTTGTAGTTTTTTTATTCCAGTGTTTTTCAAGAAGCACAAAGAAGACAACCTTTTTTTTTTTTTTGATAAGAAGACAGACTATTTTTTTTTGTTGCCCACCCGGTTCACCGGGGCTTCGCTCCGACTAATTCGGATCCAACCCGCATCGCGCACCTAGCTGTAGTGGGAGAGTCTCCCAACGGGGGTTTTTGCACTAATTTTTTTTTTTTTGATATAAAGAAGATAGACTAATTGTCTCTTCTGTAAACGCTGAGAAGAAGTGGAGGCATGTGTACTCTCAACCCAGTATATCCTGCGGACTGGACTCCAAGCGCCCTGCCCTTGGACTGTAGGTGAGCCCAACCCTTTCATACAAATTTTTTAGCAAAAAAAAATAATTGTCTCCTCTGCAGCATGCAAACTAGGGATTATCGAGCCACAATACAAGAAAAAGCCCAAGATAATAGTAATCAGAAATCCAAGAAGCACGACGTTCGACCCACCAAACACTACTACCTTCCAAATCGGATCGCAAGCTCTGTCTCGCTGCCGTCGTATCGCCGTCGGCGACCATCGCTGAGAATCTTCACCGTTGCTCCGCCTTTTGCTTCCTCCCAAGATTGAAGATTCTTGTTTTGAGATCCAAAAAATTACAGGAAAAATTGCTATCGTGATCGTGCCATAGAGTCCTAATCTGAGGCTCACGAAATTTCTGGCGCATCCACTTCCAAAATCGCGGCGGTCGACATCTGATCTCCGGTATTCTCCTCTTCAAGATCACGCCGGTTCAACGCTGTCAGCCATCAATTCCGTTCGAAGACCAGTGAAGAAGCCGGCACAGAAGACGGCATTTACAAGCTTTGTGAATCTCGGTTTCTTGATTTTCGCCGTTCGAATTTTACCGCAGGAGGAGGATTCTACTTTCCAGTCCCAGTGGCCCAGTCCTCCTCCAATCCAATCACGCACAGCGTTGTAAGTAAGCTAAGTAGTGTCTGCCGGCGAAAATAAGCTCCCGACAATGGCCGAACCCAAGGTTAAATACGATCGCCAGCTCAGAATATGGGGCGAGCAGGGACAGGCAGCCCTAGAGAAATCTAGTATTTGCTTACTTAATTGTGGCCCTACGGGTTCTGAAACTCTAAAAAATCTTGTACTTGGTGGGATTGGGAGCATCGCTGTAGTTGATGGATCTAAAGTTGAAGAGGGTGATCTTGGGAACAACTTTATGGTGGATGAATCAAGTATTGGACAGTCAGGCAAAATGTGTGTGCTCTTTTCTTCACGAGCTGAATGATGCAGTTAAAGCAAAATTTATAGAAGAGTATCCTGAGGAATTAATCGCGACAAATCCATCATTCTTTTCTCAGTTTACTTTGGGTTTGTTCGAATCAGTTTGAAGGAACATAGGGTGATTGAATCAAAGCCTGAGCATTTTATGGATGACCTCCGATTAAATAATCCATGGCCTGAGCTCAAGAGCCTTGCAGAAGGCATTGAGTTGAATGTTCAAGATCCCGTGGCCCATAAGCACATACCTTATGTTATTATTCTTGTCAAGATGGCTGATGAGTGGGCCAAAAGCCATGGAGGTGCACTTCCATCAACCAGGGAAGAGAAAAAGGGAGTTTAAGGAGCTTATCAAAGCTAGAATGCTTGGGCAAGATGAAGATAATTATAAAGAAGCTATTGAGGCCTCTTTCAAAGACTTTGCTCCCCAAGGAATTAGTTCAGATTTGCAACAGATAGTCAATGATAGCTCTACTGAAGTGGATTCTAATTCATCAGATTTTTGGGTGTTGGTGGCAGCTCTGAAGGAATTAATTGCAAATGAAGGTGGTGGGGAGACACCCTTGAAGGATGTATACCTGATATGACATCTACCGAACAGTATGTGAATTTGCAGAATATCTATCAAAAGAAGGCTGAAGCTGAAATTGTTGCAATTGAACGATGGGTGAGAAGTATTTTTTAAAAAAAAAAATTGAAAGAGATTCAAATAGTATTTGCAGGTTCCGTAAAAACTTCAGAAAGCTCAAAATTTGCAGATTTCGCCTGATTGAAGATGAGTTTAATTCTCCAAACCTGCCCGAGTTACATAAGTACCATTGCTGATGTTAGCACTGCAGATGCTGCTTCTTTTGACAAGTAGGGGCAAATATAAGAAGAGTTTGTGAAGAAAATGGAGTGGATTCATGGATTAAAGTGGACAGTACGGTTGGTCCAACAAGTGATAAAGTGATGGAGGCTGTAGTGTTCGTCTCATTTTCTCCCCTCTCCTCATCTTTCTCACAGGCCCTCCAATGGCTCGCAGCGTTTTTTTTAAAAAAAAATTTAAAAAAAAAATTACTTTTTTTTTTTTTGGGGCCGTTGGATCGTGGGTCTGTGAGAAAGATGAGGAGAGGGAGGAAAATGAGAGGATCCTCTTGTGTGCAATCACAGATTGAATCACGTTAGAGATAATCTACAAATAGATATAAAGATGATTTTGAATTGAAGAAGTATTTGTATTATTTTTTTTTAATTGAAAACTATTCAATTTAATTCACCTTACTCCTTATTTTTTTTTTGTTGTTTAAGTTAAACATCTTAATGACGTTTTAGAAATATAAGGTGAAATTAAATGATTAGTTAGATAGGAAGTTAGGGCCTAATCTATATATAAAGGGTTAACTATTGAGATTAGTGTGTTGGATGTGGAATCTTCACCATATTTAGGGAGCATATTAACTTGATTTCCCTTTAAAGGCGAGTTAACTTGGTTCTTCTAGGCTTTTTAGTTAATCCAAGTAGGTTACTTATTATGAATGTTGAATGTTGTTAATATAATAAAATTCTTCATCTTCTTCCTCCATATTATTTCTTTAATTGTATTTGTTAACAAAGACCAAAGTTGAGGGTCAGATTTGGCCTCTCCCAGGCGCACCTGTCCACTTCTGCACCGCTGGAAATTTCTCCTGATTTTCTACTTTCATTTTTGTTTTTATTTTATTTTCCTTTCAACAACATTTCCTTCGATGGGATTGGGAGGATCTTGGTTTTTTTTTTTTTGTTGATAAAACTTGGTTTTTCTTTTCCCAAAGAATAAACACCGCCTGATATTTCCGCCTCTTCCAAGCAAAGCCCACCTTTTAGAAACATTTCTGCTGATCCTTTGACAACAAGAAGACTTCGATTAGCTTTGCGTAACAATCATCATTCATCCCTTGCTCTCCGCCGGTGACGAAGAAATGACGCCCTGTGCATCTTCTTGTGGGTCTTCGCTCATTCCGGTCACTCTGCGCGGTAAAAGCCTCCTATTCGCGGGAAATTTGCCGGTACCTACCGTACCCGCCAATTCATGGTCTCGCCCCATTAGGAATTGCGGCATCCGTGCATCTAAGGTGGACTCCTCCTCCGATTTCATTAAGCGTATGGAAAGAGCCTGGTTGATCTCTCAGGTTTTTATACTTCTCTTTCACTTATATCAGGCTGTGTGAATGAGTTTCTAAGTTTTTGAACTTTTCCTGCTGGTAATATTTGACTGAAATTAGCAATCCCGAAAAATTAGAGCATTCTGAGGCTCCCAGTCTTGGGCATGTTAGCGTTCACGTATAGCCTCAGGTATATGTGTATCATTGAATGAACAATAAACCTCATCAATATGGTTCAATTTTTCTCCTAACTACCCGGGCAAGCAGGCCTCCTTGCTTTTTTCCGAATCCAAATTTCATGCTTCTGTTGTACTCTTCTGCACAATTGAATAATATGGGAATCCTGCGCAGAACTTTAGTATATGAGCACATGTCATGGTGAGGAGAATTCCGTGCCTCAGAATATGACACAAATGGACCATAATGTAACGCAAAATGGTTTCTCGGTTCTTCTGGACTTTGCAAAACCCAGTTGCGTGATTTCTGTTCTCTAGTACATTTCATGTCTTCTGGACTAAAATTGTAATTATAAAGCATTAAGAAAGTTTGTCCGTGTCTATTATGTGCATATGGAAATATGCTCCCTCTTTGGGGATTGGAGTCTCGCGTTATCCAAAAGATAATCTGTAAATTTTATTGTTTAGTGTGCTAGGTTTGCCTGGACAGTCAAAATCGGGGGTACTGAATGCTTGGTTTTGGACTTTTGGGTGATCACGATCATAGCTTTCTCTGCTTCTATTATGTTCTACCCTAGACAATCTTGAACAAGTTGTGCTCCCTCCTATTCAATTCTTCTGTTGCTTGAGGTTCTAAACATTCACTAAAAAATCATTTATTTGTGTAAAATATTATTCCACATGGATTAAAAAACTTTACAGGTTGAAAAACTTAAAACAACAATGGTATTGAAACAGGGCATACTTTACACGTTGCACCAAGTAGTACTATGTCGAATTTAAAATCACCTGTAATTTCTATTTGATAAATGAAGGTTCTGCCAGAAATTAAAATCCAACTGAAAGAAATTAGCATAAAATGACACCATTTTTTATTCATTTTTTTATTTTATTTTGGAGTCCCAAGGCGGCTTCGGTCACTGCGATTGCAAATTTGAGTCCGACATTACTGCTGTGCGGAGGAATTTTCTTTTTAATTCTAAGATGGCTCTTCATCTTGCAACTTAATTAATTAGAAGCCGAAATAAATTGAATCGTATCTTGATTGTACCTGATGTCTGACTGATTTCTTTTGTTGCTCTGTGGAGATCTACCGTCCGGAGCAGTCTAAACACTTTTCTTATCTCTGTGGTGGTCCTTGATTTTTCCAATACTTATTTTGCATGCAGCAACCAAAGCCAATTGTGTGTTCATCTTGCGACTCAAAAGGGCACAGCGAATGCAAATGGTGTGGTGGTACTGGGTTTTTTATTCTTGGTGATAACATGCTTTGTGAAGTTCCATCCAAAAACACAACCTGTGTTATTTGCTCTGGAAAGGTACTTTAATAATTAAGGATTGATGCTAATTCCCCAACACAACTGTGCTACTTAATTTTGTTTTCATTTTTCACATGCTTTAGATACCCACATTCAAAAGATTAGTCATGTTTACTGTCTATCATTCAGGGATCAACGTGCTGCTCTGATTGTCAAGGCACAGGCTTTCGTGCAAAATGGTTGGAGGAACCTCCTGCTCCCAAAGAGCAGAACTAATACTCAGAAATAATGGAATACGGCTGTGAAGTTGTAAAGTAATACCTCATATATCGTGGTAACCTCTTGTCTTATGGATTTTATGGAACTGACGACGACAAAAGAACTTTGTTCAGCTGACATTCTTCTTGAAGCAGTCAGTGAGTCAGTTTTCGTTCTCTTTGTTAGCGTGGGGAATTGCGTTGTTTTGCAAAATTCGACATGAAAGAGCGGTGTTGGAGTTAGTTGTACAAGAGTGAGATATTCTTTTAATACGTTAATGCTTATAGAAATGTGAGTTAAAATTTGCAAAGATGTATTTTTTATCCCTGAATAATCTTTCCTACATCCTCTACAGGTCATAAATTCTCTAAATCCATATCCCCGTATCTGATTCTTTTCTTTTAGGAGGGGATTACTTGTAACCCTTTCTTTTAGTTAGCTGTAATACAAGAGAGTTAAAGACAGGGTGGCAAATAACCATGTCATTTCAACAAACTACCAAGTATGTTTGGCATTGTGATAGAAGCATAGCGTTGGCCATCAAGTCACCCCAATGTACGTTGAAAGTGAAGCAACTTAAGGCTGCAAAAGGGAGATGCTAGAGAGAGAAGGCTTAGTAGCCACTTAACCAATTTTTTTTTATAAAAAAACTATTCAAACATCAATTGCTTGTTTCAAACAAAAGTCACTTGGTTACAAACCAAACCTAGTGTGAGCAGTATAAAAATGTCATAGAGAGAGTTTGTAACCAATCGCTCAAAGTCTCCTGTGTGTCCTAATGAAGTTTGTCGTATTCATTGCGATGGCGGTTGAACATGCATAGGCTCCAGCTGCGCATATGGATGCAGATACCAACACAAGGGCCTTCCACTGTCTCCCAGTCGCCAGGATTGCCAATGCAACCATTGCAACAGCCACAGCAGAGAGTGCATTCTTCCAAGTCTGGAAAGCTTTAACAACACTTCTGCACTCTTTGCAATGTATGACATGCCTGAAATATCTATTAGCCAAGTTTGGAGCATGCATGCTTCCAATGCCTCCCTTTGCCGGCGAAGAAGCCGAGAGTCCGGCAACAAGTCCGGCAGGGGCATGTTCAACCACGGCAGGCTCTTTAGGCAATGAAATGGTGCTGTGACCAAAATGATACGGCATCCCATGTCCTGCTCTGTCCATCCACTTCCTGTATTCAGCAACCCATGTGTCTGAAGATTTCAGATTAAGGTACAGTTCCTTTGTTGGAACCTTTTCTTTCAATAGAACTTCGTTCTGAGATGATAAGAATCCCATGTCTTGCTCAAACACCTTGCTTGCATTCTGATGGAAGTACCATTTAGGGAACAGTTTTGCAAGTGGGGATCTTTGAGTTCCTCCAAACCTTACTATCAGCAAGGACTTCCCTTGCCCTGTTGGCGTACAGAGGAAGAGACCTGTGAAGTAGTGCTTCTCGCCATTTTTGTTGACGATTTCCCTGTTATTTTGGAGAACACAAGGAGCTTCAAACCGTAAAAAATTTGGCATAGACCCATCCTTCTCTCTTCCCCACCAGCCTGCAAATCCTCTTTCAGTGCGTTCAGTCACCTTAAAACACAGTGCTTGTGCATCTTCTCTTTTAGCAGTCCAATCTGTTCTATCATGTGAGATAGGGATGTGAGCAGGATCCATCAGGTTTTCCAGAAGTATGGAGTGATCATAAGGAAGTTCATGAGTTGTGGAAATATCTTGAAACCCTGGCCTATCAAAATTCTCAAACCATGGTAGTTTATTAACATTAGGAGGAGTCCTTCGAGACATCCAAACCCACGCCACTCCTTGAGACTCCCTCAACTCGTATGTTTTAACACAAGCTGAACGAGGGATTTTGGCATCAGCTGGAAGCTGTAGAAATAAATATTGTAGTTAGTAAAATCTTACACCATAAAAATTTCAAACGACACTATAACAAAATACGGGTAACATCCCAAAGCTTCTGTATTGTCCGCTTTGGATTCGTCATCCTCACAGAGTGGAGGCATGAGACTCTTGCCCTCTCCAACCGATTTAGGACATTACAATATGAGCATTGAAGATAGGTGTAACACAGACCTGAGGTATCTTCACACATTTCCCTTCGCCTTCAAATTGCCAACCATGGTATAGGCACTCAAGCCTACCATCAACCAATTGGCCCTCAGATAGTTTGGCTAACCTGAATCAAACAAAAAATAAGGTCCTCAAACAATTTTTAAATCCATATAGTGAATTAAAAAAAATAAATTGGGAAGCTTCCATGGCTAAACAGTTTATGCATGAATCTTTCAGGAACAGAACCTGGTTTTATTACATTGATTACGCAGTTACCTGTGTGGGCAGCGATCTTCGTAACAGTGAAGCTCACCATTCCCGTCCTTGAATAGCACAAGCTGCTTATCAAACACTTTGAGACCCAACGGCGCGTCGTCGGGCACATGCTGAGTGAGGTACAGAGGGTACCATTCCTCAGTCCAGTCGTAATCGGCAACGACCCGTTCCCCTCTAAGCTCTTCCTCACTGGAAGGACCTACAAGAACCTTGTGATCTTCCTCATCTTTGTGATCAAGCGACGGTGAAGCTTTCACATCTGCCATGGCCCCACACCTTGCATGCTTCCCTTTTGCTGATAATTGTTTGAAGGGGTGTGATGAGAGAGAGTAAAGAAGTACCGGCAGTGAGTTTCGCTTTGACGGCGGGTGGGAAAGACGAAAAACCGGAGAAGTTTGAAACGGGTTCGCCAAAGCCATCAATGGTTGGGTTTGGAAGCTGAAGAAGAAGGAGAGAAATTGCCGCAGGATGGTAAGAGTGAAGAAATGGGGAAGGCATCGTGAGTTGTCAAAATTTGGTGGTTTTGGTTGTTTGTTCCAGGGATACTTGTGCAATTACTGGCCACACAGCTGCACTGTACAGTAACAATCACTCTCTAGTGATGAACACGCTGATTTCAGAGTTTTATTTTTTTTCGCCAAATACTTAGATTTTAGAGTTGGTGACGTGCACTGCGCAATTTCTTCGAAGATTATTGATACGAACAATTTTCTTTTATTTTTTCAATTTTATCTTTATTAACGTTCTGAAAATCGGACCAATTACTCAATCGGTAGAAGTATTGGGTTAAGAAAAAAGCGGCCAAACCGAAATAAACTTGTTATTAATTAAAAATATAATTTAATTAAAATAGGAAAATATATTCATATTTTAATAATAAAAAATATTTTATAATTAAAATATAAGAAGATATGACGTGATTAAACACTATTGGAAGATGTGAAATACTGTACTAGTGTTGATTTTTTTTGTACTAGTATTGATTTAAAGCAGAGATCAAAGTCGCCCTTCCCGTGTTTTCCCTAGTTTTCCAACTTTGTCCCTTACACGTGTCACACTCACTAGAATAGAGGCATTAAACAGAAGGGATAAACCCATCAATTTCACAATTTTATCTGTCCAAAATCGTCATACAATTTTAGCATTGGAAAGTGACGCGCCAACCTAGACGACCCATGTTGTCAAATCCTAAATGCTCTTTGGCACGTACCAATGACCCATTCTTACTACCCCACATATTAATGAATGGCGTCCATCAATTTGAAAATTACTGATTTTTTTTTTGGTCACACTGCAAGCATTTTCACTAAGGTTACTACCCCACATCATCACGAGGTGATGATCTTTCACTTTCTCTGGCTCCATTTCAATTTCGACTTTCCAGTTTCCACCAGCTTCTCTGATTGTCTTTTTTTTAGGGTTTTGTCTCATGGCTCTCTCTCTCATTCACTGTGACTGATAAGAAGGTTAGGAATTTTTAGCTCTTCATGGAGCTTCATGGTCTACGACACTTCAGATTTCTCTCTACACCCTCATCAAACTTTAGTTTTCAAATCTCTCTTTCTCCCTCTTCACGATCTTTAGATCTGGCTCTCTCCCTCCCCTCCTTCTCGATCGTTGCTCCTTCGGATCAGTCGATTTTTTTTTTTTTTTTTTAAAAGAAAGCTGGTCTTTTACTCTGACTTGGCTAACTCGGCCAGTTCAAGCCGAGTTGACTCGGGGTTAACCCGGGACACCGGTTTACCCCCAACTCGTACCGATTTTCCGGTCAGTTCGCCGGTTTCCAGTCCAAACCGGGCGGTCCGGGCTTCATAACCTTGTATTTATGTGCCTCCCTCTTCTCTTGACCTTGTACTAATATTCTTATTTATTTGAACTTATAATACGAACAATTTTTTTTTTTACCAAACTTAACTTATAAAATAAGATTACATGTCGTTTTTTTTTTTTTGCTCAAATTACATGTCGTTTTAAAAGTAACGATCTTTTTAAATAGATGATTGACACATATAGTTTTAAAAGTAACGATCATTTTAAATAGATCATTGACTCATATATTTAAGGGAAAATTTTATTTAAACACCATATCAACTTTCTTTTAATCCTAAAAAGTTTGTTAAGATATGAAAATAATATAAATGTGATAGGAGACTAATTTGAAATTTTAAAGTATTGAAAATTTTACCATGATGTCCCCCAATTTTTTAAATAAAAAAAGCACAACTACAAGTCAACTGGCATCCTTTGGCCACTTGTTTTTTGGGGTGTTTATTTATTCTTTTAAGAAATAAGGACCCAATTGGTGAGAGTGGGATTTGAATCCACCCGTCATCTTAGGCATGGTGACCATTAGGCCACCAAAGCCCTTTTAGTATACATACACATAACAATATGTGTGTATAATACAAATAAATGTGTAATATTATTTGGCTAAATAAGTAATGAAAATAATTAAAGGTCATTTGACTAATGAGTAATGATATTGACTAAAGGCATAATGATATTCATTAAATGAGTAATGAAAATGACGAAAGAAAAATGTATTGACTAGAGGCGTAATGATATTGACTAGATGTGTAAGGGTATTTTATTTTATTTTATTTTTGTGTAGTGCATCCAGTGTCCCTGGGCAGGCTATCTTTCAAACACATCAACGGCCCTAGACTAATTCAGACCAAGACCGGGTTGGCCCCTTTCGGGGGGAAGCCTCTACCACCCATGTAACGTGGTCAATTTAAATTAACATAATAACTAATTAAGGATTGATTAACACTAAGTGATGCTTCATATTTCACCAAAATATCCAAAATAAATCAGAGTATGCAAAATGAGCCCTAACGTGGCAACATACAATCATCCAACATACACCAAAAGATGGAAGCACAACAATTAGAAGAAGTAGCCTAAGCTTCCAAGGTCTTCTCTGATGGACCTGCACAGGAACTATCACCTGAAAAATGTGGGTAACCATCAATCCAACTTATTACGAATACTAATATATGCTAGTGAGGTGCCAAGTGGACAATATATATATATATATATATCAATAGTATTAAAAATTAACAAACTAAAATACACATCACAAATTTCATGTCATGAATTCTATATCATAAATTATGTATTAGAGTTTTCATTCATCCAGTTCTCAAGATGCCTCCCATCAATCCAATCGAACCACCTTATTTTCGCCGACTAGACCCATGGGCTAAGTTATCCACCATGTTACTGGCTACTCAAAAGTTCACTGGTCATGTGATGATGACCGACCAAAATCCCCAGAGCACATGTCCCAGACCATGTATCTTTTCCCCTCATTAAACTAGTGGGGTGTAGCAAACCCGCATTGAAAACAATGGGGCAGTCCCTCACTGAACTGGTGGAACAATAGAGAGCTAACCATCGTGCACCGTACCAATGGAGGCTATACCACGTGGTAAAATAAACTATTCCATTTATTCCCAATTCAACCATTATCATAATTATCATAATAAATAGCTCAACAAGAATTTTCCAAGATTTTTACATTCATATCAAAAAAAATCTCATACACATGTCATAATAGCTCAATTCCCAATTTCTTATACATATGCAAATATTTCACAATTCAAATCATAAGGTTCCACAAGGCAATTTCTATTAAAATATTCATAATCATTTCACAAAATACTCACAAACAACATACTAATACACATAACAAGTCATAAATGGTCACCTCTCATCGAAACTAACTATTATCACACTGCTCCTAATCCAAGAGCTCAAACACATACCAAAAATCAATCTACCACAACCAATTTACTAACCATTAATAACTCTTTTAAAACTCTACATAAAATTATAACTTATAATTTCATAAAATTTAAAAATATACAACTTTTAATTAAATTTGGAATGCTTGAAGTGGGCAAATTATGACGGGACTGAAAAAAAAATCAAAGTGAAACCATCAGAACTATTAATTCTCTTTCTATTTATTACTAATTAATAATACCCTTTTCCATTTATTATTTATTCCCCTTTTTAATAACAATAAAAATAATATTTATTTATTTATTTTATTTTCATCATTATTATTATTGTTGTTGTTTATTTATTTTCATTATTATTATTATTATTATTATTATTTATCTACAATTATTTTGAACTCTCAAAGGCTATCCTAACACTTTAAATTAGAAGTTATAATACTAATCATCATATAAATTATGCTCTTTAGATATGATTAAAATTATATATACTCTTTGGATATTCAAAAATATAGTATCTTATTATTTCAAATTTCTAAATTATAGTCAAAGTAGCTTTTGGCTTTTATTGATTAACTACAACATTTCATGTACTGTGCGAATCACATGCAGAATATATCCAAATTCCAACTATAGCAATAAAGGTATATATAAGTAAAGAACATGTCAGCCACTTTTTTCTAAAATTCCTGTGCGTAGCAATTTGCACATATGGGTTCATATACATATATTAATGAGTACACAGTGGCCCTTGGTTCCCACATTCTCTCAAGGTTCCAAAAGCAACACTCACATACACACAGTTAGAGCTGGCAGTAAATTTCGGAGTAAGTTAAAAACACATGTTTTTTTTCAAAAGTCTACCGAGAAAGACTGGCACAAGGCCGGCGCATAAGGGCCCGAAAATTACTATTCCAAATTTTAACTATTTGTTCTCCACTTTTTTTTTTTTTAAAAATATAATTAGTAAATTACAACACGAATCATCCAATAAATAAGCACAGTCACTAATTCATAATAAAAAAGAAACTATGTTCACAAATAACTCATATAAAACATAAAAAGATATCACTAAATGACATTAATTTATGATGATTATTATTGTCATCATCTTCGTCACTATCATCGATTTTAACGACATTTGATTGTTCTTCACTTTGAGTAGTAGCCTCTGACTCATGAGTAAGAATATCATGAAATTCTTCTCCCGCATCATGAACATATACATAATCTTTATTTGCAACAAATAATAAATCAAATCATAAAATTAGAGTATAGTTATTATGTATTTGTAGTTAAATGGATAAATAACTTTATAAAAAATACAATATATATAAATTAATAAATTTTAAAAGGAAGAAAAAGAAAAGGCTACAGTGAAAAGGGCCTGCAGGGCTGGCCCAAGGCCCTCCAGGACTAATTTCAAATATCTCGTTCATTTTTCAAGCCCGGCCCGATGGACCTGACCCGTTTTGCCGGCTATACACACATCCACCATCCTTCTCTGAAAACACACACACACACACGCACACTTTGACAGCAAAACCACCCCATACTTATATATATTACAGACGTCATTTAAGCACACACACAACAAGCATTGGGTGTAAAAAAAACAACTTATACACACATACACCTATATTTAGTTTCGTTTTGTGGAAGAAAACTTATACAGTAACTTGATGCTAGGTCATTAAGTACAACTAATTACATTCTCAAACCACCACTTATTTTTTTATAAATTAAATGAGTGAAGTAAAACTCAGTTCTATATCTTACAATATTATTATCAATATATTGTAGTAGAATCGATTGAAACTACTTGAGGCTAACTCACTCATCGTACTGTATATATATATTTAGCAGCAAGATTTTTTGGTTTTATTACTGCTATTAGCTATATTGTTATGCCTTGTTTATATTATATATATATATATATATATATATATATATATATATATATATATCACTACAAGTGCAACAACATAACTTCTACAGGTATGAATATAAACATGAAGCAGCGACGTTTTCACACAAATGACAGCAAGATGGTTTTTAACATCAAAGTTTCCAATTGTAACTATATATACTTATGTATATATAACAGTTCCATTTTGTGCGGTGGTGCGTTTATATATATATATATATAGCGTTAATATTCATACATAATAGCGAGGGTTTATTATGGAAACAATAAGAAGTAAGACTTGAAGTCTTGAAGGCTCACCTCCAGTTGTTGGTTGGCATTCGGTTTGCAGGATGAGGACGCCACTGAATTCTTTACCTTTGTTTTGTTGTTGAAAAACAGAAGAAGCTTTGACTGAGTTTTAGCCCCTCACACTCTCTCTCTCGACTCTTGCTCATGGCTCTCTCTTTCTCTCTCGGTTGAGGTTGCAGTAACGCAGATAATAATGGAACTAAAGAGAACTGGATATATATATACACACACACACTACTCGAAAGGTCCGGTTCAACAAGCAGGCTAACGATCCGAGGGCATAAGCGGTCAACTGGTTTGGAGCTCGAGGAGTATGGTGTTTTCTGCGTTCGCGTGAGTCCGTGGAAACCGCTGGCGTGATCTAGGCCGAGGGCTATGATGAGGATTTGCTTTATTTTGATTGTGATCTTTTGCTTACTGATGGCGTGATCTTGGACGTGTTTGCAGTGAGGGAACAAGACTGATTACCTATATGGGAGTTAACGGATATGGAGCTAACGGGTTGGGAAAACTCTGTTACGTTTTGGGCCGGATTGGAGTGGGTTAGTGGGTTGGGTAAAAAAAAAACTACATGGATATAAGCATGTGGTTTGAGAAAATATGGACTTGCTCTTTGCTATTCATGTGTTGGGCCAATGGAACATAATTGTAAGAATGGGCTTTTATGTGCGTGTTTCTAGTGAAAGCAAAGGAATATCCAAAATTTATAATAATGAGAGAGGTATGTTTATTGTGGGATTACTAAAATTTACCCACTTAATTCTCTTCAAGACTCTTATTTGTAATTGTTGGAATAAATATTAAAATTCACCTCTTAATTTCATTTAAGGATTTCTTCCTCAATTAAATTTCTTTAAGCCTTAAAATATAATTTCTATAATTTTTAGGCATAATTTATTATTTATTTCCTAAAAATAAATTAGGATATTACAACCCACGCACGCTGCATTCCCACGTCTTGAACTCAAAACTCATGGTTAAGCTAGATGTGTAATAATATTAACTAGAGGCGTAAAAGTATTGAATAGAGGCGTAAACTATTACTCATTTTTAGTCAATAACGTTACTCATTTAGCCAATATCATGGCGTCTTTAGTTAATATCATTACTCTTGTAATCAATATCATTATGCCTTTAATTAATAACATTACTCATTTAGTGAATATCATCAGGCCTTTAATCATTACATTACTCATTTAGTCAATATCATTATACCTTTAACATTACTCATATAGTGAATGTCATTACGCCTTAGTCATTTTTATTACTCATTTAATCAAATATCATTATATCTTTATTTGTATTATACACATATATTCTTGTGTGTGTGTGTCAATGGTCACCGTGTCTTTTAGATGACAAGGGGGTGGGTTCAAATCTCACTCTCACCACTTGACTATCTTTTTTTTAAAAAAATAAACCCCTCAAAAAACAGCCACAAGTGCCGTAGCTCCGTCAGGTCGGTGGGGATGCTCTGACGAGGATTCTCTTTCCTTTTTTTCTTGTTTTTTTTTTTTTTAATTTTAAAAAATTGAATGGCATTAAGGTAAAGTTATCAACACTCGAAAATCTCAAATTAATCCTCTATCACCTTCCTAACATTTCAATGTCTTAATATACTTTTTGGGGTTTTGAAAATTGAAATGATATCTAAGTGAAAATTTTAAATTTCCCTATATTAAACTTTCTAAATAAATTCATCTAAAAAAAAGAAAAAAGAATATACATATGTTGTTAGATGTCCTGGAGTTGACCATTAATAAAACATAAACTTAGAATGTTGTGATATGTCTTCTATCACCTTAATTACCATTTACTTGGACATAAATTGGTCTGAGCAAGGCAGCAAGTGCATGCATTTCTGCTTCTTTTTTAGGTTTTACATGCCTCTTATTTTCTCTAAGGTCACCATTTATTTATTTTATACATTACTTCCTCCGGTCCTAATTATAGGAGCATTTTTTGTAGTTTAATTTGCACTATAAAAGTGGTCATATAATTAGGACTGGAGGTAGTAAAAAGTTTAGATGAGTCGGGTCTTGGGGCTCATCAAGATGAAGGCATGTCTCCGAATTCAAAGAGTGCTTACAGAGGTATTTATATATCACCCACCAATAAAGTCCTACATCAATGTGATTTGAATTTGAATTCATAACCTTATGATTATGAATCCACCCCTTTTATCAACTGTACCAACCTCTATTACCCCACCATTTAATTGTCATATACTAAACTGTGAGAATCCATTTCCTCAGAATCCCACAATGCTAATCCTCACGTTCAATGTGAGCTTTTAAAGTCGGTGCGCAGAGAGAGAAGGTCCAACTTCTCTCTTCTTCTCTGCCTCGTCTCTTCGTGGTCTTCCTTCTCTCACCGGCGGCTTGTGGAACAAGCCGCCGGCGAGCACTCTTCTCGTCTCTGGGGCGAGTTTCTCCCTCTCCTTCTTCAGATCTGATCTGCCGAGGTGAGAGTTTTCTAGTTTTTTGTGTTTTTACTTCTTTTTCTGTGGGTTGGGGTTTTGTGGTTGTGTTCTTGTCTCAGAAAATAAACAGATCTGTCAGATCTGAGTTCAAATCCTCTTGGTTGGATGGTTGCTTGGATGTTTTGAGATCCGATTATCTCTTGGTAGCTCGGATCTGCATTCTTGGGGGAAGATCTAAAGAGGTGTTGTTTGGTTTGTGGTCGAGGTCACCGGATCTATTTGGTCAGAGGAGTAAGAGTGTTCTTCAGGACATCAAGGTTCTTCTTTCTTACGAGGTTGGGTTTTCTGGTTTCTTTACCCCAAGATGGGGTACCCAGTTAGCTGATTTAATTGCAGCTATTGCTTATAAGATTGTGTGCCCTTTAGGGTGTGTTTTCCAACCAACACTCTCTTGCTTGTTACTTCTAACCTTGGGTTTCGAGAAGGCCGATTATGTCCAGGATTCTACTCTTATATTAGTAATGTACGGTGCTTCGCTAATATTGTATTCAGTTTATTTTGTTTTTGTTGTTGTTGTTGTGTTTGTTGTTTTTGTTTCAGATTTGTCTGTGGTTATTTTTATGTTTTGTATGGATTTGCAGTATTAATATATGGGGATACCCCTTGAGCAAAAAAAAGAGAATCCATTTCCTCTTCTTTTTTTTTTTTTTCCAGGAACATTCTAGGATGTCTCCTCATCTCCGATAATTATATTTGAGGCAAACGGGACCTCCATTAAAGTCAATGGATTGAATTATAGATTCAGAAGCTGGCAGTACTTTTTTTTTTTTCTGAAAAAAGAAAATGTTTGGGAAGGTCATTTAAGAACCCATCCTAACCTTCCTTGCAGGCTGAATTATCGGGTGAATTCAGTGGAACTAAAAAGGAAGGCGACTGCCATCATTTTTCTACAACTGTGCCAGCGAACTTGTTTTTGGTGTCAAATTTACTGTTCTTCGTTTCACTTCACTTATTTTGTACTGTACGGGTTCTCTCCTGTGTTCTATTTATTGATACTGTCAACCGTTAGACTAGTTCAATTTAGTTCTTTCATTCAGCCTTTACCCTTCTGTTCTGAAGTTTATTTTCTTCTTATAGCATCGAGTTCGGGTTTGATTTCATTAGTATTAGTATGATCTCCCATGACAGTTTATTTTCTTCGGGTTTGATTTCATTTGGCTTGCAGATTTTTGCTTCCACACCTAAATATACATTCCAGTTGTCCCATTTTTCTATACAAACTAAGAACGCAAATTACTTCTAGTCATAAATATCACATGGCTCTGCTGCATAGTATACTATAAAATAATGAAGATCAGGCGCTTTTTTTTTTTCTTTTCTTTTTCCCCTAACTACTTTTTAATGCGTTTTAATATTGATCTTTCCTGGTGATTTGGGTTACCAGATGGGGGAGGGTTCTATGGTTTGAGTTGAGGTGGATCCTGAAAGCTCATTTAAATAACACGTAAATATTAAAGCCAAGTAAATGGAAGAAAAACTAAATACTAATAGAGTTGGGAACAAGGAACTTAAATGCTTATTGAAAGTGTTAAACATTTATAGGCCAGAGGGAAATTGCGCGACCAAAACCCCCATCTACCTCCTGACATCACCGAACCACATAAATGTAGCTTTTAATACACAGTTTCACGGCCACCTTCTCTCTTGTTTTGTCTTTCTCATTATAATCAAGTAACAAGAGACTCTAACGCTTTATGTAAATGCTTTGCTTCAACTCTAAGAACGACCAAAACTAAATGGAGAGGAGAGCAATAGTTTTTCCCGCGACAGTTTTCCTTCTTTTTAGCCTGTTTATTGCAGCCTCCGTTTCAGGCAACCTCTCTTTCAACTTCTATGCAGCTTCATGTCCTCCTGCAGAGTTCATTGTAAGAAACACTGTCCGTTCTTTCTCTTCTGATGATCCTTCCATTCCTGGAAAGCTCCTTCGCTTGGTCTTCCATGATTGCTTCGTGGAGGTTAGGGTTCCTATCCTACGCCATTCCCTTACAACGAAACAAATCCTCAGTTTCTCTGAAATAAATCCTTAACACCTCTTTGGAAACAGAGAATTAGCCTCTGTTTGTTTTGATTTGATTGCAAAGAATGAAAATGTAAAGAATACTGAAATGGATTTGAAGCTGAGATAACCTCAGGGCCACATGCAATTGTAAGGGAATTTAGATTGCACACCATGTGTTGGCTTTTCTATTCAGTGGAAATTATTGGTTCATATATGCAGGGATGTGATGCATCTTTGATGCTGCAAGGGAACAATACAGAGAAAAGTGATCCAGCGAACAGGTCAGTGGGAGGATTTTCAGTGATAGATTCAGCAAAAAGAGTGCTTGAAGTTTTCTGTCCAGGAACTGTTTCTTGTGCTGACATAATTGCTCTGGCAGCTAGAGATGCCGTTGAAGCTGTAAGTTTTCTTATTCCCTCGCCGCAATGCTATTATTTATTTTAATCTTCCGTAAGTACGGTAAAGTTCTGGTACAAGTGATTCCTTGCATGGAACTTGAGAACAGGTTGGTGGACCAGTAGTTGAGATTCCCACAGGCAGGAGAGATGGGATGGTTTCACTAGCCTCCAATGTCAGACCCAACATTGTTGACACCAGTTTTACAATGGATGAGATGGTCAAGCTTTTCTCCTCCAAAGGACTGTCCCTTGACGACCTTGTTATCCTGTCAGGTTATTACTATCATTAATCTTCATTCTTTCACACTCAATCTTTTCCCCTTTATTAAAAAAAAAATAGATTAGTTGGATTATGGGAGTTTACCAGGGCTAGAGTATGTGTTTAGGTTTAAAGAGTGCTGATAGATGTACTTACAAATTGTCCACCACCAAAGTCCTTTCATCAGCAGCGAATTTAGACTCAAGACCTTGTGGGTTATAAATAAACTCCTTACCAATTAGTGGCTCTTTTCCCCTCTGATTATTTACAAGATGGGTTTATACAAGTGTGCGTGCATGTCTGTGCAATTATTGTTTTTGGCTCTCATTAGTGGGGGTTTTATTAAGGGTACGTTTTGCAGGGGCTCATACCATAGGATCAGCTCATTGCAGCTCATTTAGGGACAGATTCCAACAAGACTCAAAAGGGAGACTTAGGCTGGCTGGCAATGACCTTGACACTGATTATGCAAATGAACTGATGAAAGAGTGTGGATCAAGTTCAAACCCATCTGTAACAGTCAACAATGATCCTGAAACATCTACGGTGTTTGACAACCAGTATTACAGAAATCTGCTGGCTCACAAGGGTCTGTTCCAGTCGGATTCTGTTCTGCTGAGGGATAATCAAACAAGGAAATTAGTGGATGATTTGGCAAATGACCAAGAACTTTTCTTTGAGAAATGGAGCCAATCATTCCTGATGCTGACCACTGTTGGAGTGAAAACAGAGGAAGAGGGTGAGATTCGACGTTCCTGTGAAGCAACTAATGCATAAGTTGATGAATAGCTTTTTCCATTCTTTGTTAGTTAGTGTGGGATGTTTTTCATTGCGGAAAGTCTAGCATGTTAGACGCTCGCAGTTTATGAAATAACGGGACTTAGAGTAATGTTTGTCACCTCCATAATAATCCTTATATTCCCTATTTTCATTTGAAAGAATATTAAAAAGAACCGAGTGAGATTGGAAGAATATGGAATCTGATTTCATTGTCACGGGAATATCTTTGAATTTACATAGACGTTCGAGTGAACATTCGTATTTGTTAAGGAACAAAGTAGGGCTACCTTAGGAGACTGATGACTATCAGCTCAAGAACATCTCAGGACTACTGGTTCCAACACCAACCTTAAATACAAACCCCCGACCCAAATGCAGGAACAATGGAAACTTGTATTCTTTAGTTTTGTGGGCCAAAAGCAGGGGATGGCTATCCAAAAATATACTTATTTGATCTCTCTCTCTTGGGTGACAGGTTTCTCATTTTCACATATAAGAAAGTGCCGATCTGTATACCCGACATGATAATCATTATTGTCGTCAGTTTCACATGGACAAATTCATCTTGGTGTTTGAAAGTTGGCATAAAACAAGTTCAATCTCCAAGAGTTAAAATCGAAATTTTATTGTTAGTATCATAAATTTATACTCTTTTCGGAGATTTTCTAGTTGAATGAATTCATGCACCAGCGTAACAAATATTAGTGATTTGAATTCCTGAAGCACACCTCAGATAGAGAGAGAATTCCTCTCAATCATTGCCTTCAACAACCAAACGGTAGATACATGGAATTTAACACAATAGAGCTAGAGAAAACTCAATTAGTAATCAATAGATTTGGAGAATTGACAAAATTCCTTCACATGATCACCAGGGTTACAAACTGATCAATGTTGATGCAAATATTGCTTGAAATGGTAAGCGATGCAGTAAAAAAAAAAATCCTATAATAAAACCGCAAGTTGTTCAAGTCCGAGAACTTACGAAGCGATACTCTTAAATGAATGACCGAACAAAAATTTCCTGCAGATTATGGAAACGATCCTCTCAAATGAACTGTACCGAGTAAAAAATTTCCTGCGAGAGCAAGTCGAGGTTCACCGAACTTGATGTTCCACGAATCAATATGTTGGTCATTGAATCTTTTTTCTTTGGGTTTGTTTCGCGTTCGCCAATTTATAAAGGAAATATACCTGCAATCAGATTGAGGGAGAAAATTATAGCTCTACATGATGCGCAAAACAAAAGTGAGGAGGGTTAGGGATCGAAGAAAAATGAGGGGTACCAATGCAATGACATGAACCACTATGAGAAGAAGCACTACGAAGGTGACTGTGTCGGAGAACCATGGTTGCGACGATGAGTTATGCTCTTTCACCATTTTGCACAGAAATTCGTTACTGCCACAAACAGAGACCCCTGGTTAAGTTTTCTTTCAGATCTACTGCTTTGTTTTCATTTTTTCAAAAATATAATTTTAAGCTCTTAAAAAAACAAATTACATGCGATGACTCGCTCAAAATGGTTAGATTTTTTTCCTCTAAAAAAGCCCAAGAGAAGATAATTTATTTTGCCAGGTAAACGTAAGTTGCCTGATTATTGGCATGTGACTCATAGGTCTGTTTAGAATATAGACCCCCCTTCAAAATAGGGTTAAAAGGTTATTTTATTTTGGAAGTTGTCACGAAGGACAATTCTATCTCAGAAATATTAAATCTGAAACAATTTTACTTTAGCCAGATTTTAAGTTATGTTTGATCGATAATTGACGAAAATGTTGAGTTAGCAGTCCACTTACTTATTATACACATCATTTTTTGTTTTGGATTTAGATGCAATTTACCCAGAAGTTTTGATTCAAGCGATATTGTCTTAGAAATTTCCAAATTGGAGCAATTTCACTCTAGTTATTATTCAGGCCAAGTTTACACGACTTATTAGTAATGGAAAACCAGAGATCTAGAACAGAGAGGAATCATGAAATGTGGATCTCAATCTTATTATGGCCATTGAGGCATATTTGATGTATATAGACTATCGTATATCAGGTGAGTCGTACACATGTATCTAATCTTAACAGCTGGAACTAATTCCTAACTTCTTAACAAATTACATAACAAATCTATGCCAGCTAGACACATTAGCAATATTCAATAGTCTAATACTCCTTATGCTACTTATTTTGTTGTTCGAGAGGTAAAACATTCAGCCTGTCTCGGAAAGGAATGAACATAGTTTTTCCCAACGGCTTGGTCAGAACATTAGCAACTTGATCATGAGAGGGAACATATCCAATGTGAAGCTGGCCTGCTGCAACTTTCTCACGAAGGAAGTGAAGATCAATCTCCACATGCTTAGTTTTTGCATGAAGTACAGGATTGGAAGCCAATGCAATGGCTCTGGAATTATCGCACCAGACCACAGGGATTTCAGCGTTTGGAACATGCATTTCTTGTAAGAGCTTCATGACCCACACAACATCAGATGAAGCATCAGCAAGGCTTCGATATTCGGCTTCGGTTGCAGACCGAGACACGACAGGCTGACACTTGGAAACCCAGGTGACAAGATTTGTGCCAATGAATGTGCAATAGCCACTTACCGAACGTCTGTCTTCCCTATTGGTTGCCAAGTCTGAATCTGCATAAGCTTGAACATGTAGGCGAGGCAGGGGATGAAGGAGAAGGCCATAATTAACTGTACCTACAAGATAGAGTGAAATACGCTTGACTCCAACCCAATGGGGTGCCCGAGGATTTTGAAGATAACGACTTAGACGATTGACAACAAAGGCAAGTTCTGGTATGGTATAATAGAGATATTGCAATTTGCCAAGAACACTGTGATAAAGCTTTGAACCAGAAATACAGTTGCCATCGGTGGAAGTAAGGTGAATATTTGTAGCCATAGGTGTAACTTGAGGTTTTGCACTGAGAAAATTGACATCCTTAAGTAGAGCAAGAATGAATTTCCGTTGGGACAAGAGAAGACCATGTGGAGTGTGATGAAACTCAATGCCTAGAAAATAAGACAGTGACGCAAGGTCTTTTAAGGAAAAAAAGATCACTCATGGAAGCAATAAATCGTTGCACCTTACCATCATTAGATCCAGTTATGATTATATCATCAACATAGAGGATCAAATAGACAACACTTTGCTGGTCCTTCCTGATGAACAAGCATGGGTCAGACTTAGAAGCAACAAAACCGAGTGTGTATAAAGCTGAGTGCAACTTCTGAAACCAAGCTCTAGGGGCTTGTTTTAGCCCATATATAGACTTGCGTAATTTGCACACCAATGGTTTTCCATCTATAGATGAACCAAGAGAGAACCCAGGAGGTGCTTCCATGTATACCTCCTCTGTGAGATCGCCATTCAAGAAGGCGTTGTTAAAATCCAGTTGACGTAGCTTCCAATTAGAGGAAAGAGCTACAGTGAGTAGAATCCGAACAGTGGTAGCTTTCACAACCGGGCTAAAGGTATCAACATAGTCAATTCCGGCCGCTTGAGAGAACCCTTTTGCAACTAACCTTGCTTTTCTTTTAGCAAAAGAACCATCAGCATTGGTCTTGACTTTCCAAATCCATTTACACCCAATAGGATGTTGATGAGAAGGCAAGGGTACTACATCCCATGTATGAAATTTCTGGAGAGCATTATATTCATCAAAAGTGGCTTGGCACCATGCAGAGTCAGTAAGGGCTTCAGTAATGGTAGTAGGAGGGAGAATATCAGTGCAGACAGAGTAGACCTTTGGTTTGGAAATTCCGGCTTTACCTCTAGTGAGCATAGGATGTGAAGGTTGTGGTAGGACAAAACTTGGTGTAGAAGGAGGTAAGGGTAGAACAGGTCTAGATTCAGTGACCATTGGTGAAGATGAGAGGGAAGGTAAGGGAGTTATTGGAGGATGAAGGACGGGTAGTGATTTGTGGAGGGAAGAGGGCTGGTGTGAAACAGGATAGGGCTGAAAAGATGAAAAAGTAGAAGAAGGATGTGACTGAAGAGAGGTATTGGATTTAACACTAAACTGAGTACCTGTAGCATGAAATTTGGACTCATCGAAGGTCACATGATGAGATATGTAAATCCTCCCAGTAGTCATGTCGATACATTTATATCCTTGATGCTGAGAACTATAGCCCAAGAAAACACAAGCGGCAGACCTGAAATCTAACTTGTGACTATTGTAGGGTCTGATGTGTGGATAACAGATGCAACCAAAGATTCGAAGGATAGAGTAGTCTGGACGCACACCGTGAAGCTTTTCATAAGGTGTGAGATGCTTGTTAAGAGCCTTGGAAGGAAGTCTATTAAGCAAGAAAATAGCAGTAGCAAAGGCATCCTTCCAATAGAACATGGACAAGGAAGCATGAGCAAGTAAGGTTAAGCCCGTTTCAACAATTGATCGATGGCGGCGCTCAACTAGGCCATTTTGTTCAAATGTATGTGGGCAAGAGAATCTGTGTTCTATTCCACAAGAAGCTAAATAAGACTTGAAGGTTAAGAATTTTCCTCCATTGTCAGACTGCACTTGTTGAATTTTGGCATTATACTTGTTTTCAACATATTGTTTAAATTCTTTGAACTTATGCAACACATCTGACTTCTTGTGCAAGAAGTATACCCAGGTGAAGCGGCTGTAAGCATCAACAAAAGCAATATAGAATACTGAACCATATGACTAAATAGGAGCAGGACCCCAAATATCCATTACTATTAATTGCAAAGGGCATTGATACACAGTAGATGAAGAATGAAAAGGGAGCTTATGACTTTTCCCATATTGACTGGCTGTGCACAGACTCTTATTATCAACAGAAGTAAACGGAATCAAATTACAATGAAGAAGACTCTTAACAGTATCAAATGCAGGATGTCCCAATCATTGATGCCAAGTAGACAGAGAATCAGAAGAAACACTGAAAGCATCCACAGGTTGCGAAACTACTGTTGAAGAAGTAGGAGAGACCAACTTAGGAGTGGAAGGGCAATGTGTAGACGTCACTTTTGCAAGCAGAGGGTACATGCCATTTCGTTCAACTCCACATATCAAGGGTTGACCAGTCCTCAAATCCTTGACAACACATTTCCGAGGAAATAATTCAACAGAAACATTATTTTCACAAGTGAATTTAACAATGGAGAGCAAATTTTTTCTCATCTTTGGTACATACAGAACCTTGCTTAAAGAAAACTGAGATCTAGAATTGGAAAGAAAAGTCTTACCAATTGATTGGATTGAAGATAACTCACCAGTACCAACCTGAACAGTGCCTGTTCCCTTAAAGACATGGTTGGGATCAAAGCAAGAATTGTCATGAGTAATGTGCTCTGTGGCACCAGAGTCTGGATACCAAGCTGAGTCTGTAACAGTGACTGGAGTTACAAGAAAGGTCTGAGCTGGAGGAGTCGTAGAGGTACTGGAAGCTGGCTGAGCAGTATGAGTGGAGACAGGAACATGATCAGCTGATACAGTGTTAGCCACAGGAGGACCAGACGAAGTAGCAGACATAGATGACTCATCAGGAATAGGATAATACTCAAAAGGAGAGTAAAATTCAGGGATACCAAATCCAGTAGCATAGTGAGCTTGAGCCTCAGAAGATGGAGCATAAGAGTTTGGATAATCATACCGATAGTAACAGCGATCAGCCAAGTGACCAGATTTGTGACATATTTGGCAAAGAGGTTTCCAGCTATTAAAACGTCCTCTGCCTCTGTTATAGCCTTGACCTCCTCCACGAGAAAAGTTAGAAGGACGAGCGCCTCGGTAGCTATGTCCTATGTGAGGTCCTTGAGTGTAATAAGCAATAGCAGCAGAATCATCCTCAACGAAAACATAAGAAGTCGAATTGACACCAGTAGCAGGTTGATTTTTCATGATAGAGGAAGAAGAATTCTGATTTACAAGATTTACTGAGTGTGAGTTACCGGTGGAGAGGAACACCTTGTGACGAGATTCTGAGTCGAGTAACATAGTGGAGACTGTTTCATGACCAAAACGAGGTCTCGAAGCATTAATAACGGCAATTATTGGTTCATATTCAGCCATGAGTCTGTTCAAGATGTACGACACATGAGCAGCTTCGTCCACTTTTTCCCCAATCATCGCCAAATGATCACAGATAGACTTAAGATTTGCAAGATAGTCACGCATAGACAACTCACCTTTGCGTTGATTTGCTAATTGATTGCGATATGACAGGATTTTGGCATCAGATTTGCTGGAAAACAACTGATTCAGTTTTCCCCAAATCTGAGCGGCAAAGGTAAGGCCAACCAGATCCGGAAGAATGTTCGATGCAACAGATGCAAGAAGCCATGAAGCTAGAGCACAATCGACTGATTCAAACTCTTCAAGAGCTGGATTCCCAATTTCACTACCGTCATCACTACGAATCATGGCTGGAGGTGGAGTAGCAGTACCAGCGAGGAAGGAATAAACACGGTGTTGATTGACCATAAAATATACTTGTTGTTTCCATAACAGAAAGTTGGAATCGTCGAGCTTGATCGTGATTTTTTTGTTCGAGAAGCCATGGCTCGCCGCAATCGCTAGAACAGAAGTTACGATTAAGTTGTTAGATCCAGTCGTACTTGACATTTTTGCTAGGCAATCAATCCAGAGAAGAGCTGGAGTTCACCACGCGGCAATGTCTACGGATACTCTAGTCACCGGGATTGGAGCTTGACGGAGGTCGTCAAGGCTCTGATACCATAATGGAAAACCAGAGATCTAGAACAGAGAGGAATCAGGAAATATGGATCTCAATCTTATTATGGCCATTGAGGCATATCTGATGTATATAGACTGTCGTATATCAGGTGAGTTGTACACGTGTATCTAATCTTAACAGCTGGAACTAATTCCTAACTTCTTAACAAATTACATAACAGATCTATGCCAGCTAGACACATCAGCAATATTCAATAGTCTAATAATTAGGATAGCAAATCGAAGGAGATTGAAGATGGTGTCCCTCTTTATGGCGATGACAAGCTCAGAAGGGGTAGAAAGGCGACAAGCTCCGGCTTTTTAACTTGGTGTCATAGCTAGAGGGGGGTTGACGGTTGTCTACAATCACATCTCCACCGTCATCCACAATTACCGTCGCCATTCCAGTCATCCACATCTCCGCTGTCGTCATCCCACGTCACTGTTTACGGCCATCTAATGTCTCTTGTACTGATGAGGGCTATTTGGTCTTTCAATGTCCAGTTCCATGGAGCTCCCGACACTTCCATGGATCAGGGTAAGGAACCCACTTCCATCATTTTTTATGGAAGTGGCTTCCACAGGGAACTGGAATCCATCACACACCAAACACGCGTTCTTATTCCATAATTTGATTAAACCAAACGTACATAGAAGCGCAATGCTTGGCTTATTGAAACACACAATACAACACTGGTTTGAAAAACTCCAGCGCTAAATGGATTACAAACTTGATCTAACAGTAGTTGTCATTTTTTTAATAGCACCTGCTGTAAGAAATCCTACCGCAGGCGTGACAGCATCCATAGAAAAATGACCTCCATCGCTAGTTTCAATTCCGCCCTCTCCAATTCAATTGTACCAAACGGGGCATTAAACTAAACCTGTAATGCATAAATGAAAGAAAAATATAAAAGAGGGAAAACAACAGACAAACAAAAATGAAGGGCCATCACATTTGAAAAGAATGGGAGACAGGGCACTCAGAAACCCAACTAACATCTTCATCATCCTGGATGGCCTCAGCTCCAAGTCATGGGCTCCAGGGAGAGTCAACTATATATGCATTGTAAAATGAACAAGTTGGCCACATTTGGACCCACACAAAACTTTTCTTTACAGGTTTTTGGCTTGGACAGCAAGGCATATAAAAATTCAATTAAAGAAATGGCTTTTCTTTTCTTTGTTTTTTTGCTGCATATACCACACACATTCCTCAACCATTAATGCAACAATATGCAATGGTCGTGCACATATATATTCCCAGATCTTTGTTACTTTCTTTGCCTATCTATTTCTACGGAACTAATAATCCTCACAGCTCGCTGGAATCGAAGAATCTGCTTCTGTTTGTTTTGATTTAAATACAAAAAATGAAAGAGTAAAGAATACAAAAAATGCAGTGAAGTTAGGAGATTCCTTGGTGTTATGGAAATCAAAGAAATAGACTACGGTATCTTGTTCCTCGGCTGAAGCAGAATATAGGGCTCTTAGACATGTCACTGGTGAAATTGTATGGTTACAAGGACTGTTAAAAGATCTCAAAGTTGTAAATATTAAGCCTGCTGCAATATTCTGTGATAGTAAAGCTGTTGTGCATATAGCAAGCAATCCTATCTTTCATGAAAGACAAAACATACTAAGATAGATTGTCACTTTGTAAAAGAGAAGTTACAACAGGGTTTGATTAATATTCAGCATGTCAATTCAAAAGAACAGTTGACAGATATATTTACCAAAGCTTTAGGAAGGAAAGCTCATGAATATATATATATAACCCCAACCGGGGCGGGGGGGGGGGGGGGTTAGAATATAAGTTTGTATTTGTATTCAAAAGCTTTAGTCTTGATTCTTGATTTGAGCCTATTTATATATTTGATACAGACCCTTGTAATTTTTTTTTTTTGCGTAGTGCATCCGATGTCCCAGGGCAGACCATCTTTCAGACACATTAATGGCCCCAGACTAATCGGAATGAGACCGGATTGGCCTCTTTCGGGGGGTTCTACCACCCACGCACGCTGCATTCCCACGTCTCTAACTCAAGACCCGTGGTTAAGTTAGAACAGCCCCTTACTAGCTGAACTAAGCGTTTGGTGGTACAGACGCTTGTAATTTATTTGACTAGATCAATATTCAATAAAGGCCATAGGTTTAACAGTATGCATTATAAAATGTCGAAATTACAATTTCGCCATATTTGTCACATCTTGGCCCACCCAAGACTTTCCTTTACAAGTTTTTGGCTTGGAGAGCAAGGCATATAAAAAATTCAATTAAATAAATGGTTTTTCTTTTCTTTTCTTTTCTTTTTTGCTGCATATAACACAAACATTCCTCAACCATTAATAATGCAACAATATGCAATGATCGTGCATATATATATATATATATATTTCCCAGCTCTTTGTTACTTTCTTTGCCTAGCTATCTGTTGCTAAGGAACTAATAATCTTCACAGCTCTCTGGAAACAAAGAATCTGCTTCTGTTTGTTTTGATTTAATTACAAAAAATGAAAGCGTAAAGAATACTGAAATTGGATTTTGAAGTTGAGTCTGGGCACTGTGTTTGGAATTTTTAATTTAATTATAAGTTATGGTGGTCACCAACGGCTTCCTCATATTAAATTATTGACTCAGGGGTATGCAGGGATGCGATGCATCTTTGATATGATGTGATTTGATCTCATCATATCCCACAAATATTTTTTTATTCATTATAAGTATTGTAGAATATGATCTGTACTCATTAGGATCGGATGATCCTTGTTGCGTGTATACTTCAAAATTCCTCAAATTCTGCCACATTAGGGATGATCGATCCTTGTTACATATATATGTCATATATTAAGCATATGATGGAGTAATTGTTAGAAAACAAGATAATAATGTTTACGAGGTTGATGGTAGCCGCTGGCAATTTTTAATACTTAATTTCCAGCTAAAACCACAATCCCTATTTTTTGAAGTCCATGTTCTAAAATCCCCCTGACACAACATGTTCCTCACCAGTTTCACGTGGACACGTTTATCTTGGTGTTTGAAAGTTGCCATGAAGCTGCTTCCATATCTGATATACAAAAAGAGCTAAAATCCTCATAACTTTACAGGATTACAGCTAATGCGTACGAGATTCATATACTTTTTGGTCACTTGTATATCCAATGAACTGATATATATATATATATATCAACCTAAAAATATATTAATAAATTGATTAAAGTTGGACTCTGAAATTGAGCACCTCATGGCACAAAGCACGCCTCAGAAAGAAGAAGCAAAAGGAAAAGGAAAAAAAAGGAGAGAATTAAAAATCTCCCTTATGTAACCTAATACCTTCACCAACGTAACCAAACACGAGATTGATGGAATTGAATATAACAGACAATAGCCACAGAAAAGTCAATTATTAGCCAACAAATCAGGAGAATGGGCAGCTTTCCTTTCCTTTGAAATGAAGATCATGACTGCTCAATATAACGGCCATATATACTTTGCTTGAAAACTAAACGATGTTCTCAAATGAATTATCGAGTAAGAATTTCCTTCAAGAGCAGTTTGAGGTTCACCAGACTCGATGTTCCATATATGAAGTTGTCGCTCATTGAATCTGTTTTCTTTCGCCTAATTTACGAAGCGAATCAACATACCTGCGTTGTCCAAAAGTAAGAAACAAGAAACATTATAGCCATGCATCATGATGAATGAAATAAGGAGGAGACAAGAGATGCATGGTTAGGTTTTCTTCAGATCCCCGCTTTTTTTATTTTAAAAAAGTAATTTTGAGCTCTCTTTTTTAAAAAAAAAAAAAAAATTGAAAATCAAGAATTACATGCATTGAACTTTTTTGGTCATGTGAAAAATAGTTCCAGAGAATATCAAAAGCTTTTGATTAATACGTTCTTGGTGACCCATATGTTCATTGCATTTGAACTTTACACAGTTAAAACATGCACACTTAATTAGAAAAATGAATTTATCTCAGAACAACAATAAAAAAAGAAAGAAAATTGAATTTTTACGTATTAAGAAGAAATTAATTCCATGTTAGCAGAGATCTCAAATAGGAGCACCAGATCCCAGCTTAGTCCCAATTGGCATCTATATCGCCTTTCCCCAGGTTGTCAAGTCGAGACCGTGGGAAGATAATAGACAGTAGACTATTCAAGGACAAGCTGGAAGCTGAGTGAATAATTGGATCAGCAAAATCTGAAGGCTTGATAATTTTATGTGGATTGAGCTTATTAATGAAGAACATTCCATTTGTTGAGGATTGAATTAATAGATAATAACAATTCCATTGGGAAAAAATCATTTGAAATGTCGACGTCCCCATGAAAGGCTGAAATGTGTTTTCCAGTAATAATCATCATACTGATAGGTAATGAAGCCTATGCAGTCTTAATAAATCTATTCGTCTGAACTCACATAAGCTAAAGTTGTATGCATGTGAGAAATGGAAAAAAGAGAAGAAAATATAAACAAAACAAAAAAGAAATGGATAAGGAGGACTCAGAAACAGTGGGAATGTCGGCAAGGCAAAGGTTGCTCTTTACGCACGACGAGCGAACCAAACTAATATCTTCATCGTCCTCCCCAAATTATATACATAGAAACAATGTTTTTTTATATTCACTCCAACTAGGAAGAAATAAATAAATAAAAGGAAAAAGAAAGAAAGAAGCTGGTATTGATATGGAAAGCTAAGGAAGCAGGAGAAGGGGATGGAGCTAGAGTGAATTATGAGCAAATTGGCAAAGGAAACGGAAGCTTTAAATAGGCCATTACTTGATCACTTTGCTGAGTTTAATAATAACAAAGGCGCTGTCTTTAGTCTTGTGCATTGCTCACCAAGTCACTATAAAATTATAAACTAAACAGGTGGGGTCCCCTCCTTTGTTTGGAGAGCAAGGCATGTTCTCTCCACACGGATAGGCTGAGAGGCCCAACGGGCTTAAAAGTCAGGCCGGCGTCTTCAAAGTCCATAGCCCGAAGGTGGCACTTGCTTAACTTGTTTTATGGTCAAGGCGTTGTGGGAGACATCCTAACTCTTGGGTGTAGGGGTGGGAATAGACCAGACCCCTATCAAATGGCCTACAGTCTGACCTATTTGTTAAAAAGACCAGACCAAGGCCTATTTAAAGGCCTAAATATTTAAATAGGTCAGGACTATTTTGTTAAGGCCTGATCTGTATTTAAATATTAAATAAATATAATTATATTTATATCATATAAATAAGATAATATTTATTATTTTTCATTCTTATATTATAATTTCAAGATATATTTAAATAAATTTTGATAGGCTCAAAGTATACAAAGCCTATTTATGGTCTCCAAAGCCTGCAATATGAGACCTTTTTAAAGACCTACATTGTAAGTAGGCCTTTAAAAAGGCTTTAGGCTCAATCAGACCTTATGAAGACTCAAGCCTGAGTCTAACAAAAGGCCTGAATTCAGACTCAGGCCCAGGCCCAGGCTCAGGCCTTCTATCCCAATTGCAGGCTCAGGCCTATTTAACCAAAGTCTGGCCTGACCTATTTTCATGTCTACTTGGGTGTCTAGGTAAACGCCTGAAAATAATAAATGGCTTGCCCTGCCCAATATTGATATTATCTAGGAGGAAGGGGATTTCATCCTACCTATAAATTATGGGTGAGTCTGCCCTTGTATATCCAACATCCAAAAATATTTGTTAGAAACACCTAATTCCTGACATATTTTTCCACTAGCATCTAATATCTTAAAATATTTTTTTAGTAGTGTTTGGTATCTCAAATTACTTAAATTAATTAATTTTTAGTGCATCTATCACCATTAAGTATTTTTTTCAGTAGCACCCACTAACTAAAAAAAAAATCTATAGTACTAAATGCATTAAAAATTAATTAATTTAAAATACTGGATATTACTTTAAAAAAAAATACTTCAGACGGTCAAATATAACTTAATTCAAACAAATAAAAAAATTTATGAATATCTTTTTTTTTTAAGAAAAAAACTCCTTTGAGGATGAGCATTCACTGCTCATCCAATGAAGATTCGTCTTGACCACATACTTTAAACACAATACTAGAGAAATCTCTGCCATTGCAGGCATTGGATCCCACGCCGGTTGGATTTGTTTATTTTTCCTTATCATTTTATTATACCATTCTAGTCATATTTATAAATCTACTCTCGTAAATATAAATTCATAAATAGAACCAGATTAATAAATAATCTGTAAATACATTATCAGATTTGATTTAGTTGCAGAAAATAAAATATGCGTATGGCGCACACAAACAAATTTGACTTTTCCTTCTCGTTTTTATTGTTTTTTATCCAGGGAAGTAAAGTAGGTACCACTTATGACTTAAATTTCTCTTGTAAGAAAACTTCCATGCCGCCACAAGGTCATAAGCGGCTTTCTCCTTTTTATTATTACTGCATGTAATATGCAATCCAAATATCCAATGCAAAAAAATACTCTGCTCTCTCTGGAAATGACAATCTATACCATATACATGTCCTCATTTGGTGTTTTTCAAAAATACTCGTATTTAGGAGAATGTGATTGTTTGTTTTCCAAAAGAAGAAGCAAAGTTCAACCTCAAAACATGCACAATATTACTGCCTATACTTAATCGTTTAGGCATTCAAACTCAACAGTAAAAGCGACGCGGCCTTCCGCAGCCGTCCTTCCCATTACTCATGCGCACACCTCCCCTCAATTCAGGCCCTTCACGAGCCTTCAGCTGCCCATAACTCACACGTGTCACCCAACGCCCCTGGATCCACATTTTCATCTCTTCGCCCCCTGGATCGACGATCATGACAGCTCCGACAAGCCGGAGAAAGAGATGGAGTGCGAAAACCAACAGGGTGACCAAGACGACGAGCAACAACGAAACCAGCAGTGAAGAAAAGCTTACTGCTTGCTCCTTTTGGGTGTGTTTTTAATAGATGTTAGAATTTAGGACGAGGGAGTGTGAGGAATTGAGAATCACATTTAGGACACGTTTATCTTGGTGATTGAAAGTTGCCATAAAGCTGCTTCAATATCTTACTATCTAATTATAAGATCTAGTTCACCTTTTTTTGGAGAGATTAAGAAAGCTAAACAAGTTACTCAATCATTTCATATGTTTTGTATCTTTAGATTATATATTAGTTTATTAGTCAAATTAATTAGTTTGAAGAACAAAATAAAAATAAAAATACTCTAAAGTAATTTAATTAGCTTCCTTAATCTCTCAGAAAAAAGTCAACTAAGCTTTATAATTAGGATCAGAGGGAGTATATACAAAAGAGCTAAAATCCTCATAACTTTACGGCTAATCATATACTTTTTGGTCACTTGTAGATTCAATGAACTGATATATATATATATATATATATATATATATATAAACCTAAAAATATATTAATAAATTGATTAAAGTTGGACTCTGAAATTGAACACCTCATGGCACAAAGCACGCCTCAGAAAGAAGAAGCAAAAGGAAAAGGGGGAAAAAAAGGAGGGAATTAAAAATCTCCCTTATCTAACTTAATACCTTCACCAACCAAACACGACAGAGTCATGGAATTGAATATAACAGACAATAGCCACAGAAAAGTCAATTATTAGTCAACAAATTTGGAGATTGGGCAGCCTTCCTTTCATTTCAAATGATGATCGTGACTTCTATGTTCTCAAATGGATTATCGAATAAGAATTTCCTTCAAGAGCAGTTTGAGGTTCACCAGACTCGATGCTCAATATATCAACCTGTCGCTCATTGAATCTGTTTTCTTTGGCCTAATTTATGAAGCGAATGAACATACCTGCATTGTTCAAAAGTAAGAAACAAGAAACATTATCGCCATGCATCATGATGAATGAAATAAGGTGGAGACAGGATCGAGATGCATGGTTAGGTTTTCTTTCAGCTCCCCCGCTTTTTTTTTTTAAAAAAAAAAAGTAATTTTGAGCTCTCTCTTTTTTTTAAAAAAAAAAGGAATTACACGCACGTACCTCGCTATTCGAAGTATGTAATTGAACTTTTTTGGTCCTGTGAAAAACAGCTCCGGAGAAGATGAAATGCTTTTGATTAATACGTTTTTGGTGACCCATATGTTCATTGCATTTGAATTTTACACGTTAAAACATGCACACTTAATTAGAAAAATGAACTTATCTCAGAACAACAACAAAAAAAAGAAAGAAAATTGAATTTTTACGTATTAAGAAGAAATAATTCCATGTTAGCAGAGAATGAATCTCAAATAGAAGCACCAGATCCGAGCGTATCTCAAGTCCCAATTGGCATCATCACCTTTCCGGGTTGTCAAGTCGAGACCGTGGGAAAGAGAATAGACAGTAGACTATTCAAGGACAAGGAAGCTGACCGGTGAATTATTGGATCAGCAAAATCTGAAGGCTTGATAATTTTACGTGGATTGAGCTTATTAATGAAGAACATTCCATTTGTTGAGGATTAAATTAATAGATAATAACAATTCCATTGGGAAAAAATCATTTGAAATGTCGACGTCCCCATGAAAGGCTGAAATGTTTTTTCCAGTAATAATCATCATACTGATAGGTAATGAAGCCTATGCAGTCTTAATAAATCTACTCGTCTGAACTCACAAGCTAAAATTGTACGCATGAGAAATGGAAAAAAGATAAGAAAATATAATCCCAAAAGAAGAAGAAGGGGAAATAATAGGACAAAAATATGAATAGGGAGGACTCAGAAACAGTGGAAATGTCGGCAAGGCAAAGGCTCTTTACGACGATGTCGGCAAGACAAAGGTTGCTCTTTACGCACGAAGAGCGAACCAAATGAATATCTTCATCGTCCTCCCCAAATTATATATAAACAATGTTTTTTATTCACTCCAAATAGAAAGAAAGAAATAAATAAATAAAAGGAAAAGGAAAGAAAGAAGCAGGTATTGATATGGAAAGGAGGCAGAAGAAGGGGAGGGAGGGTGAATTATGAGCAAATTGACAATGGAAACGGAAGCTTTAAATAGACCATTACTTGATCCTTTTACTGAGTTTAATAATAACAAAGCCGTCGTCTTAGTCTTGTGCATTTGGTCACCAAGTCACTATAAAATTATAAAGTATACAGGTGCGGTCACATTTTTCACATTTGGGGTCCGTCCCCTCCTTTTTTTTTTTTTTTTTTCTTTTATAACAAAGTTTAGATGGGTAGACAACAATACCCCATTAGAACCAAGTTTAGGTGGGGTTAGATATCGGAGTACCCAAATTTTTAAAGAGTGTTAAAAGATCTTACAGATCATTCATTAATGAAGCTATCACATCAACCAACGAATATCAGATAAAAGTTCCTTGTTGGCTGGTGTGCCCTCCTTTGTTTGGAGAGCAAGGCATAAGTTCTTGTTGGCTGGTGTGCCCTCCTTTGTTTGGAGAGCAAGGCATGTGCTCTCTACACGGATAGGCTGGGAGGCCCAATGGTCTTAAAAGTCAGGCCTGCGTCTCCAGAGTCCAAACAGAGAAGGTGGCGCTCGCTTAACTTTTCAGATCAACTGCCTTGGGCTCTCATAACTTGATGCATGACTAAAGCCCGTTTGGAAGACTCCAAAACCTAGGTTTTGGAAACAAAACCTAGGTTTTGTCAAAGTTTTGACAAACACCCCAATTTTTCTCCAAAATCATTTTCCACCCAAAACCTGTGCAGGTTTTTCAAAACCTAGGTTTTGCCAAATCCAACTTTTTTTCACTTTTCACTTTTTAAAACTCATTTTGTAGAATTGTGGGGCCCACCATGATTGGATTATACCAAAATACCCTCTATCCTCCTCTCTCCCTACACATTCACATTCGTGCTCCACATCCTTTTTTTTTTGCCCAGAGTTCCCTTTTTTTTTTTTTTCCAGAGATCCTTTTTTTTTTTTTTTGCCCAGAGATCCTTCTTTGTTTTTTTTTTTGGAATTCTAGTGAAATAACTATATTGGAAATACAACTATTACAATTTATTAATACATTTATGTTTGATCTAACTTTTATCATGTTACATAATTTACTAATGGTAGAAATTTATTTTTCTAACAATTTTATGTAATTGTTGGTATTTATTATTGAATATAATGTTTATAATATTTAAAATACCACTTTATCCTTTAAATGCAATTATACAAAAAGCTAATGTCCTTTTTGGTAAATTTGATCCCCCAAAAGCTATTCGATAAAAACATCCAAACACTATCATTTTTTTCCAAAATCATTCTCTAAAAATCATTCTCCAAAATCATTTATCCAAAACCTAGGTTTTACCTCGTAAATGGTGAAAATCATTTTCCAAAAGCAACTCCCAAACGGGCCCTTAAATTTGTTTATTGACCAGGTTGTCGGGATGCTTGTGGAACATGTTCTCTCTGTTCACAGAACCAAAAAGACGTGCTCGCTTTCCCTTTTCCTCCCACTCTAATTTATACTTTTAAAAATAGGGAAAATCCCATTAAAATGCCTTTTTGAATTTACAAAACCTCCAGAAGTCTTCCGAATTTGTAAAAAGATTAAGAGGTACAAGAGACCTATGAGGGATATGTAAATTCGGGTGAAATTACCTTTTTGCCCTTACTTTTAAATAAATAATAAAATACCCTCCATGCCGCTGCCGCCGGCCGCCACTGCGCCCGGTGGGCCAGCTGCGGTGGTGGGCGGCCGGCGGCGGTGGCGTGGATGGTATTTTTTTAAGGATAAGGGTCTTAAATGCCATGGAAGTTTTCGCTCAGGAGCACTGGTAAGACGAAAGTTTTTTTTGAACCAAAAATGCCACGGAAGTTTTCGCTGAGAAACAATTTTACCCTGGAAGTTTTCACTAAGGAGCAATGTTGCCCTGGAAGTTTTCACTAAGGAGCAGTTTTGCCCTTCTGTCCCCAAATATTAAATTTGACTATTAAATCAGTCAAATATCACACATGTTATGCCTTGAAAAGGTCAAACTTGGAGTCAGAGAAGGAGATCCTTGAGATGTTGAGCTCAAGGCGCGAAATTTGTGAAGCCGAAGGCGGTCAAAGGGATTTGAAAGGTCGGTTGTCACAAAACCCAAAGGAAGCATCACTTATGATCTAAGCAAATGATCGGTCTATATAAACGTAAATATTATCACTATTGATTTGTTTTGCTAAACCAATTTTTGGAACAATTCATTTCTCGTTTTGCGTTTCATTTGCGTTTTGTGACAGACCTTTTAGTCTCTTCGACCAGTTCGGCTTCACAAATTTCGCCGTCTTGAGTTCAACATCCGAAGGATCTCCTTCTCTCGACTCCAAGTTCGACCTTTTCAAGGCATGACATGTGTGGTCTTTGATCGATTTAATAGTCAAATTTAATATTTGGGGGACGAAGGAAAAATTGCTACGTTTTGTAAACTTCTGGGGCAAAATTGCTCCTTAGTGAAAACTTCCAGGGCAAAATTGCTCCTCAATGAAAACTTCCGTGGCAAAAGTGATACTTCCGGAGCAAAATTGATACTTCCTGTGAACTTCTGTGGCATTTTTTGTCCAAAAAAAAACTTCCGTCTTACCAGTGCTCCTGATCGAAAACTTCCATGACATTTAAGACCCTTAACCCTTTTATTATTATTATTATTTATTTAAAAGTAAGGGTAAAAGGGTAATCTCACCCGAATTTGCATATCCTTCATAGGTCCCTTGAACGTCCTAGTCTTTTTACAAATTCAGGAGACTTCTAGGGGTTTTGCAAATTCAAAAGGTATTTTAATGGAATTTTCCCTTAAAAATATCTTAATCATCTTAATTTACTCTTTTCTAATCTTTGATGCTTATTATAAAACACCAACTAGTAAATATATTTAGTCCTTTTTATAAGGCACTTGTTTATTCCCAAAGAGCATTAATTTTTTTTTCATGCATACCCATCATTAATAGGGGTAGTAGGTGAGAGTAATAATAATATAATATTAGAGTTTAGTGCAATTAGTATGGGTAATATTAAAAATTAATTAAAATTTTAGGATAATTTTATTAAATTTATCTGTTTTTATTGGTTTATGTAAATTGTTAGTTGGTGCCTTATAATAAAAAGGGTTAAGGACCAAATTTGCCAACAAACAATTAGGTCAGGAGCAGTGGGCACAAATAAGTTTTAATTGGACCAAAACTGCCAACAAACATTTTTTTTTGTGAAATCAGCATAGAACCGTTAGGAAGCCAGTAACCACCGTGTAATCCCTCATCCACGTTGGATCAGATTTCCACCTCAATGCCCAGGTGGCTTTATCTGTTTTTTTTTTGGTCAAGAATTCCCAGGTCGGACAAAACACGGACAAAAGGAGGAAATTTTTTTCAGATCGAGACAAAAGGAGGAAATAAGCCAAACCTTTCTTCCACTTTGACACAGAGAACACCCAAATCGATCCGACGTGCGGCAGAGAAGGCGACAACACAGAACCACGAACTCAGGGAAACCCAACGGAGAAGGCGATCTGCAAACGTGGGGTTGAATGGCGACAAATTCGTCATCGTCGGCGACAAGATGCAGGCGGAGGGTTGTGCTTCTCCGACAACCCAGTCGTTCAGTTTGATTACTTTGCTTAATGAGAGTAGCTTGAGTTTTCGATTCTCGCGCATTTTCAAATTTCGGAGTTTCATTGAAACCGGAGGTGGATTTCAAGATCAATGCGTGTATTGTATCGTATTTTATTTCAACCGTTATCGTATCCAGTTGAATACGTGAAAATGAAAGAAGAAAATAGAAGTATATTTCGATTTGAAAGTTTGGATTCGTTTGATGATTAGATGTTAGGATAAGAATACGATTATGCTATGATGAATTTGGTGGAAGAAAGTTAATCTAAGCTGATAATGATCTTGACCATTTTCTGGCCGCCGATTCCCAAATGTGAATATGGTATTTTGAGTTGATCTTCTGATACAAAGTTGTACTTATATATGTTTTTTATTTATTGTTGAAAGTAACAAGGACTAGACTCACCAATATGAGTAATATTGTCGGCCGAAGTATCTTCTACCCGACTTCGCTTTGTCCCTCGGTTGCAGAATATCAAAGTAAGGTTAATTCTTTTGGAATACCTGCAAATCCACTATTCAAAGCTGTGGGTATCAACCAAAGGTCAGCATAAACACATAACTTTCTTCTTTCTTCCAAATTTCATGGGAACAAGTTGTATGTGAGGAAACGAAAATCAGCCATGGGAAGGCTTGGACGAGCTGCAGGGATTCCACATGCTGTGTTAACCACAGATCACGCTTCAGAGGTAAATTCTTGACCAGAAAAAAAAAACAGATAAAGCCACCTGGGCATTGAGGTGGAAATCTGATCCAACGTGGATGGGGGATTACACGGTGGTTACTGGCTTCCTAACGGTTCTGTCCTGATTTCACAAAAAAAAAAATGTTTGTTGGCAGTTTTGGTCCAATTAAAACTTATTTGTGCCCATTGCTCCTGACCTAATTGTTTGTTGGCAAATTTGGCCCTTAACCCTAATAAAAACCAAGGAAGTATTTCATATCACTCTTCTCAAGATCCTTTGACATTTGCATTTATGATTCACGCCACTCTATTTCTTGACCTTCCTATATATTTGCATTACTGTCTACGTAGCTTCTTCTCACCTCTTAGGTTGGTTTTATGTACCACTCATTTTATTTACAAGAGTACTTTTTAAGAGGGTAAAAGTGGATTTATAAATATGATTAGAGTAATACTTTTTTTTTTTTTTTATATATATATATATTTATAATCCTTTTCTCATGATTCTGTGGATCTTTACAACATTGAACACAATACCAGAGAAATCTCTGCCACTGCAGCCATCAGATCCCACACCCTCCGGATTTGTTTACTTTTACTTGCCATTTTATTATACATATGGCTTATTTGGAAAAGCTAATGAGGCTGAAAAATATGGTAGGAAAGGAAAAAATACGGTGAGAGTAATATGAGGAGTTTGAGTTGACTTTTTTTTTTTAAATGAGTTTTTAAGCCAAAAGCTACTTTTAAGAAAAAGTCACTAAGACCTACTTTTCACATTGTAGATGAGTTTCTACCATTGTCAATCCAAACATAAATCACATTTAAAATATGAATTTTATTCTATATTAAGTTTGTAAAAGTCAAATAAAAAAGATAACTTTTCAAATGGGCCTTATACAAATGATCAGATTTGATTTAGCTGTAGAAAATAAAATATACATATGGCACACATAAATAAAGCCGGGCGAATCTAGATTAGTCGGAATCAAAGGTTTCGGTGAATTAGGTAGGATAAAAAAAAAGTTGCCTTTTCCGTCTCCTTTTTATTGTTTTTAATCCAGGGAAGTAAAGTAGGTACTACGAACGACTTAAATTTCACTTGTAAGAAAACTTCCCTGCCCACAAGATCATAGGCGGCTTTCTCCTTTTTATTATTACTTCATGTAATATGCAATCCAAATATCCAATGCAAAAAAAAACTCTGCTCTCTCTCTGGAAATGACAATCTATACCGTCCTCATTTGGTGTTTTTCAAAATTACTCGTATTTAGGAGAATGTGAGACCAAAAGAAGGGATTTGGCTGGCTTCGCCTGCTGTATCCCAACGGTGCCGTTTTGGCGCCAAGAACACATTGGTTCTTTTTAAAAAAAATAAAAAAATCAGGTACTGCCCAATAGTAAAAAGATAATTTAGGATACTTAAATTTTTTTTCATTATCTTAAAAAATTATTTCAGGATCTTAAAAAAAACATTTCAGGATACTGAATTATATTAAAAGGATACTTCAGGATACTGACTGTTACTTAAAAAAATTATTTCAGGATCTTGAAAAAATAATTCAGCTACTGACTGCTACTAAAAATATACTTTAGGATATTTTTTCAGGATCTTAAAATAATTTTTTAAGATCATGAATTATTTTTTAATACCAGTTAGTATCCTGAAATATCCTTTTAGTACCAATCTATACCTTAAAATATTTTTTTAAGATCCTAAAATAATTTTTCAAGATCATGAAGGATTTTTCAGTATCTTAAATTATCTTTTTACTATCCCAAGACAGTTTGGCTGAATTTTTTTTCTTAAAAAAGGAGGACCAAAACAGCGCCGTTTGGGATGCAGTTATGCAAAGACCTACGCCAAATCCCAAAAGAAGAAGCAAAGTTGAACCATAAAACATGCCTAATATTACTGCCTATAGTCAATCGTGTGGGCATTCAAACTCAACGGTAAAAGGGACGACGCGGCCTTCCGCAGCCGTCCTTCCCATTACTCTTACGCACACCTCTCCTCAATTCAGGCCCTTCATGAGCCCTAAGCTACCCTCTCTGCTTTACTTTATGCACCCCAATCCAATCCATAACTCACACGTGTCACCCAACGCCCCTGGATCCACATTTTCACTCTCTCTCTCCCCTTCAATTCTTTTTTCCCATCCAAATTTTTGCTCTTGTCTCTCCGTCGGAATATGCTCTCCTATTGTAATCGCTGGTATCTAACGGCCTTTGTCCTCACATTCATTTTCTTCTTTTATTTCAACGCTGCTTGCCTCAACTCATAACTTCCTAACTTACTTGTTCCATCTGCTTCCCAATGAAAATCAGAAATAAGCTGTACAACTACATGTGAAGATAAACATAAGTGATCAGCAGACGACTTTACTGGTATCTGGCTGTCCTTTGAGTGAAACATGAAATGTCATTCATATTTCTTCTCAACTAAAATTTACACTTCCACCAATAAGGTCGATGGCCCAAAATCCAGAAAACGGGCAAAATAAAAGAAGGAGAGGAAGCAATAATAATGGTTACAAAAATAGAAACAAATGTGATTCTCAATTCCTCACACTCCCTCGTCCTAAATTCTAATATCTAAAACACACCCAAAAGGAGGAAGCAGCAAGCTTTTGTTCACTGCTGGTTTCGTTGTTGCTCGTCGTCTTGGTCTCCCTGTTGGTTTTCGCACTCCGTCTCTTTCTCCGGCTTGTCGGAGCTATCATGATCGTCGACCCCAAGCTTGCAATTTCCATCTTCTCCGAAAGATGAAGTCTTGCAGCAGACAGGGGTGGCCAAGAATGTGGGATTCTCATCTCCGGCCATAATGACCAGAATCTTCTCCTCGAAGACCTTGACGGTTTCCTTGTTGGCAGAGTCACTCTGTTTCTGGGCATCGCCGTTCTCCAAGTTTCTGCCGGATTCTTCTTCACTTTGCAAGAACCCAGAAAGTTTCCAGTAAGAGCAAGCTAAGATCAGAAGCGCAAAGGCTATGAGACCCAACATGGCGGCGAGCCCTCCGAAGAGGTAAGGAATCGGAGAGTGCCATGGAGAGTGTTGAGCAGGGCTCAATGAAGAAACAACAGGGGCCAAAGAACTTGAGGGACTGAAAGAGTTGGGAATAGTTCTCATTTTGAGCTTTTAGGGTAGCTTTTACTGTACGTGGGTGGAATAAGAGAAAGCAGAAGATAATTAGATGTGAGAGAAGAATGAATGTGAGGTTGAAGAAGGAGGAGGAGGAGAGGCAGGGTATTTATAAAGAGCAAGGGAAAAAAAAAGTTAAGAGGAAACGCCCCGTGCGATGCACGGGACACTTGTGTTGGCTTTTTGAGCACGGGACCTGGCTCTGTGTGATGGTTGAATGATTGTTGAAACGGACGACTCAAAAGTTGAGAGAGGAGGGTTACTTGAATTCGTAGTAGTAACAGTTACCAACCCTTATTGCGTGTTTGATCAAAAGGCCAGATCTTGCTAATCTTGTGTTTTTGATTCGACTTAAAGCATCGCGTGGGACCCCCTTCGCCGGATTTATTCTTTCTTCCCCTCACGATTTCAGTTACTTCTTACTCATTTCAAATCGTATGACAATTTATAATTGTCATTTATAACATTGGTAATAAGATTAAAAAGTTAATTATATCCATTTTTGCCACTTAACTCTTATCATCTTATCTGAGCTGGCCGGCAATGCAATTCAGGGCTTGAGAGAATTGGAATGGGCTTATATACGTGCTTGTTTAGAATTGCATATCATAATCACGTTCATACTTCATATAGGTAAGTCAAGACAAAAACTTTTTTACATACTTATTTCGTGTGCTGTAAAATTAAATACGACTAAAATGTTGTTTTTGCATGCTGCAATTCTAAAGAAGTCCTGAATTTATTAGAGTGATTAATGGCTTTTGGTTGCACAAATGGACATACACAAAGAGACAATGGTTAATGGTGGAGGGAGACAAGATGATGTCATTTAGGAACAATTTTTTTTAAAAAAATTGGTATTTTGGGAAGGGGTGGGGCTAGTATGAAGAAAATAAGGAGATACATAAAATGATAATGTTGCTTTATGAGATACACAAACACAAGCAAAGCAAGAAAAGAGGCAGTGTTAATATTCTAAATCTCCACTAACACCACACAATAATGCGCGAGGAAAGGGACTTTTGAGGGGGAGATGACGTAATAATTAAAACATTTAGTAGTTGATGAACAGTATTAAAATGATTGGGAAATTAGAGAGAGATATCCATTCGGAACGGAGAGGGAGAGCACAGTGAAAGCGCACCAAGGAGGTGATGGCATAATGAGAGGAACAAGTAGAGTTAGGGGAGGGATAAAAGAGAATAATAAGTGTAGGCAAAGTGGGAACAAAGCTATTCTTGCTTTCCTTTTGTTTCATAATGCAAACTCTATTTCATGTGAGCGGGACCTCGATCTGGCCTTCTTTAATCCAATTCCCTTTACTTTCTTTCATTTCATTATATTTCACATCGATCCCGCAAATATATAATCCATCCAGTTGCTGTTCATCATTTTCTTCACTCTTTGCTATGTGCTTTCACATCATCGATCTGCAACCAGATTAAATTCTTGATTTAATTTCAGTAATATCCTCCAAAACATACCCTTCAAATGCTCCTGCTTTTACATATATATTCCCTTAACCAAATTACCCACTTGAATTATCACACATATATTGCTCCATGTGACTCACATCCACAACGGTGCAAGTCAATGGATCTTTGATGCCATATCTACATGAGTGCTCACAACAACTTTACTTCAACAGGTCGCTGAATACAAGTCAAATGGCATTAAACTCACTCGTGAAATGCAGTTGGTCTTGGTCATTGGCTGTTGAGAGTTGAAAGCCCCTCTGATTAATATCCTTCTATCATGTAATATTACTAACTAATGATCTCTCTGGTTAATCATATATATATATTCTTATCTCATAGATTTGTTTTGAAGGAGCAAAAGGTGGGAAAAAGAAATGAAAGAACCCCACTCGCTCTGTGACTGTATCTTTTTCATTATGTTAATGGTGGTGAATAATCTGGATTATGTGAGTGGGGTAATTGATGTTTTAGAAAATTAAAATCCATCATTAAAATTGGCGGAGTCTTATATATATATATTTTTAGTTTCATCCCAGTACGGACTATAATGGGCTGATGATGATATGCTCACCACTGGTGGCACGATGTGACATTGCTATTTGCTTGTGATATTTTGTGCTTTGAAATAAAACTATAAAGTTGCAAAAACACACACACATCCACGCATTAATATTCTCTTTAGTACTGTTGCTTGCGAAAGGATTTTTTTTTTTTAAAAAAAAAAAAATACTGAAACGCTAGAGATAATTGAATTGGTTACTAGCTACTAGTGATTTTCTGTTCTGTTATTCAAATTTGTATCTCTTTTGTTTTTGTTTCTTGGCCTGGTGTGTTAGGTTTGTTACGTTATTGTGTCTGGTTTTAGTTTTTATTCTGTGCTCCGTGTTCTTGCATCATTAATTTTATATAGTTGACTTTTAGAATTTGTTGAATTATAATATATTACCTGTTGTCAGTGCAATAAAATATACTAATAATGTTTTACCAGAAACAAAAGCACTTGTTAAGATTCTTCTGATATATATAAGCTGCAGGGAAGAAGATATATGTTTATAATATGATATAAATAAAAATTCTGTCAAAAGCAAGGAAATACATAAAAAAAATTTTTTTTTGAGGAACATTCAAGTATGACTAGGCGGAAATAATTTCCAGAAATCCAAAAAAAAAAAAAAAAAAAAACATAGGAACACTTTTTCCTATATTTGAGAAAAACTCAAGAATACTACCTAAAAAGGATATTATTCTTTTCAAATATAAGTAATACAGTAATTCATGGGTTAGCTTAGTTTTAAATGGTGAGCAACTCATGTGGGATTCTCTCCACTGTAATGAAACAGTCGGACGTACAGTCCCTCTCGATCGAGTGTGGACATTTGCGAGGAGGCACTTGTCAATATTCTTCTTCTGTGTTTTTTTTTTTTTTTTTTTGTAATTTCCTTTTCTTCTCCTCTTTTTCACAAAGTAATATATACTGGCATATCAATAAGAGAGAAAGAAGTCGTAAATGTAATGATATGTGTAGAGGAGGGATAATGTTGATCGGTGGAAGCAAGGTCCCAGATATATGGTGGTGGAGGGGCTTTAAAAACACGAAATCAGAAGGCACATACATGTAAGGTTGCATTGTTTTTTAGATTAGAAAATAATGATTAATTAACTTAATTAATCTCAATTTAATTTGCTGAGTACGTGTGGGGGCAGCAACATTTGTATTTGGGCATAATTATGGCGCATCTATAGCCATATCCTTTGTCTCTTGATATGTCTCTCTATCTATCCCCACTCTCCAATTTGGCTTCACGTATTTATTTACATAGTGCTCTCACTCCACCTGTCAACTTCATTATATTTGGCCGCCAAGTTAATCACTTTTAATTAGGCGTGCTTATCTGATTTAATCACTCCGCTGCTTTAATAATATAATGATGCTCTCTCTCTATATATATATATTGATTTAAACAATTCAACTAGAGTGGGACAAAATATAATGGAATACCGGAGCCTCATGTCCAATATGATCATGTTAAAATTGAGAATTACTCGTAAAACGTACAGTACACTCAGAAAAAAATGTACCCAGTTAGAGACTCAATCTGGTTTTCAGAAACTGATAAATATTTTTTTCCCACGCCACAGTTCAAGGAGTTTAATTAGTTGGTCTATTTTTTAAAAAAGAAAAAGAACAAAACAAAAAAGCAACGGATGAATGCGAGTCCTTTTCATCGTCTCCGACAAACAGACGTACAATGGTGCCAACATGCGTTGCCTTTGCTGCTTTTACCTTTTATCAGCTGTATGTGTATGAGCCTCGCTTATATTGTTCAATGTAACAACGAGTTGATATTATTTTTAAATATAAAACTTATTTTATATATTTATGAATCTTTTCTAATTTAACTCTATTAACATCTCTTCAACAATAATCAAGCAGGTAGGAAGGGAAGGGAGAGAATTAAGAAAGATGATAGAGGTGTTTTAGAAAGAAAAAAAAAACACATAATATTAATTAACTTTTTAAATCAAATCAAATTAGTTATTATTATTACTTTTTTACATCAAGGAATAGGAATAGGAAAGTACTTCATCTAGTTCTTCATATAAGACATATTTATTACTTAATTTGATTAAATTAAAGAAATTAATTAAGTTGGTTAATAAGATTATATTTTCTAAACATCCTAATCGCATTTTTCTTAATTCCCTAATTCTCTCATTTTAATTATAATTTAGGGAGCATCAATAAGAGTAAATAAAAAATATATTAATAAATATGAGAACTTTAACTTATATTCAAAACCAAAATCAATTTCATAAATATGTGTTATAGAAACAACTAGAGAAGTAATTTTTTTCAATCCATATTACCATATATATATTCACTCAATCGCCACCCATAATTAACGTACGTGAATTCTGCAAGGATTCTTGGAATATTTTAATTCCACACACAATAATAAACTAGGGATACATAAGCATGCTTATCCATATCTACAACATCACCGTGCACTGAAACTTTTGGCTCCTCTTGGATATTATTAGAGCCGTACGTTTCTCTCACCATTATATTAAACTGTGATTGTTTTTTACCCCCATCCTTATCCTTAGAGAACATAACCTCTTTCTTTTGATTCATCAAGGTGTTCAGTACGTAGTTGGTCTTTTCAGCATATATTTAAGCGCGCACCTAATCAATCCTTGCTCAAACAAGTACTTATTGTTAGTTTTAGCTTTAAACAAGGTTATATATATGATGCGTGTCTCATCTCAAGTGAAGTAGATAGATACGACATATTGTTATTAATTCAACTCAATCATCTGAGTTTAAATAGCGTAAGGAAGTGAGATTAACTAAACTTTAATTGATCTCCTTTGTGACGTATGTACGTGGTTTTTTTTTTTTTTTTGATAAAAACGTATGTACGTGGTTGATTCCATATTCTATCTGCTTTTCATTTGTTTCCTTATATCAAATATAATAACCTGAAAAATTAAGAGTTTGGGATCGAGCTCTCTCTCTCTATATATATATAGCCATAGGGGCCCACTTTTTCGTTTGGCATCTTGCAAAGTCCACCTTGATGCTTATATTACGTTAAAAATATATTCTCTACCCATTACATTGAGGCCACTCGGAGTTGAAATGCTCTCTAACATCATGTCCTCGAATTTTCTAGTCACTTTAATTTGTTCCCCATACTCATTAGCTATATAGTGACTCACATCACTGATAAACCACCAGATTCTATATATGTCTTGTACTCAATCTCCTTTATATATATGTGTGTATGTATATATTCTTTATTGTATTTAATTAAGTGATGCGCTCTTGATTATATGCATTAACCACTAACCATATAATTAATATGGTGCATTATATTAGCTTCTAAAAATGCTCCATTATCTACACAAAGAACAAGATCTAATTGTAAAAAAACCCACATATACAATTAGCAACTCAAATCTTCTACAGCCCTTAGCTAGGTTTGTGGATGCGGAGCTTGGAAATTAAAGCTATAGGCTCATTTTGATTAGCGATGATAGAAGTAAATTTTTTTCAATCTAACTTTTGCAAACTTAAGATAGGATAAAAGTCATATTGTAAATGTGATTTATATTTAGATTGGCGGTAATAGAAGCTCACACTGGGAAAGACAGGTCTTAGTAGCATTTTCTTAAAAGTAGCTTGTGGCCTAAAAGTTCATTTGAAAAATATTCAACCCAAACATCTTATTTACTCTTACAGGGTTTTTTCCCTTCTTACGTGTTTTTTCATCCCCAACCGCCTTCCTAAGCAGGCCCATAATCTCATAATTTATGTTTAAGTGGTAGTGTGGGTCATAATTAATCAAATTAAAGTTGAAGCCATATCTACTACGACAGGAAGAGGTGGAGAGAGATAAAGAGATATTTATGAAAACTATATCAGGTATTCTCGACAGCAATATGAGTGAATAGTGTGGGTCTCACACACACACACACAACTCATGGAAGTTGAAGCCAGGCCAGGTCGTATACTTCAGAAATAGCGTGAAGACAGCTGCAACTTTTTGAAAAGGTTATTGCGCTTGAAGTTGAAATTGAAAGAAAGAGGGTTATATTATTATTATTGCAATTAATTAATGGATGAGACGTCAGCACCTTTGTTTGTATAATTCTATTCATAGCCTCAATCATTACAATTAGATGGTGATTAATTAGCATCAGTAATAGTTTCATATTTGAACCACATATATACAACAACTTGGTTCTTAATCATGGCCTTGTTTATTAATTTATTATAAGGACATTTACAATGGTTTATCCAGTTGTTGTGGACACTGAGCATATAAAGAGTGGATAGAGCACTTGTTCTGGTTTCATTTCATTTACAGCTATAATGAAAAGTTAGCGTCTGTAGTAATCTAATCACTATCCAGAGATTTGGTGTTGGAATCTTTTGATGCAATCAGGAGAAGTGAGAGGAAAAGAATTATAATCCCATGCATCTTCTTCAACTTGAGTGGATGTGTGACGTATAGCTTCATCAAGATACGACAAATTTGTTTAAATTATTTATATATCACTAGTGCAAAAAAGAGCTTTAAGCACGGGTGGAAAAAAGGCTTTTAAGACCAGATGCGCGTACGGTCTTAAAAAAACACTTTTAAGACCGGACTTTTTAAACATCCGGTCTTAAAAGTCCATTTTTTTTTAAAAAAAAGAAAAAGAATAAACTTTTAGGACCGTATATATTTTCAAGTCCGGTCTTAAAAATTCATTTCTATGAAAAAAAAAGGTGAGATTGTAGACGCCTGAGCCGCCACCTCAGAAAGAACCCTGTTTCCAGATTTTTCACCAGAAGAACTAAAACAAATAGATTCAGAGAGGAAAGTACCTAAGCTGCCTTAGAGAGAACTCTGAGAAGAGGTAGATGAAGAAGAAGGAACAAATAAAATTTTGGGTGGAAGCAAAAAAAAAAATGATACAAGGACAGAGAGGGAGGTCAGGAAAAGAGTAATACCATTTTGCGTTCCTCGAAGAAGTTATGGGAAGTCATTCATCTATCTTCTTCTACTCCTCCGTTCGCTTATCTATCTGTCATTTTTGTGTGTGCACATCTCAATATATTAAAAAAATAATAACAACAAACAAAAACAATCGATCGAGAACGCAGAAATAAGCAAAACAGACATAATAGGTTTACCTCAAGAGAGGCGATTAGCGGGCAGATCGAGACTTGTTCCCCATGGAAATCAAGTTTGGAGCTTTGTCGTCGGCGAGAATGAGGAGATGAGCAATAAAACAAAGAAATAAGAAATTGATATTTAATTTCAAACTTAAGCCAAAATCTACGTCAATGATTTACTACCATTGCGTTTTCATTTCCGTGGCTCAACAACAATATATATATATATATATATTGTTGTTAGATATATATAATATATATATCTCAGACAATATAAGAATGATTCTCAACAATAGAATGATTCTCGGATTGTTGTTGATATATATATATATATATTATATATCTCAACAACAATTTGTATATATATATATTTATTTATTTATTGTTGTTGAACTACGGAAACGTAAACGCAACGAACACGAACTCAACCGCACGAATCATTCTCGATTGTTGTTGAGCCACAGATCTCCGAAATCGAGGCTACGGTAGCCACCGTGAATGTGCGGGGTGGGAAGTGAAAATGAGATGAGAGCGGAGAAATCAATGGGAAGTGGAGGGAACTAGAAAAGGAATAATGAAAATTCAATTTTCGTTTGCCGCTTTAATGAAAATCTTTAAGAATAGGTTGTTATCAAATTGAAGTCTTAAAAGTTAAACTTTTAGACTGGTTTTTTGTAACATCCGGTCTTAAAAAAATAGACATTTTATTTATTTTTTTATTTTTAACTTTTTAGACTTAGGATATTTAAAACATCTCGGTCTTAAAAGTAATATATTTTTTTAAAAAAAAAAAATTAGACTAGTTCTTTTTAACATTCGGTCTAAATAATTCTCTTTATATTTACAAAATTACCACGGTCATACTTTTAAGACTGGATCATTTTTAATCCGTTCTTAAAAGTGTTCTTTATATTTACAAAATTGCCATGGATCATTTTTAAGACCGGATCCTTTTTAATCCGTCTTAAAAGTGTTCTTTATATTTACAAAATTGCCACCGGTCATACTTTTAAGACCGGATCCTTTTTAATCCGGTCTTAAAAGTGTTCTTTATATTTACAAAATTGCCATCGGTCATACTTTTAAGACCGGATCCTTTTTAATCCGGTCTTAAAAGTGTTCTTTATATTTTGCCACGGTCATACTTTTAAGACCGGATCCTTTTTAATCCGGTCTTAAAAGTGTTCTTTATATTTACAAAATTACCCGGTCATACTTTTAAGACCGGATCCTTTTTAATCCGGTCTTAAAAGTGTTCTTTATATTTACAAAACGCCACGGTCATACTTTTAAGACCGGATCCTCTATAATTCGGTCCAAAAAGTTATTGATATTTACAAAAGCACCGATCATACTTTTAAGACCTATAAGGCCAATACTCCGGCCTAAATGAGGCAGTCTTAAAGCCTTTTTTTGCACTAGTGAAGACTGCCTCATTTAGACCGGATTATAGAGAATCAGGTATTAAAAGTATGACTGATGGCAGTTTCTTAAATATAAAGAACTTTTTGGATCGGATTATAAAGGATCCGGTCTTAAAAATATGATCGGTGGCACTTTTGTAAATATATAGAACACTTTTAAGACCAGATTATAAAAGATCTGGTCTTAAAAGTATGACCGGTGGCAATTTCGTAAATATATAGAACACTTTTAAGATTGGATTATAAAATATCCGGTCTTAAAAGTATGACCGGTGGCAATTTCGTAAATATTGTGAGAAGACGTCGATCAGAGATAAGTCCGAGAATGCGATGATTTATTCCTTCGCTTAATTGGAATTATATACATATGCTAATAAGTAAATAATCTTGACCTTCTGTAGTTCCTATAATCTAGAGATTACAATCGGGGAATATAATTACGAAATTCAAAAAACCATGATCTCGCTAACTTAATTCCTAAAATCTCTCTAATAACTTAATTAAGATGATTACAATTAGGAATATAATTACGAAATTCAAAAAACCATGATCTGCCAACTTAATTCCTAAAATCTCTCTAACAACTTAATTAAAATGATTACAATCAGGAATATAATTAAGAAATTCAAAAAACCATGATCTTCTATAGGCATGGAAATAGGTCAGGCCAGACTAGGCTTTGGCTAAACAGGCCTGAGCCTGTAATGGGGTTAAAAGGCCTGAGCCTGGGCCTAAGCCTGAATGCAGGCTTTTTATTAGGCTCAGGTCTGAGCCTTCAATAGGCCTGATTAGGCCTGAAGCCTTTTTAAAGGCCTACTTACAATGTAGGCCTTTAAAATAGCCTCATATTGCAGGCCTTGAAGGCTATAAATAGGCTTCATGTAATTTGAGCCTATCAAAATCTATATAAATATAATAATAAAAAACAAATATTTTGTTATTATATGATATAAATATAAATATATATATTTAATGTGTAAATAGGCCAGGGCCCGAAAGGCTTAAGTCGCCTTAACAAAAAATAGGCATGGCCTATTTATATATATAGGCCTTTAAATAGGCCCGACTGCGCCCTAAACAAAGCCAGGGTTTTAGCCACTGATAGGGGTCCCGCCTATTTCCACCCCCTAATCGCTAACTTAATTCCTAAAAATCTCTAACAACTTAATTAAAATAATTGCACAATATAATCGTATATGCTAACTAATTAAATCTGAATTTCCAACAAATATATAGAACACTTTTAAGACCGGATTATAAAAGATTCGGTTTTAAAAGTATGACCGGTGGCAATTTCGTAAACATATAGAAGACTTTTAAGACCGGATTATAAAAGATCCGGTCTTAAAAGTATGACCGGTGGTAATTTCGTAAATATATAGAACACTTTTAAGACCGGACTATAAAGGATCTGGTCTTAAAAATATACTTTTAAGACCTGTTTTTACAAACAACCGGTCTTAAAAGTGTTAAAAAAAAACTAAATTCGCTAAACTCGTTAAGTCCGTGAGCGTGCTTGTCTTCTTGGTGATATAACATTTGCTTAATTATAGATTCAATGAGTGTCCCAAGAGCCTCACGGGTCAAATCCTTGGCAAGAATGACATCCTCTTCCTCTAACCTACTCGTAATCTTCGTAAGTCATCTTAAGAGCCACACAATCAAATCCTTGGCAACGTTGGCAGTGAGATGCTTCGAGGGTTTTGCGATGGCATCAACTCCAATCCTCAGCAACGGCGCAAGCGTACTGCTTCGAGGATTCTGGATGACGACGGCTCCTTCCTCTTCGATCTATGGCTCCTCCCACACCGCCTTCGCACAGATCTGGCTTAAAATCAAACCTAGATCTCTTCTTGCTTAAGTCTGTTTGCTCCTACCTTGACGGCTCCTGCTCAGATCTGGACTTTGATTTTGGTTGCTTGAAGCTTTGCCAGCATCGACAAGAGGATCCTGCTCAGATTTAGTTGCTTTAAGCTTGTGATTTTTTTGTAGATATGGACTTCAATTTCACCTCTGATTTTATATTGATTCAAATTCAATTTCCATGGTGAATGATTTCTATTTCTTGTTATGTTTTCTTATTTACGGACTCGTATTCATCTTTTTTGTTTTTCTTTTTGTTTTCCAATCTTCTCTTCTTTTTGTTTTTCTTGTTGGTGTTGCTTCCAATCTTCTCTTGGTTCTCCGTCGCTGATGATGGAGGGACATTCAAAATGTTTCCATATCTGGTGATTTGGGACCGGTAGTTTCATTTGGGTTTTTTTCTTTTTCTTTTTTATTATTTTGAAACACTTTTAAGACCGGATATTTAAAAAGTTTGGTCTAAATTTTTAAGACCGGTCGTTCATCCGGTCTTAAAAGTTACAGGCTTTTAAACCGCACCGCGGAACAAGACCGGTCGCAGATCCGGTCTTACGATACCTCTTTCGTCCGGTCTTAAAGCCCTTTTTTTACACTAGTGTATTTTACTACATTTATTATTATGTGTGGATATATAGCTATAGCACTATTCTGTAGTTCAATCTCAGGTTCCCACGTGAATTTAACTATATATATACATATATATATGTGTGTACACACATATATGTATGTATATATATATATATCTATCTGTGGATGAATAGTTAGGGGCAGATCTATTGAAATAGGTAGGCTAATAAATCTATAACAAATCAGAATATTCTGTTTTAAACAATTATTCTGCTTCCAAATTTGTCTGTTTATTCTCCACTGAAAAATTACCACTTATAAACTCCAGAAGGAAAAATATCCAGAGAATAATTTGATTTCATTTTATCTTCATCATCATCAATAGTAAAACGTACTATTACCTCTGTGCGCCCTTGCATTCGATGTTCTCTTCTAGATATATTGAAAACGACATAGAGAAAGAGAGAGAAAACTGCCTAAAATTATAAAGCTCAAAACGTAATGAAAAAATAAAACATATTATATATATTCTTATTAAATCCTCTATCTCTTCATGGAAACAATTGAAGAATCTGATATTCTGCTTGTGTCATACTGTGTACTGAATGCTGGTGAAGTATAGCTATCAGAATTCAGAACAAATCATTTTCAAAATTGTTCAACACGCCGTTATATCCAATATCATTTTCAGCTTCTTCATTATTAGGGTTTTCATTATCTGATCTGTTACATCTGTGAGGTGTCGCTGTTTCCAACTTGCGGATACTTTAGTATTAATTCATGCTGAAACAAGCAACTTCAGCCTCCAACTAGTTGACCTGTGTCAACCTCCAAATATCGTATCAAGAATCTCCTCGACGGACACAAGTATATATACATATACACAGCTAGGCGCTAGGCGGCAGAGAGAGAAATGGCCGGTTTTATGAGTAATAGTAATAATAATATTTGGCCATGAACAGAGCTACAGAGCTACGTGTAAGGATCTTTGACATGCTTTCTCTAAGAATTGGTTCGCAGCTAACAAATGTTCCAGGGGGATATATGCCATACAAATATTTATTTATTGTCAGATCACACTCAGCCTTTCGCCGTCATTTTGTGAGCACTGGACTCTAAATGAAAGGACTAATGTGATGATCACAAACTTAAAGGAGAACCATAACATCAAAATATTAGCTTATTGGGAGGGAGAGCTCATCGTAAAAGATTAGCCTATTAGAAGAGAAAGCCATTTGAACTTATACACCCTACTATAATTGTGAGATTTTCTGACGTAGGACTCGTTACATGTCACCAAGTGGTTATTCGGGTGCATATAGAGTCACTTTCAACATGTAATTAGCTGCCATATTCAAAAGTTTGACTTTGAGATTATATAAAACCCTGTTTCATAAAAAAAGATTAGATGTAATAAATAACCACAAATGTGTGTGTGTTTACTTAAGGGAAAAAGTAATAATATGTGTGTTGTACATGATCTAAAAATACGAGAAGGACAACCTCCTTTATTTAGTTGTATATGTCGGAGACACCAATGCTTTATCTTTCATCAGAGAAAACTAGGAGACGAACCTCGATCTCTTTAATATACTCCCTCCGGTCCTAATTAAATGACATATTTAATCAATTTTGGGGAGATTAAGGGGTGGAGTTAAATTAGTTAATTTTACTTATTTTCCTAAAATACCCTTGTATAAATTTAAAATGACATAAGTAAAAGTGAATCAACAATCCCTACCACATATTTCTCCAACCTAAAATCTTTCTTTCTGCTTTCTAATTGAAATAATGATTTTGCTATATATACATATATGTGCGTATATATATGTATATTATACACACACATATTTATATATATCTACACACACACATATTGACAAACACACACAAAGATATATATATATATATATGTACACACACATAGATACACAAATATACATATATATATAAACACACATACACATATTTATATATATCTGTATACAACACACACATATATTGACAAACACACACAAAGATATACATATATGGACACACACATAGCTACACAAATATACATATATGTATAAACACATACATATATATATATATGTGTGTGTGTGTGTGTGTGTTATGTCTATATGTATTTGTGTGTAAACACCACACACACACATATATATTGTGTGTGTGTGTGTGTCTCTCTCTCTCTATATATATATATATATTGAAAAATTAATGTAAGCTAATTGATAAATAAATTAAAATCCAACAATTTAAAAGTTTTACTTACTGTAAGAGTTTACACATCAACATACATACACTCACAAAAAACTAAATACACTTGAGAGAATAAAATAGGGGTATTTTAAGAAGAAATTGACAAAAATTAAAATGTTGTCTTATAATTAGGACCAAAACCAACTCTCAAATGTTATCTTATAATTAGGACCGGAGGGAGTACATAGGATAAACGACAAATATCTAGATATATTAATTATCTTAAAAATTAAAATCTAACCACACCCAAACTCGCACACTTTTTTTGTAAAAAAATGAAAAGAAAAAGACCCACAACATTAATAGGTACCACCTCCGGTCCTAATTGTACGACGGGGTTGATTTTTTTTAGAGAGATTGAGGAAACTAAATAAGTTACTTAATTATATCATATGTTGTGTATCCTTAGATTATATATTAGTTTATTAGTTAAACTAATTAGTTTGGAAAAAAATAAATATAAAAATACTCTAAAATAATTTAATTAGCTTCCTTAATTTCTCTAAAAAGGTCAATTTGGTTTTATAATTAAAACGAGAGGGAGTAGTAGAGATTTTTTTTTTTTTTAGTTGCCCACTCGGTTCACTTTTGGATTCGCCCTGAATCGGCCCACAGTAATGGGGAAAAGCTTACAACACCATTTTTTCTATTTCCACGTTTCAAATCGAGGACGTGGTTAAGGGAGAACAAGTTATCTGCTCTCAATGGATGTTTTTTTTTTTTTGGTATAAAGAGAGGCATAAACCTATGTATTAATAGAAACTAAAAGAGGATCAAATCTCATACAATCGTAATTAAACACTGTCCTAAGACTACTTGGACATGAAATCAAAATAGCAGAGGATAGGATTCCTTCCTTTGCTAATCCATCAGCCATTCTATTAATAATCCGAGAGATGTGCACTAACTTCACGCACCATTCACGCTGCTCTCAATGGATGTTTTTTTTTTTTTTATGAAAAAAGTTTAGGAGGGGTTCGACATCGCCCCCACTGCGCTGCAAGATTTGACGGGCCGGCCATGAAGATTTACGGGACTTACGAGATCGCCTACCAAAGCGAGTCCAAACGACGACAGAGGATCGAACCCACACCCTGCGCCTAATCCCTAACCCTTACATCTATGCCAACTCACATTGGTTGCTCTCAATGGATGTTGGTTGGGAGTAGTAGAGATTTGTTGCTTTCTTTTGTGCGTGTGTGGGGTGTTTGTGGGTTTGGGGCAAGGGCCCAAGTTATAATGGTTTGTTGGAATTTGGGCCAAACGCAGAACACTAGGCCTCGCATATAACACTTTGTGAAGTAAAAAAAAAAAACATATATATAAAAAAAAAACACTTTGTGAACACGCTGATTTTAATCTCTGACCCAGCATGCCAAAAGAAAAATAATGATGATGGAATTCTGGAAAGTCTATTTACATTAGTTGCCAATGGAGAGCCTCTATGGGAAAGCATCATAAGTCAAAAAAGCCCATCAGAAGCCCATCAAAATTTAAAACTTGTTTTTTGGGTGTTTTAGCAACAAGAATCGACATGCTTCCGATCCCATTACAATAGCTTAGGCATTTTATTTTTAATTTTTTATCCTAAATAATCACATTATATATAGGAAAAATTCCATTTAAATACCAAATGAATTTGCAAAAAAGGAGAGGTCATTCGAATTTATAAAAAGACTGAGAGGTACTAAGGATCTATGAGGGATATTCAAATTCGTGTGAAATTACCTTTCTACCCTTACATTTAAATAAATTTTAAAAAAATTTAAAACCCCCCACCCCCACTACCACCACCGGCCGGCGACCACCACCACCACCGCCGGCCGACCGGCCACCACCCCCACCACCACCACCGTCGGCCCGCGCCACCGCCGACGATAGTGGTGGTGGCCGGCCGACGACGGTGGTGGTGGTGGTGGCCGGCCCGGCGGTGGGGGTGGGGTGGTGGTGGTGGTGGTGGTGGGTTGTTATTTTTTTAAAAAAAAATTATTTAAATGTAAGGGTAAAAAGGTAATTTTACGCGAATTTGCATATCCCTCATAGGTCCTTAGTACCTCTCAGTCTTTTTACAAATTCGGATGACCTCTGGGGGTTTTGCAAATTCATCCGGTATTTAAATGGAATTTTCCCTTATATATATATATATATAATTCATATTCTTTTCAGTCATTTTTCATCTCAACTATCTTTCCAAAAGCTATGCCAAACAGGTACCTATTAGGAAAAAAAATCACTTCGTCACCGCTATCTCAAGACAAATCACATCAGAAAAAGTTTAGCAGGAAAAGATCCCATCAAGAAAAGTCCATCGAAAAAAAAAATCACTTTTACCACCGCTATCCCAAACGGGTTCGAAGAGTGACACAATTAGCTAAGATATCAGTCTTCACCTCAAAATGGAGAAAGCTTGATACCCATTGGTTGATGTGAACGCTCGTATGAAGGGCGATTTATAAGATTTCAAAGACTTTTGAGTATGGAGGCGTCTTAACCTTAGTGAGTTAAGTGTTTACCCCACCTAAATTTTTCTTGTAAGAAAAAAAAAATCTTTCTAGTTGTTTTATTTTTATAATCAATATTTTCATTAAAATTAAAGTCAATTTTGAAATTTGTACGAATTACCACCACGTGTTTACTAAAAAAATAATAACAAAATAGAAAAATATACTAATTTAAATTTATCGATCCATTGACTTTGGAGTAATTAGCGCGAGGACTGAGTCCTGAGGACACGGTGGAGTGCTTGATTTTCAATTGACTTGAATAATCGTTTTTTATATTCACCCCATAATAAGGACAATAATAAAAAAAAAAAAAATATAAGGAAATTAAATGATTTACAAATAATAAACTAAAAAATTTATCTCCACGAAGTAATCACGTTTAACATTTGATTGATACATACTATATAGTAAGAAAAAACTGTCATGAAATCAAAAATAAACTCTTAACTAAATTCTTTAATCTAATCAAATTAGATAAATACTCCATATTATATATTAAGGACCGGATGAATTATATAATCTAATGATATATGTAAGTATTTTAAAGAGATTATGTAAGACATGTTATAATTAATTAAGTAATTGTTTAGTTTCCATAATTTCTAATTAGTCAATTAATTCTTATATTAAATAGCAGATATCGGATTATATTTTTTTGTACAGAAGAAAACTACAATTAAAGTAAATGTTTGATTTTGCAGAAAAATGTTCGAACCTCACAACACAATATATGGTGGAGGCGAATACGGTGGACAAGTCCCATGCAGACCACTTAGTATTCAAGCGATCGAACGCAATATTGTAAAAGCTTTGACCCGCTGATAAGTCGATCGATCTCGGCTCTCATGTAATCTATTTTCTCTTTACTTTTAATTGATGCAATATAAATTTTCCTTGCTTCCATTTTTAACCACATTCCTCCTATATTGTAATTGAGACCCTGTTCCCTGTTTGTTTATAGGCAGCCTTCCTGATGTTTCAGATCTTATTTTTTTTTATAAAAAATAATTTTAATAGGTAGAGAATCTAAAATAAAGAAAATATTTTAACCGACATTTTTTCATTTAAATAATAATAATAAGATCTGGATCGCCCAACCTAGATACAGACAGTCCAGTACGGACAAACTCCCCATACTCGTCCAAATGAGCAGCAGGGAAACCAAATCCATTGTAATTGGTACTCACTACTGAACACCGAACGACATTGGCTTGGTCGATGATAATGAAAACTGGAAATTCAACAATTTTTGCATCATTATCAAAGGCTTACTCAACTAGTTTGGTCGAGCTAATTTATTTTTAGTGTGTCACTCAGAAATTCATTGAGAATTTTGAAATGCTGCAAACTTAAGAAATTATTATTATTTATATAACTTGCTATCAAATCTCAATTTTATAAATCAATTGGGCACCTAGCTGGTATGCAAATACTAGCGTAACAATTAATGTAACATGACCTGAAAGTCTTGGCCTTATTGTCAAATCTAACAATATGAAAACCACTAGACTTCATTCACATAATAACTGCAATAAAAAAAGGCAGTCAGAATATTCAAAACTTTTCTGCGTCATGATCAAGCATCTATAGTTGTTAATAATCAAGGGGAGTATTGACTTGGTCAAATGTCAATGAGCATTGCAATCCACGTTGGCATCGTCATTGTAATGTGTCACAATAAATATTTATCTCTTTTCTCCTGTAAAAACCCTATAAATATTTCTTACATTACTCTGCCTCTGCTCACTAATATAACATTCATTTTATAATTTATTTTTTTACATTAAAGTGGATCTTATATAGTATTAAGGATGAAAGGGAGTATATGGGGTTTGTTAAATTAACTCTATTGTTATAAGATTTTTTTTTGGCCAACATACTTTATACTATAATACTGATTTATTAATATTTGTGGTACACTAAATCATGGAACTGGCTTCGTCTCGCTTTCGACTTTGACGAAGAGACGATTTTTTACCGCCCGTCCAGATCTAGATGACGACTTATATATATATATATATATATTTTTTTTTTTTTACATGAAAAAATCTTTTTTTAAAAAAATATTAGTTGAGAGATTTTTTTATTTTAGACTCTCTATCATTAAAATTATTTTTAAAAAATTATTTTGATAAAAATATATATATATATATATATATATAAATCAGATCTAGTGCAGAACTTGTTCGTACAAACGAGAGCTCGTCAATGTAAATGAAGTTTTCTACTTGTAATACAGTATATCCAAATATGAGGAGATAACACAGCAGGCTCTTCGTACATGCGCATTTTCAAACCCGGGCAACGCCTATAACTTATAAATATGCTCCGTACCTTGTTGACTTCACCATGATCAAAAAAATTAAGGTGGCTTAGCTAGCTTGATATTCGAAGACGATGAAGAAGCTGATCGTCTTGTTCATTTGGGCTTTGTGTTGTTCCCTGAGCAGCATGGCACAGACAAACGAAAGCGTGCCAGTAAAAGTAGGAATCGTACTTGATCTTTCTTCTCCGGTCGCAAAGATGGGCTTGAGCTGTATCAACATGTCCCTCTCTGACTTTTATGCCTCTCATTCTCATTACAACACCAGGCTCGTCTTCATCGTCAGGGACTCTCACTCAGATGTTGTTTCTGCAGCTTCTCAAGGTCATCTCTCTCTCTCTCTCTCTCTCTCTCTCTCTGTGCATTTTCCTGTGCCTTTTAGTATGTATGTATGGATTACTGAAAGCTTTGGAATATAATTATCCACAGCATCGTCTTGGTTAATGCGGAAAGTTCTTACACTTCACCATTTGTTCTTAGTCCTAAATCTCAGTGGCGCCCTGTTATCGTTTGGAAATTATTCTATAAACGAAAGAAATCATTGTGATTACCTCAGTTAATCTGTTGCATTTTTTCAGCAACATCTTAAGTTTGACTCGAATGATGGTTCGATTTATACGCATGATAGATTACCACACGAAATAAATGTAGCACGCATGTTTATTGATAAGAATGGGTGAAATCAAACAAACACAAATCTGTTGACCGAGAAAATTTCAAACCAGAGTGGAACAAGATACAGCCAGTGGTAGACCTTTTTTTTTTTTTTTTTGGGTTCGATCTGATTCGCAGATTTTCTTGATAAACAGCTCTAGATCTCATAAAGTCAGAGAAAGTGCAAGCCATAATAGGTCCATTCACGTCAATGGAGGCCATCTTTTTGATCAGTCTGGGAGGCAAAGCTCATGTTCCCATCATAACCTTTTCAGCAACAAGTCCTTCTCTGGCTTCCCTTCCAAGTTCATATTTTTTCCGAATTGCACAGACTGATTCAGCTCAAGTGAACACCATTGGAGCAATTGTACAAGCTTTTGGGTGGAAAGAAGCAGTGCCCATTTACACAGACAACGAGTATGGGAAAGGGGTCATACCATTTTTGACCAATTCTCTTCAACAAGTGTACGTTCGAATCCCATATCAGAGTTCTATTTCAGCTTCAGCCACTGATGAAGATATCAGAGCAGAGCTCTACAAGTTAATGACCATGCAAACCAGAGTGTTTATTGTGCACATGATCCCAAATCCAGGCGTGAGACTCTTCACCATTGCAAAACAGATTGGAATGATGAGCAAGGGTTATGTTTGGATCGTAACAGATGGTTTGGCTAATGGATTAAGCTCTTTGAATTCCTCAGTCATAGAGTCAATGGAAGGAGTGTTGGGTGTGAGGACCTATATTCCCAAAACAGAGCAGTTAGATGAGTTTAATGTTCGATGGAAAAGAAGATTCCTACAAGACAATCCTACCCTTGTTGATACAGATTTGAATGTTTTCGGGGTATGGGCTTATGATGCTGTCACAGCATTAGCTATGGCTATTGAGAAAGTTGATACCAACAATCTTGGTTTTGCTATGACCAATGCTACTTCGTCCAACTCAACTGATTTTGAAAGGATCGGAGTTTCAGAAAGTGGTGAAAAGCTTCGTGAAGCCTTGTCAAACACTACATTTACAGGCCTAAGTGGAAAATTCAGCATTGTTAACAGGCAATTGCAAGCTTCAACCTTTGAGATATTGAATGTGATTGGGAATGGAGGAAGAACAATAGGGTTTTGGACACCACAAAATGGAATAGTCAGAAATCTAAACTCAACTAAGACCAAGATGTATTCTACATCAAGTAAGGATCTTGGTACAATTATATGGCCAGGGGACACGAACTCTGTTCCAAAGGGATGGGAAATCCCCACAAATGCGAGGAAGTTAAGGATAGGGGTGCCAGGGAAAAATGGCTATCCTCAATTCGTGAAAATATCTTATGATCCCATCACTAATACGACAGATGTCACTGGATTTTGCATTGATGTGTTCAAAGCAGTGTTGGAAGTTCTCCCTTATGCCTTACCCTATGAATTTATCCCTTTTGTCAAACCAAATGGCGATAGTGCAGGATCATACAATGAGCTGATTAGCCAAGTTTATGTTGGGGTAACTAATTACTTCCACATTGCTTTTCTATTCCTTAAAATTTACTTCCAATTTATCATGGTGAAAAGTTATTTCTCATTTACAGAACTTTGATGCCGTGGTGGGGGATGTAACAATTATAGCAAACAGGTCTAACTATGTGGATTTCACTTTGCCGTACACTGAATCTGGTGTAACAATGGTAGTTCCAGTAAAAGACAAAAGAGAGAAGAATGCTTGGGCCTTCTTAAAGCCATTGACTTGGGATCTTTGGGTAACAATAGCTTGTTCCTTTGTATTCATTGGGTTTGTTGTGTGGGCTCTTGAACACAGAATAAACGAACATTTTAGAGGACCCCCATCTCACCAGATTGGAACAAGCTTATGGTTTTCATTCTCGACCATGGTTTTTGCACATCGTAAGTTCTAACCTTCTGTAAGTGACTTTGATTATGCTAGAAATAACAAATGACAAATTGAATGGTGTTACAGGAGAAAAAGTGGTGAGCAACCTGGGTAGATTTGTGGTGATTATATGGGTTTTTGTGGTTCTAATTCTGGTTCAAAGCTACACTGCTAGTTTGACCGCACTTTTGACGGTTGATCAGCTCAACCCAACTGTAACTGACGTTAATTTACTGATAAAGAACAGAATGAATGTTGGTTACAAGCAAGGTTCGTTTGTGCTTGAAATCTTGAAGGAAATGGGTTTCCTTGATTACCAACTTAAAACATATAAATCCCCGGAGGAATGCAACGAATTATTTGAAAGAGGAAATGCAAATGGTGGCATTGCAGCTGCATTTGATGAAGTGCCTTACGTTGTCAAATTCTTCCTTCAAAGTTATTGTTCTAAGTATGCCATGCTTGAGCCAACTTTTAAAACTGGCGGCTTTGGATTTGTAAGTTGTGTTTTTATGTTCTGTCTATTATATATATAATTCTCTACTTTCTTCCTCAACTATTATTCTTAATTAAATACAAATTACAGGTGTTCCCTAAAGGTTCTCCTCTTGTGGCTGACATTTCAAGGGCAATCCTGAATGTTACACAAGGAGATAAAATGAAGGTGATAGAGAATGCTTGGTTCAGAAAAAGCAACTGCCCAGGTTCTGATACCTCAATTTCATCAAACATTCTTGGACTTGAAAGCTTTTGGGGACTATTTCTCATTGTAGGGGTTACTTCTGCTCTGGCTCTAACTGTCTTCGCCGTCAACTTCCTATATCAGCACAAGCAAATATGGTTACATAATGATCCCAATACCTCAAAGTGGAAACGAATTGGGAAGTTGATAGAGAAGTTTGACCAGAGGGACATGAGTTCTCACACCTTCAGAAAAAGGGAAATGCAGAATAATAGTGAAGATTATAGCAGACATGGTATATGTGAAGTTGAGGCATCTCCACGTACAAATTGCCCTCCAAATCCATCTGAATCAGAATCAAGTTTCTCGTTTTGCGGCGAGGCTAGCCCTAATAGGCCAGCACCACAAGACACAAATAAAAACGCTTAGTGCATGCTGTGAAATTAACTCTGTTATTCAAAAATGTCAAACATTTGTAAATTGTGCTCTAACACAAGTATGAGTCATATCTACATGTATAGTGTTTCATTTGATCGATCATACACAAAATAATAAAGAATATTCTTTATATTCACAATCTTGAATTGTACAGAAATGAAATACAACATTATACAGGCTTGCTGAAGGGACAAGAACAAATATAATATTGACAGGTGTTACAATGAAAAACAGAAAATATCTAGATGATTGTATTAAGGCTACTTATACACTTATATAACGTCTCGTGCCTTAGTGTTGGGGTCAATTAGGTGATGATTTATCTGTAGTGTTGGGGTCTTTAGGTGATGATTTATCTATGCTGATATATTGAGTGGAATATCATAACAATAAATGGTTTAAATTGGTGCTTGGGAAATTTCATAAATATTGTTGAGAATTCCATGCTGCAAAATTCTGTTATTTTCAAGTTTATTTGAGGGAGGGTCACTTTATTAACATATGATCCAACCTAGATCCTGTTCCCCCGCTCGTCCTTTGGGCGAGCAGGGAGAGGGACGAGCTCTGGACCGTTCAGATCGATCTGGACGGTCCAAATCTAGTTTTTTTTTTTTTTTTTTTTTTTTTTTTTTTTATAAAAAGTAATTTTAATGAGATAAAGTTAATCTAAAATAAAAATAATCTTTGAACAAACATTTTTTTAAAAAAAATGATTTTTTTTTTTCATTTAAAAATAAAAAAAGAAGATCGGGATGTCAAAGCTCGTCCGTCTGACGAGCTTTCCCTGCTCTTTTGAAGGACGAGCAGGAAACCAGTTCTGATCCAACAACTACATGAGGAGAACTTGGGTAAGTTAGCAATTTGAAGATGACACATGTTTGACAATGTAATTAAACACATATATAGTATCAGCTAACAAACTCATGTATAATGGGAATATAAGAGAAAATAAAATTAGATTCTTTAGTCACTTGAAGAATATAATACTCCCTCCGATACTAAATACATGATAAAGTTTGTAATACAAATTGTTCTATAAATTTTGTCCTATATTTAGGACCGAATGTAGCACTTTGCTAGGCTTTATGGGATGGGCTACATTCCTTGGACTTTCCACAATATTAGCTGTCAAAGTCCTCCGGTCTAGTTCCTATTGTAAATTCCACTAAATTACAGTTTGCTTTAAATTGTTAGCGTCAACGCAAAGAAATTAATGTATATATCGTACAAGAAGTTAGCTGTATGTACAAGTAAGGTCATTATCATTATAAGGCCACGCAGGTTTGACTTAGATCGATGTTTCTGGTACGAGTAGAAGTAGAAAAATCATTGTGATGTACGCTGCTGCTGTTGTCTTCATCATTACATTCAGTCTTTAATTAATTAGTATAATTAACAGATAGATGTGATAGAGATTTTCAATTAGTGAAAAATACTTTATGACATTTAATTTTCAGGTTTAATTATTGTTTATAAATTGAACTTTGTCATTTTATGATAGAGATTTATCATGTTTTAATTTATTGAACCCTTCCTGTCCTAAACTATGATTTCATTGATCATATAGATTTTTTTATGATATTTCAATTCAATTTTAGTTGTAGAGCTAGAATATATTGTAATGAGTGACTAGAGTTGTGGAAATTAAAACCTAATTGGCCGTGGTTTGTTTGAACTCCACAGTTGAGATTGGAGAGCTTGACTAAGCAGGATTAGTAGCTAATTAATTCATAATTTCAAAATTCCAAAGTCATATTATATGCAGCATTTGCAATAATGTTGTAACAGTCTTGTAATTAAATATGACTTATTGGGCTCCTGTGTGTCCTCCTAAAACTTCATAATACATCTTTTGCTTATGGATTTTTCAAAAGCACAACTACTATAAGTTTATTTTTTATGTTCATATAATTGTGATCGATCATGTGATGATAAGATTTGAAGCATTCAAGTTCAATCCAGTCAGTTCAAATTTATATATGCTTTAATTTGGTATTGAAGATGATGCCATGACATATATTATTAATTAATATTCATAAATTGACAGAAAGCAAACATAAATTTCAAATGAGTTATTTATTTATTTTATCAATGTTATTTTTAGAAGGAAGGGGGATGAACTGATGAAGAGCCAAGATGAAAGATGATTTTTTCATCGATTTCATAATTGTTTATATTGAGACTGATTATGATAATTATATTCTGGAATATATTTTTTTAATTATAATATTAAAAAATTAATGGCGTTTTGCCAAAATATTGTGGGTTAAAAAATGCTCTTAAATTAATACATTGCATGTGCATTTATCTATGATTTCGTTTGTTAAAGTATCGATTCCTCCTATCTATGTCTTATCAAGCGAGGATAAAATAGTAAGAAAATAGTATATCATTACAATTTTGGAAGAATAAGTATTTAAAAAATATTTAACAAAATTTTTAAAATAATAACTATTTGCCAATATACGGGAAGGTGTACTATTAGAGATTTAGACTGTTAAAAATTGTAATACTAATGTCTTCTTTAATATAAATTATATTTGGAGAGTTGATCTTGTATTAAATATAAACCTTATTTATCATATTTATCAATCTTTTTTAATTAATCACTATTGATACTTGATCAACAATAATCAAGCTGGATGAGAGGGAATAAATGAATTAAGGAAGATAATTAGAGTGTTTTAGAAAAAATATATATGTCATATTAATTAATTTAACTAATTTAATTTTTTAATCTAATTAAATTATATAAATATATTTTATATTAATGAAATGAGGGAGTACCCAACCTTCCCTCACTATTAATAAGTATGTATAGTTTAGCCGCTAATTCTTTGTGTACTTGCATCCATGCACATGCAAGATTGACTTTGAAATGTTCTCTTAGAGGTACCGTGCCCAAGTCATTTTGAATGGTTTTTGAGTTAGATATAAAATTCACCATACATACTTCACTCATAAATTATAAATTAGGTTTTGAAAAGTAGTTTCTAACACTAATTCAAATGGAGACCTAAACCTATACATAATCGTATACCACTCTGGTCTTATTATAAGTCTCTCTTTACCAAAAAACTTGGTCCTACTTAATTATAAGTCCTCTTTCAGGGTAATAAATGATATTGTGACAATTTTGCTCATATTAATTATACTAATGAAAATAGAGAGAGAGAAAAAAAAAGTTGAAAGATACCTATTCATAAATATAATGAGGACAAAGATGGAAATTTATCCTATAATCATTGAGCTAACTACCTTTAGTTTTTTTTTTTTTTTTGGTCAAGACCTTTAGTTGATATATGTGATTTAGTTAAAAGGGAGTTATATGAAAATACAATATAAAGATGGACCATTGGTGATTTCACGTACGTGGACAAATCAAAGTCGGGAGATTCAGAGATAGCGAAGACCTTGAACCCCTCACAAATTTTGGGATCTTTAAATCTTAACCAACTCGTGTAGTTCTTTATTCGTTAGAGAAGTTTGACTCAGTCTTTTCCTTTAAAATCTTTCCAAGTCTTTGATTCTTCTAAAATCTTTCTACTATTCACACATGCATACTGATGCTTTATTATATTCATGTGTCAAGTCATTAGTTGAATCCCTTCGAAAAGTGTCAGTGTTCACAATATATAACAATTAAAACTTGGTAGCGACATGTCTTCTCCATCTCGCTTGTTATTAATTATCATCTTGGTTCTCAAGATCTTTATATAAAATTCTTCTGATCTGCCTTATTTAGCTAATAAGTAATTAATCCCATGCATTCCTCATCTTTAATTAAGTACAATTAAAACAACGACTTTGAAAGCTCAATTCTTTTTCATAAAGTATTTAAGAAGGAGACACAGTTGGCACCTATAAATCAAATCCTAATAAATATATATAATGGAACGTAACAAGCTAATTAATAGACCCTTGTCACTGTCCATATTATATATATATATATATATATATATATATCGCAATTGTTATCCATTCATCTTTATTATTTAAAGGCTCAATTACATGTAACTTTCTTGAATATATATTAAAAAACAGTGAATTTGCTTATTTTTTTGTCTTAGACAGTTTAGTGAAAAAATTCCGTCGCTTTGTTTAGTAATCGATCACGGTGGGATTTGCGACGTAATTTTAAAATTCCATCACTAAATTCCTATTTTCTTTGATTAATTACTTAGATTAATTAATTAGAATCATATACAAATAATCTCCTCACCTTTAAAACTTAATGATGATATAATTAACCCCTAAACTTTCAAGCAAGTTAGGAGGATTTGTATAATTTAGTCTTACTTAAAATTAGGCAAAATTAATTCATGGGTTTTTATAGTTTAACCTCAATTTTAAATCAAGTCCTGGTAATTTATTTTGTTTAAATGGAGCCATCATTTCGTGCTTGATCTGATGATTTTAATTCTTAACATACATCAAGTTTCATTTATAGAAATGCACCGTTGTTGAAATATGGTGCCAAATGGAATATAATGAATAAATTAAATTTTTATGAAGTCCATAAAATCTTATAAATTAAAATTAATGATTCTGATAAGGGACAAAATTATAAAGACCTAATTCAAACAAAGTTAAATACATGCATGAACCTAATTTCAAATTGATGAGATAAATTATAAAGATTTATGAATTAACTAGTTTTTCTCTCTCAAAATTATGGCATAGCTAGGTTGAATGGGAATGAATTGGGGTTTATATATATATTATCCACAGTTGTTAAGAAAATCCATTATCAGATTCAACGTAAAATATTAATTAATTAATGCTAATTGTTATGGTGAGTAATTGTTAAAAATCATAGAACCTAGCTGGGGGAGAGTTCATTCAATGGACTATATATACCTACTAGTATTGTTTGCATGTGCATGGACTTTACGAAATTTCTTGATGATTGGTAGACTGAAATTCGACACATCATGTTGCGACTAAAATGGGTTTGACTTGGTTCAAGGTTTCACAAGATTCAACCTAGCTTTTTCTTTTTTTGGGCTCCACATGATCATGATTCACGATTCTATTACGGGAAAATTACAGCTAGGCTGTCCCAAGGACTATAAAAATAGTAAAAAAGTCCCAATAGAAATTCACATATAAAAAAAGTTTGATATTATTTGTATGCAAACAAAATCTAGGTTTTTTAATTTTGTTGTAAATATGACATTTCCTGTTCTAAATATGACTTTCTGTTGTAAAGGACCAGATTTTAAATTTTGTTGTAAATATAACACTTCCGGTTGTAAATCTATCATTTTTCTGTTGTAAATGAACTTGAATTTGAAACAAAATCCAAGTGTTTAAATGTTATTGTAAATATAACACTTTTTATGGTAAATATGATTTTTTTTAAATAGTCAGGTTTTTAAATTTTGTTGTAAATATATCTTTTTTCATTTGTAAATATAACATTTTCTCATTGTTAATACAAATAATATCAAAAGATTTCCAGGAACTTACGTGTAATTGGATGATTTCAAGGGATCTTATTGTATTTATTTCTGGTCCTTAGAACCTGCATGTAATTTTCCCCTATATTATCTCCTGTTTTCAGTGCCTCGCCGTTATCAACCGCGTTCATCAGCTACACTCTTTTCTTTTACTTTTCTATTATTATTAATATTTTTTAAAAAAATTTGGATGAGTCAATTTTAAAACCCCTCTGAATATTCAAAAATTCCTTGGTTTGACAGAAACATTTCCCCTGAGCATCATATATATTTATTGAGAAATACTTATTTCTGCCTGCTCAAGCAATTTTTTTTTTTACAATAATAATAAATTGTTGGCCAAAAGCGTATTTAAATTTTAAAATTACAAAAAATAATTTCTTTTGAAAAGGTAAACTTCAATAAACTTAATATTTTAAAATTTCTTTCCCTGCGCAATCGGCACTTCCAAGTTCCATGAGAGCTATCAGCTACATGCTAAACGTAGTGGAATATTCTCCCTTGGTGGGGCCTACATTCCCCCGGACAAGTTGGTTCCTAGCAATGCTGGATAGCTGTAGATTAATTGAAAAAAATGCAGTGGAATAATTTTTTTTTGGGAAAATGACATTAAAATACCATATGAATTTGCAAAACCCCCAGAAGTCCTTCGAATTTGTAAAAAGACTCAGAGGTGATTAGGACTTTTGTGGGTTATGCAATTTCGTGGGAAAAGACCATTATACCCTTGCCTTAATATGTGTGGAGGAGGTTTTGTAAAATCAATTAGACTGAATATTTCCCAGCTATCATCGCAGGAAGGCAGAAATCGACCCCCACTGCCGGAGCCCGAGTGCGTCGTCTGGACGCACCACCAGGGAGCACCCACCCGCCGCCGTTGAAGCCGAAGCTCCTCCGTGGACGCCGCCGTTAAAGGAAAAAGAAGAGGCAAGATTCGGTCACTGTTCCCTATTTATTAACATTGCTTTCTTTGTGAAGTTTGCAATAAATTTATGACAGAGCTTCAGTATAACAGAGGTAAATGTTTTCTCCCTCCCTTTATGACAGAGCTTCTGTCTCTCATAAATCATGTAAACTGGGTTCTAAATTTTTAAAGTGCAGTCATATGCTTGCTCCCTCCGTTTTTACGCTTCTCTTTCCCTAAACCGAAAATTGATTAATGGTCATAAATTAGATGAGCCCTTCCTTTGTCTCTTGGGTATGAAATAAAGCAGTGAGAGGCATTTGTTGATTTGTATTTTTTTTTTAAAAAAAAAAACAGAAGTGAAGCATCGATAAAGTGGAAGAGTGCAGCAAAACTTGGATAGGTACAATAATTAAGGCCGCTGAACCAGAATTCAACTCAAGGCGCCAACAAGAATTAATTGAAGTCTCAGTGCATTTATTGTTATATTTCGATCCATCACATTTTCTTGCATTTGGGTTTTTTCATTCACTTTGTGGGAACTTAATGATGGCTGCATAACTTCTTTGTCTCCATATGCATAATTGCTGCATAAATTGGGATTTTGCATAATCATTGTCTAATGATAATAACAATAGTTCCTAATGATTCCTAATATCTAGAATGATATATACTGCCTGCCGTAACCATTAGCTTTAGTTTAACAATTAACTAGCATTGATCATTATCCCCACACAAAGATGACAATTAGCTTAACTTTAACAATTAACTCATTTAGACTTGCAATATTGCCGTTTAAGATTATACCCATAGGAGTATAATATCTTTGTAGGTGTATATGAATTCTATACATGTTGTGCGAAATGAAATATGCAAATACAATTATCCTTCCCTTCTTTACAAAGATATTTATTATAGTTGTCATTGATCGGTATGATGTTTGGTAAATGTTATTCTTCAACTTGTAATTACCATTGAAGAATTTGTAATTACCATTGTAAAATTCTTGAAAATCATTACAAACTTTGTGAAAGTTCAGTATTGTTCAAGAATACTTTGGAAATTCTACTCTGGATGAGTTCAAGAAGGTGTTGCACAAGTTCAGTATTGCCCACAAATTACTTCAATGTGGATCGTAATGTTCACTTGTCATTTTACTGTATTTTGTACATGTTGTCATCCCATTATAACTTTTTGTAATTGTGTACTTATCAACACTAAAATGACTATCTGTTGGTGGAGACTATGTAATGGTAGTTACATTTATGGGAAGCATCATTTGGAAATGTTGTGTCAGGATTTGTAAATGACTATCTCGTCATGTCATTCGGGAATGGTAATTCTCATATCAAGAATGGTAATTCTAATATCGGGAATGGTAATTATCATATACGGATTTGTGAAAGTCCATTTTTTTTGTTTTTACAAAACATGCATGGAAGACTACAAAATGAACCCTGGATAATGTATGGTAATTCTCATATCAGGAATGATAATTCTCATATCAAGAATGGTAATTATCATATCAGGATTTGTGAAAGTCCACTTTTTTTTGTTTTTGCAAAACATGCATGGAAGACTACAAAATGGAACCCTGGATAATGTATGGTAATTCTCATATCAGGAATGGTAATTCTCATATCAAGAATGGTAATTATCATATCAGGATTTGTGAAAGTCCACTTTTTTTGGTTTTTACAAAACATGCATGGAAGACTACAAAATGGAACCCTGGATAATGTATGGTAATTCTCATATCAGGAATGGTAATTCTCATATCAGGATTTGTGAAAGTCAACTTTTTTTGGTTTTTACAAAACATGGATGAAAGACTACAAAATGAAACCCTGGATAATGTATGGTAATTCTCATATCGGGAATGGTAATTCTCATCGGGAATGATAATTATCATATCAGGATTTGTGAAAGTCCACTTTTTTTGTTTTTACAAAACATGCATGGAAGACTACAAAATGGAACCCTAGATAATGTATGGTAATTCTCATATCAGGAATGGTAATTCTCATATCAAGAATGATAATTATCATATCAGGATTTGTGAAAGTCCACTTTTTTTGGTTTTTACAAAACATGCATGGAAGACTACAAAATGGAACCCTGGATAATGTATGGTAATTCTCATATCAGGAATGGTAATTCTCATATCAAGAATGGTAATTATCATATCAGGATTTGTGAAAGTCCATTTTTTTTTGTTTTTACAAAACATGCATGGAAGACTACAAAATGGAACCCTAGATAATGTATGGTAATTCTCATATCATATCGAATGGTAACTTTTTTGGTTTTTACAAAACATGCATGGAAGACTACAAAATATCTGGATAAAGAATGGTAATTCATCGGGAATGATAATTATCATATCAGGATTTGTGAAAGTCCACTTTTTTTGGTTTTTACAAAACATGCATGGAAGACTACAAAATGGAACCCTAGATAATGTATGGTAATTCTCATATCAGGAATGGTAATTCTCATATCAAGAATGATAATTATCATATCAGGATTTGTGAAAGTCCACTTTTTTTGGTTTTTACAAAACATGCATGGAAGACTACAAAATGGAACCCTAGATAATGTATGGTAATTCTTATATCAGGAATGGTAATTCTCATATCGGGAATGTTAATTATCATATCAGGATTTGTGAAAGTCCACTTTTTTTGGTTTTTACAAAACATGCATGGAAGACTACAAAATGAACCCTGGATAATGTATGGTAATTCTCATATCAGGAATGGTAATTCTCATATCGGGAATGGTAATTATCATATCAGGATTTGTGAAAGTCCACTTTTTTTGGTTTTTACAAAACATGCATGGAAGACTACAAAATGGAACCCTGGATAATGTATGGTAATTCTCATATCAGGAATGGTAATTCTCATATCAAGAATGGTAATTATCATATCAGGATTTGTGAAAGTCCAATTTTTTTGGTTTTTACAAAACATGGATGGAAGACTACAAAATGGAACCCTGGATAATGTATGGTAATTCTCATATCAGGAATGGTAATTCTCATATCAAGAATGGTAATTATCATATCAGGATTTGTGAATGTCCATTTTTTTTGGTTTTTACAAAACATGCATGGAAGACTACAAAATGGAACCCTGAATAATGTATGGTAATTCTCATATCAGGAATGGTAATTCTCATATAGGGAATGGTCATTCTCATATCAGGATTTGTGAAAGTCCACTTTTTTTGGTTTTTACAAAACATGCATGGAAGACTACAAAATGAACCCTGGATAATGTATGGTAATTCTCATATCAGGAATGGTAATTCTCATATCAAGAATGGTAATTATCATATCAGGATTTGTGAAAATCCACTTTTTTGGTTTTTACAAAACATGCATGGAAGACTACAAAATGGAACCCTGGATAATGTATGGTAATTCTCATATCAAGAATGGTAATTATCATATCAGGATTTGTGAAAGTAAATGATTCAATCAACTTAAAATCATTGAAGCAATTGTGCATTGTTTTTACAAAGTTTGTTATGAAGGATACAACACATCAAAATGGCAATATCCTTCACTCAATTTTACTTCCCTGATTTACAAACATAAAGCACATCAAAATTGGGTTGAATCCTAAGTAACAAAAGTGTCACAATAATTGATAAATTCAGCTTTTAACATCAATGGTCATTTCTTCCTTCGCTTGTAGCTTTGGCTTGCTGGAGGAGTCAGGAGGCCCAATGCAGCATCTACGGTGTTATTAAATTCATGGTTGACCAGCCACCACATGAGGTTGTACCTATACTCGTTCACCTCATCATCACCATACCGCATAATTTCGTTGGGTTTCCAATTGTGCAACCAGATCAACACATGAACGCCACAGTCAACCTTACACAACACATAAACACACAAATTAACAAATTTACATCAACTAAGCATTTTTGACTATCTGTCATAGAATGACACTCACAAATTTGGTTGTTGTGGAACGTGGGGCCAAATTTGTTCTTTGCATTTTGGCTCTGTCACTATTAGTGGACATTTTACTACACTTTTGCTTTGCTAAACCTGAAATATTGCAATGGGAGGACACACAATTAGGAGAGTTCATGAACCACATATAACAACTAATGCTTTTACTCATTTAGCAAAACTAGTTCCAAGAATTTTAATCGAATAATATCGCAATACCAAACAGAATTAACATCTTCCATCCTCCGTTCTCTAAATCTTTTAAACGAATGTTGTACAAAAAGAATAGTTATAAGAATAGTTCAACAGCAATTATGCAGCAAAACAATGTAGTACAAAAGCAATAGTTCACCCAACATTAGTTCTAGGCAGACAACAGACAATTGATCATGCAAGATGTACGAATTACTATTGCATGATACATGCCAAAGTTTGTGAAATAATTAAAAGGAGGAGGTAATTAGCAACAGAGTCAAGCCATAAACAATACAACCTGAAAGAAAAGTTTATCTCAGCATAGGATTGAAATTGCTAATTATACGCAGTTTAACCAGAACAATAGTAATCTATCACCATATTGGTGGATGGGATGGCATAAATAGTACAAATATGAATTCACATTGAATAGAATTAACATCTTCCGTATTCTACATCTTTTAAAGGAATGTTAGAATAATCCTTCAAATAAAGAGATTACAATTAGTAATTTTGTGCAATGTGTAAGGAATGAGGTCAGTTTTACTCAAACATGGCAGGAAATGTAGGTCTTTGTCATGTAGGGGATAATTTGGGAAAGAAGACCGTAACTCAGAGTATCATATGACAATTAGTAATTAAATAATCCCTTGTAGCATCTATCTCTCTAATATATGTTATATGGTTCTGTTCATGAGAAGAATGCCCTAGTAAAAGTAACGCTGATACTAAATAGTAAATTGACCAAACAGTTTACAAAGATAACATAGCAATCTAATTGACATGAGATTCTGGGTGCATTTAATGGAGGGAAAAATTTAAAATTCCACCATGAACTGATGAGGGAAAAATCTAAATAGTAAATTGACCAAACAGTATACAAGTATCATCTCAAAGCACTGCTTACCTCAGTTTCAACAATGGACTTCCGTACAAGTTCCTTTAGACCAAAATGAACCTGACGAAGAGGGAAAAAAAATAAGATCACATTATGTGGAGACAATTAGGCCATACAAATGGATAACACAGAATCACAAACAAATTGAGATTGTATGTGGATTTTAAGGCATGTTGGATAGCTGAGATTGTGTATGCCGATGAATATTTAGCTAATGAGATGGTTAAATTAGAATAACTTTTCTTGCCCTTTGAAATGCTTTAAAAATGCCTTGTCATAACCAAGAAAAATACAGTAACAAGTAGATAAAGGAACCCTTTGAAAATGTCTTGTCATAACCATGAATATTTGTATATACTCTACCCACAAAGTGTGGTTAACCAAAAGGAAATTACATTACTAATAAGCATGGGATTCATTAATTGGTTCTAAATCAACTACAAGTTTTTTTCTCGCTCGACTTCGTAGGCAAAACACTCACAACTACATTCTACTTGTAGTTTGATCACAATCTTTGGTGCGGGGAGCAAAATAAATAAAAATAAAAATTCTAAAGGCACCGGAGAAAACTTTACATGCACGTTAGATGAGCAAAATGACAACCTAACAAATAAAGCGAGAAGAATAATAATAGCTAAGGATTACCGGCTGCTGGCTAAAGACCACACAAATTGTATAATTCGAAATAAAGCAAACTCAGAACCATTGAATATTTCGAAACAGGAAAGCCAGAGAATTGCTCACAATGGCACCCCCTCCACCCCTTCCTAATTTCCCCAAAATGCAAAAGCCGACCTCCATGCCATCCTAATTTCACCAAAATGCTAAGGCCGACAATACCAGAGGAAAATCAATGACTGAGTGAATAAAGAGAGAGCGCATGGCCGAATAATTACCATCAGAAGGCAAGCAGAAAGATATAAAAAAAAATCCTCCCACCACCTATGGAGTCTAGGAAGCCCAGTAAACCAAGATGAAGAACGCGCACAGGTAAATGGTCGAATGAAGAACAGAGAGGAAGAACAAGTTCAGGGCTAGGGCAAGCAAATGTGCGTCCTCACTTGATCGGGTTCGAACTTAGAAGATCAATTAAAAAAAAACGAGATATGCGAGAACAAGTTCGGGGCTTAGCACTATTGGGAGAAACATACCTGACGGCGGCGGCGGCGGCAAAAATGGTGTCCACGTCAACGGCAGCGGCGGTGACGGCAGCGTCGTGATGCAGAACGGCTGTGGGGCGACGGCAATGGGTGAAGATGAAGAACGCGAGGGAGCTAGGGCAGGGTAATTCTCCGATCGAAGAAGAGAGGGAGAGTTTCTGAGAAAAAAAATGAGAGGGAGAGACATTATGTTTTTATTGCTTAGGGGCAGTCTGGTCTTTTCCCACGAAATTGCATAACCCACAAAAGTCCTAATCACCTCTGAGTCTTTTTACAAATTCGAAGGACTTCTGGGGTTTTTGCAAATTCATATGGTATTTTAATGTCATTTTCCTTTTTTTTTTTGATATTTACCAAAGATATCATTTTTATGCGCAACATGACTCTGTATGCCCCTAGAAAATTAAAGAAGGGGAACACAATTGGTGGGGATTCGGGGGTTCGAGAGCTGTGCCCCTGAATTTTTTTTTTAAGGAAAGTTTTAAATACATTAAAAAACAAAAGAATATAAACAAGAAAAAATATAAAAAAAAAATAAGAGATGAAATTCTTTTACAAACCTGTCATTTAGAAAGGTAATGCTAAATACAGTTAGAAATGTAGCGACATAAATTACAATGAAGGGTGGACACTTAATAACTTTAAGTACATATATTTTAATAAAAAAAGTATATTACAATAAAAATAATTACAATGTCATCCTTCTAGGCCTTATGTTTTGGAATTCCATCATAATTGACTTATTATCATGCTATCAAATATATATTTTTCAATATAAGGTACTAAACAATCATTCAACGATTCATCCCTATCCGATTATGAAGTGCAATCTTGATGTATTAAGGATGGACACTTAATTTAAAGGTGGACAATCATTCAAACATGTATTAATTTAAGGAAATTAGATAAATAATGCTAATATTAATGCTAATAGAATTTTGAAACCATTATTTTCAAGTCTCCTTTTAACTTGATTTTTTTAAAAAAAAAATCCCAAAATCCCCAAAAATGGGGGCACTTGCCCCCAACAATGAACCTGGTCCGCCGGTGTCTGTATGCACCTTTGAAATCCAGCGGGAAACATCATAAATACGCATTTCTCTTGAACTTGTACATGAACATGAACTTCACAGAGCTTGATCAGCTTGACATTGGAAGATGATGAACAAGTTCTTGTGCCTTCTGCACTTCTTTATCTGGACTCTTACTTGTTTCCTGTGCGTAGCACTGGCTCAGACAAACGCGACTGTGCCGGTGAAAGTCGGAATCGTACTTGATCTCTCGTCTTCTACGGCAAAGATAGGATGGAGCTGTATCAACATGTCCCTCTCTGACTTCTACGTCTCTCATTCTCGTTACAAAACCCGGCTCGTCTTCATCCTCAGGGACTCCCAAAGAGACATCGTTGCTGCTGCAGCTCAAGGTTTTCTTCTTTTCTCTCCGCTTTCTTCTCCCTTTGCCCTTTTCATGATCAAAAGCTTATAGAACATGCATAGGTCCTTGTTGGTTATGATAATTGGGACATGTAGTTTGATTATGTCTCTGTTTTCTTGTACGGAATCCAAACACGTTTCTGAATATCGTAATTATGACGACGAACACAGCTATTGACCTCATCAAAACAGAGCAAGTGCAAGCCATAATAGGACCATCGACATCAATGGAGGCCAACTTTGTGATCAGTCTTGGAGCCGAAGCTCACGTGCCCATCGTAACCTTCTCTGCAACGAGTCCTTCCCTCTCCTCTCTTGGGAGCCAATACTTCTTTCAGATTGCACAGAACGATTTGGCTCAAGTGAATGCCATTAGCGCAATCGTGCAAGCTTTTGGGTGGGAAGAGGTTGTGCCCATTTACGTAGAGGACGATTTTGGAAAAGGGGTCACACCCTTCTTAACTAACGCTCTTCAACAAACCTATGTTCGAATCCCATATATGAGTGCCATTTCACCTTCAGCCACCGATGAAGAAATAAAAACAGAGCTCTCCAATTTGATGACGAATCAAACCAGAGTGTTCGTTGTGCACGTGTCCTCCGATATTGGTATACGTCTCTTCTCCATCGCAAAACTGATTGGTATGATGAACAGAGGCTATGTTTGGATCGTAACCGCTGGTTTGGGTAATATGTTGAATTCCTTCGACTCCTCAGTCATAGAATCAATGCAAGGAGTATTGGGTGTCAAGAGTTATGTTTCTAGAACAAAAAAGCTTGATGATTTTGAAGACAGATGGAAAAGAAAGTTCATACAAGACAATCCAACCCTTGCTGGAATTAATCTGAATGCGCTTGGATTATGGGCTTATGATGCTACCACGGCTTTAGCCATGGCCGTTGAGCAAGTCGGCAATCTCGGCTTCGATATGAGTAACGTTTCAGGTAATTCTTCCGATCTTCAAAGCTTGGGAGTTTCAAGAAATGGGGAAAAGCTGGGTGAAGCCATATCCAGAATCAAATTTAGAGGCCTGAGTGGAGAATTCAGTGTTGTTAATGGACAATTGCCGGCATCAGCGTTTGAGATGGTAAATGTGGTTGGTAATGGTCAAAGAACGATAGGATTTTGGACAACACAAAATGGACTTGTTCGAAATCTGAGTTGGACGAACACAAGCACATATTCTACATCAAAGAAGGATCTGCGTGAAGTAACATGGCCAGGGGATACAAATTCTATTTCAAAGGGATGGGAAATCCCTGTAAAAGGAACAAAGCTGAGGGTAGGAGTACCAGTGAAAACGGGTTACACGGAATTCGTGAAGGCAATACTTAATCCAGCCACAAAACAACCAGAAATCACAGGATTCTGCATTGACGTGTTCAAGGCTGTGGTGCAAGCATTGCCTTATGGCCTGCCATATGAATTCATCCCATTTCCTAAGATGGAAGCTGTGATTAGTACAACTCCAATATACGACGACCTTATCAGCCAAGTATATTTTGGGGTAATTAATTAATTCTAGTTTGATATGTTCTCTTTCTTAAAATTTACTTCAAACAAATCTTGGTGACATGTTTGGATTTCCAGAACTTCGACGCGGTGGTGGGGGATGTGACGATCATAGCCAACAGGTCCAACCATGTGGATTTCACTTTGCCGTACACTGAATCTGGGGTAACAATGATAGTTCCAGTGAAAGACAACAGGAAGAAGAATGCGTGGGCCTTCTTAAAGCCACTGACTTGGGATCTTTGGGTGACAAGTGCTTGTTCCTTTGTATTTATTGGATTCGTTGTGTGGGTGCTTGAACACCGAGTAAACGAACATTTCAGAGGACCTCCCTCACATCAAATTGGAACCAGCTTATGGTTTTCTTTCTCAATCATGGTTTTTGCCCATCGTAAGTTATCCTCTCTTCTTCCTAGTCATTGAATGATCTTGATGATTAGCATTAGTGTGGATAAGGATATATAACACATGATAGATTTTTGAATGGTTTTACAGGGGAGAGAGTGGTGAGCAACTTGGGTAGATTTGTGGTAATCATATGGATATTTGTAGTTCTAATTCTGACTCAGAGTTATACTGCAAGTTTGACGTCGCTCATGACAGTTGAACAGCTTAGCCCAACTGTGAAGGACGTGAGTCTACTTATAAAGAACAGATTGAATGTTGGTTATTTGGAAGGTTCTTTTGTACACGGAATTTTGAAGGAGATGGGTTTTCAAGATGACCAACTCAAAATTTATAATTCCACTGAAAGTTGCCATAAATTATTTGAGAAAGGAGTTGAAAATGGTGGAATTGCTGCTGCGTTTGATGAAATTCCATACGTAAAACTCTTTCTTGGGAAGTATTGCTCCAATTATATCATGGTTGAACCAACTTTCAAAACTGGGGGCTTTGGCTTTGTAAGTTTGTCAAAACTTTGTCCTGTTTTTAGTCTCAGTCCAATTCATGTATGTTACTGTGATAAGATTGCCAGTAATAAAATTGGGTTGAATTGCAGGTATTTTCAAAAGGATCTCCTCTTGTAGCTGACATGTCAAGAGCAATCCTGAACGTGACACAAGGGAATAAAATGAAAAGAATAGAGAGTGAATGGTTCAATGGAAGTAACTGCCCAGATTCGAAGGCCTTAGTTTCTTCAAATAGCCTTGTCCTTGAGAGCTTCTGGGGCTTGTTTCTCATAGCAGGACTTGCATCTGTATTAGCACTCATAATCTTCACTGTCACATTCCTATACCAGAACAGAGACATCTGGTCAGGCTATAATCCGGGAGGTACATCAATATGGAGGCGAATAAAGATGTTGGTGAATATTTTTAACCAGAGAGACGAAAGCTCTCACACTTTCAAGAAAAAGGAAAAGCGAGATGAAAGTGAAGATGAAAGTGGGAGTAATCATAATGGGTTGGGTGCAGTTGAGGCGTCTCCGGCATCACAGTGTCCACCAAGTCCGTCAAGTGAAGGTAATGAATCTGAGTTTTCATTTAATGGAGAGGGTGCTGTGTTTTCTCAAGATCAGTTTGGTGGCGAGGCTAACAATAATCCAAATGCATATCTACCTCAAAACGTAGAAATAACCGTCCGCCATTGGGTACAGCATGCTTAAGGTTTTAGTCTCCAACATGAGGTAGTAACAATAACTCTGGGACTTTTGTACAGCTGAGGACGGAACTGGGCATTTTTTGTATGCTCAATAAATACTTTTCCATGATTACATTAGTTTAATATTCCACTGGTAAAAAAAATTAGTTTAATATTCTTAATTTCTAATTTTTCCATTTCATATTTTTTTAGAGAAAATTAAAATAAAGGACCTAAAGAAAATAATATTTATTATAAAGGATCATAAAAATTGTAATTATTTAAAAAGATCAAACATCATGATATAAATTTATAATTACTAAATTGCCCTTAATCAAACCTCATATATTATCTCTTGTATTCCTAATTTTTTTAAAAAAAACTAAAATTAAAATTAAAACGGCTTATCATGATATGATCAAATATTTTTTTCAATATATTATTTAATTAACAACTGTTAAACTCATATTTGTTTTTAATTTTTAATTTTTCATTAATTTATATAATCAAGTTGCCCCATTTATATTATCAACTTTCACATCAATAAAGCTCTTTTTATAAAAATAAAAACTAAACTTATTTCATATTTTCAGGATATAATTGGATAATTAGATTTATTTTATTTTATTAACATTACATGAATTTTTAACCCACATAAATTGCTTCTAAAATAAAAATAAATCAGACAAAATTTCTTGGTTTAACATATATGATAAATTATAAAACACCTTGACTTTTATTAAAATTATATAATTCCATTTTTAATTAAAAATTTTATTTATTTTAAAAAATTATAATTTTTACAAATTGAAGAATACATAATTTTTGTTATTATAGATATATATATATATATATATATTCAAGTTGTAAAAATGAAAATTGAAAAAACTATTGTTTAATTTAATGAAACTTATAATTTTGTATTATTTTAGAAATAGAATGTGAAAAAAAATATAGGAATGAATGTAGAAGATTTTGTTAGAGGTATTTTAGTACCTTTAGTTTTATATTTTTATATTTGGTCATTCTAAATAATTACAATTTTTATAGTTTTTTTTCATAAATATCTCTTCTTTTAGATCTTTCATTCTAATTTTTCTTTTTCTTTTTTAAATATTTATACCGGGTATAATAAATTTCAGTGCATTAATTCCATTTCCCAAACATGAAGTCGATTCCAAAGTTGTTTGATTTACCTGCGCGTCAATCTTCTTTCTTTTTTAAGTCTTTACGGTACGTGTAACTTGGAACTCACGCGTTACAAGTATCTTGACAGACTGATTTGATAAATAATAGTAATAATAAAAAGAGAGAGAGTAAAATACTCCCATAACCCCTAATTTTACTTTAATTACACAAATCTCCTCTATTTTCAAAACCTACACTTAATTTCATATGTTAACCCTGTAAAGAATATTCTAAAATGATTTCAAAAATACATTTTTTAATTATAATTTTATTGACTAAATTACCCTTTATCATTTCAAATAATTATGATTAAAAATTAAATTATAAAATTTTATGTACCAAAAAAATAATAAATTCTATAATATAGTAGATATATTTTTTAAAAAGAACATTAGAATTATTTCTTGGTTTATAATGTTTTTAGTCAATATAAATGTTAAATAAGTGTATTTTGGTGAAAAAATATTTATAAATCAAAGTTAACAGTCAACTAACGATTGAGTAGATGAAAATGAAATCTTCAAAATCCAGGAGAGGTTTGTGTAAAGCATTTTTTTATATTTAAAATGAGGTTCATATAAGTTTTCAAAATAGAAGAAAGATCTATATAACTAAAACAAAATGCCGGGTGGTTAGAGTATTTTACTCAAAAAAATATCTTGACTGACCTTGTTCAAAGGAAAATTCTAGTTTAACTTCAATTTTTTTAAAAATAAAAATTGGGCATAAAAAAAATTCTAGAATGGTTTATACTCAAATTTTTATAAAATGTTTGTTTATTTTTTGTTGCTATTTTGAACTGTTCAGACTAGAATTCAGCCGTTTAAATTTCCTTATTTATTTTTTATAATTTAACGCTTTAATAAAGAGTTTATAAAAAATTAAATTTGAACCATTTAGATTCATCTGAGGGGGTTGGAAGAGAAAGAGGATAAGAAGGGGAAAAAAACCTTTGCCTGTATTCCAATATACAAATATTTTCATAACTTTTTTTTTTGGCCAACGCAAATATTTTTGGGAAAATTTCATTTAAATACCATTTGAATTTGTAAAACCCCCGGAAGTCTCCGAATTTGTAAAAAGACTCGGAGGTACTAATGACCTATGAGGGATATGCAAATTCGGGTGAAATTACCTTTTTACCCTTACTTTTAAATAAATAAATAAAAATAAAAAAGCCCCTCACCGGAGGGCCGCGCCGCCCGGCCGCCGGCAAGACCGGAGGAACACCGCCCTTGCCACCGGTGGGGGTGGGGGTTTTTTTGTTTTTTTGGGAGGGGGTGGGGTTTTTTTTTTTGAAAAAGCAAAACTATTTTTGAAAGTGTAGGGGTGGGGTTCGAACCCCCACCCCCAACACAAAACCAAAAAATAGCCCAACGACCTTTGGTTGGTTCTTTAATTATATATATACATTAATAAATATATATATTCTTCTTAACATTTTTTCAATTGTAATTAACATTCCACAAAACGCCAATTACCATTACTTTCCCAGGTTGTTGTTTTTTACTCTTTCATGTATGTTATGGATAACAAAAAAAATGACACTTTAACCATTCCACAAAACGCGAATTACCATTCCACAAAACGCCAATTACCATTACTTTCCTAGGTTGTCGTTTTTTACTCTTTCATGTATGTTATGGATAACAAAAAAAATGACACTTTAACCATTCCACAAAACGCGAATTACCATTCCACAAAACGTCAATTACCATTACTTTCCCAGGTTGTCGTTTTTTACTCTTTCATGTATGTTATGGATAACACTTTAACCATTCCAAAAAAAATGACACTTTAACCATTCCACAAAACTCGAATTACCATTCTACAAAACGCCAATTACCATTGTTTTCCCAAGTTGTCATTTTTTACTCTTTCATGTATGTTATGGATAACAAAAAAAATGACACTTTAACCATTCCACAAAACGCGAATTACCATTCCAAAATTTAAACTGTTCAGACTAGAATTCAGCCATTTAAATTTCCTTATTTATTTTTTATAATTTAACGCTTTAATAAAGAGTTTATAAAAAATTAAATTTGTACCATTTAGATTCATCTAAGGGTTGGAAGAGAAAGAGGATAAGAAGGGGAAAAAAACCTTTGCCTGTGTTCCAATATACAAATATTTTCATAACTTTTTTTTTTTTTGCCAACACAAATATTTTTTAAACATACACAATATTTATTTATATTTTAGTATTTTACCATAAATATTTACGGATCTTTTTTTTTTTTTTTTGACGAAGTACACCCACATTTTAAAATGTGACTTGCATCGATGCCCGATGGAATGAATTATTTACGACCAAACTTCCGGACGTGGACTGGTTCGAAGTAGACCAATGACTGCGCATAGGTGTATGAATGAATGACCCAACATTAAAAAACTATGAAGACTAATAATTAATGAATAATAATTAATTGGCAAATAAATAAATGCGAATATCTATGGCTTTAAAAGAACATTGACCTTTTGGCTTTCATCCCCACCTTCTAATAATAAATTAACTGCAATTTCAATTTCACGGATCTCTAACTCTATAGAGGATTAGACTGTGATTAAGTACATATTTAAAAAACACTCAAACAGCGATTTTAAAAATTATTTTTTGTAGACTGAAATAAAATTTCTCTAAAATACTTACTTCATAAATTATAAAAACTAATACAAAAATCCCAACAACAACATTCAGAGTTCAATTAAATATGGAGCGTGTGATTAATGCATGGAAATACGTCTGACTATGAAGTTCATCGCATGCTTAGAATTACGACTAGAAAATACAATTTTATTTCTTGGAAAATCCCTCCCAACAATATCGTAATTTCATCATTTTGATTAGATCTTTGACCATCCCAAGTCTTTGGGAGTGAAACAAGCTAATGATATTTTACTATTGATATCTAAAAAATATATCTCTAAAATTACTATAGTCTGATATGTCACAATAAAAGTGATTCCAAAAATAACAATCAAAATTTGATGATTTACATAATTCACACCCCCTTTAACCTAATTATGGAGTGACGTTGATCCTAAATGTAATACCTATTTTATATGTTTATCAATTTTTTTCTCAGATTAACTTTATTGCTATATTCTATTAACAATAATCAAATAAAAAAGGGAAGAGGAAATTAAGAAATATGATTAGAGTATTTTTTTTTTTAAAAAAATATATTATATTAACACATATCCCTAACATTCTTAATCTACTAAAATTAGTTAATTAAGTTTTACATTAAGGGAGAGATGAGTACGTTAGGTTTAAATCCTGTTCTTGATGTAGGAATTCCTCGATAAGCTAAGTAATTTATAGATATTCATGTAATTAATTAAATATGAGCATAAGCCCAAACCCATATCGTTTTAAAATTCTTACAACTAATTAAACTTGTTAATTTTGATTTGTTTTTTTGTTCAACTACATTTTTTAAAAAAAAAACCAGTTATTTGATGATGATGTGAGGGCCTAGTTGGTGAGTGATCTGTAAAGCGAAAGCATCTGTGGCACGATGAAATCTAGGTGTTTACCCCCACCTAAACTTTTTTTGTATATAAAAAAAAAAAAGTTGCTTTGGTTAATTGTATCAACACAAGTTGTAACGCTCCTGAATGGAGTTGTGAGATATTGATTAAGAACATCCTTAAACATGTTTAAGGAAACCAATAAGCAACCACTTTTTTCTGGATTTTCAGCGAAGCAAATTTAGTAGCGGACTAGGCGGCTAAGGTGGGGTCATGCCTTTCTGATTGGGTGTGGAGACCTCTTGTTCAACTTAGGAAGCTTTTGGAGAAAGATGCTGAAGTTGTTGATGATCGTGGATGATGCTGTAGTTTTTCTGTTGTTTGTCTTTTCAATTTCTGTTCTGGACTAGTTTTATTTCGTGTCTGTCTCTCTGGTTTCTAGACTTCTGCTTGTATGGTTTATGTTTTTAATGAATGAAGGTTACTTTTTCGGGTCCAAAAAAAAAAAAAGTAATCACGATGATTGTCGCACAGGCCAGCGAAGGAACGACAAGAAAACAAGAGCATCCATTTTATAAAGCAATGACCAATGAAATGACTTTTGAAGTTTTGACCCAAAAATGAACGTCTAGGAGTATATAATATATTAATCTCTCGCGGATTTTAGGCGTGTCCCACATGATTACTCGGTCAAACGTCAAAAATTACTATAAAATCTGTCTTTGGTTTTCTGACAACACCTACGACGAGCATCGAAGCTAGTGGGGAAGATGAAGAAGAACAAGGGCGCCAAAGTTGCAGACGCTCGGGTCTTCTATTGTGCTGTGATGACTCTGTGTTTGAGGCTGAGCGTCTCACAAAGCAACACAACTACGGTGCCGGTGAAGGTGGGAGTTGTACTTGATCTTTCCATCACAACTGCGAAAATCGGACTCAGCTGCATCAACATGTCCCTCTCTGACTTTTATACCTCTCATTCTCATTACAACACCAGGCTCCTCCTCCACGTCACTGACTCCCACTCACACGTCATGACTGCTGCCTCTCAAGGTTCTCTCTCTCTCTCTCTCTCTCTACATCTATGCTTCTTCATCAGCTTGATCCTTGTTCTGCATAATTGATCGTTGTGTGTCATTATGTATGCGCTTTCTTGGGTTAATCTGTCAAGGCAATATATATTTGACTCAGTTATCAGACTAAGTTGGAAAATGGCTACTGCGTTTTCTCCGGTTTTAATTCGAACCAAGTGGAAGAAAGTTTCTTCGAATTAATCTTTTATATTTCAACGTCTGTCTCTTTGGTTCCAAGAAAAAAAAAGGAGAAAACCATTCCTTTTGATCTATATCATTTCGATTATTGTTTAGGTTCCTGGTTTTCCTTTGAAAATATCCCTCGTCGGATCTGAAAATCGTTAATTGGTTCTTGCTTTATTGATCAAACGGGTTTTTCAAGAACTAGTGACTGGTATTTTCAAGAAAAGTGCACTCACTAGTCACATTTTTTTAGGAATATGTAAAGACACAAAAAATACTATAACACTGAAAATAAAATTTCATTCCACAGCATGAACGAACCAAACGGAGAAAAACGACAATAATATGAAATTATAAGCCAAACGCTGGTTTTTGTTTTATTCTTACCTCCTTAAGTCGCTAAGCAATATGTACAAAATCAAACATTTTTCTGATTTTTTTGCATTTTGGAGACACATACAGCTATAGATCTCATAAAAGTAGAACAAGCGCAAGCCATAATCGGACCTTTTACGTCAATGGAAGCTAACTTCGTAATCAGCCTCGGAGACAAAGCTCATGTGCCCATCGTAACATTTTCGGCCACAAGTCCTTCTCTTGCTTCCCTTCGGAGTCCATATTTCTTTCGAGTTGCACAAAACGATTCAGCTCAAGTGAACGCCATTGGAGCAATCGTCCAAGCTTTCGGGTGGAAAAACGTGGTGCCCATTTACACAGGCAATGATTACGGGAAAGGGATCATACCCTTTTTGACTAATGCTCTTCAACAAGTGTACGTTCAAATCCCATATCAGAGTTCTATTTCAGCTTCAGCCACCGATGAAGATATCAAAGCAGAGCTCTACAAGTTAATGACCATGCAAACCAGAGTGTTCGTTGTGCACATGACACCTAATCCAGGCGAGCGACTCTTTAGAAGAGCATATGAGATTGGTATGATGAACTTCGGCTATGTTTGGATCGTCACCGATGGTTTGGGAAGTGAGGTGAATTCATTAGGATCCTCAGTGATAGATTCGATGCAAGGAGTACTGGGTGTGAGGACCTATGTTCCAAAAACAGAACGGCATGACGATTTTAAAGTTCGATGGAGAAGAAAATTCGTAAAAGACAATCCTACCCTTGTTGATACAGATTTGAATGTTTTTGGAAATTGGGCTTATGATGCTGCCACAGCATTAGCTATGGCTGTTGAGAAGTCCGGCGCCAAGAATCTCGGATTTGATATGAGCAATAATGCCTCTGGTAATTTTTCTGATCTTTTAAAGTTGGGAGTTTCAGAGAATGGGGAAAATCTGAGTAAGGCATTATCAGAGACTAGATTTAGTGGCATGAGTGGAGAGTTCAGTGTTATTGAGGGGCAATTGCAAGCATCCACATTTGAGATAATCAACGTTAATGGTAAAGGAGAGAGACTGGTAGGATTTTGGACACCAGAAAAAGGAATAACAAGGGATCTGAATTTCACAAGCCCAAGCACTACATATTCTAGTTCTAGGAATAATTTGAAGCCTATCATATGGCCAGGAGATACATCCTCTGTTCCAAAGGGTTGGGATAATCCTACAAATGAGAAAAAGACCATGAGGATAGGAGTTCCTGTGAACAAGGGTTTTACTGAATTTGTGAAGGTAACACATGATCGGAGCACCAATACAACAGATGTCACTGGATTCTGCATAAACGTGTTTAAGGCAGTGCTGGAAGTTTTGCCTTACGCTGTCCCTTACGAATTTATCCCATTTGAGAAACCCGATGGAGAACCAGCAGGAACATACGATGAGCTGATCAACCGAGTTTCTTACGGGGTAATTATATTCTCTTTTTTCGCCTCTTATTCTTTCTTTAATGACAAAATAAAATATGTGTGGTTTAATTTCTTACGTACCTAACAATGTGTTGACAGAATCTGGATGCTGTTGTTGGAGATACGACGATTACAGCAGAGAGGTCGAATGAGGTAGACTTCACTATGCCATACACAGAATCTGGTGGGACTATGATTGTTCTGTTAGTAGAAAATAAGCACAAGAGTCCATGGGATTTCTTGAAGCCATTGACGTGGGATCTGTGGGTGACCACAGCTTTTTCGTTCATATTTGTTGCCTTCGTCGTGTGGGTGCTTGAACATCGAATAAACGATGCGTTCCGAGGACCTCCTTCACATCAGATTGGTACCAGCTTATGGTTTTCATTCTCAACCTTGGTGTTCGCCCATCGTAAGAACCAAATCTGTATTACACATATATGAATTAATTAACTTTTAGCAGTATACGTTAAAAATATTAAGAGTTATTTTGTTTTCAGGGGAGAAAATAGTGAGCAACTGTGCTAGATTTTTGGTGATAATGTGGGTCTTCGTGGTACTAATTCTGACCCAAAGCTACACAGCAAGCTTGGCTTCACTCTTGACCGTTCATCAGCTGCGTCCAAGTGTTACAGATGTGAATCAGTTGATAAAAAATAAGCTGAACGTTGGGTATCACAGTGGTTCTTTTGTGTATGGGATATTAAAGGAAATGGGATTTCAAGATTCCCAACTCATTCCTTTTGGTTCCCCAGAACAGTGTGATGAACTGTTTACACAAGGAAGTGCCAAGGGTGGCATTGACGCTGCTCTTGACGAAATGCCCAATGTGAAGCTCTTTCTTGCAACTTACTGCTCCAAATATGCTTCCATGGCTCCACCTACCTTTAGAACTGATGGCTATGGTTATGTAAGTTCCTTGTTCCTCTTTTCTATATATATCTTACAATAATGTATTGTCCTCCTAAACTGTTACAAATTATACAGGTGTTCCCTAAAGGGTCTCCTCTAGTGGCAGACATCTCAAGGGGAATCCTGAATGTGACTCAGGGAGATAAAATGAAAACGATAGAGAACGCATGGTTCAAGGGAAGACATTGTGCAGGGAACGATGCTTCAGTTTCTTCTGATAATCTAAGCATCGATAGTTTCTGGGGACTCTTCTTCATAGCAGGGCTTGCTTCAGTTTCAGCTCTCCTCATATTTGTAATCAGATTCCTACATCAGCATAAGCATATCTGGGTACCCAATAACCCATCTGACACCACATCATCATCGATACGGAAACGAATCAGTGCGTTGCTTAAAGTGTTTGACGACAAAGACCTCAGCTCCCACACATACAGAAAAAGTGAACGTAAAAGTCCAGCTCATGGATCATCATCAGGTGCAACTGAGTTCTCTCCAAGTCCAAGTACTCACTTCCCACCAAGTCCGTCCAGTCAGACGGAATCAAATTTCTCAGTTTCAGTAGAACATGGAAACGTTAATCCATATGAAGAGGCACCTCAAGACACAGAGATGAGCATGGTGCATAGTTTCCCACCTTCACCCTCACCTGTCACCAGTCCCTCAAACAACTGATGCAGATTAATTAGGCCCACCTCAACCTGACACTACCAGTATATATATCTATCTGTAATTTCTGTAATATATTGCTCTTGATGATGTTTCCATAGATATATGTAATAATTTCTGTGATTAAAAACCCGAACCTAAGAAGTATTGCCAACTTATTCCAATAAAATCATCAAGGTTTTATGAGAATTCAAATTCATATGGATCAAATATCCTAGCTAAAAGAGCAAGATACGTGCACATTTCTCCTTTAAAATAAAAAATAAAAATTGATCATGATGATCCCAAATTGAGAAACATAAAATGGGTCAAGGGGCATTTTGTCCGTAAGTTTTTACTAAGGGGTAATTTTGATTCTAAAGTTTTTTGGGAACAATTTTGTCTTGGAACTTTTTAAAGTGGAGCAATTTTGTCTTAAACGTTATTTTAATTAATTTTGATAGTTAATTGATCAAATATGCTAAGCTAACAATCCACGTCATTTTTGTTAAGGTATAATTTTGCACCAAAAGTTTTAAATCTAACAGTGATGAAGTAAATGACATATGGACTTCCTGGCATAAATTGGTACCATAAGAAAAATGACGTAGATAATATATAAACCGTTAGTTTAGTATATTTAGTTAATTAACGGTCAAAATTAACTGAGATAATGATCAGACAAAATTACTCTATTTTCAACACTTTCAAAACAAAATTGCTCCACGGTAGAAACTTTCACAGTAAAATTAACCCCTTCACCCACATAAAATTGATCAAGTCCTTAATTCGCAAGATTGACGAAGAGTTTACTTGCAAAGCCAGAATGTAGTCATAAATAATTAAAACTCTGCCTCGTTCTGTTTGTTCTTAACGGGGAAAAAATGTTTGTATCTATGTCAAATCATTGGCTTCAACAGCAATGACTGACAGCTATAACGAAACTTTCGTTCTAGTCTACTCGTTTTCGTTGACCCGTACTTAAACGAAGAAATTGATTTTGCCTCCATTTCGATTACTTTTTTACTTTTTCATGTCCATGTTCACTTTTAACCATCAAAGAAATATGAGAGAGAGAGAGATATAAATGTGCACTGAATCATATAATTTAATACAGTAGTATTTATTTGGAAAAATATCAGTGAGGTTCTAAAAAAAAAAATCTCAACCTCAAATCCTCTATTTTTTTAAAATATTAATTATGAAATTTCAATATCAAAAAAAAAAAAGTCCCGTTTTTCGTATTGTTAAAATTTCTTTATGAAAATATTATTGTCAAAATGACTTTTTATGTTGTTAAAATGATTTTTTCTTGTTGTTGAAATTTTTTCAAGTTTTTCCTCAAGCGTATAAAATTTTAGAAACCTGAAAATTTTTTGACAAACGGGAAAAATCATTTCGATATGAAAAAGTCATTTTGAAAATAATATTTTCATATGACAATTTTAACAACATAAATTTTTTTAACAAACGAGATTTTTTGATATTGAAATTCCGTAATTAATATAAAAAAAATATCCAAGAACTTTTTTGACAAGAGATTTAGGATTGGGACCTTTTTGATATTTTTCTCTACCTTAAGACTTCACTGATATTTTCCCTATTTGTTTGATTTACGAAGACTATGATTACATGCTCGCCAAGCATAATTAGCTGGCAAAATTTTAATTAAACTTCATACAAAAACCATCTCAATCAGAAATCATCGAATTGAATAATCATCACTAATATATATATATATATATATATATATATATATATATATATATATATATATATATATATGATGATATTATTTTATTTTGAATTATAAAAGTGGGTCAAGCTGTGATTAAACATTATTTGTTTGATTCACAAAGACTATGATCACATGCTCGCCAAGCATAATTAGCTGGCAAAATTTTAATTAAACTTCATACAAAAACCATCTCAATCAGAAATCATCGAATTGAATAATCATCACTAATATGAAATATATATATATATATATATATATATGATGATATTATTTTATTTTGAATTATAAAAGTGGGTCAAGCTGGGATTAAACATCTTCCTCGCTAGTCCTAAATCTGGATCCTTCACGTTAGAGTTTAGACTTTTATTTTATTTTTTATATTTCATTATGAGTAAAATGTAATATAGAAATAAGCTGAATAGTATTTTAATTTGAAATAATCAAATTTTATTTTTAAAATTGACCGGACCAATGAGTTGATAACCCTTTATTTTTTATATTTCATTATGAGTAAAATGTAATATAGAAATAAGCTGAATAGTATTTTAATTTGAAATAATCAAATTTTATTTTTAAGATGTGAGAGGACATTTTAAAAATGAAAGTATATGAAACTAGGCCTATATTTGACACATGCCAAATGATGTTAAAATTAGGCTCTGTGGAAGAATAATTTACCTGAGATTTGATCTGCTGAAAGGCCTCTTGCTCTCCTCTGGGAGCTAATAAAATTACAGGGGAGAGAGAAAGGTAAAGAATATTTTAGATCTATACAACTCATGTTACACTTATACTAGACACTACTAACGATGGAGCACAACATGATATGCATTCATTACAAAACTTTCCTACCCTCTTTATTTATTAATTTTATACACACATTTCATATTTTACAAGGATATTATATTATCACCGTAGGAATTGTTCAAGGCACTCCTTCAATTTCTGGAAAGTCACAGGTTTTGACACAAATGAGTCCATTCCATTTGCATAACACTCCTCCGCACTCTCTGACATAGCATTCGCCGTCATCTGCACATCAACGTACATGATGAACACTCATTTACAAGTAAAGGATTTGTGTAGTCTCCTAAATTAGAAGATAATCAGATTAATTAAGTGCTAGCTTACTGCAATAATGGGCTTTCTCTTTGTGGAAGGCTCAGATTTCTGCAAATCTGAAGTTGAAATGCTTGGCTCAATTCCAGCTTTTGTTGCTGCATCCCAATTGCCAGTTTCCTCATAAGAGCGAATCAATTTTGTTGCTTCAAGACCATTCATAACTGGCATGCACACATCCTGCAAATTGCAGATACCATAAGTACTCGTATTATTCACACAACACAATTCCGGTTAGGTTCCAGAAATTGAAGTACCATCAGAATGAGGTCATAATTCCTGCGCTGAACTGCACGAACAGCTTCCACTCCATTATTCACCACATCTATGCTGTGACCTAACTGCTTCATCATCGAGCGTGCCACCATAACGTTGACGTTGTTATCTTCAACTAGAAGGATCTTAGGCTCTAATGGAGGTTTGGCCACTGTTGATGTACTATCACTTCCGCTAGTAACACATTGACAAGTTCTGTTATCCTTCTCTTGTGTCTCACTTGATTGCTGGATTTTGCTTGGCTTTGTTTCTACACCAATTTCTCTACTTTCAATGCCATTCTGGAGTTGAGCACATTTGTCTCTACTAACTACATTTTCGTTCTCTGTTTCTGGCTTATGAGTCGTTGAGCTTCCTGATTCAGACATCTCGGCCGGCGAGTCCGTTACTGTCGTCACTCGTATTACATCGTCAACTGAAGTTGTTCCATTTGAAGCGACGTCGTTAGAGGGGAGAGAGTAAGAATTCTGCGAAAACCCATTCAAGTTATGAGGGAGTGGGAGCCCAAGTTTTTGGGGTAATAACTTTGGGGCTCTGGTAGATCCGTTAGAGGAGAAGAGTGAGCCCAATGTACGTGGTTGGAATTGGAAGAATCCTTGTGTGGCGTCATCAGAAGCAGCGTCGTCGTTCTCCATATCTGAGAGCTTGTCGTCGGGGTCATCTGAATTATCACAAGCAATAGAAACCTTGTACGAGAGTATGAACGTAAATGTAGAACCACAGTGTTCTTTGCTTGACACTGTTAGACGACCACCCATTAATTCGACCTGTTCCAATCAAAAAAAGGTGTTACATTAAGGAATCATTATCACCCAAAAACTAAGTAAAAAGGATGATCAAATTAGGGACTATTTACCAGTTGTTTGCATATTGCTAGTCCTAGCCCTGTGCCACCATACTTTCGAGCGTGATCTGCACTGACTTGCATGTACCTTTTAAATAAAGTAGGAATTGCTTTTTCTGTTGCACAACAAATCGAAAAAACATATATATACAGAGTAAGTACCTTTCTGGTAGAAATCATATTCATGTGGTTCAGTTTAATAAGATACCTGGTATTCCAATTCCAGTGTCATATACATCACAATGTATGCACACTGTAGTTTCGGTTGAATGAGGTTGCTCCTCTGTATCCCCATTCCTTGAGCATTCGCTTTTAACGGGAGATCTACATTCATCACTACTCCCATTTTGAGATGCTGAGAAGTATTTCTCTTCTGATAATCCACTTACCGATACATTTGACTTGTCTCCACTAATCTTTTGGAGACCTTCTTCTGATTGTCCAAAATTGGGCTGTGCTACAACGTAGAGATTTATGCCAACTTTACCTTCATGGGTAAACTTGATTGCATTGCTGCAAAATTTTTGGACGGAAAAATCAATCCAAATGATAAAATTTTGAGGATTTACATTTAGTGTTTTTTAGTTTGTTTAGAAATGTACCTCACGAGGTTTGTGAGAATTTGCCGAATCCTTAAAACATCTCCAATGACCTGAAATAATGAGGAGAGGCAAGAACATTAAAGAAAAACGTTATGTCATACAAGTGCTCTCTTATTGATACTTGATGGATTTTTTCTGAAGGAAAGCAAGATGAGAAGTGTTGCATAAGATTTCACCTCAATAGGTACATTATCAGCCACATGACCTTCTAGGGTTAATATTTTCTGCAATGATGCTGCAGCAGTCTGTAGTACATGCTTTACTACCTCTCTAGGACGGAATTTGGTAGCTTCCAACTTCATGGCTCCTACATAGACAAGAACACCACCCCAAAATCACTTGTCTGAACTAAAACTTCTAAATTGCTCCAAAGATGCTTTAAGAATTGTTTGGTTGGTTTTTCTGACCTGACTCGACCTTGGAAAGATCTAATATGTCATTTATAAGCTGAAGAACCAAATCTCCTGAGGAAAGCATGACTTCCAAGAGCTGTCTTTGCTCCTTGTCAAGTTTTGTAGTAGAAAGAATCTCAGCCATGCTAACAACCCCAGACAGTGGAGATCTTATTTCATGGGACATGGTTGCTAGCATTTGTTTTGCTCGCATAGTCTCCTCTGTTCAAGGTGGGTAAACAACAACAATAATAATCATTATTGCTGCCAAATCGAGTTGGAGTAAAATTGAGGACTAATTTTTGACTTAGTGACCAAACCTGTAATGTGAATGGTCTTATTTAATTCAGTCTCCTTTGCTTTCTGAACTGCAATCTCTTCCCTAATCTGTGCCATTCTTTCTCTTTTTCTCACCTGCAATATGTCTGAAATATCAATACCCTCTTCTGCAACAAGAAGATTGCAAACGTCTTCAAAAATCAGATAGAATCTACCTGATCTGTTACATCCATTCCCATGTAATTTATCCCAATTGTCTCCCCTGCTTTGCTAAAGACAGGTTCTACATAAATTAAGAATGTCTTTGATCCAAATAGTTCTGTCTCAAAAGTAATTTCCCTTTTTGCAGGCAATCCTTTTTCCAGAACTTCTCTCTTAAAATCTTGAGATTCCCTAACTCCAGACCCCGTGAAAATTTCCACATCTGTTCTTCCTATGATGTCCTGAAAGAGTGCAGTAGATTTTAGAGTCAAGACATTTCAGCATACTTACATCACACAATTTTGAGAAAGAACAAGTCAGTTCTGATGTTTCAGACTTTCAGGGGCATCTTTTTAAATATAAAACAGTCACGGCAGAATACATTGATACAACATCTTAAACAAAAAATTTCAACAAGAAAAGTTTTTTACCTCCTCTTGCAATCTTGGGAAATGGTTATAGATAAAGCGATAGCGCAACTCTTTGTCCTGAAAGAAATGAAAAGAGAATCACCCCTTCAATAGAAGGCAGAAGTTGAGAATTAACATAATGTTGAACCCAGAAAGTTTACAATGAAGAAGTTGTAGTCAAAGTATTCAAATAAGTCTTGGCCCTAAGTTCCACAGGGATACTGTTTGCTAATTCCAAAGTACTGCACGTATATACATCAATTTACTGACAAGTACCTACACTTTGTTATGTCACCAATGAAGGGTTTAGTTGCACAGTTGGCTTATTCATTGTGAATAAAAACGCAATTTCAGTCCTTCCTGGGTCCCATGCACCTAGGTTGTACAGCAGGACAGTGTGCAGAGTGTCAAACAAGATATGGCTTTGCTAGGGTGAATTTGGTGCGTCTTCATGAGATTGTTAGTTATCATCATGGTAATTTAGTTAATTTACAAATAAGCTTGTTCTAACACTTTCCAACTTAAAGTTTGTTCTGAAAAACTCAAGAAAAGAATCTAACATCAGGTGTGAATATTGAAAGAAGTCATAAGCTAAGATCACTCTACAGGTTGTTGCAGAGGCAGAAAAATCAACAAAATACTCAATGGAATTTACCTGATGGCCTATGACAACAGGTGCATTCTGCAGAATAAAATGCAAGAAATTATCTGCTCTTTTCAGAATTTGTGACAATTCTTCTACAGGAGTGGACTGTCTCTCAAGATTCCTTATGCTTTCTTCCAGCTTCTCCAGAAGTGTCTGCTCTCTCTGAATACTTGCCTCCAACAATTTTTCCAAATGCAGGGCCCTTTGCTTCCAGTACACAACTGTATCATACTCAGCATCTATTTCAATACCCTTTTTCTGAACAACAACATCATTTTTCCTGCGAGGCCTATCTTGCCATAAGTCATAAACTTCATCCAATATAGAAACTGGTCTTTTATCATCCCCATATCTTATGTCCTCGAACCGGTGCTCTTCCAAAATCTTCAACTTCCTCTGCTCAACTTCCTGTCTTTGTTTGCTTAGGTTGTCGAGTTCTTCTCGCAGGAGACGCACGGCATTAGCCTGCTTGTACTCCAAGTATTTCATGAAATAGGTCAACTGAGTTGACCCTCTGTCTGTATAGTTAGTGAGCTCCATGAGACGCTTGAAATCTACTATAGTTGGCTCCTCCACTATTGTGACCTCCTCTAACATGTCTTGGTCACTTCCAGGCTTCTCTATGTTGAACTGTTTCCCAGCATCAGTTCCAATATCTTCTGGCCACATTGAAGGGAGGACTTCTATGTCCATGTCCTCCTCCATAAGGTCACGCTCCATCTCATAAACCATTAAAACAGTCTCTGATTATATCCACTTGCTTTTGTGCAATCTACAATGAAGTCATGTTTGCATTTCTAGTCATCCAATTCTAACTCTTGGCTTTCTTTTTGTATCGTATACAAAGCCCCAACAGACGAATTGGAGAGGATGAGTTCCCTACAAGTTTGGCTCTCAACTACGAAATAAAAGAAAGAAAATAGGTTAGAGTGAATGAGCAGGGGGCACTAAATGAAAATATTAACTGGTGTTAAATTATTGCCATTTCAGGACATGCCAAGCTGTCTAACCATCGGAAAAGGCATATGAAAATAAAGCAGCCAAAATTTCATAATTTAATTTAATTATCCAAAAAGTCATCATCAGCCAGCAAATATGAATACAGGACAGCTGTTCAAGAAATTTTAACAAGGAAACAGAAGAGGAGGAAATAATACAGAGCCAAAAGAGAAGAAAGAATGAAAGAAAACAATATTTGACGAATTGACTAGGAGTATTGTTGAATGCAGAGGTAGCAAACATGAAGCATCAGATATTAAACTGAAGGAACCGGTTTTGGTGCCTATCTTTTGGATAGGCACCATTTACCTATCCCATCTGTTTGCCTATCTTTTGGATATCAAACTGGAGCCAACTCTTCAAAAATTTGGAGCTGTTGATATACATTCTCATAAGAAACGGAAGCAATCAGGGCGATTGGCACGGTGAACCACAACAACGATCAATGACTCCGAGATCCATTAAAACCAAGTCGAAAATGGATTAAAATATCTGAAAGCAGGTCATTTCGCGGATGATTTATTAAGAATTATAGCAGTGGATTGAAGAAGGCTATCATTGTTCATTGAGCGTACCTTGGTGCTTTCTATGAGAGAAAAGCCAGCCAACACGGAAGTCCCAGAAAGAAGAATTTAGGATGAGAAATGTCCAAATAGCTTTTCCCTGCAGATCTGAATAATCGATTCAACTGAGAGGTCAAAAGCCTTCAATGATACAGAAGGAAAAAAACGCAGCTTAAGGCTAGGAGAGAACAGAGCATGTGAAAGTGAGGGAAAAAAGGGAAACTTAAAAAAAAAAAAAAAAAAAAAGAAGAAGGGGAGAAAAATGGAGATGACAGATAACCAGGAAGTCATGTGCATGATGAGGAGATAAAAAATGATAGAGAATTGTGAGTCATTTGTGAATTTCGCATATATTTTAGTGGGTCTGGGTGTGTGTTTGTGTTGTGAGACAGCGTTCAGAGGCTCAGAGAGCTTCGTCTGGCATAGCATCAGATATATAAAACAGATTCAACTCATCATAAAATAAAATATATATAGAGAGAGAGAGAGAGAAAAACGGAGTTTTTATGGGGGGATGGAGTTTTTAAATGCCAAGGAAGCCATTGGTGTTCCCGGGCCTTCTCCTGTGGTGCATGGACACAGGTGGAGGGTGATGCGCGTTTGAATCACGCGCCTGCTATTTTACTGGAGGATGCATGCACGGAGACGTGAAAGAAGCAACGGGGCGGCTGCACGGATTCTTATAAAACAAGGTTCCTGATTTGTGACCAGCTTTTGAATCTTGGGATCAATCTAGCTACTTGCAATACTCATTTGTGTAAACTTCATAACCACTTTTTTGTAATTTACTCGAAGTTAAGCAAATCCTATCCTCCTGTGTCAATTAAATGCCTTCCTAAGTTATTCACTGCTACTTCACGCATTCCCGCTTCTTATATAGATAATGTATGTACTCGTGTGGATTTTAGGATTAAAACTCTGCAAGTTTTGGTGTTTGGGAGATGCTAAAAATGCAGCATAAGATTCGTACGATATCTGCAGCATTATTGAAATGCGTTAAAATGAAAAACCGCTTACTTATGCAATTAACCAGGGCAGCTGCTTTGGAGGTACGTAATCACAGGTGTATTGGCATATTATAGTATCTTAGGTTCCCAAAAGCAAGAATGAATAAAGAAATGGGGAGAAGACATAAATAATGAAATCACGATCTCTCGTCTATAGAATAGAAATATATATTAGTTGGAGAGACATGGGTTCGTTTTTTTTTTTTTTTGTGGTATAAAGAGAAGGAATACACGTGGATGCGGGGAATGGCGTAATTGTTTATGAAAATGAACAACGAAGCAATGTTGTGTAATGCCTATATAGGGATCCCCATGTGAGGCCCTGCTGATTCCCCCTTTTACAATTCAAATACCTACTGCCACGTGGCATCCTCCACTCTCTGCCTTTTATGGCACTCACCACTTAATTACCAATACTCACAGACAACAGAGATTAATTCAAATTAGAGAGCCACAAATCCCTGTCGTTCAAAAACGCAATATCTTAATACTGTGTTGCCAGATTGTGAGTTGGAACGCTCCACAGAGGATATGATGAATGTGAGTTATGACCAAAAAACAAAAAACAAATTGCAATATTATCTCTAACATGTAGTAGTAGTACTACATATCACGGGCTTCTCTCAGAGAATATTGATTAATCATGAACTCTGCGAGTTACGTAGCCTTGCTTTCTTCTTCTTCCCTCAAATGGAAAATCAAACTCTACATTATTTGTCATTCCTGGCCGATTTATGCATCAGAGATAGATCAGAAAGTGTTTAAAAGTCAGTGCGCGCCAACATATTTTATGTTCAACTTTATATCATTGACATATACATTATTTTATAAAATCTAACAAAACACTACGTACTTGTTAAATTAATCGTTGTAACACCTGGCAAAAACATTCTCCTGAAAATCAAATATCATACACTCTTTTATTAATATTTCGCCATGAGTTTGATTGAGCACCTTGCCATCAATTTCTTATTTTTTTCTGTCAAAAAGCAGTAAAGAAAATTTCCAAACATACTTAAAAATTGAAAAAAGTACTTACAAATGACGTATCCTAACAGCAAAACCCTGTCTAAACTTTAAAATACAATTAAAAAAAAGACTACCACATCAGAAAGGACCATGCAAAATGTGACAAAGGAGGTAAAAGCAACACAGAATAAAAAGTGAAGGGAAAAGATATGATAGTGGGGTTAATTAGAGGGAAGGGGGTAATTGGAGATGATGAGGGAACAGCTCCTGAAGGCTGGGTGATTGTTCCAGACAGCCTCCTCAATAGCCGGATGATTGATCCTAATTAATAATTATAAAATTTAAAATAATTCGTTACTCGTAATAAAAATCTGTAACCAAAACCAATGAAGAAATAAAATATGAGAAGGGAATTGATCGAGTGCCTGAAGGGTGTAGGTGTTTTCTGATTTTGTTTCTCGTTCGTAACGGGTGATATGCCTCTACGGTATTTGTACGTCATATGTAACACTCTATCGTCATCAGTTTTGCACTTTAACTGCATGCAAATGCATGTTCACTCGTCAACACATACCTATTACATTCAAATGGACACTCTGTCTGTGAAGAAACCCATCACGAGTCACTAATTTTAATACTCCTCGGTCCTTAATATAAGACATATGTAGTATTTTTATTTGTCAATCTTTTACTGATCTCCGGCCTCAATAATAATTAAGGAGGAAAAGGAATGAGAGAATTAAAGAAGATGACTATGATGTTTTAGAAAATACATATCATATTAACAAATTTAACTAACTTTCTTAACCTAATCAAATTAGGTATACGAGTTTTTAGTTAGTGGGATATGATGCATCAGAGAGAGGAGAGTATGTGTGTGAGAGAGAGAATTGTAGGGACGTAGGTAGGATATGAATATGGGAGGCTTTGATTTGGAGAAACTTTTTGGAGCGCAAAAACTTGTGATATATATAAATGGTGGAGAACACCACTCCGCATTTTCATCCCCAAAATTTTCCATTCTTTGTCCCTCACCTCCTCACTCTCACTCCACTCCCTAGCTAATAATTCAGAGTCACCCACATGTATCTTAAATCAAAATACTTGAATTTGTATGTGTACGTTGGGCAGTGTTTGAGGAGCAGGACCTAGTTAAGATTATTGCCCACCAATTCAATTCAGCCATTTAATAATAATAATAATGCCTCTCCCTTTTTATGTCATATATCTGATGAGACTACTTTGCTTTTCCCAGAACCCATATATGATCCCACCTTTTTAATTACTCATCAGCCAAACTCTAACCCTCAAACAAAAACTCACTCTTCCTTCCTTAATCACGGCCAAGGCCTCCACTTTCCTTCCCTTGCTTTCTCTCCAAATCCTTGTCCCCCTATTGATCACATGCTTCCACATGTTCTGTCTTCTCCCTCTCTCTTTTATGTTGCTGCAAAATCTGCATCTTCTAACGCAGTTCCCTCAAGTTATGTAGTTTAGATACTTGGCATCTATTATATAAAAGAATGGTGAAATTCATGGAAATGTTAATCATCAATTTCAAGTTGGATGGTGTAAGTGGAGAAAAATTATTGGAGTTATTTGTGATCGGAAAGTACCTAATAAGGTAAGATATAAGACTAACAATAATTTGTGGTAATGAATTTTGGGCTTTGAAGGTACAACATGAGCATAAAGTTGAAGTAACTAAAATGAGGCTGCTGAAATGGATGTGTAGTCATATAAAAATGGATTAGGTTTGTAATAAACATATTTACAAAAGAGTTAGAGTAGCATCTATTAAAGAGAAAAATAGTGAAAAATCATTTGAAGAAGCGGTTTTGACACATTCAAAGAAAGTCATTGGATACACTAGTAAGGAGGGTTCATCAAGTAGTATGAAGTTCTTTAAAAGGAATATGGTAAATAGAGACCAAAGAAAACATTCAATAAAGTTATTAAACGAGATCTTTTGATTAATAATTTATCTAACAATTTGATTGTTGATAGAACACAATGACTCCATGCAATCAATATTGTCAATCTCATTAATTAAGTGGGATAAGGTTTTAATTTGTTGTTGTTCGTGTTGTTGATGTGTGTGTGATTCAATTAATATGGGAATGAAATATGAATATTGCATTTTAAAAAAAAAAATTACGAAGAGAATAGTGTAATGGTGTGCCCAATCATTGGTGGAGTCCAAGCATGGTATGTGGCAGATAATGACAAAGAAGCAGAGAGAGCACTCAGAATTATATGGCTCCTAGGAGTACTCGGATGCCTCACGTCACATACCTTTAAGGGACACGCACACGAAGTGGTTCTACTGTTCTGCTTCTCTCAACCAAAAGGTGTGCAACATTTTGGCTATTCTCTCTCCCAATAACTTCTCTGAGCTCTCTCTCCTCCCCGTCATGTTGAAGCTGAACTACTTAAGAGTTAAGACTGATGCTCTGTAATAGACTACAGCAGACTGATACAGAGACGATACACACACACACACACATATATTTGAGTAATTCCATTTGGTGTTTCTGCTTTATTTGTGTCGCAATATATATTTGTAGTTTGCAGGAGGACCATTCCAAATAACACAGAACCAATTCGGATGAATCTAGGAGTTAGTATTTTAAATTGCAAATTCAAAGGATGTAAGTTGGTATATTGGTGGATTAGCAAGGAGAGTGTAGTGAAATAGGAGGCATGCATGCACCCATGAAACGACACGAATAAAATATATATATTCCCCTTTTGAAAATATTTTAGCGTTAAAAAAGGGTGGCACGTCCCCTGATGAGTGATGACTTTCGTTAGTGAGATACAAAGGTGGCTTGCTCACATGCTGATTCTGTTTATTTAGAGCAGAAAACAAAATGCTCGCTGCTTTGTGCTCCATAAATGCCTTGGTGCGTCTCAATAATCGAGTGTCCTCCCTGTTTTTAAACTTGATTCAAAAACATTATTAAACAACCTTTTATTAATTTATACCTCAATAATAATGCTCCCCCTGTGCTTACCACCTTGGAATATTTATTCATACCAAACAGTGCAATATAATACAGCAGACCTAACTGTTTTTTTTTTTGTCCGAGTGGAAAGGAAATACTTCATCCATCCTAAATATAGGACATAGTTGACTTTTTTTAGAGATCAAAGAAACTAAATAAGTTACTTAATCATATAATATATAATATATTATTATATTATGTATCCGTTTATATATGTTAGGCAAAATAGTTTGAAAATGAATGATAATATATTATATATCCGTTTTTATATGTTAGGCAAATTAAATAGTTTGAAAATGAATGATAGATATAAATATTTTAATTAGTTTTCTTAATATTTTTTTTAAAAAATAATTTTATCTTATATTTAAGATTGAATAAGTACCAACTAAGCATGGGTATCATTGGTTAAGGGTATGTTTGGTTTGAGGAAGGGAAGGAAGGGAAGGGGAGGGGAGAGAAAAAAATGAGGGGAGGAGAAAATTGTACCAAAATTTAGTGTAGTGGGGCTCATAAAATTTTCCTTCCTATTGCATTTTTTTTTCTCTCCCCTCCACTTCCCTCCCCTCCCCTCCCCTTAAACCATGTACACCCTAAAGGTACGTGACTACTAGCCTCCCATTGAGATTTTCTATTTGGGTATTTTATTTTATTTTGATAAGAAATATGGCTGAAAGCCTACATTAAAATAAGAAATTACACTTGAGGGGAATTTAATCCCAAGCACTCTTGTTCCACCTGGGTTAACAACCGAGTAGGACAAAATTTAAGAATTGCAGAGTTGGAAATACCTAATTTCGCTAAGGCATCAGCAACTCTATTCTTGTCTCTAGGAATCGGGGTAAGAATTACCTGCCAATCCCATCTAAGCAATTCTCTGATCTTCAAAATGATTTAACTTCCTGAATTTATAGGATCGTTTAAAATCAGGTCAATCACCTCCACAGCGTCTGATTTTTTTTTTTTTGGTCAAACACAGCGTCTGATTCAATCTCCACTTTTTTAATCTCTAAATCCCATGCTAACTGAAGACCTTCTAGTATAGCCCATTCTTCTGCAACATTTGCAGTACACTCACCAATTACTTTTGTGAAACCCACCACCCACTATTTGGGTATTCAATCGGTTATAAAAAAAAGTGAAGACATTGGTCTAGAATATTCCTGAGTTGGGCTAGAATATCGGATCGAGCCCAATGAAAACGAGGAGGTGATTCTATGGGAGGCCCGGCCCATATTATTTTTCCCCGTAAAGCCACGAAGACAACAGATATATCTTTCTTCTACTTCCAGCCTCAGCTGAAAATAACATGACATTGGAGAATATGGAAGAAGTTGAATACTTCGCAAACAATCATTGATTTTTTTTTTTCCCGGCATCAAGTTTTAACAATACAAGTGAAGGGAAGCAGTTTCCCAAATGACCACCCCTAAAAGAAGAAGCAGAAGAAGAAGAAGCAACCGTTTTATTAGTAAAGAAAGCATATTCTCCCCCAAAATTCCAGGGGTAGGTTAAACAATTGATTATATATAGAAGCAACCCATGTTAACACCAAACAAAACCGCCCTAATAAAGGATTTTAGGTGGTGCAAGAGCAAGTGTTTCATTACGTAGGCGTCTTAAATTCAAGTCGCCATCTTGGCCTTCCCTTTTCCCTTATCTGTCTAAACCTACAAGTCAATAGCTTCTCACACTTGATCAACATCATATCATCCATTGACTTCAGGTCTGCCAATACCATCCATCATCTTCCCAATAATATCAAAATTACTATTTACCTTTTGAATGCCCCTTGTTTACTCTAGGAAATATACAATACTCTGGTGCACTTTCTTGGGTTGATAACGCACGTTACCGTTTTCCCTAATCCTGCAGGCTTCCATCATTTCTTGTTCATGCTTTTGCTTTTATACGAGAGGAAGTGCAGTCCCAGAAATAAAATATGGGACTACTCTTTTTGGCCATCCCTGTGTCTTTTCAGCTAATGAATGGAATGAGAAAAAGTGATTACAAAGTGCAAGATGGAGATTAGGCAATAATAAAACCCAAAGCTGCAAAGCGAAACCCCATGATGAGCAAGCTTCATCCCGCGAGAGACTTTGCGCCAAAATCAAACCGACGTCAACTTCGGATCGGTTGAGTCAATGCCAACGCCCCTTTTCATCACAGTTGCATTCAACGAGATGCTTTATGGTCATAAATTTCCTAATTATAAAACTTAAATTTGATTTTTTTAGAGAAATTAAGGAAGTAAATTAAATTAGTTTAGAGTATTTTTATTTTTATTTTTTTCTTTAAACTAAATAGTTTGGTAATAAACTAATATATAATATAAAAAAACACAACATATGAAATGATTAAGAACTTATTTTCGCTTCCTTAATCTCTCCAAAAAAAAAGTCAACTGTGCCTTATAATTGGATAGGAGGTAGTAAATTAGTAAATAGGTCGTTCTCATTCATTTTTTATTTATTTATAATTCTATATAATTATAAGGTTGACATAAATTCAGCACTGTTTTTTTTTTTTCTATCTAAGACCTTAAAATATTTTTTCAAATGCCTTGAATCGCTAACCTTTGGTCCTAATTATATGAACACTTTTGTAATACAAATTGCACTACAATTTTTTTTTTTTTTTTTGCATCTAATATCCTAATTTTTTTTTAAGTGTTTCCAACTTTCTAAATTATCTAAATTGTAAAATACAAAATTACACACAATCCCAGAAAAATTATTTTAGAGCATGCACCTCAAAAATACTATGCATCTTAATCCTAATTATATATATATATTCAATTATTTTTTGAAAAAAAAAAATTAGAGCATGCACCTCAAAAATACTATGCATCTTAATCCTAATTATTTATATATATATATATATATATATATATATATATATTCAATTATTTGTTTGAAAAAAAAAATCGAGAACAGTTTTCTTAATCGGGTGTCCCTCTGGGTTTAAAAACAACGAAAGAGGAAGGCGGAGAAGAGCACTCTGCGTTGTGCTTGGTTCTCAAACAGGGACAGCAGAAGCCAGTAAACAACGCTTTAAAGTCAAATATGTATTGAAAGGAATCGCTCTATGTAGGAGTATTTTTTTTTTTTTCAAATTTTAGAGGGTTCACATAATCCATGAAAAGTCCGGGTATCGGAGCCATATCGTTGATCAGCAACGTCGGGGAGGCGTAGATGCTTGTCTCCGCGGTGTCATGGGATCTCAATTGGTTCCTGCAATTGATATTCACCGCTTTATTTGTTGCTATTGGATTGCATACCGTGGTCAGGAATTCGGCCTCCAAGTATTTTGAGGTCGACGCCAATTTTGAGGGGGACCACCCCGCCGATCGAACTCCAATGCCCGGTCTTCTCATGCAAGACTCTCTTTGCACCGTCTGTGGCCAATCCGGCACTAAGAAGTGCTCCCGTTGCAAAACCGTACTATATTGGTACGCCTTGCAATCCTTCACCGTATTTCTTTTAGTTCTTCATCATGGTTTCTTGGCTTTTTTTCCCCGACTTCACTTTGATAAGGGGGTTTGGACTTCTTGCGTCCCCTTGTCTCGGTAATTTTATAGGATCTTGTCTACCTCTAGTTTTAGTTAATTCGGTGCTGCAACTCCAAGGTTACTCATTAAGCTGGCAAATTGATTTTGGTTTTCAATTTGGTCGTTTTATGCTGGTCCAAAAAAAATATTCTTTTAAAAGTATTGTTACAAAAATCAGGGAAGAAAATTTGACTATCGTCGCTGTTGATTTTCCAGCTCAGAAGCATGTCAAGCGTCGCACTGGAAATCTGGACATAAAACAAAATGCAAGGATGTCCATCAAAATAATGGAACCAATTCGACTCAAATCGGGGCAACTGATGTTGGGTTTAAAGCTTCAGCTGGGTGTAAAAATTTGTCTGCAGTTGCCCTAGTACCCGCTGGCGGAAAATCACGGCCTATCAAGCAGCTTAAAGATGTAATTTTTGTAGAAAGCTTCTTAAAATATTTCACTCCTGATGTTTGCCGGTTGAATCTCAAATATTTTCTCGAACATTAAATTTAACATTTGTGCTTTCCAGGTTCTTTTTCCATATGATGAATTTGTTGGGTTTTTCAGCCGGGACAAATTAGGATTTCCTCCTTGTGGACTATTGAATGGCGGAAACAGGTTTTTGTCTTTATAATAATCAATCTTATAAATAATATTTAGTTTCATTTGGATTCAAAATTAAATTCGTTGCTAATCTGTGCAGCTGCTTCGCTAATGCGGTTCTTCAATGTCTCTCATTCACAAGGCCACTTGTCTCCTATTTGTTGGAGAAAGGACATATTAAAGAATGTAATGTCAATGAGTAGATCTTTCTCTTGGTCTTGCTGGTTCTCAGCTTTTCCTCATGTCTATGGTTGTTCGTCATGGTTTTCCAGGTAGTCTTGATGACTGGTGCTTCCTTTGTGAATTTCAAATCCATGTTGAAAGAGCAAGGCAAAGTTCACGGGCCTTTTCTCCGATGAATATTCTTTCTCATTTACCTAATATTGGTGGCACTCTAGGTTATGGAAGACAAGAGGATGCTCATGAGTTTATGAGGTCTAATTTCTCTTTTAACAATGTCTTTTGACCTTTTGTAATGAATTGTACACGGACAGTGCTTTAGAAGGAATATATCTTACACACTGAAGAATTTTATTTTAATTTTTGTAGGTTTGCAATTGATGCAATGCAATCTTATTGCCTCCATGAATTTGGGGGAGAAAAAGTTGTGCCTCCTAGCCTGCAAGAGACAACTCTTATTCAGCACATCTTTGGTGGTCGCCTTCAATCTCAGGTCTTAAATCTGATGCAATCAATACTATCATGTCCATATTAAAATAAATAACTCGCTATATTTTATTCATGTGCAAAATCAAATCATCCCAAGGTTAAAGATTAACCTGACCTGAAATGGTTAAATGAAACCTGCTGTGTTCCCTTTTATCATCTCACGAACAGTAAATGAGAGGAGAGACTTCGATGATGTAAAATCACTTTTATTCCCTTTTATCATCTGTTTCTCTTTAGAGGAGGGTGAGCTTTGTCTGTCTTTGGGCAGTCCACGAGTACTGCATGGATAGAAATTGGATAAGAGTTTGGCTTCCTTTCTTGAAGGTTTGGGGTTATGTTGCTGGCTTTCATCATCCTTTTTTGAGTTAAAATCTTAAAATTTGGAGCTTAAAGTAATATGAAATGATTATCTTTTGAATATAGCATCAAGGTTCTTTCTGTCATTTAATTTAATCTGTATTATGGAATAAGTTTTTCTTTAACGTAGTGAGTAATACATTTTATGAAAAACTTATTTCATGAGTCATTAAATGGCATATTTTAGTTCTAATTCGTCATTGTTCAATTATGAAGACTGGCAAAAGGCTACTCTTTGACAGTGACACAAAATGAGTTTCTTCTTGTGATGATGGGATGTGATGTGATGTGGTTTGCTTGTTGATCATTCTGAGTCACAGTGTCATCAATTTTTTTCTCATTTAACAGCTGGAAATTTACAGTGTCTTCTTTTTATTTTTTTTAAAAGGTGGTTTTCAATTTCTACCCATTTTGTTTTGTTACTACTAACATGGATGCCCAAGTCGTAATATGTTTTATTTAAACAGGTGATTTGCTCAAAATGTGATAAGATTTCAAATCAGTATGAAAATATGATGGACTTGACGGTTGAAATTCAAGGAGATGTAGCCTCTCTGGAAGAATGTCTGGACCAGTTCACTGTCAAGGAGTGGCTTCATGGGGACAATATGTACAAATGTGATGGGTAAGGTTGATTGTTCTGTTCTTTTAAGTTTATAGCTGTGTTATTTCTCAAGTGCAATTTATTTTTCCCATTGAAGAGATGCTGGAATCTTCAATTGGTCAGCTATCATGTTGTATATTTCTTTCTGTTTTTGGCATTGGTGCTATAATCGATGGTATTTTATGGTTGCTAAATTCAACTGAGGATAATTTTCTGGAGGATGCTTTTCTGAAGGTTCTGATCGTGGGTAAATGCTGTCTTTAGGTTCAAGGACTTGATATTAGCCTTTAAATGGGAAGTTTATGCATGGAATTTGGGCATGCTCTCATGTATAACGTCATTGGCCATTTGCTGCCAGGTAGACCTTGTCTCACACAGGATTTGCTTCTCTTTGCAGGTGCAATGACTATGTAAAGGCATGGAAACGTCTTACCATAGAACAAGCTCCTAATATTCTTACAATTGCCTTGAAAAGGTTTGAGGTATGAGAAATTTCCCAGAAACTTTATTCTTAAGTTGCTTTATTGTTAAAAGTTTAGTTGTATATGCTTACCAACAAAATTTAGTCGCATCCAACCTTCCCAAATGATGCTTCACATGACTCGAGCTGTATAGATGTAAATGTTGAAAAGCGAAGACAATTTTGTCGATTAATTGTTCTGTTTCTAATCCGAAAAAATAAGTTTTGAATTTTTGTTTTTCTTTTTGTTTGGGCACAACAATTGTATTTTTGTGTTTATTTGGTGGTGTCTACTGCAGAGTGGGAGGTTTGGAAAACTTAATAAGAGAATAAATTTCCCGGAGACTCTAGATCTTAGCCCTTACATGAGTGATGCAGGAGATGGGTCAAATATCTATAAGCTTTATGCAGTTGTAGTTCATCTGGATATGCTGAACGCTTCTTATTTTGGTCATTACATCTGCTGCATAAAGGATTTCCAGGGAAACTGGTACAGGGTTGATGATTGGAAGGTAAATTTGCCATGTCTTCTCGTGCATCTTTGTACATTTTCCCATATGGTCATCGCCTACTGCATATAATATGTTTGAAAATTTAGCATCTTTATTTGTTTTTTATCGCATGTCTCAGGTTATGAGCGTGGAGTTGGAGGAGGTGCTTTCTCAGGGAGCATACATGCTTTTGTACAGCAGGTGCTTCCAATACCTTGTCTTGAAGCAATTAATGGTTCTTATTGTATAGGAGCCGGAGGGTAATTATATGGGGAATCATTAATTCATAGTTACTATTAAGTATTAAATGCGCTTGCTGAACACAATGGGCACCTGCGTGTAACTTTGTGGACAGTAATACCAATTTGTATCAAAATAATACTTTTGGACTGAAGCTGGTTTGCTTTGCTTTGTCTAAATCCTGGACAGGGTTAATGCCAGGCCATCAGGCCTTCAAACCACGGAATCATCACGGAAGGAGGAACAAACCGTAAATGTGAAGCTGGAGCCTAGCCCAACAGGTCAAGTTGCAGGCCTCTCAAATAGGGAGACTGTAACTACCTGGGGAAGTTCTGAGGTTTTGACATCTGACGGCTGCCAAGAAATACAGGTGTCTGGTTTTGAAAATGTGACATTGAATGGAATTAGCCAAGACGTTAAAGATGTGGAGGTGATTGGTGCCGAGTCGACTTCCGATGTTACAAATGAGATCGTCTGCATCTTGGTCCAGCCATCTTATTCACCTTGTTCGCAAGATGCCAGAGACGTTGAAGGCATAGGAATGGTCAGATCAAATCCATGCTCTGTTTCAGAAGAGAACCCGGGGGAAGAACAAGAGGATACCAATACAGTTGAATCTGGTCTTTCTCCAGGCTTGCTGAATGGCGACATTTCTTGCTCTCATGAGGATTCTTCTGTTTCAAATGATTTTGAATGTACAAGAGAGGATTCTGAACGTACAGAGGCGATTAAATACAAGTCAAATACTACAGCAAGGGATGATGCAAATTATCTCAACGGGTATGCCAGTGCTATCAGGTCTGCTATTCCAGGCGAAGATGGTTGTGCATTATTTTCTGGCATTAGTGCTTTTCCCACGGAAATATCCTCTGCTGATATGCATAGAATTAAAACGGCAGGGGTTGCTGCTGTACGTCTATGAAACTGACAAATGAAACGGAATCAAGAGAAAAGACATATCAGGGGATAATTTATATCTGTGTAGGGGTAGATGTTTTTGCTGTTTATTCATATCATATCATTTGATGATCCCATCATCTGAAAGAGGTGGTGAGTTGGGAATTTTGTCGGGCTTCATTGTTTGCGGAAAACTTGGATCCTACAGTAGCATACTTAGATGTATTCTTCAAAATTAATTTGACCTTAGTACAGATCTAGGGACAAAAGGAGGCCATTTATAAGATTCAATATAACCAAACCTCATGTCTAGTGTGTAGGAAATTAAACAAATCTTATATATTTACCCCACAGGCAAGGGAATATCAAATGAGTCACCCAATTCGCCAAGACCGACAATCTTCAAATTTGATATCGCACTGAGACAGAAACGAAAATGGTCCAACAAAATCATGGTTGTCTATGTGTGGAGGTATACAGTCTCCATCCTAAATGTTCACGATGCAACTATCTGGCACACAGGTCTTGAAGTGAAGTAACGTAATTGACTATCCTCGTCTGCACAGCAGCACTAAAAATATCCTCATGAAGTTCAAGCCCTTGAAGAATGTTCACCAGTTTTCCTTTTACTCTCTCAAAGCATGCCAAGTCTTTTTGAGCGCCTGATATTCTTAAATCTGATGTACTCTCGACAACTTAGGCTTCTGTCGCCCAAGGACTAAAATCAACTGGCATCAGCTTCTTCGTTTTATTTTCTTGGTCCTCAAACTCATCCTCCTCTGTGAGGTCCGCCCAAGACAAATGCCTAGTCGACTTCTCTAATGAAGGTGAATGGCTAATTCCCTATACAAGTTGAGATTCTTCAGCTGAGTGATTCGTTTCTTCATCATCTTTTCGATTGTCGGTTGAATTCGCATAACAGTTATCATGTGTTGTTTCATGTGATCGCATGTCAACATTCAAACTCTGCCTCAATTGGTCACTAGGAGCATCCTTGTTTTTTGATAAGGAAGATGGCTTAAATTAAATTAAACAGAATGATACAATATAGAGGGAATAGCTCCCAAACACTCATGATCAACCCTAGCACATAAGAACCGAGGGCAATCACTCAAAATCTCAGACTTATCTAAACTAGATTTTACCAAAGCATCAGCTACACAATTAGCTTCCCTAAGAATATGAGTCAGAGAGACAAGCCAGTCCCTTGACAACATATCTTTGATCCTGCCCACCAACAGACAATCGAAGTGGAATCATCATACCGTAATCTCGATGACATCACTAGAATCGATTCTAAGATTATCTTTTTGAACCCCAAATCCCAAGCCAACCTTAAACCCTCATAAATAGCCCAAAGCTCAGAGCTAAAAGCATTACATACACCAAGCCTCTTAGAAAAACCAGCTAACCAAAGGCCAAGGCAATCTCTCAGAACACCGCCACATCCAGCTTTAGAAGAGTTCATAACCATAGCTCCATCAACATTAAGTTTCACCCACTCCGAAGGGGGAGGCTGCCAAGATGGAGCGACACTAGGAGCTTGCCTCAAGAAGTTAGGACCGGGCACCAGATCCTGAAACATAGAAAACCTCCTCCAATTTTGTAAGACAAAAAATTCTGGAGATCTAGGCTTGACAAAACCAGGTTCAAAAGCAAAAGAATTGCGCCACCTCCAAAGCATCCAAACAGCAACACCAAAAATAAGATGCCAATAAGGCCCCATGCCTTTGTTGAGATTGCCCATCAAATTCATAGACAACCAGTCCATAAACCCTGCAGAGAAAAACTGGGAAAAGTAACGTGGAGCAACAAGCTTCATCCACATACAACGGGCATACAAACAATCGCGAAGAGTATGAATAATCTCTTCAGAATCAGCATTACAATAACAACACAGGCTTGACTGACCAGACCAAGAACTATGCCACGCATTAGTAGGTAATTTATTAAGAGCCAACCGCCACAAGAATACCCTAATGCGCTCCACACCACTCCAACTCTAGATGTATCTAAACAACTTACATCTAAAATTAGGAGGGTTTTCTTCAATTAAAAAATAGGCCCTCTTAACAGAAAAATTCCCATTAGGAGTAGCACCCCAAACCATGAAATCATGACCCGCATCTACCATGGGGGGGATAGCAGCATAGAGACGCTGGATTACTTTAGGACGAACAACATTAGCCAGACTACAGAAGTCCCAAGCACCATCCTTTACCCACTGGGAAACAACAGATTGGTTTTCCTCTTCAGATAGCTGGCGAACACACAGATCCTGAATCTTCTTACCATCCATTAACCAATGGTCATGAAAGAAGTTAACTGACATACCATTCCTCATATGCCATCTAGAGCCTCTCTCAACAATACCCTTCTGGGCGGTTATGAACCTCCACAGTTTTGAATCCCCATCGTGGTAGTTCAAAAGTGAATCCTCATCCCGAAGCATGTATCTCTTTTGAAGAACCTCAACCCATAGGCTATTACCTCCAATTAATAAGTTCCACGCTAGCTTAGCGCCGCAAGCTTGGTTGAAGGACGAGAGTCTCCTAAAACCAAGGCCACCATAATCTTTAGGACTCGTTATACGATCCCAACCCACCGGATGGTAACAAGAGGAAGTACTATCATGTCCCCAAATAAAATCCCGTTGAATTCTTTCAACTTTCTAAACAATACCTCTAGGCACCCTAGCAACCAACATTGGATACAAAGGAATAGCACTCAAAACAGATTTGGCCAAAGTGATACGCCCAGCAGTAGACAAACACTTGGCCTTCCAGCACGATAACTTAGCTTGAACCCGCTCAACAATGTAATGAAAAGTTTCACTACTTTTCCTACTTCTCGTAAGAGGAAAGCCAAGATACCTCCCAATCTCACTAGAAATCTTCATCCGCGATAAGTTCTTAATTCTACACTTTACCTGAGGGGACACTTTAGGAGAAAAATAGATAGAGGACTTGTCAAGACTAATTTTTCCCCTAGAAGCTTTAGTAAATTTCTCCAAACAATCCATCATACACTTAGCTTGAACCTCAGTGGCCACACCAAACAAGAGTAAATCATCTGCAAACAGAAGATGAGAAATCCTCGGGCCAGACTTGGAAGTGGAGATAGGTTTCCAACTACCATTCTCTACAGCGTCACAGATAACATGAGAAAGCTTATCCATACATAAGACAAACAAATATGGCGAGATAGGATCTCCTTGACGAAGACCTCTAGAAGGGCAGAAAAACTCAGTCTGCGACCCATTCCATAACACATTATATGAAGCTGAAGAAACACAAGACATAATCAAGTTAATAAATCCCGTTTCTAGACCCACCTCCTTAAGGACTTGAGCGAGAAAATCCCACCTCACTCTATCATACGCCTTCTCGAGATCAATCTTCATGGCCATGAGCCCTTTCTTACACCTATTCTTGCCCATGATGTGAAGGAGTTCTTGCCCAATAATAATGTTATCTTGAATGCGCCTCCCCTTAATGAAGCTTACTTGAAAGAGGGAAATTAAGGAATCCATAATGCCTTTCAGTCTCTGAGTGATGATCTTGGTCACACACTTGTAGTGCACGGAACAAAGAGCAATAGGTCTGAAATGAGTGACAACCTCCGGATTATCCCTCTTAGGGATTAGAGAAATGAGAGTTTTATTAGCCTCTCCCAGCGAAATAGACCCACTAAAAACACCCTTAACAAAAGCACACAGCGACGGTTCCAGCTTGTTCCACTGACTTTTATAAAAGATAGGCGGAAATCCATCAAACCCCGGAGCTTTAAAACTGCCCAAAGAAAATAAGGAAAGTCTGATCTCTTCATCATCAGGAATTTTAGAGAAATTCTGTAACCTTGCTTCCTCCACAGTAGGAAATCTGGAGATAGTATCTAAGCACACAGAACCAGAATTATCATCAACATATAATGACTTAAAAAAATCTGACAACAAGATTTTCCAAATCATCCTCATTGTCAATCCAGTGACCAGCATCATCCTTGAGAGATATGATCCTATTCCTTCGGTTTCTCATTTTGGAAGATAAATGATAATACAGAGTATTCCGGTCACCCTTAGAAATCCAATCCACGTGAGATTTTTGAAACCATTTTATTTCTTCGAGTCTCATAATTCTCTCTAATTCAACATTGAGGCCCCTCTCCAAATTACAAAGAAATTGAGAATAAGGATAAGAGTTTGACTTTTGAATACCTTCCAGCCTAGCAAGAAGTTCATTCTTAGATCTCTCTACATATCCAAAGACTTCCTTATTCCAGACACAAACATCTTCCTAAAACATCTTGAGAGCCAAATTAAGATCTTCCCCATTAGCCCATTTATCATTCAGGAGAGATTCATACGATACATGAGAGGTCCACATGGCCTCAAAACGAAAAGGCCTGCATCTACCCTGATTAGCCAAATTACCCCCAAAACACAATAAGACAGGGTTGTGGTCCGAAAAATTGGTGCGAGCCAGCACTTTTAGGAAACAATCAGAAAAAAACCGATAAGAAGGAGTTACTAACCAAAGCTCTATCCAATCTCTCGAATAAACGAGCGCAATTAGGAAGACGAGGTCCCTACCAGGTGAATTTAGGCCCAACGAACCCCAAATCAGACAGCTGACAATCATTAACCCTCTCTTGGAAACGGCATAGCTTCACAAAATTAACACCTGAACCGCCAATTCGTTCACCCGAAGTGATAATGTCATTAAAGTCCCCAAGAACAACCCACGGAGCCGACACTGCCAAGGACAAAAGCTTGAGCTCACGCCATAGCAACAATTTGCAACTAGGAGAGGGAATTGCATATATTGTCGTTAAGAAAAAAGGTTGTAGCCCTTTATAACTGCAGCGAAGATGCAAAAACTGCCGATCGGATCGAACCACCGACATCGAACCATGCCCACTCCTCCACACCGCCACAAGCCCGCCAGATCTGCCTAGGCTAGGAACAAAGGCCAGACCGTCATAACCAAGCCTCTCCAAGCACTGAAACCGCGAAGGGGAATCACACTTGGTTTCAGCAAGGACTAACAGTGTCGGCCACTTCCCTTCACACGCACAACGCAAGTGTTGAATGAGGTTTCTTGCACAGGCACCCCTACAATTCCAATATAGAATAGAATCCATTAAAATAATAATAATGATAATTACAGCCCAAAACAAACCAGGAGGCTGGGCTAAAATCTCTTGAAGCTTGGCAACTCAAATTTGAGTGTCGGGTACCACGGTCCCCATATGCTCCTCGCCAGAATTGTCCAAGTCCATTTCCAGCTTTGATTCCTCACTTAAAGGATTGGCCCAAAATTTGCCCAAGAGCCCACCAACCGATGGGGCCTCACACACAAACAAAGGCCCATCGCCTAATGGAACCAATTCTGAAATAGGACAATTGTCAACCCTAGGGCCCACCTCTAACATCTCACCTTCTCCCTTACTATCCAGCGACTTTATCTCCTTCTTTGCCACGTCTGCCACCACGCCGACCTCAGCCTCCCCACATGTCAACATCGATGCCTCCTTACTTTTTTCCACTCCAATCACCATGGCTCTCCTCCTTTTTTCTTTCCTCAAATCTTGTCTACTTTGTTTCTGCACACCTTTATCCCTGACCTGAACCTGATCCTTTTTATGTTTCTTTTTTGTCTCTGCTTTCCTCCCTTTGGTTTGTAGCTCCGATGAAAGGCTCTGCTTAATATTGACCTCGATCGCAAAGCACCACGACCTACAGTTTGACCAATCGCAGTCTGCTCTACCACCGAAGAGACCTCGACAGTAGCAGCTTGAGCACCTCCGTCACCCTCCTCGGCAAGTACGCCAAATCTTGACCCCTCATCTTTTCGCCGGAGAGCACTCTATTTTGCTTCCTTACCGGCTTTTTTCTGCCGGCGAGGCCTCTATACTACCTTCCACTCCTCAGCATCGGTTCTCATCTCCAACCTGTTATTAGTTGCAGGAACGTTCATCACACGCGCCTCAGAAGTCTCAATAGCACCATCATCAGCTTGCTTCCCTGAACTCGACACCTTCGAGACTATTTTGCAATCATCAATTCTGTGCCCATAGAGACCGCACCCAGTGCAAAGCCCATGTAAGCCCTCATACTCCAGGTAATACTCTTCACCATCTAAGAAGAAGCGAGACATCAATTGCTTGGTTAAATCCACTAGCACACAAATTCTCGCAAAGTGACCCCTAAGATGGCTGGAAGTGTTAATGTCAATTTTTATTGTTCCTCCAATTCTGTCCCCAATCCAAGTTAAAGCCTCCCTGTTGTAATACTCAAGTGGCACATTAGGTACACGAACCCAAGCTGCCACCTTATTAATGGACGCTGACTTAGTCTGGAACTCAGGCTCCCACGGCCTCACAGTGAGGTAGTGATCAAAGAGCATCCAGGGACCTCCTGTCAAGGCATTGAGATAATCTTCTTTGTTAGAAAGCTTCACCACAAAGAAACCATTCCCAATGTTGATTAAACCAAGGACTCCCTTCTTGGCCCAAAGTTTCTGGAGAATGGACAGCAGAATCTTTTAGCCAATATTCCTCCCAAGGAGTTTCAAAATCACAGCATTATTCCATGCCTTATATAATTGTTTTTTCATTTTCCCTGAGAAGACAAACGTGGGAAAGTTTCTCTTTGGGTCCTCCATAATTTTGCAGAAAGGCTCATTGTCGTCTCCATCCGAGAGGCTGTCATCTGATAAAGCTGTTTCAGTCACAGGATTCACCTCCAACTTTTCATCATGGTTTATTCCTTTGAGTTTTTCCGCAAATGTTGAACCTGGAACTTTCTGATTATCCCCTACAGTGCCAAGCAATGGCCACTCCTCAACAACGTGATCACCATCTCCATTCTTAATTTTTTTAGCACTCCGGTGAAGTAGATCATTTTCCTCCGTAGACAGGGGAGCTTTCGTGGAGAGCGCTTTTGAGACCCTTTTGATCTTGTAATTCAAATGGGGAGCATCCTTGTTGGAAACAAAGATAGCAATCCGCTTATAAAAGGTGGGCTGGATTGAAAGACAACTTACAACGGATATTTTAGAATAGTAAATATTATTTTGTATTTGAATTAGTCTCACGGTTGAGATACCAATCTAGATATGTAAGTACTTTCCATATAAACGTCTTTTATCATCTATGTAGGATGGTATCGGAGCACTTTATTTCTCAAAATGATTTTCAAAATAAAAAGAACAACTTTTTTGATATTGATGATATATTCTTACATACCTCAATTGATATCTCAAGACTAACTCAAATACAAAATAGTATATGAAAATATTCTAACGTACAACTAATATAATTATAAATATACAACTACTCAAATACAAAAGAACATTTAATATCCTATAATATCGTCTGTCAGGAGACACACTTCATAATAAAGCTCGATCCAAGACTAACTAAAATATAAAATAACTCAAAGTGGCTAGATAGCTCGATTGGTATCGAAGACTAACTTAAATGCAAAATAATATCTGAAAATATTCCAACATACAACTACTATAAACTACTCATTCTAGTTCTAAATATAAGACAACATTTAAGAGTTGATATTAGTCCTAATTATTGGATAAAGTTTTATTTTTTTGGTAATTTCTTCCCAAAACACGATACTTTTTTAATAATAATTAAATAAAACAATAATTTATTAATACAATGCTTGCAACTCATTAAAGCCACATACACCTCAATTCTACTTTTTTTAAAAAAATTTAAAATAGGATAAAACACTTCAATAACAGGATGTTTTTTAATAAATAAAGTCATGTTACATATTTTTAAAAAATTTAAGTGAAAATGTCAAGTTTACACCTGTCGTGACAAAAAAGTGATAGGGGTACACTTTTTTTTTTTTTTTTGACTTTTGAACAGGAGTGGATTTTTTGGGAGAGCACTCGGTGGACAATTCCAATTAAATAGGCCATAGCTTGTGCTGATGAGGAGATATTGGGAGGCGGAGAAGAAGAAGAAAAATAAGAACATTTTTGGAAAACAAATATAATTAATGAATTTAATTACTATCCTTAATCTCTCCAAAGTTAAGGAAATATATTTTATAATTAGAATCGATCGAATTTATCTTTTTCGCCCACACACTTAAAATAAAAAGTGCTTACAATAAGACACATTTTATATAGAAAGCGCTTACATACTCCATTGGTATCAAGACTAACTCAAATACAAAATAATATCTAACTTACATTTTTGTAAGCAGACACATTTTATATAGAAAGTGCTTATATATACTAACTCAAATAAGATCCAAAAATATTCTAACATGCAACTAACATAAACTATAACTTTTGTCGACAGACACGCTTTATATAGAAAGTGTGACACATGCTTACATAGCTCCATTGGTATCAAAGACTAATACAAATACAAAATAATATATGAAAATATTCTGACTTGTAACTAATATAATTTTTCTTTTGCTCAAGAAAGGACTACTATTACTTCAAACATAGTATCACTAGGTTACAAGTCAAACTTCCAGGCGAAAGATGGAACTAATAATACAGAGCCTAATAAAGCAAACACAAATGAATCAAAAGCGACTAATTAAACTAATAATAGATAAAATCAGCCACCAGACACTGTAGAATCAGAAGAGCACGAGTCTTCTTGAGAAATATTAGCCTCCTTCAAATCTAAGATTAGAAACTGTCTCAAAGTAGGTGATGGTTGCATAACCCACCTAATAGGGCACACTTCTTTATAAGCCTTAGCTGTCAGAAAGTCAGCTACACGGTTTCTCCTTCTAAGGGTGAAAGAAATAGAAAACTCAACCTTGTCAGAAAGAACACTAATAATCTCATGAATAATACCTCTACATCTCCAATCATACATATCCGGTGACCTTGCATCAACACATTTCAGCAATAATAGACAATCGATTTCAAAAATTACTTTGTCAAGCCCCAAATTTATCGCTAACATAAGCGCTCTCTTCAAAGCCAAAGCTTCCGACATGAAAGCAGAAATAGACTTCAGTTTACATATAAAGCCCCATTTAAAGCATCCAAAGCTATTCCTACAGGCCACCCCAATACCAGCGCTACTTTTTCCCAGGGAAAAAGGAACCATTGCAATTAATCTTCAGATAATCAGGTCCAGGCGGCAGGCGGCACCCAATATATAGACTCCTTACTCCTATTAATATCTAGCAATGGGTTCGTTTGAAGCGTATCACATGATTTCCAAAATTCACAATTAGTGGCTATGGCTTTGTTAAGAATACGCCATACAAATTGTTGCACCCGGTGGGGAATTACTTTGATTCTCCATATTGACTTCCAACAAGAACTAGAAATTACAGTGGACGAACCAGCCCTATGCTCACAGCCATCTCGGTTTGCCTTTTCTGCTTGGTAACCCAACTTGACACCATACACCCCATTGTTTCCTTTGATCCACATCAGCTTATCTTCTAACCCATTATTAGGGATAGGAATCTGATAAATAGCATGTAGAGTATTCGCCGAGGAGATGTTGTGCAATAGGGGATAGCTCCCAAAAACCACCAATAATTAGATCACTAACCCTTCCTTCTGTAACAAACGGATTTCCTGAGTCAGTCGGCTGAGGAGGGAGCTCAACATCCGGTACCCACTGATCACCCCAAATTCTAATACTAGTTCCAGTGCCCACATCCCATCTAAGGTTTGATTTAATACAATTTCTACCATCATAATACTCGACCAACACCAAGAAGCTCAGTATCCTTTGTGTGCAGCCATGAACACTGACTTAGGAAAATAAATGCTTTTAAGGACCCTCACCCATAACTCATTAGGCCTCATCATCAACCTCCATGCCGTTTTAGCCAATAAAGCCTCATTCATGACCACTAAGTCGCGAAAGCCCAATCCACCCTTCTCCTTACTCTTCGTTAATGTCTCCCAATCCTTCTAATGTGTGCGACCACCAAAGGCACTACCATCCCACCAGAAGTTGGCAATCATACTGTGTAATTCCTTACATGATTTGATCGGGAATTTAAAGCAAGATATCGGGTACAAGGGAATTGCTTGAATAACCCGCTTTGATCATCACTGCACGTCCAGCAAATGAAAGATAAGAATTTCCCCATCCTTGAATCTTGTTGTGGACTCTCTCCCTTACATATGCTAGGGCTTGATATTTGGTTTTGCCCCAAATACTAGAAATTCTGATAAGTATATATTTTATAATTAAATAGGTATATATTTTATGGTATAATGAGTTGGATTTATTAATATTTTATACCTATTTAATTATCATTTATAAATTTATCTATCTTTTAATTAAATATAGGATAAAAGAATATTATAACGAGAAAATCTATTGATATCCTATTTTATTTTGTAGGAAATATTATGTGATCTACGAGGGGAGAAAATATAGGAAAGGCGATAAACATGGGCAACAAATTAAATTAAAAAGGAGATAATATAATATTATATTATATTATATTATATTGTAATACTTTATACTATATGGGATTAATAGATGTGTTGCCATGCAAGGCCAAAAGATATATCATATGGGATTATAGGATCAGAAACAACATAACCGAATGAATATATATTGAGTAGCGGAAAAATCAAGAAGATGGAAAAAAATGCAAGATCCGCAAGAAGTAAGATATATTTAAAAGAAGCAGATGCATATATAAGATGGACAGAACAACACGCACATGATATATATAATGCATGAAGAGACGCATTAAAGGGAGTACAGAGCCGGGCCGCACACACCGGAGCGCGCAACGAAAAAGAAGAACCAAACACGAGACGAAGACGCACGTAGACGGCATTGGAGAAAGAGGATCACAGCACCATTGTGGAGATCAACCTTCCCCAATCTCTGAAGAACAAGTTTGATTTTCATCTCTTTTATTATTTTGTTAACCTAGCCATGATTGGCTAGTTTTCTTTTGTAGTTAGGGCGAGGATGAACCCTATGCGAATTTAAAGTATTTGGTTGGATTCTTTATTGATCGTTATTTTCTTGATTGAATGAATTATCTTTGCTTAAAGCTTTCTTAAAGATTAATCACCTTTTAGATTGTTCATAGGTTGGTGTATGACAATAGAGATGTTGGTGCATTTAACTAGAATCGTTAATTCATCATAGAGTTGCATGACCTAGACATAGGCTTACGAGTTTATGCGATATCATAATTCTGGTTTAAAAATATGATCTTTCCAAACAATATTAAGACATTAGGTTGTTTTCAAAGATAACGGACTAAGGTAGCATCAAGACATTGGGACTTAGTCTAACTTTATAGAATTTATCGTCAATCGTGGGAATAATAATCAATTAGGGATTCAATTCAAATACTTGGAGGACTATAGGGGGATTCTCATCCATAGCTGTGTTTTTCTTAATTACTCATCTTTTCTAAACGTTGTTCTTGAAATTCTTCATTTTGGATTCTTGTTCTTTATTTAATTCTTTAAATTTTGTTTGGTTACAACTCACCCCATATTACTCGATTCATCCAACTAAAGCGAAAATAGCGAATTAGTGACTGGAGTACTATTCCTCGTGGGACGATTTTTTTTCTCACTACTTTATTACTTATAACGACCGGTGCACTTGCCGAAATCGCTATCAAGTTCCAAGGTACCTACCTGGATCCTCAGTTCTTGGAATACCCGGTATGTTTCCGACCCTCTCCTTTGCTGCCTCTAGGGTGTTCATGGAGAAAAAGATGCTAGATTTGTCCAAATTGATCACCTGGCCAGAAGCTTCACAGTACCGGTGCAAAATATTAGATAAAATCTGACAGTTATGTTGACCAGCATTCATATATAGTAGTGCATCATCACCAAAAAAAACTATGAGTTAACATCTGGCAACTCTAGCTCAATTTAATACCCCTAAGCTTGTTTTCCTCTTGGCTTTTGTTAACCATCAGCGAAAGCACCTCAGCCACTAGAATAAATAAATAAGGCGAGAAAGGATCCCCTTGCCTCAGTCCCCTGATTGGACAAAAGGAACTAGGCATATATTCGAAGTAGTAGACCTCACACATTTCATAATGAGCGCCACCCATTCATCACAAAATCCAAACCGTATAAGCGCCAACTCCAAGAAGTCTCATTCCACTCTGTCATAGGCCTTGCTCATATCCATTTTCGGATTAAATTCATATTTTCCCCCTGTTTTCTTTCTCCGGAGATAGTGATAGACCTCATGTGCTATTATGATGTTATCCTGGATGCATCTTCCAGGAATGAAGGCCCCTTGGCTTTGGGAAACACATCCATCTAGTTGTGGTCTCATTCGGTTGGAAATGATCTTTGAGATAATCTTGTAAGAAAAATTGCATAGTCCTAGCAGCCGAAATTGAGTCACATGATCAAGTTTGGTAGTTTTAGGTGTCAAGGTGATGTTGGTCTCATTGATATCATGTAACAAGGTTTTCCCTGCAAAAAAATCCTGAACCGGCGTGCAAACAGTCTCCCCCACCTCTAGTCATGTATTATGATAAAACATCCCCGAGAACCCATCCGGACCAGGAGCCTTTGACCCCCCTTAGGCTGAAAGCAGCTGCCTTAATTTCTTCTTGAGATATCGGCTTCATGAGACCTCTGTTCATCTCATCAGTCACCTTCCTTTCAATAACCTCTAGAACTTCGCTCATATCATTAGAACCAGCCGATGTCATAAAAAGGTTATGGAAAAACTGGGTTATGTTGTTTGTGATAGCGTCCTTCTCTAGAAGCTAATTCCCCATATCATCTTTAATGGCTACAATGTCATTACGCCTTCTCCTCTTTTCTGTGGTAAGATGGAAGAATCTCGAGTTCTTATCCCCAGTTTGAAGCCAGCTCACTCTCGATCGTTGCTACCAATGTTGTTCCTCTTAGTCGAAGATCTTTTGATCTGATCAATAGCCTACACAATAATATATATATATAAACTATACAACTAGTTAAATACGAAATAATATTTGCTAAAATATCTTTTGTTAGCGCGCAAGACCAACCTACACATCTATCTACCCGAGGGTAAGTTCAGACCTCTCACCCTACAAGTCATCATGCAAAGAAGAATACCTCAGGCCTTTCAGAGTAAAGAATCAAAAGTACATAAAAGGAGAAATTCGACTAATAAAAACAAAAAGCCAATGGAAATAAAATCTGAGAATGCCTTTTAATTAATACTGTGGGTAGGGGGATTTTTGTTTTATGTTTCTTACCTGGGCAAATAGAACGGATGCGATCAGAAAGAATTTGGGTACAGATCTCTGGAGATCGAGGAAGGGAACCCATGTAGTGATTGTAATGTTGGAGGTCGATGGTAGAATCTGACTGAGTCCTTGGAGACTCCATACACGGAGGCAAAAACACATACTCTCGGCCTAAATACTAGACATGATTGTTTTTTTTTTTTTTTTAAAGATTAAGGAAGTTAAATAAGTTACTTAATCTTATCCTATGTTGTGTATCCTTAAATTATATATCAATTTATAAGTTAGGCAAAATATACCCCCTTCTCTTATATGTGGGTCCGCCCTACATTGAACAATCTGTTTAAAGTTAAACTTTCTCATATGTGAAGGATTTACTTTGATTACTTTTGATATGGGTTTACTAGATAAATAGATAGATAAATCCTATCCTTTTTAGTTGCTATTTTTTATATAATTAATTTTTTATTCCTTTATATAATTACATTTTTATTACGTGACGAAATCACTAACGTAATATTAATTTGAATATTGAAATGATTGTTTATGATTGAATTTTATCTATCTAATTGTTACTAAAACGGGCTATTTTAAATAATTTTTTAATAACAAATTTAAGATAAAATCTTTTTGTGATAAAAATATAGTGTTCCTCCGGTCTTTAATATAAGAAATATTTAACTAATTTGATTATATTAGGAAAGTTAGTTGGATTAGTTAAAATGACGTATATTTTCTAAAACATCATATCATCTTCCTTAATTTCTCACTTTTCTCTCCTCCTTAATTATTGTTGAGAGAGTATCAACAGAGGTAAATTAGGAAAAGATAGAAATATATAAAAATTATTCCTTATATTTAATATTAATTCTCGAAATATGTCTTACATTAAAATCAAAGATCAAAGGAGTAAAATACACTTCACCATTCAAAATTAAATTTGAAATAACAATATTATTATTAGAACTTAGAAGCATCTAAATATGTTTACCAGCAAATTGCAAATTGATTAATTTATTATGATTTAGTGTATAAAAAATTATTACGTTTTAATAAATCCCTAACAAAGCCAAGAGACATATTTAGAATAAAGACAAAAATTACCGCTTCAACTTTAAAATCTCAAATAAATTATTTTCTCATAAAATAAGCTGTTAATACATTTACTCTTGTAGTTCTTAATGAATTCTGGTTAAAACGCCTGAGCACTCTAAAATCTAAATTAAAGGTGCGTCTAATCATTTTATTGTATCAGTTTTCTCTTGCAAAAAATATTCAAGCCATCCATTTACTTGCATTGTTTAACACTTTAACTATAAGAGACATCAGATCAGTAAACTTGCGGGGCTTTCCGACCTGAATTTGCACTCGGACTCGACTCAACAACATAGAACAAAACAAGCAACTTTCGAGATTTTCTACAGTACCAGCACAGAGACGAAATTATGGCACCAAAACTAGCTATCCGTATGACGAACTTAAAATTCGCTTGGGGATTTCTCATCTTTTTAGGTTCATTTTTCTTTCTTTTTCCCTTTTTTTTAATAAAGTCTGAACGTATCAGCATATAGTAAGGAGGGATTAGTGATGTTACCCTTGCTTCATGTGCTTCACCTCTTGTTTGGGAACCTTTTTAAAGTGTTTTTTTTAAGCACTTTTACACATGTTGTAACAAAACCCCTCTCACCATATTTACTTCGTAAGTAAATTGTAAAAACACTTTTAAAATACTAAAACAAACAAGTAAGATCTTATGGAATGATGGCTTAGATTTTGTAGTATAGTTGTGCACTTGTGCTCGTCCGACGTCCCTCCCTAAGGCTTTGAGCAAAAAAGAAACAGTTCAATTCTAATTTAAATTTACACAAGTGGCCCACGATGTTGATAAATCAACGACATGGACAAATCAAGTGCGATAAATCTCACTATGTGTGTTCGATCGTCACGTCGTTGGATTTTTCTTTAATAGGTGATCTCGTGTAAGTCCTATTAAGTCTTCAAAGAAACCGGGCCGTCGCTGGCGCAGTGGGGCCCGCGAACCCCTCCAAAACTTTTTCATAAAAAAAAAAAAAAGGATGTGGTAGGACGTCACCGTGAACCACCAATTCACACAAGTTACCTACAATGTCTCTATAGAATATGTTTGGAGCACTATGTAACGGCTGAAAGCGCCCAAACACAGGAACTTCTCAAGGGTTACCTATTCTGAGATTTTTCTGGGCTGAGCACGCTTAATTTTAAGAGGCGCTAACCATCATGCCAAAAGCTTGAGTAGATAGCAAGGGCGCACCACATTTTATATAAGCCCCAAAAACTTCCCTCATCCTGCCCGATGTGGGACCCATCATGGTGAGATTGTGACAACTAGCTTTAGTCATGAATAAAAAGAAATATTTTTACTAATATTTTTCTAATTTATCTTTATTGATACTCCATTAATAATAATCAATGAGGAGGGAATTAAGGAGGATGACTGTGATGTTTTAGAAGATGCATGTCATACTAACTTTTTTAATTTAATCAAATTAGATAAATAAATAGTATACTAAGGAGAAGAGGGAGGGATAGTAATTTCAATATGGAAGGTAATATAGGAGTAATAAATAAATTAGGCATATAATCAATTTCCTAATTTATACGTACGATAGAGGAAGAATTAATGTGATTTATAAAATGTTATCAGCCTTTTACCGTCCGTTTGGTAACTCACGTCAACTTTGTAGCCAAGCCACAGACGAGATAGGATCATTTTATTTTATCAAATGCTGACATAATCATAAATCATATAAAATAGGAAATTGCAATAAAAAATGGGAAAACTGTTGAGAATCAAAGACTATCATAGAGTACATTGAACCACACACACATAATGGAATCATTGCTGTGTGCGCACGTAATTAGAATAAAAATGAAGCAATGAAAACTGTAGAAAGAGGTCAGTACGTGGAAGGGAAAGTCCGATCCCTTTCATCGTTAAAACTGATAAAGTATTGGCTTTTGTTGACGGCTCTGGTTGGTTCTAAGTTGCGAATCAAAAACATCACTAAAGTTTTTTTTTTTTTTTTGGGTTAAATGAAAAGAAAGAAAAAGAGAAAAAGGGTATGCGATGAGGCTGCTATATGTCCCTGACCGTCTTAAAAGAGATGGTGCATTGGATTGGCATGAGGAAAGTTGGAATCAGCAGAGGATATGGCAGCCTCATGAGAGGGCCATGCCCACTACATTATAGGCGAAAGCGACCTTACTATTTGGAAGGCTAAGCCCCAAATAAATACGCTCAGACTCCTGCGTGCCCTTTGCAATTATTTTATCAGGTTTTGCTTCGTAGTTTAATGCCCTCTACTTGCCTGCTTTCTTTAGTTAGGCTCATTGCATTGGCTTCTTCTTGTGTTCCTTCACAGATTCTCTCTCTCTCTGTTGAAAACTTGGCTAGTTTGCTTTAAATTAAATATATAATGAGATGAGAGTGAGTCGTTGGTTGGCTGAGAAGTCATATGTCAAAATGTGAATTATTGGTGGGCATAGTGAGAGAGAATCAATAACTTGGATAGAATATAGTGGACCGATTGAAGTTGTTGCAAAATTGTCAGTCTGTCACGCGTCTATATAGTCTTATTGGCTTCTGTTTGCGGTGCTATATATATCCACAAGTCTGCGTGCAAAGTTATAGTTGCACTATATATATATATATATATATCTTTTTATATTTAGTATATTATATAATCTGTTAGAGAGGACGTACGGTTAATCAAAATAATCTGCAGTGTAGCCAAACAAAACCGTCTTTATAGGTTTCCTTCTCCAATTTAAAGTACATCATATGGAATATATACTAAGGACCCGTTTGGTACAAAGAATTGGTGGGGAAGGAAAGGAACTTAGAGGAGGGAAAGGAAAGGAAGATTTGAAAGATGATGGAAGATAGCTTGAGTTGTTTGGTAGGAAGAAAATGAAGAGGTGGTAGTTGGTAAAGAATTAGGAAATGTCTATTTTACCCTCAAAAGAAATTAATTCAAAATAAAAAAGATTTTTTTTTTTTTGCTAAAATATATTTTTTTAAAAAAATATTCTTGTTAAGTTCGAACTCGTGAAAAAAATAATTCGCCAAATTTGAACTTTCCCGCCAAATTCGAACTTTCCCACCAAATTTGAATTTCGGGGGTAAACTGTCAAATTTAAACTTTCAGGAAGATTGCGAATTTTCCTTCCATTTTCGGATGAAAATCATCTTCCCTCAAATAAGGGAAGATGATCTCACATTAGAAGATCTTTGAACTTTCTGTCTCACCAAACACCCAAAATCATGGAAAGATTGGGATCTTCCTTTTCTTTCTCTAATCTTTTTTCTACCAAACGGGTCCTAAAGTCGGTAGCTGAAGGACATGGAATAATAAAAAAGGAAGGTAATTATATTGCCAATGGCAGTGAAACCGACAAAACCAGTCCTACAAGGAAAAGCAATGCCCGGTATGGAGCATTTCTGTCCTCTCCACTCCTTACCGCTAAAGGTCAAAGCCCAACATTTTCAAATGACACTGAAGCAACTTGTTTTTGTTTCTACTCCTTCCTCCTCTTAGACAAAGACAAAAAAAATCATGTTTAGTTTATCTTAGTCTTAAATATAAGATATATTTTTTATATTTGTTAATCTTTTCTTAATTTGATGTTCACTTAAAAATAATCAAACAAAAGAAAGAATAAAATAAAATTAGGTAAATATGTCTTATATTAAAGACTTAAAAGAAAGTTCTTAGCCATATAAAAATACTCCTCCACGGGCGTCTTAATGTAAGTATTAACTAAAGAGTTGATTTTGAAACTCAACCCATTATTTTAAACCTTGTTGGGGGTTCATGTTGCAGAATGCAGCGCAAAAAGCATGGGAGTGAGGGAGCATTTTACTAGTAGTACTTGTTTGACTTAAAACGGTAACAAACGTAGTTTGCCAAAAAAGGAAAAATTCCAAAAGTTTTGCCAATCCCCAGACTGTCCCCACCAAAGCCACTCGTCACTATATAACATCTCTGCCTCCTCCTCCACCCTCCACTTTCTCCCTCACAATATGACTCCTCCACCGTCGTCGAAGCCTGCAATTCAATTCCACCATCTCCATCATCTCAAACAAGACCCTCCTCTCTCTGCTTCCTCCATTCGTAATCTTGTCAAACACTTCACCGCCACCTCAAAAACCTCCATGAACCCGGACCCTTCACCGGCTCTGAATCCGAATTCCACCGTACAAGGCGCAGTTTTAGATGCTTCCCAGGCTCATAAATCCACACACCGCCAACCACATAAACGACAAGTTCGCAGGAGACTCCACACCGCTAGGCCCTACCACGATAGGCTTCTCAATGTAGCAGAGGCTAGGAAGGAGATTGTCACCGCCCTCAAATTTCACAGAGCTAATTCCCTCAAACAACAACAACAACCCAAACACCAAGATGGGGCAATTGTGTCCCCAGAAAATCCCACAATATATGGATCATGCACCAACAATAATTTCTCCAATCTCGTGAATCATTTTTCCTTTTCATCTTTCTCTCATCCTACTCCGTCTCTTCCAGATCCTTTGAACTCTCCCGCCGCCTCATCGTCACTTGCTCCACCGCAATTGGTTCAAAACCTGTGTCTCAACCTTCCAAATCGCACTTTGGGTTTGAACCTCAATTTTCAGAATTTCGATAATTTAGGGCCTTCTCCTTACCTCGATAACAACAACGCGTCATTTTTTTCGTACTCATCTCCGTCGTCGTCATCTTCTCCTTCATTTTCTGTGTCAACGGATCAGGAAGTTCTTTCGGTTGCAATATCACTGCAGGGAGAGGGAACTTGTGCTCCGTCGGATGCTATTGACTCCATTGCTGCCACTCAGGTTGCGCTGTGTCCCAAGTTCGTGAAGAACACGGAACATCAGGCGACTGAAGATGATGCCGCTTACCCTATTTTTGACGCACCTATGGAATTTCCAGAGTGGTTGAATGCAAATGAGAGGTGCTTTGAACACTGCTCCCAGGAATTCTTCTTAGATCCTGCTTTACCTTGGTAAGTTCTAATGCAACTCTCAGAATTTGGCATTTGATTCGGGAGTGTTTTGTTGTTAGTGCCATCTCAGGGAAAGAAAATCTGTCGTCTGTTCAAGCCCTTTTTTTTTTTTTTTTTTGGTATCTTTCAACATAGCAGCAGAGGACAGATGATCCGGTCTCATGAGGAAAGAATTGTTTTTCCCATTTTTCCTTTTAAGGAATTGGCAAATTTAAGTCTAAATAATTTTCTGTTCCCTCTTTTGTTGGAAAGTGTGGATATTAATTTGGTATGTTAATGAGTCAAAGATTGACCGTAATCCTGCCTGCCTGGTGAACCTCTAAGATAAAATTGACCTGGATTATTTTTTGAAAATGAAGCGTTCTCAAACTTCCATTTTTATTTGGGAAAATTAGGAAAAGTTTCAATTAAAAATTCTTTGGTCAAGAATGACCTTATAAATTTTTATTTAGTATTGCTAGTGGTACTATGTAGATTTTAGATCATACTCATCAATAATCTTTTTGTTTGTTAGGCACATGTAATCCTTCAATTAGAGGCAAATTTTATTTGAGACACTGTCAAACACTAAAAGCAGACACACTCTCAATAAAGATTCGAATCTTAATTTGACATGTCATGAAAGACTATTCCCTCACACTGTACCCAACCCCCTTCATCAATAAAAAGACTTTTTTTTGCCCCAGTTTCTCCGACAAAATCTATCTAGCCCAATATGTTCAATGGGGCTCCACCGTCTTAATGGGCTTTCTTTCTCGACCTGAAAGTGGGCCCATTATAGTTACGACTCGTCCAATCCGTTATCCAGATAGCTCACGGCCGTGCCCATGTCAGACAACTCATGGGCTTTCTCAATATTCAGCCTGACTAACCTAGAATCGCCGTCTTGGTTTTTTTCCTTCATGATTTGTGTTTCGTTCAAATATGGCATAATATAAATCTCCTTTTTTTTTTTTTTTTTTTTTTTTTTTTTTTGGTTTTGGACTTTTGAAGATATACTAATCATTTTCTTTTTTCTTTTTCCTTTTTCCATGACCCACCACACAGCATGGAAATAGGCGATTTTGAAGGTGTGGGTGAAGAGTGGTTAGCATGACAAAGGATTCATTTCTGGATGAAGACTGATTAGCAGCATGACAAGGATTAACCTCTTTTTTGCTGGGTTAAATTCCATTGGACGCTTTTTAGTTATTACTGGTCCCCCTCCCTTCTCTTCAATAAGGTTTGCTAGATCTAGCTCAGAAATTTGAGGCTGACCCTATTTAAATAATACCTGGAGAATTACATTTTTATTCAATTTTCTCCTTGTTCTTCGTTTCTTAGTTTTATGTAGAAGCTTTCATTCCATACATAGAATTGTCATTTTGACAGTGAAAGCAAAAAAGAAAGAAACGATGGATGAGGTGTGGGGATCTTGTTTTCTCACTTCTCGTTAATCTCAGTCAAAATTACAGATTTTTATTAACGTTACTGCTAAACTAGATAGGAAAATGATACGTCACTTGTGTTTTGCGGGTCTAAGATTGTAATGACGTCGTAGTCGCAGCAATAGCAAATGCATACGCACGTTATTGTGGGCATCAAAGCCAGAAACAGTTCTGAACATCTGGTTGTTTAATTCATCTAAACCAATAAAGACAACCATAGTTGAAAAACTCTCTTGTATTTGGTTTTGACTTTTGATCAACTATGAAATAAAACCCGAAAAGAAAGAAGAGAAATAGGTTTTGATCCAATCATGTCATCATCAACAGATTTATGCATTTTCAGTTTTACTAATCTGATACTAGTATCATTCTCAGTAGCAAATGTTTTGGGGTCCTCAGACTTGTGTTGTTGGTGATGTATGGATGGGAGCAAGGACATGTACAGATCAAAGCGACTAAGGGCTTTGAATTCTCATTTATGGACAAGTTGGAGATAGTTGAATCATTATATTTTGGGCTTCACATTTAGTTATATATCTACTTCAAAATATTTATACCTCAGACGGTTGAGAAGCGCTTTCGTTTAGTCACACTTAATGCTTGTTTGGACTAACGATGGAAGCTATTTTTTCGATGAAATTGACAATATATGAGAAAAGTATGTGATGAGAGTTTTATCTCGACTTGCATCAATGTGCATTTTAAACATCAGCTCAAACATAATTTTGAGAGCTGTACGGATCAGACAGGTAGATGCATGATTCTTCCACTTCTACAATAGCTCATATAGGCAGATATGTTTTGATTTTTTGGGCAAAACTATCAAATTGATTTCATCCTTGTTTGTTTTTGAGACAGAACTAGATATGACTGTCAAAATCATGTCAAACACGGTCCGACACATTTACCGGCAAACCAAAGCTAACTTAGAATTCTTCCGGAATTTATGTTTTGTTTCAAAATTCATGTTGATAGTGAAGACAGGGGTAACGACAACATTTGTGGAATGACATCATATACTTTCATTTAACTTCAATAACAACAACAAACAGAGACATACCAAAAACAAGCACGTCTATGTAAAGTAGCAGCAGCATACAGTAATCCAATACCGATCATCTTATGACTAATAAATAGATCATATATAGCAACTAGTACATGAAGCTTCATGTTTGATCCAGTTGGTCAAGGAGAATATTGTGTGTTGGAGAGGGGATATCGGTCAATGCAGTGAAGCCAAGGGCCGGTAGAAGGCTTCTTGATTCGGCGCATGGAACGCCAAACCACACTGTTGCACTTAAATCCAGAGCCAAAGGCCAGTTGCCAAACACGGTCTCCTCTTCTGACCCTTTCCTTGGCCTCCAAGTAAGCTAGCTCATACCATATGCTGCTACTGGACGTGTTGCCAAACCGGTTCAGAGTCATCCTAGACGCCTCCATGTTCTCGTCACTGAGTTCCAGGTTCCTCTGAATTTCATCAAGAATGGTCTTGCTCGCAGCATGCACACAGAAATGCTCAAAAGCAAGCTTATAGTCCGGAATGTATGGCTTCAGTGATGATCCTGAATTATTACCCCCAAATAAGTGCCTCCACACCAGTGTTCCAAAGAATAACAGCTGCTCAGAAAATGGTAGCACCAGAGGTCCCAGCGTTGTGATGTTGGTTTTCAGAGCATCGCCTCCAATTTCAATTAGCTTTTTGCTAACCTTCAGCCCCTTGAATTTTTGTGCATCTTCCTCTTGGTACACACAACTGCAGTTATATATCCGCACAAGTACGTGTTATTATGGTGAAATTACAGAAATAAGAGCCAAGAGAATTAAAATTATTGTGAACCTGAAGCTGCGATCATCAGCTCCCTTATGAGTGCGAACAATATGTTCAAGGCGGTACTTGGCACGCCTATAGTCACGACGACGATTAGAGAGCAAAATAGCAGAGCAACCCATACGAAAGAAACAGTTTGGAACGAGCATGGATCTTTGTTTTCCCTGGTACCAATTGAATCCCACCATCTCAGTGCTGACCACGACAGCGTAATTGTTTGGGTTAGATTGAAGCATGTCTCTTGCTAAGTCCACTGCTATAATCCCAGCACTGCAACCCATCCCACCAAGGTTATAGCTCAACACGTTTCCTCTCATCTTGTAGTGATTTATGATCATCGCCGACAACGACGGTGTAGGGTTGAAGATGCTGCAGTTAACTACCAGAACACTGACGTCTTTAGGACGAACACCGGTTTTCTCAAACAGCTCGTCTAGTGCTCCGAACATAACCATGGACGCCTCTGCTCTACCTTCCTTCATTGTTGCGCTGCTTTCACTCGACCCTATCACTGCCTTTGGGATGTATGTCTCGTTTCCGATCCCTGACGACATCAGCATCCTCTTCTGGAACTCTAGACTCTCCTCATCACACTTGCCTGATCTTCTAGCCACTTCAATGAATTCCTCCCTTGACACCTGCATAATACATATGATATAGTTTACTTCTTGTGAGGGTTGCTTTTAACCAAAGCAGAGTAATGAAAATTAAGGAGAGGTTATTTCGGACAAAGGTGCCTATTGTTCCTTTCCCAACTATTTTTCATACGGTTCTTTTGACCATTAGATGTTACATGAAATGAGTGACATTGGCAAAAAAAAAAAATGGTAAAAATTTGAAAAATGAGGTGGTTATTTCACTTTGAGGTCGTCGTTGGGTTTGTAGCATGCAAAGTCGATGAGATATATGGAGCGAGGTCTTGACATGAAGTAGACCGAGAGTGTGAAAACGAAGACAGCGGAGAAAGCAAGGAGGGTGGCAAGGTCGTAGCGAGCGTCGTGCCAGAGCTTCTTCCATAGCTCTTCTTTGCTGAGGCTGCCAACCTCGGCGCCGAAGACCAGCAAAAGCACAGGTATGGTGACCAAGTAGATGCCATGGGTTATGAGATAGTGGTAACCCAACTTCACGTACTTAAGGTTTACTGACTGAAGAAAGTCCGGCAGCCGCCTCCTCACCCTCACCGAGAACGTCTGAGACCCGGCGTTGGGTCCCGATGATTCGATTCCGCGGTTTAGAATCTCAGTGGAGAAAAGATCACGTTCTCTGCCCATGGCTATTGATCAGATTAAAAATGGAGTGACAATTATTTTGTGCGTGTATAAATGGAACTAATGATGACAACCGAGTGCTGGAAAACTAGTTAATGCAGGCACCTAATTCATGTCTGAGTCGTTGAGGGATTAATGTAACAGCATTCATTTCTTCAATGAATATAGTCGGTGCCTCTATAACTATCCGATCTCCCTCTTCAAAAGTAAACTCAAAAACGTGAATGACTTTTAGGTTCCAGAAATAATATTTGAAAAGTCACTGTGAGCAAGTCAACAAGAAGAATTAATAAGTAAATCAGTTTCCATTAACAACTTATGAGACTTATTAATGAATTATTTCTCTTAGTTAAGACCTCATTCTCCAATTAAAAAAGATGAAAAGTAAAATATTGGATCATTTATGTCTGACCCTTATGTGTCTCGTACAAATAATATTTTACCTGGGCTAAAAGAAACAAGCAATTTAACTGGATTTGGCTTTGATCCTTTTAGCTTATGTCATCCTATTCATTTCAACGGCAGCGTTTTGGTGCATTTTGCACTGCAGTGACAAATTTTTTTTTTTTAAATAGTTTTTATCTTTTTCAGTACCAATTGGTATGCTAAAATAATTTTTCAAGATCACGAATTATCTTTTCAATAACAATCAAGTATCCAAGTATTTTTTAGTATCCATCAATACCTTAAAATATTTTTTAAAAACCAAGTCAAGACCTGAAATATTTTTTCAAGAACATAATAAAATTATTTTATGATTTTAGAAAAATATTTTAAGGTAGTGACTGGTCTTGAACAAATATTTTAGGGTCCTAATGGGTACTAAAAAGATACTTCAGGATACTGATTGGTACTGAAAAAATCATTCCTATACTGACTAGTATTAAAAAAATACTTTGTGATCTTAAAAAATTATTTTCTGATCTTAGAAAAATATTTTAGGATATTGACAGGGCTTTGTGCAGGTTGAATTCATTTATTAGGACTTACAAGTGTGCCCTTAACTGTATAAGCAGTGGCGGAGCCAAAAATTCTAACAATGGAGGTGAAAATAAAAAATACTATATCGTAAGTTAAAAAATAATATATCATAAATAAAAAAAATACCTCTATTCAAACCACAGTTGCTAGTAAGAAATCACATGAATCATCAAATAAAAAACTAAAAGGGACAAAACCATTCATAACAGGTAAGAAACTTAATCATAAGATGACCAAGTCTGTTTGAAGATTCCCAAAACCTAGGTTTTGTCATAAGTCTGCCAATCTAGAAGCTATTCTGCATCAAATCTAGGTTTTGTAAAAGTTTGCTCAACACCCATTTTGCCGAAGCTATTATGCATCAAAACCTAGGTTTTTGGAAAAAACTATTTTTTTCCAGATTTTTCTCTCCTCCTCTGCCATCATCATTATTTTTTCGATGCATCGTCGATATCCTAAGTATTTTTTTAATACCCTTCAGTAGCATGAAATATTTTTCAAGATCATTTGTTATCCTCAAATATTTTTTTTAATATCCTAAAATAAATTTTTAAGATCATGAAGTATTTTTTCCAGTACCAGTCAGTACCCTAAAATATTTCATGATCTTAAAAATTTATTTTAGGATATCAAAAAAATATATCGGGGTAACAAGCGAGCTTAAAAAAATATTTCGAGTGTGACGGTACTAAAAAGGTACTTAATTATCTGAGTCTGCAGATGAAAAGATACTTCTTATGATCTTAAAAATTTATTTTAGGATATTAAAAAATATTTCAAGGTAACAACTGATCTTGAAAAAATATTTCAAGGTACGGACGGGTACTAAAAAAGATCTTAATCTTGATTGATCGAAAAGATACTTCTCATGGTCTTAAAAATTTATTTTAGGATATTGAAAAAATATTTCGGGGTAACACAACTGATCTTGAAAAAATATTTCAATGTCGACATGTACTAAAAAGATACTTAATACTGACTAGTACTTAAAAATAAAAATATACTTCTCATGGTTTTAAAATTTTATTTTAGGATATTAAAAAAATATTTCAGGGTAATGATTGATCTTGAAAAAATATTTCAAGGTACTAACAATCTTGGAAAAAAAATTCGTGGTACTAACGGGTACTAAAAAAATACTAAAAAAATATTTCCCGATATTGAAAAAAAATTAGGATATTGAAAAAAAAATTCAGGGTGATGACTAATCTTGAAAAAATATTTCAATGTACAAAAAGGTATTAAAAAAATATTTTAAGGATACTGACTGATACTGAAAAAAACTAATGATGATAGAGGAGAGAGAAAAAACTAAAAAAAAATAGTTTTTTCACAAAACCAGGGTTTTGATGCATAATAACTTCTGAATGGGTGTTTGGTAAGATTATGACAAAACCTAGGTTTTGTAGGTTTAATGTAGAATAGCTTCTGGACAATTTTGGGATTTGGCAAACTTTTGTCAAAAGTCAAAACCTAGGTTTTAAAGTTATTCAAACACTCATTTTTATCCTAAAAACTATTCTCTAAAAGCTATTTTCCAAAAATCATTTTTACCTTATAAATTCTAAAAACTATTCTCCAAAAGTCATTTTTACCTCGTAAATCGTAAAAATAGTTTTCCAAAAGCTACATCCAAACAGGCAAGAATTACCTTATGTAGTTCACCCCCTGGATGCATTGTAAGAAAGTCACCTACCTCAGAGCCCTTTCCTGTCACACAGCTAAGGACACCTTCGGGCACACTTGTGAAATAACTAATGTAAGAGTGTGCTGGGCTCCATGTAAGGTGGCTTACCTGAGTTGGAGGTTTAAGTACAAGGGAGTTTCCAACGAAAAGCGCAGGACCAATTTTTAAAACAGCAAGATTGACAGGATAGTTAAATGGTGGAATCGCTAAAACAACCCCTTGGAGAATTTGCATATACAGCAAATAAAATATCCAAAAGAATATATTATTTACAGTCCCAAGCACAAGCATATGCTACAGACTTATATGGTTGAAGAAAGTTATAGTGAGTTTGACTAAATAGCAGATCAAACCTTGATTACAATCATCATCTTAATACCACAATGCTTCATTCTTGCTGCTGTTAAACTCTGAATTAAATTTGTAGGATAGAAATGTAGAAACCAAGAGTAAGCAAGCATTTAAGACTACAATGAAAAGTTGTTGATAGACAAACATATAAAACTAAATGCTGCATGTTTGGGTCCCACGTGTCTAAAGAAGCGTGAACCACCCAAAAGGGGTAGGTCCATTACCTTGGAAGTGAGACAGAATTTGGTCCTTTCAATGTCGGGAAAACTATCAGAAACCAGAAATTTCCCTTCTCCAAAAACTATCTTATATATACAATTTTTTTAAGAATTTTAGGGGGGTCCCGCCCCTGTGTTTAAGTATGATGCAGACCAAAGCAAATTCAACGCAACCTGATCACTTGAGCAGATATAGTTAAGAACATTAAAAATACAGATTAAGGATCTTATAAAAGCCATCTACCTCGGCCTTAGTAATTATGTAGGCTTGTACGAAAGATGAAAAAGCTGCAAGGCTAAGCCTGTTATGACTCTCCTCAAATCAAGCCAACATATTTGGCCTTTTTACAACACATATTATTGTTTGTGAGAATCAATCAAAGCATAAACACCCTAAAATAGAAATAATTAAGAATTACCACCCACCACGTATTAATTTGCTATTCAAAATCATCTTATATATGTAGCTGAATCATATTTTTTTCACTATATATCCATGCATGAAGGAAGAGTTTCAACATTCCTAGCTAACAAAATTGGTTAACTTTTCAGCGCAGTTCAGACTTGAGAGTCTTGAAACAACAACAGTCACTTGGAGATTAATGGGAGAAGACGTACTGAAGCATATATTGGAGAAAAATATACACTGAACTACTATCAGATGGACGCAGCTTTGCAATTTAGCCATGTCATGTATGTCCATTTGATGGGTAGACCGATTCTAAATATAAAACCTAATTGACTTTCTCTAGAAAGATTAAAGAAGCTAAATAAATTACTTAATCATATCCTATGTTTAATATAATTAAATTACGTATTAGTTTATAGGTCAAACAAATTAGTTTAGAGAAAAAATGATAAATATAAATACTTTAAAATAATTTAATTATCCTCTTTAATCTATTCAAAAAAATCAACTAGATGTTATAGTATTTATAATTAAAAACTGACTACAATCACAAATTAAGCTAGCTAGCTTCTCTGAAGCAACGCACGCACAAAAGCTTAGAATTAAAACAGGAACTCAACAGCAGACTGGGTGCAGAAATGAGGTTGATTACTACTACCTCATGAGTCATGTCATAAATATAAGAGTCGGAGATAGTTAATTTATGAATATTAAAAAATTAGTTTAATTATTTGTAACAAATATATGTTATTAGTTTTCATAGAATACCATATTTAAACATCTGTATTAAAATTATGTATGGAAGCTCTCTTTAGATGTAAAATTGATTAGATCACAAAATGGATTGAGGTTTTGCATAAGAGTAAAATAAATCTATGGTCTAAATCTTATATTTAGGGATCCAGCTTTCTTCTAATGTCATTAGCGTCCGCTGCCCTCCTATACTGCAAAACTGCGTTGTTTTTCAGTATCCATCAAGGTACTGATGGATACTAAAAAAAATATTTCAGGATATTGATCGATACTGAAAATATATTTCATGATCTTAAAAAATTATTTCATAATGTTGAAAAAATATTTCAGGGTACTGACTGATATTAAAAAAAATACTTTAAGATACTGACTAGTAATGAAAAATATTTCATGACCTTAAAAAATTATATTAGGACCATAAAAAAAATATTTCACAGTACTGACCGGTATTAAAAAGATTTTTCAGGATATTTTTTCAAGATCATGAAATATTTTCTCATTATCCTGAAGTATCTTTTAGTACCTGAAATATTTCTTTTTTTCTTTTTTTTTTTTTTTTTAAAAAAAAAAAAAAAAAAAAAAAAAAAAAAAAAGGAGGCAGTTACACAGTTTTGTACCAAAACGGCGCATTTTTACAGTATAGGAAGGTAGCAGACGCTAATGGCATATGAGGAAAGTCGGGTCGTATATTTAGGCACTAAACAGTGTAGCATAACCCACCATCTTGGACTCGTATGTAGCATCCTTTCCAAATTATTTCTCGACGAAGAAAATATGAACGGACAGTACAAAAAACGCAAGACTCACCACAGGGTTCGTCCCTAGCAAAGCTCACAGCTAAATTTCTGTCCATATTTACCAACATCGAGGCAACTCTCCAGGCAGAGATGCATGCTTTGGATGCTGTTTTACTCCATGTATAATCAATCACCAGCGCAACTTTGGAGAGATACGATGATATTTATAAGATGATAAATATTATTTTAATTTATTTTTTCCCAATAGATTAAGTGAGAAAATCAGGGCAGCTTAGTTAAAAGTTATTTCTCAAAATAAAATGAATTAAACAGAATAATTGACATGTTAACTTATTATTTTTATTTTAAAAAAAAAAGATATGTCAACTCATGGAAGAGGATACTCTCATAATTATTTTTATTTTTATTTTTCAGAATCTCATCTTCACCTTCGAATTAAAAAATAGATAGTTCGTATTTAACATTTTCTAAAACTAATATTATAATATTTTATAATTTCTTTATTTTTTAAAATTTTGTTTGTGATGTAGTTGTGAATTATGTAGATCATATTTTAACCGTTTAAAATTATTTATTTATGTTTAGAATAGTAATTTTATAAAATAGGAAGTATGAACCATATATTTTTGTAATATACGGATAAAAATGAGATTCTAAGAAGAAAAGATTCTAAAAGAATCAAAACCCAAAGCCGTGAATTCACTATTGACCCTCCCATCCCACACCGGATGTTATACAGAATAAGTTGACATTTTTTTTTTTTTGGCAAAGAAAAGTTTAGGTGGAGGTAGATATCTGTATCCCATGCAGGCAAAGCGCATCTTTCGGGTTCAAAGCAGCACTTCTAAGAAATCTTTCTGAGATCGCCCACCAACGGGTATCGAACCTCCTCCCTTTTAGGGTGAAAGCCGACGCCTTAACCAACTGTGCCAATGCCGATGATTGACATGTTTTTTTTTTTGGCCGATGATTGACATGTTTTTTTTTTTTGCTCGGAAGATTGACATTTTTTTTTTTTATAAGAAAAATGTTTTGGAGGGGTTCGACATCGGTCCCCACACACGGCAAGACGGCCGGCTCATGAAGACTTGCGGGAACTTACGAGATCGTCTACCAAAGGAGTCCGTGACGCGAGAGGGATCGAACCCACCACCCAAGGGCCTAATCCCGGATCCCTTACCATCTATGCCAACTCACATTGACATGTTTTTTTTTTTTTTTTTTTTTTTTTTTTTTTTTGATAAGAAAAGGTTTTGGAGGGTTCGACATCGGTCACCTGCGCGCAAGATGGCGGCCGCTCATGAGACTTTGCGGGACTTACGAGATCGCCTACCAAAGGAGTTCCAGCGACGGCAGAGGGGATCGAACCCACGACCCAAGGGCCTAATCCTGAATCCTTTACCATCTATGCCAACTCTCAATTATACAGAATATTGGACCTTTTTAGTCTGTGTGTGTGATTAGAGATTTGGGCCTAATGGGTTTGTTCTATCCATTGAAGAGAGTTTATTGAGGTTGTCACTAATGATGCCCAGATTCAGGCCCATTGTTTATCCTTTTTGCTATTAGGTGTCGTGGTTTGAGGGAGTGGGAGGGAAGGGGAGGGGAAGGGAGAAAAAAAATTAATGGGGACTATAAAATTTTTAAGACATCTTTTTTCCCCTCATTTTTTTCTCTCCTCCCCTTCCCTTCCCTCCCCTTTCAAACCAAACATACCCTTAAATTCACCCAATTATTTTCATTTAGGCGCAGATAAAATAATTAGCAAGACCCTTGAGGTTGGCACTAATTGGGTGGGCCCACCACAGGCAGATGCAATTACTTTTTTTCTCAGTTGTTTGGAAAACAAACTAGCAAGACACTTGCAATATTTAAGCACTATAAAGGCTTTATATATTCAGTTGTACAGTAGATATCCATTGCCGTTTTTTTTTTTTTTGGGGGGAGGTCGGAGAATAAAAAAGTGTGTTTGGTTAGAAGAACGGGGATTAGGGGTGGGAAAAAAATTTTCTCTTTTAAGTGCTCCCCTTCCACCCCTCTCGTTCTTGGACTCAACTGGCAAATGAGTCAGACACTCTCACCCAAGGAAAATGGTTCGATCCTCGAGTTGGTCAAGGCGCTAGGAGAGACATCCTAGCTCCTAGGTGCCTAGGTAAACGTCTGAGGGTAATAGACGGCTCGCCCTGCCCAACATCGGTATGACCTAGAAGGAAGGGAGATTTTGCCCTGCCTTTGGATCGTAAGTGAACCTAACCCCTTTCCTAAAATTTTTATATTAAAAAAAAAAAAAGTGCTCCCCTTCCCTCCTCTCTCAACACTCCAAATTTGGGGTTTTTTTTAGAGGTGAGAAATATTAGGTAACATCTGGACTATATTACCCACGTGAAATTTTTGAATATTCCAAGCTTGCCCTGCTGGCTTTAATTGACTTTAATAAAGCATTCTCTCCGTTCTCTTCAGTCGCTCCTCTCCAGTTAGGCTTCGCCTCTGCTGGTCCCTCCTCTTCCAACCATCCTCGTCGGCTCCTACTCCTTCGGTCGCCCCCGCCGCCCTCCTGCTTCACTCTTGTTGTGTCTTTTCCTCTATTTTTTTTTTAACATTCACTCTTTTGTTTTAACTTCGAGCATTGGAGAGTCCAATTGATTTATATCTATTACTCCGTCTGATCCTAATTATAAGACAACATTTAGAAGTTGATATTGGTCCTAATTATAAGACAACTTTCAAATTTTTATCAATTTCTTCCTAAAATACCCCTATTCATATTTTCTCAATAATAATTAAATACAATGATAATTTAATAATGCACTAATATATTCTATAAAGTAAGTAATGCTTGCAACTTATTAATACCACATACACCCCAGTTCGACTTTTTTTGTGACAACTCAAAGAAGTCTACGATGTCGGATTGTATGAAAGCTCGAACAAGTCTACAATATATATGTGTGTGTGTGTATAAGTATATACATGTGTGTGTCTATATATATATATATATATGAGTGTGTATGTGTCCGTATGCGCGCGCGTGCACACACATACAGATATAGATATATATGTGGGTGTTTGTGTATATATGTGTGTGTCTACACACAAATATATATAGACACACACATATATATACACACACACACATGTGTGTGTACATATATATGTATATCCCTGTGTGTATGTGGGTGTCAATACACACATATATGTCTGTGTACGTGTTTGTGTGTGTGTATGCATATATATATGTGTGTGGATATTTGTATGCACACACACACATATGTATATGTATACATATATACACGCATATATGTATATATAGCAAGATCATTATTTCAATTAGATTGCGTGTAGAAATGAAAATTCTAGGTTAGATAAGTATGTGACAGAGAGTGTCAATTTACTTTTACTTGTATCATTTTAAATTTATATAAGGGCGTTTTTGGAAAAAGAGTAAAATTAATTAATATAACTTCTCTTCTTAATCTCCCCAAAATCGGTTAAATATGTCCTATAATTAAGAGCGGAGGGAGTATTATTTTGAAATTTTCAATTGACTTGCTGATTTAGATGGAAAGAAGTGTTTGGGTGCAGTAAAGGTGGGTTTGGAAGATCTGGTGTTAATTTTGTGAGATTTGACATGGAAGGTTTGTGTTTGTGATCCATAGAAGGATGAGAGCTGTAGTAGGGGTTGAAGGAGTCAATGGTGGTGGGGCAAAGGCTGGGGTTAGCCACAGGGAAGCAAGTCGTCAATTGAGAGATTTGGTTTGGGAGGGCTGATGAAGAAGGCGGCCAGAGGAGAAGTGTGGGTGTGTGAACAAATTTCATAGGCCTGAAGTGGCGTGTTTTTTTTTTTTTTAAAGGTATACAGCTAAGGTTTGAGTAGCGTCTAGAAAATGGGGAGCTAATAGTATATCAGTTTTGAATAACGAGCAACTAGGAAAAAAATAAGTGTAACGAGTTTGTAGACTTTTCTAAGGTGTCTGTAATATTAGAATTAACATGGACAGACCATTGAGAAGATTCTTCTCGTATGTGACTATAGTGATATGGTTTAAGGAGGCAACAAATGTCGAAGCTGTTTGGATAATTCAGTGTAACATCAACTCAAGCAAGAGATAAAAATAAAACAAGGATCGGTAGAATTTATAACTTCACCCATTTGAAAGTTCGAACTTCATCTTGACCCAAATAAATTGCAGAAAGCAAGTAGTGTTCTTTCGAATCCTAATTTTTCTCATGAAGATTGTCCAACCCTGGGAGAACCAAGAACATTATGAATATCACAACTACGCAAAGTAGCGGTAGGCATTGGAGTAGAAGTTGAAGGATTCTGTCAAAGACTTTGCGAATTACAAACATCTGGGAGGTATTGAAAAGATTATTGGAATTCTCTAATTACTTGTTCTGGATTGCACACATATCCATTGAGGAGAGCTACATTCCGCTTAGTCTAGATGAGGTTTAATAAGATATAATGATCCTTTCTGATGAAGGGTTTCAATAGCCATGTATGAAAAGCTAGACTAGAAATGTCAATGGACCTAAGAGAAAGCATTTCAAACCAAATAATTTGAATGTAGGGCAAGAGCAGAAGAGATGATCAATTGTTTCTTTAGTCTGACAACAAAAAACACAACATTTGAACATCTAAGTGATGTTTCTTCAGAACCTTACAACATAATAGACTAACTTTTAGATAAATAGAATTTGTTTGAGAGGTAAATGGATTTTCAAAATGAAATCTCAAAGTTTTAAGGGATTAGTTCCTCGATCTAACTGAGGTATTACGAATGGATAAGGCATAGCCCTGCTTGACATTGTACTTTTCAGAGAGGTCACCTTCCCAATACAATTCATCCTCACCATACAAATTAAGAAAGGAGACTTAAGTATGTTGATCAGCCACCTCTGGGGAGTAAATAGCTTTAACTAAAGGCACATTCTAGGAAGATGAAAGCCAACAATTAGGATTATTGGAGAAGAGATCAGAAACTCTTTGAATATGAAAATTTGCAGCTACAGACTCATTGATCATAGCCACCAGAGGTTGTGGTTTATAGGAATATAATTTCCTGAACCAATTTTCCATTGAAGGTGCTTAAAAATGAGGTCGGATGATTCTAAAATTCCTTTCAAAACCAAGAAGCATTGTATGGTTTTTTCAGCTTGCACCCAGAAAAGGTATCCAAATACTTTATCCGCATAGTATTGGCAAGAAGAGAGTGAGGTTCAGCAGTGAGAATCCTCCAAATGTGTATAGCCAATAGTGCAAGATTCATGTGATGCTTAGATCTAATGCCCAAGCCACCATTTTTTGAAGAAGTAAAGAGCAAGTCTTTCTTTTAACCAAATGCATTATTCGCTTCTGATCATCATAACCGTACCCCAGAAAAAATTGACAAGCTTGGCATCAATGATGTTGCACACTTTCTTATGAAGCTTTGCACATGAGAGCACATGAATGTTTGAGGCAGAAAGTACAGATTTTATTAGAGTTATCCTTGACGCCTGAGAGAGGAGTTTTGATTTCCAAGAAGTAGTTCTCCTTTCAATAGCAGCCTCGATAACTTGCCTATAAATTGGAGATTCATCCCTTCCTGAATCAATCCATGTACCAAGGTATTTCCCAAAACATTTAGAGTAACCAATATTGAGTTTCCTGCTTAATTCAACTCTGAGATCATCAGAAACATTGGGAGAGATAATGATAGAAGACTTTTCCCTATTAATTTCTTGTCCAGACCCAGAGCAAAAAGTTTGAAGAACTTTAGCTACTTCATTAATGGTAGATTTACTTACTTCAAAAAAGATGGTAAAATTATCAGCATATAGCAAGTGAGAGAAATAGGAAAAACATCCTTACATTATATTTTAATGCCATGAAAGCTCCTTTGTCTCTCTTTATTCAGGCATGAAGTGGCGTTGCATAGAAGAAATATTTTTTTGAAAAAATATGAATTTTTTATTTAGACTTATATGTATTTATAATACTAATAATTATTTATATGGTAAGTATAATATAAAATTAAGAAATAAAAATTTGGATATAAAAATTGTAAAAGAAGAAGAAAAATATATAGATAAAGAGAGAATGACATATTCATCAACTTGTAATTACCTCCCCTCACCCACAATCCCGAACCAAATAAAAATCAAACCTCCTCTTCCTTCTTCTCAAACTAAACAAAATTCATAACCTCCTCTTACCTAACTTTAGGAATCTCACCTGTTCCCCCTTCAGTTGAACCAAACATACAACTAATCTTCCTGAAATAACACATTATATTGAGCAAAAAAAAAAAAATAACACATTATTATATGGCCCAGTGGATACAATTAAAAAAAATCATATTGTATTTCTTTTTTCAACCTACTTTATTCCGTCATAAATATGAGATATATAACTAATCTTCCTGAAATAACACATTTCATTATCATCATCATCTATCCCCTTTAATAGGTGCAATATTGCAATTATATCACTCAGAAAAAATTACGAAATTTAAAAGATAATATGAATTGAGATCTTATATACATTTAGTATCAAAACAAGCACTAGCTCTTACATTTTGAATGTTGTATACTCCCTCTGGTCCTTATTATAAGGCACCAACTAGCAAGTTTATTTAATCCTTTTTAAAAGGCACTTGCTTGTTCCCAATGAGCATTAATTATTCTTTTTCATGTATGCCCCTAATAAATAAGGATAGTGAATGAGAGTAATAATTAATATGATATTAGAATTTAGTACAATTAGTAGGAGCAATATTACTTAATTGTAGGCCGGCTAACTTTATTGACTTTAACTGTATTTATTAGTTTATGAGAATTGTTAGTTGGTGCCTTAAAATAAGGATTAGAGGGAGTATAACTAACAGATCGTGTGCAAACTTCCAATGCATTTTATACGCATATTGATGTCGATGTTTAACTATAAATGCTATGTTAAAAATTTCATGAAATATAAATACCAATATTCTCAGCAAATATATGAGGTCTCAACACATTGACAATGGAAATAAAGAGAAAGATCCAAGATTTAAACTCTCTAATTCTAAGCATTTCCTCCCCAGCACGTTAATTATACTTGCCAAGCTAATTAAAAAAGAACGGTTGTCCCGGAATGGATGAGTCAACTGCGAGTGATTCAAAATTATGAGGAGGTATATAAAATTTGTAGGTTTTAAGGTTTTAAAAAGAAATTAAATCCTAGGTAGCAAGAGTTAGGGCTGTGGTGGGAAGTGGATGCATGCATGCCTACATTTTGCCCATCATTCAAAAACAATGGTGAAGTGAATTTAAACCCCACCTTTTCATCGTGTCCATTTGGTATTTTACGCCTTTCTTAACCACACAGACACACACACACAGAGTGTTATGTGGCTGAGTGGCTCTGTGCCGGAAGGAATGAATGTGTCTACGTCCAACTTACCATTATAAAAAAGCACATACATACGAGGTTTTAATTAACATGCATATGCGCATGAGTTAAATTTGAAATTAAAGGAGAGGCATATCTATATGTATATATGAATGTTTTCAAGGGGGGCATGATTATTTCTGTAAATATCCAGAGAACACTTAATTAAATATTAGGTTTTATCATTACAACCTACGAACATGGATAGTTTTCATCGATGACTCCTATCACTTCACAATTACTTATAACCACTGGGGTAGTTTTCATGTATAGCTTTGATCCTTCGCCAATCATCACTCCCTCTTCGATCTAATCGTCTCACATATGTGGACAATTTTAGTAAGAAAAAACTGCACTTCTCCTCTTACTCTAATCCTAAAGTCCTTGTCGACCCAAAGAAAAAAACATCCTAAAGTCCTCCTTGCCGACCACATATATATACATATACTATAATAACATACTTACTCCTATATATAGTAACGATAATTCAATAACTTTTTTTTAACGTTAATTTTGAGCGGCCATGCAAGCGTCGAAAATGCTCTAGTTATTGATGGCAACTTTAATTTATCTCTTCATCGCCTACTTTATTCCTTCCCCCGTGGCATTTTTATTCATAATGCATGTATGTATAATCTCTTTAACATTTTTAAACTACCTGTTAGATTAATTATCTTTCAACTTCGGATCACCTCTCTGTCATCAGCAATTATATGTTCGTGTGTTTTATATAAATATTTCTTTTATTTCAACGAGAGAGGTCGTTTAATTTTGGGATTCTTTACAATATTATAATATCCAAATATTATTTTTTAACTGACGACTAATTAAATTGAATCAAATAGCTGCCATAAACCAAGATTAATCGTGCTAACACGCCCTAGCTATTACCAATATAGGCATTTATTGAATAATACTCTTATCAACATATATAAAATTATAGCAAATACACTGTTCACAAAGGCATAAACAGTTGAGCTCATTCCTTAAATCATATGCATCAACCGAGAAATATCTATTGTTTTATATACTTCTAATAGCAGTCTATTCAACGTAATTATATGGATTTTTTATTCAAACACAAGAATCAAGACTTAAAGAGTGAAAAAGAAAAGTGCTCTCTCCAGCAAAACCCAAGTTCCATAGGTAATTTATTTACAGGAATTTGTAGTGAGATATATAGAAATACACTTGTATATATTGTTTGAGGAATTTATTCAAATTACTGTTAAGTTATTATATATTGTCACCGGCAATGATCATATATCAATTAGACTGTTAAAGATTCAACCCGATTTTTTAAACATTGATACGCTTATTGGCTGTTAATGTTAACAATTGCTAGTTAGTATTCCATCAACCCAAATGGGCACCATTTTCCTCAAATGGGACCACTGCAGATTGTTTTCATTGGATGTTCCATTCTTGAAAGGGCAGTAGATGACATAACCTCAAAATTAAATGGCTAACTGATAGACAAGTGTTTGGGTTTTGAAAAAAAAAATTATATATATTTTCCAATCAACTTGGGTTATTTCTTAATATAATTTTATATGTGAAAGGAACAACTCATGAGGATTTATTTATCACTTTTAAAAACTCACGTGGTAAGAACCATAAATAGTCAATATTAATTAGGTAGACCTAGATACATGTTTTCTATATATATCTATACATGTAATTAATTAATCAGACAGGCCCCTGCTAATTCCTCAAAGACACTAGTAATCATCCTATTGATAGATTAATTCAGGGAGTGCTAAACCACGACTATAGATGATCAAATGACAAGGACACCATGTTAATTTGAAAGATACTTGCTTTAATTTGCTTTAAATATGGAGAGTGGTATATTTCGTGTGGAAGTAACTATTCATTGGCATGCTCATTAATCATACTTTATGGACAATAATGCTACCTCAGTTTTCAAAGGATGTGAAGAATGAAGCACCAATTTTCATTATCTTGTTCCAACATGTTCATTATACATTGGTAGAAGGACGACCAGACCAGGCCCCCCAAGTCAGATTCAAGCATTGTTGGGCTTAGTGGAAGATATCTCTTTCAAATGTGTTTTCTACATTCACACAGACTCAATCTCAATATATGCCGTGTTTAGGGGGCCAAAACTATATATTTCCTCTAATTAAGACCAACGTCCTGGTCCTCCGGAAACTTTCAATTCTTTCATAGTATTTTCTGACTTTTGAAGATCTATACAAATTACATTTTACCTCTAATACATTTTTAACTTAAATGAATTAGGATGAAATAATATCAATATTATCAACTTATAAACAATACTCCATGTGGTCCCTTTTATAAGCAAGTACTATTTTGATTGCAAAAAAAAAAATTGATAGTTAAAATTAGTTAGAAACAATAAATGTGTATAAAATGTAATGACTTTTTCAAATATATATACCTCTTTTTATGAAAAGAGTATAGTAGAGAATGAAGAAAAAACATGAGAGAACGAGTAGGAAATACAAACATAAAGTTATTGTAGCGGTGTAAAGCCTCGCTAGATCCCTTTGGGTCCCAAGTTCAGTCCCATAGGAGATACTTGTGTTAGGAGGAGCAGTCGTGAACCCCGAACAGATGATAATAACAAAGAAAAAAAAAGAATGAATAGGAAATATAAGAGAGAATGTGTAATAAACGATTGAATGAAAGAGAATTAGTAGTTCATTAATATAAAGATATGTACCACTCTGGTCCTATTTATAAATCTATTTTAACTAAATCACACATACCAAGAAGAGGTATAAACTCAATGATTGTAAGGTAAATTTTCAACTTTACCCTCATTTATGAATGAATATTTTTCAACTCTTTCTTCTCTATATATTTTCATTGGTACAATTAATATAGGCAAAATTGTCACAGTCTCATTAATTAACTACCTTGAAACTAGACTTATAAATAAGACCAAATATTTTAGTAAAAAATGACTTATAAATAAGATTAGAGTGGTATTTAATAAGTATAAAAAAAGGGGAAAAAAAAAGCAATTTAAATTTCAAGACACAAGAAATGTTACTTATATTAGGATCAACCCCAAGAAAGAAAAAGTTGCTTATAAATACTAAATAGGACCGGAGGGAGTACGTAATTAATATATGTATTCAAGAAAATTCTTAAATTACAAAATTTAAAATTGTTTGAACCTCATCTAAATTAATGGCTTAGAGGTGCGCATCCGCAAACCAATGATTGGTCCCATGCATTTTATGAGAGCCCAACTAAGTAATATACATAATTATATAATTATGATTGATTAATGATTACTAATGATTAATAGTTGGATGTTGATAGAAAGCAAGTACCAAGACCTTTCAACTTATAGGTGGGACAAATGTACAGGAGACATTTTGGAAGAGTGCTTTCAAAGATTAATTTCAATCTAGGAACTATTAATCCTATTCGATACTCATTCTCGTTCCATCCCTAAATGTAACATATATAGATTCAAGCAAAAGTTATTTGGTCTGCATGTGTTATACTCCCGCTTAGTATATGTGTTCAAGGAAAAGTATAGAGTAGGTGATAATTCAAGCAGGGGGGATCATAACTGCAACTAGGTAGAAGTAGCTAAGAGTTAAAACTCGAAGCACTTCACAAAAAACTGAAAGAACCGATGCGTTCTTACTTAAATAGAAATAATTAAGCTTCAAAATTTTATAATTTATAATTAAAAAATCAACTGTAAAATGTTTTTGGAAATCAAAACTAAAAGGAAAACTGCATAGGGCTAAACGATTTTATTTTATTTTTTTTAAAAAAAAAACATTGCATGCATGTATATAAATTATTCAGCAGAACTAACTTTTTCATCACAAATTGATATGCAGATCACTTTTCGTTGGATCAGTTTGAACTTTGAAGTGTTTAATTAAAAACCTGAAAAAAGACGCACGGAAATTATTAAAATTACACACACACACACACATATAACAAAGATAAGGCAGTGAAGTAAAGGGAAGCTCGCTGGTCCTATGAATATAATAGAGGTGTGGGTCAAAGATAAGGCAGGCAAGCAATTTTGAAACAAAAGGCCGGAGAAGGTCTCGATCGGACGGAAAAGAGTTGTGCTTGACTGTTTTCTCCGTCCAGAAACAAATACAAGTGCTTCATGGCACAGAGTGAGACCAATACGATTAGAGGTTGGACTACCTTTCCATTTATTGATCGATCGATATGACCCCTGACTTCGCATTGTTTGTCTGTAATATCCCCTTTTTAATGATCAGTCAAAAGTCGCGCATCTCGTTTTCCTCCTCATGAAACAGAACAACTCGTTTTATCACTTTTTTTTAATAAAAAAATATCATTATGAAATAATGAAAACGGATTACTCAAGCTGATGATGTCCAACCGCAAAGATGGTAAAACAAACAAGAAAAGCATGTTGCATATATATAGTGTATATTATTAATATACATATCTGAAATTACTAATGATACAAAGGGCGGCAAGGCTCTCACCAGGTAGGATTTAAAGAGGGATAGATGTATGTAGCTTAACCCTCACACTCAGAAAGACTATTATGTCTAGGATTTGAATCCGTGACTAGGTCATATGATAGTAACTTTGCCGTTGCACCAAGGCTCACCTTCTACTAATGATACAAAGAACTAAAAAATTAAAACAGCTTCCTGAAATAGTAACATAGAATTAATGATGGGTAGACGTCCCAGAAATCACGAGAGAATTTAAGATTTTAAATAGCCGGATGATCCAAAAGATGGGACGAAGTTTAAACAGTGGTCAAAGTTCATTAACTTTTTATCAATATTAAACCTCTGTCGTCAAATGATGAGTGGTTAAAGGTTAATTAACACCTATATATTCATTTCTGACCGCTTTAATTCATATATAAAAGAATTGCCAAAAAATTCTTCAACAGTGCCTCCACAGTCCACACTCCCAATATATATTGTTAGTTAAGATAAACTAGAAGTTATATTTTATATTAAAAGTTATATTCTATATTAAAGACAAGAGGTTCATAGTGTGTGTGGCAAATGACATGCACTCACATATGTACTGTTGAATGAAATTGTAATTTTTTGGGTCATGATGTTACCATGCTTAAAATTTTGCGTCCCCAATAATTAATTGAGTGCAATTGATTTGATACATACGCCCCCGTACATATAACGACAGTGACAGTTAAGATAGTGTGCGTTTAACGTTGAAAAACGTGCACTCAGAGAGTGTAGAATATTATTATTGCAATTTCTGGTCATATATCATTCGGCAGCTTCGATCATTCTCTGCCCGTAATCTGAAAGAAATATAATTCAGAGTTTCATGATATATGCTTGGTGAGTTATTTAGGTTTAGATTGGACCGCCACTTGCCTGCAGTAGATTTTTGGATTTAGATGTTAGTGTCACTGGGATTTGGGGACGACGGCGAATTGAACACTGTTTTGTCCAGGTCAAAAGTACTAGTGAACTTACCTAGTTTTCAATGGCTTTAATTTCCCCTCTGTTTAAATATATATTATTGATCCATATATACTTAATGCATACACACAGAGGCTTAAAAAAGTAGTGGGAAACTGTAGAAATAGCGGCGAGGGAGAATTATAAACTATAATTCTGGTGCATGCGATGGTCATTAGAAGGCTGAATAGACAGGGATGTAAAGGTTTGGAGGAGCATGCGTTAAGGCCCAGAGACAGAAATATGGACCATTTGACCCCTTTTTCAGACAGTGACCCTCTCGTCTCCATTGTTATATTGATTAGGATATTGTGCATGTTGTTTGGTATAGTTTTTAGGAGGGACAATCAGACTTATTTACAAATTCAATCAGATTTATGGGGTTTTTTTTTTCGTTTGGATGAATTTTTTTTAGAATCGAGCTTATGGGGTAAAAACAACTTATTTGAAAAGCCAACTTTCCTGGCTTATGTAGTAAAAGCTCCTTATTTAGAGCCTGTTTAGATTCTCTCTTTTTTAAGCTAAAAGTTACTTTTAACCTAAAGCTATAAAAAAAAAAGCTTTTTTTATATTAAAAAAAAACTAAAAGTTATTTGATAGTTATATAAATTTGTTAGCTTAAAAGTTAATCTGATAGAAAAAGACAGAGTGAAAAGGATTGCAATATTCAAAACTCGAAATCGAAAGGACCACCACAACCTCTACGTTTTATTTCAAGAAAAGCTAATAAGCAGAGCCGAGAAGGAAAACCCATAATTTGTCAATCTGAAACTTGCAAAAGGCAAGGAAAACCCAGAATGAGAGACTGAAAATTTTTGGGTTTGATGGCCTTGTCACTGCTAGCTACAAAAGTAAAGAATAACGATGACGACTTAGTTGATGGAAGAAGAGGAGATCCCAAAAGGAAAAAAGCGATTTGGATTGTAATGCGGGGAATTAAAAGCAAGTGAGAGCCAGCAAATGAAGCGTGAGAGAGAGAGGAAGAAGAAGACAAGAAGGTACATCGAGAGAGAGAGAGAGAGCGCTAATAAGAGCTAAACAAATTGAGTTAATTCGTTCAAATTTCAGTATTATAATTTTTTTTTCTATCGTTGTTTCAATCTTTAAACTTTAATTCGTTCAAATTTCAGTATTATAATTTATTATGTTAAATGATTATAAGAATTGAGTTATTCTCTACTACAAAAAAACTGTTTTTTAAACTAGATAAAAAATGCTTCTTAGACCGGTTTTGGAATCGTTCTTGATACAGTAGGTCCTAAAAGTTTGTTACTTTTAAGAACATTTGAGCAACCGGTCTTAAAAAATACTTTTTAGATCGGACTTTTAAAATATTAGGTCTTAAAAGTCGTACTTTTAAGACCTCGTACTTTTAAGACCACATTTTTAAACTATGAGGTCTTACAAGTAAGATTTTTAAAACTGGTTTTTTAAATATCTGGTCTTAAAAGTAAATTGGCAAAAAAAAAAACCTCATTCCCAACAAAACCACAACCACCATTGGACCCAATCGGACAACACAGCCCCGTCATTACAAACCTCCTCCTCTGTAAATGCTGACCATTAACACCAGAGAATGGCAGCAATTTGCTTGTCACTGCCTATAGTTTTCCAATACCCAGAACCAGCAGGCATCTTGTTATCCATATGGTCCTTTCTATGGCTAAAGAAATACCTCTTTCTTTAGAATCAACGATACCATTAGGATTCAATTTAGGCAATCCCCAAACAAGAGAAAGAGTAAATCATTAGGCCTTGGAAAGACGTTGTTAATTCTCAAACATTTTGACTTCTTGCCCAAAAAATAAATCCACTAAAACATAGGTGGGGGAGAGAGGGACCTAGGAGGCGGCGAATATGTCGACGTCAGGGACAATTGTACAAAAATATCTGCAATTTCGTCAAGTAGAAGAAAGTGAGTTTGAACCACCGTACACACATGGGGGCCAATAATGAACCAACCTAAGACGGACTGGATGAGCAGCAAAAACGGTCGAAGATCTACACCTACGAAGCACCATGGCACATATATGCCATGAATTGGAGTGTCCGTCTCGACAAGAAGTACCGCTTGGCCATAGCCAGCTTGTTGGAGCAATACCTGAACAGGGTTGAAATCATTCAGCTCGATGAGTCTAACTGGGAGATTCGATCCGAGCCTAACCTCTCATTCAAGCACCCTTACCCTTCCACTAAAGACATCTTCATTCCCAACAAGGAGTGGCATAAGTCGACTGCCTTGCTACCTGTGGCAATTTTCCCTTTCTTTCCCTTTCTGAATGATTCTCGCTGTAATGAGAAATTCGCTCCCTGCGATTCTGTGGAGATCCGAGACAGAGCAGTGGATCTATTCCTCCAAACTCGTCGAAGCTCTCTGTCGCGTTCTTTGTCAGGGTTCTTCTTCCACGGCCAAGCTTTGTAAGGTCGCTGACAGGGTTCACGCCGTGACAGCGAAAGGTGGTATTCGATAGAGTCAGGGCGATATTGGCCTCTCCGCTTAGTCAGATAAAGTTCCTTAGGAAACGTAAGGATTAAAATCATATATGAGGGGTAGGCTCACAAAGTGACGAACGAAATTCAATTTTCATAATCTTTTTGACCGGTTATGATAAAAATGAGGTCTTAAAAGTTAATTTTTTAGACTTGTTAATTCTAGCAACCGGTCTTAATACTAATAGATATTTTCTTTTATTTTTAACTTTTTAGACCGGTTATTTGTACAACCGGTCTTAAAAATAATTGACATTTTATTTTATTTTTTATTTTGAACTTTTTAGACCGATTATTTATAACAATATGTCTTAAAAGTAATATACATTTTATTTTATTTTTTATTTTTTAAAACCTTTTAGACCGGTTATTTGTAATAAGTCTTAAAAGTAATAGACGTTTTATTTTATTTTTCTTTTTTCTTTTTTGACCGGTTGTTTGGGAAACCGGTCTAAATAATATCTTTTAAACCTTATATTGAAGGAATCAGTCTAAAAAGTTGTTCATATTTATGAAACTGTCATTGGTCATACTTTTTAAACCTAATGATCTATATCTGATCTAAATATGGCTATCTAAAAGCCCAATTTTGTAGTAGCTAGTGATTATTTTGAGTCAACAAATTAATGAAACAAGATATCAACTTTACAATTAAAACATGGTAATACCCGGTTTATAAGAAAACGGTCAATTTAGATCCATTAATCAATCAATACAATTTATTATTGATTATTTCATACTTTCCTTTTTTCTTAATATATCTTCGTAACTTACTGATTGAGTACAGTAATAACAATTCACCGTTAGGTATCATATTTTCTTTTAGCAATGTATCCTTTAATTTTATTTTAAGAGATGTAATTTATTTCTATCTTTAGCTACATTACTTTTATTATGTAATTTTTCTTTAAATAGGGGAGGGTATGCAAAATATTCTTCCAATTTTACCATCATCTAATTGTATTCATCTCGCGTAACATGCAGAGAATAAACGCCTATTTTGGATTAGAAAACTACGGAAACTGAGTTATTTTTCTATATGCAGTTATTTAGATTATCCAATTTTCTACATTTTTAAAGACTTTTCTTTGAGAAAATCATTACGAGACCTCAATAGTGAATGTAATAGTTAAAAGTCCTATAACAAGTGAGCAGTATGCAATAAAAAATTCTAATATAAAAAATGACAAGAAGTTCACGCTGCTCGCTTATGAGGTTTTTTGCATTTACATTCGTTTTTAATTAAGACTTCATAATAATTTTCTGTTTTTCTCTGAACGAACTTAGGCTAGGGGCAATGGGTATATTGAGCAATTTTCGCATACAAGATGTATACTGTGTGTTTTTTTTTTGGAATTGGGGGCTAATAGTGGGATAGGATCAACCCGCGATCTGAAAATTTGGATAACCAAATATACCATACCACCGCACTGCGAGTCTTGGTGTATACTGTGTGTTTTTGAAGTGATCTCATTTGCCTTCTACGAAATAATAAAAAGAAAATCAGTTAAATACATTCAATCATGTCATTTTAAGTGGGAATAAAGCATAGCATGTTAAAGACTAGCATTCCCAGCACAAATAATAGCGATATATGTAGGAAAAAAAATAAATGTAATATTTATTAAATTATACGCAAGACAAAACAAAGAGCACATAATTTGTTTGGTGGGTTAAGGTGCAATTTTGCCCTTAAAGTATCTTATTTGGGCCATTTTTTTTTTAAAATTTTTAGCAGAAGAATGTTGCTCTTCCGATAAGAAAAATATCGTTCACGAAAGACTTCAAAGTATCACCAACTTCGGTTAAGATTAATTTTACACTTTCATTTAAGTTGAAAGAAAACAAATTGAATTTAGTTAAGAAAAATAAATTAAAACTAAAATTAAAATAAACAAACTACCACTAATCAAACGAGCACCCTAGAGTCACTAATCTCTTATTTGTTTCCTAGATTTTATCCCCACTAAATTACTTTTCACTTAACTTACTCAGCTAATCTAAAATATTAATGTCTATAAATGTCTTTCGGTCCATTTATATACCGATCTTAATTAATTATGTAATGCCTCACCCAACTAAATAAGATACGTTTTAGATCGGGCTCACCCTAATTTGATTATGCGGAGCTTCTAGGTATATTTAATCTAACGGTCAATTTAAGATTCTCTCTTCCAAGTTCAACTTTAAATCCCCAAAACACGTCTTCGATGATGGCCGATCAAGAATAACAATAAAACAAGATTAAATAAACTGAAATAAAATTAATTAAAAATAATTCGTGGGAATAATCTCTAAGTCGCAAATAAGTTTATAGATTCCCTAGGTTGAAAATAAAAATTAGTCACACATGGCTTTAATAAAATTCATCTGAGCAAATAACAATTCAGATTCAGATTCAAGAAGGAGTAAAAGAAATAGCTAAGAGATCGCTCTCAGCACTCCTCTGCTGCTCCTCGCGCGTCGTCTGATTCTCCGTACCGTGATCGTTCTACTTCTTGAATTCTCGTTCTGCAGTTACTGTGTGCGTGGTCAATCCCTTTTTTTTTTCTGCGTCTCCATTTGTCTTTTAAATATATATTGTCGTGGGCCCTACGTGAATCCAAAACCAATTTATCTTTCGTTTTGATTTTGAATGATATTTGAAGATGTCAGCATAAATGGCTTGGGTCCCACGTCTCAATCTCATATAATCCAAAAGATAAGATCCTTTTTCTTCGCGCTTCTTTTTATCATCCTGGGTTAATTTGATAGCATATTATGTCATACAATATAATAATATAAATCAGAGAAAATTTTATTAAAATACCATTTGAATTTATAAAACCTACAAAAATCTCTCTCGAATTGAGAGGTATCGAGGGCGCATAGGGATATGCAACTTCGGGTGAAATTACATTTTTATCCTTAGTTTTAAAAAATAAATAAACATATAAAATACTCATCATTCTTAGGCCGGCCGCCACAATTTTCGAGAAGTGGTGGCGGCTGCCGGCGATAAGGGTATTTTATTTTATTTTTTTATTTAAAACTAAGCTAAAAAGGTAATTTCACCCGATTTCAATATCCATCATGTCTTTTCGTACCTCTCAATCTGCTTCAAAGTCGGGAGACTTAGGGGGTTTTACAAATTCAAATGGTATTTAATTGGCATTTTCCCCATAAATTATATCCTTTTAAATTTAATTCGTTGCCCAAGTAATAATGCTTATTGCCTTTTTTATATTTTATCTTCTCTTAGGTCACATAATATCTCCTATAAAATAAAATAGGATATCAATGGATTTTTCTGTTATAATATTCTTTTATCCTATATTTAATTTAAAAAATAGATAAATATATAAAAGATAATTAAATAGATATAAAATATTAATAAATCCAACTCATTATACCATAAAATATATACCTATTTAATTATAAAATATATACTTATCACCAAGCAACTAAACTCGAGCTCTTTTGAATCTTAAAGACACTTAAAAATTGGTTATAAGCCTAATCTCTTTATGAGTCTAAACTTGATTGGCATTGTTTTAATTGCTTTCAAAAGATTTCGGTTAAAAAAAAAAATCTTTCAAAAGGAAAACCTCCTAAAGTTTAATTTTTTTTAATAAGTCACAATTAATTAAAATTACTTAAAGGTCATAATTATGTTGAAAATCATCTATTCCTTCAGGTTGTATATATAAGGTGTCTTTCAAACAAATATTTTTATTCAAATTCTAAGCTATTATATAAAAGTAGAATCTTATCTCATGATTCTTTTTATTTTTGTACTTCGAAATATTAATAGTAACATCGTAAATTATGATTAGAGGATCGGATTTGCGCCACTCTAATTAATAAGGATGCTGAAACCTTTGAATTTTTTACAACTTTAACCATATAATAACATTTTTTTAAAAATTAAGATGCATGAAAATGTTGTAAACATATTTATAATACTCCCTCTGATTCTTAATATAGTCCTAATTGTGAAGTTAATATTGATTTTAAATATAAGACATATCTTATATATTTGTTAAATTTTTTTCAATTTATGCCTGTTAATATTGGTAGGGGCCGGGATGTCTGCTTTTCTCTATCATTATATTCTCGTCCTCTTCCTCTAATATTTACCCTCCATTTAATCTATGGCCAAAATCTATCCTCATGCAGACCCACGTGCTAAAATCCTGAAAACTGAATTATTATAAAAGAAGTCAACCAATTTATAATAAAAGAAAAAGATTATGGAAGCCTATTTATTAGAAAAGATCAGTTTCCTCTTGCTCAACACGCCAAAACGTGAAAATAAAAACAGGCCTGAAGTTTGAATTTTGCTTGAATAGACGGAAGAAGCGGGTATGAGATGTATTGCTCCCAATATATTATCCTTTTTAATTTCCATTTCATTTGCTTTTATGATAAAAAATATATATGCATAATACAAAGAGTTTAATGTTTCTATTTTTATTGCAGATTTTTTTTTTACCACACTTTCATAAAAGTGAGTGAGTCTCATTTTAAAAAGATGACTCACTCACTTTTATGTGAGCATGCCAGAAAAAAATATTGTTGTAATAAAAGTAGAAACATTAAATCCTATAAACATATAGAAATAAAAGGATGAGAATATAATGATCTGTTCATGATTTTAGCAAGTGGCTTTGCTTGAGGGATGGTTTTTGGCCATAGATTAAATGGAGGGTGAAGATTAGGAGAAAAGGATGAGAATAGAATGATAAAGAAAAGGAGGCATTCTGCATTGCTATTGATACTCCCCAATCATGATCAAGGAAAAGAGAGATGGAGGGAATTAAGGAAGATAGTTAAAAATTTTTTAAATTTTTTTTTAATATTAAGTAAATAAGTTTTATATTAAGAATAAAAGTGAGTAACAATATTTAGCCTCTCTCGTGTGTATGCCCCTAAGAAATGAGTGAATGACTATGATATCTTCCCCTTCCACCTTTTTATCATTGAAAAGAAACTTCTGTTGTCACCGAAAATTTTAACCAACAATACTATCTCTATATTTTTTTGGTAAAAATTGGCGCTCAATCACCCATTACTTCACTAACATGAACTAGAATCTAGACGTGAAAATCTATCACCCCTGCTGAAGGAAAATAAAAAAAAAAACAATAAAATCCTCATACAATTAAGCCTATATTTGGCTAATCAATCCGCCGCAGCATTGCCTTCTTGCAAAATACGAGAAAAACAAATTTGTAACTCATTGTTGTTCTCCCGTAACCATGCATTCAAAGTTATGTCTTTAGCCCTTCCTTGGATCCAGGCATCCTAAATCATGTGTAAAGTCATATTTGAGTCTCATTCCGCAATGATCTTGTTGAAGTCCAAATCCTGTGCTATTCTAAGACCCTATACAAGCCCCCAAATCTCGACAGTTTGAACCTTACAACGTCCTAACTTCCTACTGTTGGTTAATTTTTCCTATTACATGACTTTCATGCAAAGTTTCATGAGGTTCAAAACAAAAAAAATGTTTAATCGTTATGGAAACCCATAACTCCTTACAATCCTCATGAATTATTAACCTTAACTCATTATACTAATTAGTTATTAATAATTAATCCGTAACTCTTTACAGTACTCATGAGAATTGTTAGGATTACTCGTTAAAACAATTATTGGGGTTTAGGATAATTTGATAAAACGATTATTGGAGATTAGAATTACCTTAGATTACTCGAAGACTTCAAGGTTGTTGATGTCCTCTAACGTTGATCCACACGACTTCCCCCGATTGCAATGAGAATTCTTTCTCTTGAAACCTCTCACTCCTTGGATGCTTGCTAGGCGAAGACAAGGTTAAGTTTTTGTTTCCTTGAGTTTTTATCTTTTCAAGAAGATGATGGTTTCTTAGGATTAGATTAAAGATAGGATGAACAAGGTTGAAACCTTACCCTTTTATGGATGATGCCTTTTCCTCTCTAAACCTTTGGTAAAGACCGAAATTTAGAGAACATTAAGATGATGAAAAAACGTCCAACCCTGCCCCTTTATAGCCTTGGTGAACCGAGAATTCCTAGTCCTGCCTTAGGAATTTTCAGCTTATGCACTAAGAAAAGAGGTTTTAGGTAATAAGTCCACTATTTGTCAACCAAATCACATTAAATTCACATATTGATTGATTGAATTTAATATGATGAATCATATTCATATCTTGATTGGTGGATTGATTTAAGATGATGGATCACATTTATTTCTTTTTTTCCTCATAAAACGTCTATAAAAAGGGGCACACAAAAAATCATCATTTTATAAGAGTCTAACCCTATTTTAAGTGCTCACAAGAAATGCTCAATCCAAACTTGATTTGGAAAATCCAAATCATAATGAATTAAATTCATATCTTGATTGAATAATAATTTAAGATGATAAATCACATTCATCTCTTACACTAAAATTCAAAATCATTTTAAATCAATCCTCATTTATTATTTTTCCTATCTTCATCCAATCATTATTGGATCTTAATATATATATATTAGATAATTCAGAATTATCTTTTATAACCTAACCTTTTGAATTGAAATTCAAATGTAAATTTAAATTTTAAACTTAAATTCAAAATTCGAATTCCAAATTCAACTTGGCTTAAGACCCCGATGGGTCTTCCAACACATTTGGGCTCTTTTGTAGATAAACTAATTTCCCACTAGGGACACCATATATGATGCCATTTTTCCCACTTTTAATTATGTGAGCGTGCCAAAAAAAATATTTTTGTAATAAAAATAGAAACATTAAATCCTATATAAACATATAGAAATAAAAGGATGAGAATATAATGATCTTTTATAATAAATCAGTTTTCATGACTTTATCAAGTGGCTTTGCTTGAGGGATGGTTTTTGGCCATAGATTAAATGGAGGGTGAAGATTAGGGAAAAAGGATGAGAATAGAATGATAAAGAAAAGGAGGCATTTCGCACCCCTATTGATACTCCCCAATCATGATCAAGTAAAAGAGAGATTGAGGGAATTAATGAAGATAGTTAAAGTTTTTTTTAAAAAAAATTAATGTTAAGTAAATAAGTTTTATATTACGAATAAAAGTGAGTAACGATATTTAGACTCTCCCATGTGTATACCCTAAGAAATGAGTGAATGACTATGATATCTTCCCCTTCCACCTTTTTATCATTGAAAAGAAACTTCTACTGTCACCACCGAAAATTTTAACCAACAATACTATCTCTATTTTTTTTTTTTTTTTTTTTTGTAAAAATTGGCGCTCAATCACCCATTACTTCACTAACTTGAACTAGAATCTAGACGTAGGTAAACAACTCCCACAGTATCCATGTACAGAAAATCTATCACCCTGTTGAAGGAAAATAAAAAACAATAAAATCCTCATACAATTAAGCCTATATTTGACTAATCAATCCGCCACAGCATTGCCTTCTTGCAAAATATGGAAAAATAAATAAATTTGTAACTCATTGTTGTTATCCTGTAACCATGCATTTAAAGTTATGTCTAGCCCTTCCTTGAATCCAGGCATCCTGAATCATGTGTAAAGTCATGTTTGAGTCTCATTCCGCAATGATCTTGTTGAAGTCCAAATCCTGTGTTATTCTAAGACCCTATACAAGCCCCCAAATCTTGACAGTCTGAACCTTACAACGTCCTAACTTCCTACTAAACCTACAAATCCAGCCATCATTACTCCTCACACCCCTCCACAACTTGTCAAGTTTGGACATTCTTTAGCAACACCATCAAAATTTAGTTTCACCCACTATTCTTCTGGGAAATTCCATTTAACTTCCCTTGGTTTTTTTAATAACCTATAGTCATCAAATCTTTTTGACGGGATAACACAATCTCTAACATAATTCTGGATAACAAGCTCAAAGATGTTCAAGCACATTAAAATATTCTTCAAAAAATATTTTGTTCCCCCATCCCCAAATCATCCAGCTACACACCAAAAATACAATGCTTAATTCCTCCTCAGTTTACAAATTATTTAAAAACCAAAAATTTATGTGTTCGGTAAGAAATAGTGGATGTACCTTTAACACTTTTAGGACCCGCCATATTCAACAAGATTTAGGACAACTTCTTAATACATGGTCAAAGTCCTCAAGTTCTCCCCGCACCTGCACAAATAGGCACACCTCCCAGATATACGTGCTTTTTTAGCAGCTGTGAGAAGTCGATTATGTATTTAATTATGAGAGATAAAATTTTGAAGACCTAGTTAATGGATAAACTATAAGAGTTTGGCCATTTTAATTAAAAAAACACCTAGCTAGTTAATGAATAGATTGAAAAGACCTAGTTTTTTAATGAAAAAAAAAAGGCTTTGTCATTTTTAGAATAAAGAGAAGAAAAACCCAACGAATACTAATTAAGAGTAGAAATAAAAATAATAAAAAGTAAATATTTGAATTATTTTATTGATATATGTAAGTTTTTAAATTTAATTGTATAAAAAAATGAAGGGAGTATTTTAAAAAAACTACAAATTAAACAGACCTAACTATTTGCTTGTCAGTTATGTGTCCTCAATGTTTCGAACCGACCCTCATTCTTGCTTGTCTAACCAGAAAATTCTCTTATAAAAACAGAAGACGTAATTGCCAGAATCACTCAATTTTCTTACTTGCAAAAACTTCTATCAATTTATCAATTAATTGTCTTTCTTTATGTTTGAAGCTCAAAAGAGTTTTGACCTCTCCCAATAATATTCTCCTCCTTATGAGAATCATCGAACAAACAGTTTGTTGGTTGTTCAAATATTGTAGTACAGTTCATGATATCATCCCTCCATCAAACAGCTAACCAGGCTGGTTGTAGGAGTCTTGTCATTCAACTACATTAAACCGCTTCCTTAGTACGAGGGTGTGAGTTGGAATCTCAGTAAAAGGGATAAAAGTGCCACACACAAAAGGCTGATTGATTAACCAATGAATTTTATGCGCAGTATGGCCAAGGCGAAGATGATGACGTCATCCACTTGTTACAAATCACTGTGCAACGGCCATAGAGGGCCACCAACATGCATCCAGACACCACCTCAATTGTCAACATCGTCTCTCCTCTCTCCTCCATTTCCACACGTGCCCTTTTCACTCCTGACCCTACCGCGTCCATTTCTCTCTGCCCCCACACTGACCACCCATATCAGCCCACGTGTCCACTCCTTTCACGCTCTTCCTGATCAACACGCTTGCAGCGGCAAGACCCTCCTCCTCCAAATTCCTACACCTCCCCCGTTCCCCCACAGACTCCCTCTGTCTCTATATATATATCATCCTCAGGTCCTCTCTACAGCCGTCAATTTCACATCCCAAAATCTAAAATTAATATACCCAATCATCCCATGGCTGATTCCGACCACACTCTGAGAACTACCAGCGACTCCTGCAAGTACAAGGGCGTCAGAAAGCGAAAATGGGGCAAATGGGTGTCCGAAATCAGACTTCCCAACTGCCGCGAGCGCATTTGGCTCGGCTCCTATGATTCGCCGGAGAAGGCCGCTCGAGCCTTCGACGCCGCCCTATATTGCCTCCGCGGCCCGAATGCCAGCTTCAACTTCCCTGACACGCCTTTGGAGTTGGACAATATCACTGTCTCCACTGATCATCATCGTCAATCTCGCACTCCTCAAGAAATCCAAGAGCTCGCTGCTAGGTTTGCCAACGAATACCAGCGGGACCCACCAATAATGGTTCAGCAATCTTCAGAAACAGCAGCTCCTTCTTCCTGCGAATCAGATGGGGTTGCCGAGAGTGGTTATCCGGTGGAGGTGGACAACGGGGTCGGGGACATAAGGGGCATTAACGACTGGTCGTTTTTGAAGTCACTGGATGAGATTGACTCAGCCAATAATAGTAACCATAATTATAATGGTTTCTACTCTGGATTCGACAAGATGCACTCCGGTGAGTTATTGTTTCCCACATCACCGCCTCATTTGCTCGTTGATTATCACGTTAGTGACAATAATGGGCACGCTATGGAATGCGATGACGCTTTTTCCCAACAATCATTGTTCCTTTGGAACTTTTGATCAATCCCTATAAAATGACTATCACTACTCTCTCATATGTGTCTTTTGGTTGGACATGTATCCCTCATTAGTCTTTTAGTTGCCACATACAGGGAGTGCGTCCACGGGTCACTGATTTTAATTTGCAACCATGTGTGGTTCTTTCTTTATAACACATGCCCTTAATCTATAGATCAAACCGATTCCTAAGGGGCCTTTTTTCGTGCCACATCTTGATTTCTATCTTCTTTTTTATCATTGATCATTATCAGTACTTTATTATCGTCAATCACCCCCACTCCACTCTCTTCTTTTCGATAATTATTGTACTGTTGTATGGTTCTCATCAATTACCTGTATACTTGTGTCAAAATTATATGATCAATCAAGTATTATATAGATATAACTTCTTCCTTAGCTTCTAAATATATATATATATATATATATAAACGAGTCTCTTTTAAGACTGACTTTTCGTTCCAATTGATTATGAGTCTCTTGATCGATTGATAATATATATCTATATTGCACAACAGAAGACGTCTGTTGATGGCAAGATAATAACCCTAGGCCGGCATCGCAAAGTGGTGAATCTAGAATACTACTATTTAAGCTAGGGTTTTTTAGACCGACTTTGTGTTGGTAACTGGAAGCTAAGTCTGTCTTTAATTAAGATCGATACTGTCTCTAATATATGCCTTTCCAATCATCAGAAAATGTTTCACAAAGAACTACAGATGATACTCGAAGCACTATCAGTCTTTTTCTAAAATTATAATCCACTTATCTCCTCCATATGGGGCGAGATAACTAAGTGGCAAGCTCTCCATCAAATTAAAGCCATGAGATGGTCAAGGTAGGTTATATTTTTTTCACTTCATGGTTCTTTTGCCCAGCTTAATTTAGTAGATTGTTTAGTTTCCTTTTGGAAAAACGTAACCAAGTCTTGGGGCTTCATGTTTCCACATCAATTTATGATTTCTACTGGTTATTTTGGTGTTACCTCGCGAACTTTTGCTCCATTATGCATCATCAAGTCCTCCACTTCGGCCAAATCACATTTTCCCCATAGGTTTACTGAATCAGATGAATTTGTTTTGAAATTGGAAGTCACTGATGAAGAGCTAATTTCGTTTTATTACAACAAAGTGACATGGATTTCCCCTAAATTGACATTAGACCCGATGTAATTATGGTGTTGCCTTGAGCCAAAATTCAGCTAATTTCTATCTATTTTATCTTAGTTCAAAACTGAGTTTTATTTTTTTTAAAGCAGGATCAGTTACATTACATACATCTGTACATTATGAACTTTTCTATTTTTCTTAATTAATTATGTATTTTCATTTTGATTATTTGGATTGAATTCAATTTGATAAATAGCCAAGTGATCAGTAGGGTATAATTGATGATCACTGTATAGCTGGTAAACTAAATCATACTGTATACTCCTATAAGATAAATAAGCAAGTTGTATATATAGTAAAGGCAAGTTGTACCAGCTATAAGCACGGTGCAGTATACACGTGAACATATCAACTTTTACAATACTTTTCCTTAGAGCTCCCAAATTAAATGGACTTGCATTGATTGATTTCTATAGAAGGAATGAGAACACTTGTGTTTCACATTCTAAGAAGACCAATTATCTCTACTGTTCATGAACTTGCAACGCATTAAAGGAAGGCCAAAACTCACTTGCTCAGCAGGTTCGCGTTCAAAGCCTTTCTTAAATTGCGATACTTCTGTCAGGACCCAACTTTAAGCTTGGTCTGAGCATTTCTAAATTTAATTTCACAGCTGTCCATCTTTATTCCTTAATCGATTAAATTTCAAAGTTGTCCTTGAATTTGCGTGTTAAAAACTTCACACTATAATTTGCTTTTGTTTTTCGAATAATAAATAATATGCTATTTGGGTCGATTTCGTGCATTAATTGTTAGCTCACCAAGCCGCTGACCATATTACGAAATTGAGTATGTACGGTTATTTTTTCAAAAAGAAAGCAAGAAAATAAGGAGTGAAACAAGGAATTAACCATCTATCATGACAAAGCTTTCTAATTTCGACTGCTTTCATAGTCAAATTAACTAGCTAGTGTGTAAGTTACACACACACACAAACACGTGCATTCAAACTAAAAGAAGTTGCCAGTTACTTCCAAGGTTGCCGGAAAATTTTTTAGAGGAATGAAAATATGGGAAATGAAAAAGGAGTGGAATGAGAATTATTGCAGCAAAAAGATGCTTGCAGTATCAATAAAATAAAGGGTTAAAATGCAAAAATATTCATAAACTTTTAATCAAAGTACATCCAGTATCATATATTTTTTAGAGGTACAAAAATACCTATAAACATTAAAAATGAGAGTAAAAATATCATAACCATTAAATTTAACCTAACACCATTGTTACTTTTTGCATATTCATATGTAACTACATTTAACTATGCTAACTATTGTGCTCCCATTTTGAATGTTCAAGGATATTTTCACATCTCTAAAAAAAATATAGCGCTGGACACACTTTTAGTAAAAGCTCATGGGTATTTTTGCATGTTAACCTGAAATGAAATACTTTTGCTATATAGCATAAATAGAAATGGGGTCAAATATAAATGATACTGCAGGTTATTACATGATATGCGTAATATAATTAGTAATATTTTTTATTGAACTAAAAATGTATATCTATTCAAAATGCTGGTAACTTTACATCATCATCACATCGTGATGACCGGTAATAATTTGTTTCCCAACTATTGTTTTGGCAGCAATTGACAATATGTTAATGAAAGTATAAAACATTATCAGTCCATTGCACAATATCTTCTTAAATTACAAACATAACGAAAAAAATATGGGAAAATGACGTTAAAGGTCATAATTTTAAAAAAATAATATCATAAAAGTCTCGAAATTTGTTAATGGTTGTTTTTTTACTTCTCATTAGAAAACTATAGAAATTTTCTGATATTATTTTTTTAAATTGAGATTTTTGTGTCATTTTTTTAAAGATCATCATATTTCTGATTTTATCGTACGTCTATCAGTACAGCTCCGTTGAATGTACAGTGTCATGCCATCATCAGTTTCCCTCTTGAGATGGAATGAAAGAGGGAGAGACTTTCCTTACTACGCACGAACCATGTTTATTCACCGTCCACTTTGTCTTTTCTTCTCCTTTCCTTTAATTTCCAGCCATCTTTACTCTCAAACCAAGCGTAACCCTATACAGTAACTTCTTACTTCTAACCCCTTTATATCCTCCGACTAAAATATCTTTAATTGATTTATACCAAATTATTTGATATTTGTCTCTCAGTTGAGAAATTAGAACGAATTATACAGTTGACACCCCCCTTAGCTTCATTCCTAGTTATTCGGTTTACTTGGATCACCAGATGATCTGTAAAGAAATCAGATTTATTGTCAGCTTTGCACGAGATTTAAACGACTTTAAATTATAATTCACCTAAATTTGAAGACCAATTAATTAGCCGGCATTAATATATTTTTCTAGGAAAATGCATGTTTATAGTTTATACAAAAATTATCACCGCTTTAAGGTTTTAGTTCTTGTTTAAGAGAAAGTTTAACTCGATCTGAGTAACTCATAATTTTATGAGAAAAGCAGAAAAAAAAAATACATTAATTTTAGCCCAGGGGGTGGGTTAGGTGATGGATGAAGCAAACGTGGTGTTGTTACTCAGTTGCGACTTTGAGTGAGTAAAAACGAAGCGCGGAGGCGGAGGCGGAGGGTTGAATCCAAAATCAGTCAAAATGAGAAAATTAAAAAAACACTGTTACACTGCGAGGCACTTACATTATGACGCCACGCCTTGCATCATCATCATCGGATCGTTATCATCTGCATTCACACCCGCCACGTCAACTTTATACTTAATCATAACTTCACACGTGTTCTCTGCATAGTACATACACACATTGCACACCAACGCAAGGCTACCCTCTGACCTTTTCACTGCCTTTGACTTCCCCTAAGTCTTCCACTTTCTTCACCCCTCCTCAAGGAACACAAGGATGAGCTGGACATTGCCTCTTCTTCTTCTTCTTCTTCTTTAATCTAATTCACATAAATTAAAATCATTTTAATACTTTAAAAGTGTCATAAATTTGAATCCAATCCTACTAATAATCTCTTTTCAATAGTTTCATCAAAATTAATTACCAGTTACGTACGATGAATCACACTTTAAATGTGTCATAAATGAATGAATCGCTTTTCAATAGTTTCATCAAAATTTTAAGCAAATTGGAAACATGTCAAGGTGATGAGTAAAGACGATATAACCAGTTAAGTAGGTATTAGCCACAACATGCATGAGAACTTCATCTTGAACCAATGGATTCACTTCTATATTGTGCCCGTTTTCGCTAATTGAAGACAGAATTTAAGAGTCAGTGTTGTCTCAAGACATAGAATCTACAGCTTCGCTGATTCAACTGCGCATTTTAATGAGTTCAGTACATCGTTTAGATCAGACTCCAAAACACTATTGGCCTGAATGTCTATTCTGCGGAAACTCATATGGGCCTTACCCCTCACACTATTGGGCTGGCCCAGTATCATACTACTCAGTGCTAACACGTGTCTAGAGGCTGCGCGGAGCGTTCTCTCTCTTTCCACACACACACACACTCTCTGGAGACGGACCGGAGTTATATCCTGATAGGAGGAATGTATTTTAGGGAGGCCATGATGCGTGGATTGGACATTCCTGACGATTACAAATACCAATCAGCTCGAATCCTCCGGCCTGCCACTCTTCTCTAGGACCAATCACTGCAGGGCTCCAAATTGGAAGATTTTCACCCAATCAGTTTCTGGGCCCTATCCTACCTGTCGTGGGTCACAGAGAGAAGGCCCAGTATAACTTTGTAGGCCACAAATCGGAGGCCCTGCACTTGTGCTTACTTTTTTACTCTGCATTTTTTTTTTCTAAGTAGGGGTATTCTCCTATTAGAGGTATTATTTCTCAATGTACTGTCGAGCACTAAATGTGGGTACCTATTTCAACAAGGAATTGAACCTTAGTTTGTCATGTTGTGAGCGACTAACCCCTTTTATTAGACTCAACCCTATAAGTTCTTACTCCGCATTTTGCTTTTGTATAGATAAAAGAGATATGATATAAAGAAGTTCCAATTAGCTATCCTATTCAAGCCATTGAATTATGAGTAGCACGACTTGTTCTTTAAAATTTTGATACAAACACACTGAATGGCAAACAAAAAAGAAGAAGATGCAAACACACTGCTTATGCCAGTTTGTTCACACTTTTGTGTAGGAAAGGTGGAATGGAAAGAGTGCAAGTTAGGATGGAATAGATGATAAGATTGAGATGTTGTGGGTGAGAGGTGATTGGCGAAGAGTATAAAATATTAAATTATGAATGGGGCGTGTAATTAATGGTTATCTCCAAATATTGATGGCCACGTTCTTGTTCCTATCATCACTGCCAAGCTAGCTGCCTGGTTTACTTGCCGTAACAACGTTTACTACCTCACCTTCTTAATCCCACCACTCTTCATATTACAACTCATCAAAAACTCAAACACAGAATTACCCCACATTAGTACGTTTAAGATAAACACTCCACCAACATGTATTTTTCTTACATGATATAATTTCATATATAAATTGTACTCCCTCCACTTCTTAATATAAGACATGTTAGGGGAGCTGGTTTTGGCCTTAAATATTCTTCATATTTTTCTTAATATACCCTTAATGATATCCTTTCAACAGACCCACAGAGTCCTGGCTCTATCCCACAAGTCAATTTTAAGGTCTCCAAGTGTAACACTCACCTACTTTCCACCTTAGGCTTGCGCCATCACTCAAAGGAAAATGTTGTTCCGCCAGCTGGCAGATTCATTGATTTCCACAAACCTTATAAGTAAAAAATAATAATAGTCATGTGCATTGTACTAGGACGTTTCATAATATATGAGTATTACCCAAGTTAACAAATAATACTATTGATCATTTTTCCGGGGAAAAAAAAAATACTATTGATCATGACGTTTAGTAGATTTCAATTTGATCTTTACATTCTTTTATGACATTACAGAGAAAGTGACAAGAGATGTGGAGGCTATTAAGTATAAGACAGTTTACTTAATTTATTAGATTAAAGAAGTTAGTTAATAAAACATATATTTTCTAAAATACCTAATCACATTCCTTAATTCCCTTAATCTTTATCTTTCTTGATTGTTGTTGATGAAATATCAATGAAGATAAATTAAGAAAACATTAACAAATGTAAAAAATTTATCTTATATTTAAGATAAGATCAACTCCCTATTTTATACGAGGAGTAATTGATATTGCTTTGCTGGCTTATCTTAACATTATCTCCAATAAATATATAAACTCCGCTGGTTCAGTATCAGGAATCTACCCTACTCACTACTGTTGCTGGTCAAATGTTAATTATGCATAGTCTGATCAAGAACTACAATCATCTTCTCGCGCAGTCAGACTAGGTGCCTTGAAAATTTTGCCAATAAATAAAACGAGGAACAAACATCCCTTTCCTTATATATGTGTGTGCGCTCACGACTCTTCGTTCCATTCCCCTACTGAAACAGGGGAAGACAAGAGAATCACTTTCGCGTAGAGAGATGCAGTGTATCTGAAAATAAGTCCAGACCCTGAAATGAACTGTATGCCGTTTGAAGTTCTGTTCCTTGGGAGCGAAAAAGTTGAAGAAATCAAGTGGGAAAAGGAGCGATAATTCTTTTCTTCCCAAAAGTATACATTATCTCACTTCTGTTTTAGATCCTCTCGGTATTCTTTTTAACGGATCTTGGAATATTATTCCGTTGTTCATATATAGGGTGATTTCGGCATAAGGTAAGAAGATTTAAGACAAAATTCCTTCAGCAATCTCTACATCTCTGTTTTCCACGACATAAAAATTTAAGATGTTGGTTTCTTTGAATCAGAAAGGATATTATGGGCTCTAGAAGTTTGAAGGAAACGAAATCATCATCGGGCATTGATGCGCAACCACAAGCACTAGCATTGGCGATGAAGGCAGAAACAGTACAAGTAAGATGCTATTGCTGCGGATTGATGGAGGAGGGTACAGTGGCATACGTTGGTCGTGTGCGAGAGAAGTATCAAGGTCGTTGGATTTGCGGGCTGTGTGCAGAGGCAGTGAAGGATGAGAAACAGAGGTCGGAGAGAGACATTAGTACGGACGAAGCAATGAAGAGTCACAAGAAGTTCCGTCAACAGTTCAGGGAGACCAGCCCTCCCAACAATCCCACAGAGGATTTGATAAAGGCGATGAAGCAGCTGATGTTGCGGAGTTTGGAAAGTCCTAGGAACGATGGGATGACGTGTCGACCACTGAGGAGATCTCAAAGCTGCTTCTCTGCCATGACAGGGATTCAGAAACAGAGTGACCATGGAGCAGGTCGTGGCAGAGTAATTGATAATGCCACCTGATGAAGCCCAAGCAGCGTATTGGAATCACTTTGGCTTTGCTGGTCTTGTCTTCATTTAAGTCATGTCTTAACGCTTAGCATTAACAATGTATGGTAGTAGTAGTATATATTTCTTCTAATGTTGAATAACGCGCCGGCCAGTTCCTTAGATATTTATGTTTGGAGTACTTGTCAACTTGAATAATCGATCCCTGTTCCTCTTTTAAAACTCTCACTGGCTTGTTCGAGAGTTACTGGTTAATTGCTATTGTTTGTGGAGGACAAAGCTATAATAATTATGAACTTACATTGTTTATAATACCAGAGATGAGTTGTATGCATGGTTCCTTATTGCGTGGGGAGATGAATGAGGATGATAATGGGGATATCAGTAAAAGGGAGAGCCTATGAGGCAGCAAGAAAGTGAGGTATGGAGAGGAATGTGGGAGTGAGAAGGAAGAAGCAGAAGAAAATATCTGTACGAAACGTAGTTATGAGGAGTATGGAAGACGGGCTCCACGTATTCATGTCTATAATGAAGTCTGCGAAAGAGACAAATTTTGACGGCCCCACCATCCAATAATTGGAAAGTCCTACGTATGCACTACGCAGGCACCAACCTGGAGGATCTGGATCTTATCTGGTATAGGTGACTGGGTATTATCCCAATTATTATTACTTGTTTGAAAATAATATTATTATTTTTTATACAAAATTTTTAGGAAAGGATTTGGGATCCCTGATTCGAGACGACTTGGGGCAATCCACAAGTATACGGCCAAAGAAAGACACACGCTCCACCTCTACCAAGGCGTTTCCACGCTTCCTGACCCCTACGACGCTCCTCAAAACGTCTTGGCAACGCAAAGGATCGAACCCCCTCCTTTTAGGTGAAGAAGTCCGACCCCTTCGTCAGTTGAACCCAAAGATAAGGGGTTGTTTGAAAATACTATTGGTAGGCTCGCTTTAACGCTTCGAACTGGGCTTTGGCCCAATGAGCGTTTTGGTCCAAACACTAATAGAATTCAAAGAGTTAGTCCTTGTAAGTGAGATCCCAACCCAGTTCCATCACTGGCTCGGGCCAATCCATACTGCAGATGGAGCCTGGGATGACGTCCTTGTGTTTGCCCAAAGCTCACTACTCAGTGACTTGTCTGTTTAGGCATCACACTGTTCATTTTCCGTTCTTTAGATTTAGAATTGTAGGTAGTATATTCTAATTTATATACTGTTCCCTTGCGTATGAAGACTCACTGTTTCTAAATTCTGAAATGCTTGTTGTGAAATGTCTTGTGCTAAGAATTTTCTCGTTGAGAGATTGAGTCACTGCTTTAATTTCGTAGAAGTCAGGAGTTAGAATGGTTCCACCCAGAAGAAACGAAAATCCAAAGCTGCAATCCAACTTGCCAAAAGGGAGTCGCCCGGGCACTCACCAGTCACCCCCATGCATAAAAAAAAAAAGTTGACATTCACAATGTCATATAAGTAGCGACAAAATATACCAACTTCGTATTCAACAAAATATGTGGGGGTGTGGATTTGGATCTTGCATGCTCCTCTCTCTCTCTCTCCCCGCCTGCTTTTATCGGGTTTACATTAGGTGTTTTTTTTCTTAGATGATTTTTATGTGTTTTTTTCCTCTAAGTAGAGGGATTAAGAATTTTTTTTATATTTTTTATTTATTTATATTATATTATATGCTGGATCCTGAATTTTTTTTTGCACCCAATATCTCAAATTAATTATTTTTCACTCCTGCGTTAAGAAATATTTTTCCTATAACCTTAGGATATCTTGGAAATTAATTAATCGAGATCTTGAATCGAAAAAAAAAAAATCAGAATGAAGTATATAATCTAATCTCAATAAATAGAATATATATAAAAAAAATTAAAAATAAAATAAAATAAAATAAAATGCATAATCCCTCTAATTAAAGGGAAAAACACCTCAGAGAAAAGCACTCAATGTCAATTCGCTTTTATCCTTTTTTATGATCAGTGGCAAAGGATGGGGCCCATAAAAAGAAAAGAAAAGGAGAAAAGCTAAATTTATTAGATTTTTATATTTTAATTAATTCAGCTAATCTCAATTAAAGGATACTAATTATATCAAATTATGATGCAGTGTAAACATCTCTATTTTTTAAAAAAGAAAATTGTAACACCCCATTAATCCAATTATATGTCATTCTTTACCTCACTCCTTTTTCTTTGTCTTTTAACGTTAACCAATGGCTGTTTTAAGGCAACTGGCTGGCAGCTGTCCCTTTCCCTCTTTCCCATATTACAACAACTTAATAGTTAATACTGGATTAATTATAGAAACTGTTTTTTTAACATAATTTATGATATACTCCCTCCGATCCTAATTATAAGAGTTAGTTAACTTTTTTGAAGAGATTAAAGAAGTTAATTATATTAGTTTAGAGTATTTTTATTTTTATTTTTTTCTTCAAACTAAATAGTTTGATTAATAAACTAATATATAATTTAAGAAAACACAACATATGAAATGATTAAATAATTTATTTAAACTTCCTTAATCTCTCCAAAAAGTCAATTAAATTTCTTATAATTAAAATAGGGAGGTAGTATGAGGTAAGTATGTTAAAGGAATTTTATCTCAACTTACATGAACATGCTTACACAATACTACCTTTACTCCACAATTATAAGACATAGTTGATTTTGTTTGGAGAGATTAAAGAAGCTAAATAAATTACTTAATCGTTTTATATGTTGTGTATCTTTAGATTATATATTAGTTTATTATTCAAACTAATTACTTTCAAGAAAAAAAATAAAAATAAAAATACTCTAAAAAGTAATTTAATTAGCTTCCTTAATTTTTCTAAAAAAGTCAACTATATCTATAAATAAAGATTAGAGGGAGTACTAATTCAAACATGCTGACAAGGCTCCAGTTGTTCCCGGTGACTTTTTGCTCGAAAAAAAATAATGTTATGTACTACCAATTGGCCCATATAGTAGAATTCCCTAAACAGCCTTGTTGGTGAAAAGCTGATACGCAGAAAGAGGTCGCAAATTCGTAAATAGGAACTTACCGGAGGGTATTTTATTAAACCCAAGATTCATGTCGTAACTAAAAACGTACGATTCTCACAATATACGATCCCTTTGCCTGCACGTATCCTTTTCTTCTTCATCACTTTGTCAATTTTCAGACTTGAAGACATTTCTTCTTCCTCACTTTGTCAATTTTCAGACTTGAAGACATTGTGGGTTTCCTCCTTTCCTGGTTTTCCATCCACAAAGCCAAGATGATGCACATGACCTTCTATTGGAGCAAAAAAGTGACCCTCCTCATCGATTCCTGGAAAACCGATTCATGGACGAGTTACTTACTGAGTTTGCTCGCGTGTCTTCTGGCCTCTGCCTTCTACCAGTATCTGGAGAATCGCCGCCTTCGCCTGAAGGTCATCACGTTCGAGAAGCCGTCCGCTACGACGCCCCAGAATCAGATCCCTCTTCTCCGATCGAATCTTGCCGGAGACAAGGCCAAATTAGGGGTGAAGCTCGCCGGAGCGTTTCTGTTTGGGTTTAATTCGACGGTCGGATATTTGCTGATGCTGGCCGTCATGTCCTTTAACGGAGGGGTCCTTTTGGCAATCGTGGTAGGTCTTGCTATCGGCTACTTCTTTTTCAGGTCTGAGAGTGATGAAGGAACTTTTCTAGTAGCTGACAATGCCTGTGCATGTGCTTAGTTATATAGAGACTTGGGAAACATCGACGGTGCTCGAATCACCTCTTTACACTTACGAATTCATGTCAATTGTGTTACAGCTTTTGTTTTAGCCTTTTCTTTTCTGGGAATTTGACCGCGAATGTGTTCCGGTCGCTGACTGCAATCTTTAAATTTTAAAATGGAAATAATTTTGGGGGTGGTTTGGTTTGGTTTGGTTAGTGTAATGGGGACAATATTTGGAAACGTAATTGCGAGAAAATTGCACGAAACATTTTGGCGAGTTAAACAATATGAAAGATAATAATTGACAGATGGAGTGGGCTTCAGATTCATAGAAGCGATGTGCCGCAAATGAGTGTGGGAGAAGAAATTGGGAGTCCATATTTGATCTAACAATTTGCAGATGATGTTTCTGGGGCAGACTGCCGAATTGCTGCAAACTGATAAATAAATTTGCTTGCACGCAAGTTTATGATCCCCGCGTGCCACTATAAGATGCCAAAATAATGAAGAGCCCTTCAAGTTGACGACGGAGGAGAAAGCGAAGGGGATCGAGGGGAAAAGTTACGGTGAAGCTAGTGCATAGTTTTTGGGTTAGCGGTATGTTGGCAGGGCTTATTGGCCTCAATTCACGGTGTGGAAAAAGAGGGAGAAGACGGTGACTGACTGGTGAGAGTGGAGAGATGGGACATAAGGAAAGAAAAAAAAAAAGACATGGTGAGAGGAGAAAGCGAGAGGATCTTCTCATCAATTATTTTTTCTTTTTCCCTCATGGAGCCATTTGGCCATTGATGGGAAAGATGAGAGAGGGGTTAAAGTAGTATTGATTGGACGGATAAGATTTAAAGATGATGAGAGATAATAAGAAAAAAATTATGAGAGAAAACCAACCCGAGAAAGACACCCAAGACAGTTGAATAAAAAAGGAAGGAAAGAGAAACGTGGGAGGATGATGATTTTTTTTAATTATTTATATTATATATATACACACACTTGTACAATATTAAGAAAGTTTATTTTAGTTCTATTTCTAATATATAGAGATAATTTTTTTATATAAATTTATAATTATACCTTTATTTATCGTAATACATATGACAATTTGTTTAAGAAATAATAGGGAAAGGTTGGAAAAATTCTATTGACAATATTAAATCATTAACAAATTTTAAATTTAGAGCTTTGTTTGAGAAATAATAGAAAAAGCACAAATGACATTAATTAAGAAAAAAATGATATACGGATTATTTAATGAGATTCATGTTTTTTTTAGTTAATTTCTATCAAAACTTGCTTTTTAAATAATTATCCATACAAGATTCTGTTAAAAAAAAAGTCACTTCTACCACCATTAATCTTAATATAAATCATATTTACAATCTAATTTTTATTACTACCAATCAAATGGGGATTCTAGGAGCAGCATTAGGAGACAAACCAACTTGGATTTATCAAGAGACAGGAATGGATCGTGAATGATTAAATAATCAATTTTTATTGGACATTGTAGTACCCGGCGTAAAATTTTAAGTGAATTTTATCAATGGACGCCAGACCCAACGTTATTTCCAATGGCTTGTCAGTTTGTTAATTTTCATTCGATAAAAATAAAAAAAAAATCCTTTATTAATAGACTTGTTAATTATCATAACACACTTGTCAATCTGTTAACGAAGGCACCGCGACTTGTCAAAAATTATCATTTTGTTAATTCTGTTATAAATATATTATTATGTGGATGTCATCAAGATAAGAATTATTGAAGGTCTATAAATAGAGCGCGTGTAAACATTCGAATAGACTTGAATGAGAATTTCTCTCTCCTCTCCTAACTTCTCTTGTTCTTGTTATCTTTTTCTTTAGTTTTATAACACGTTATCGCAAGGTTTCTAACCAACTGAGCTTGTTAATCATCATCACCGATCTTCCTGATATCACCATCCCGTTCAGCCTCTCTCTATCGCCCTCCATTTTCAGTCATCTCTGCCTTAGTGAAATGTCAGTGGAGAGGTCGTTTGAGCCTTGAGGCATGGGAGGAGGTTCAGTTGCACAGGGTTTTTCACTGGATACGGCGTTGCTCCTTGCTACTTACAGAGAAAAGACTGATGGAAACACAATCATCATATCAGCTTTTCTCCATACACCCAAATCTTGCTTTCGGCCTTAGCTACACACACAAACCAGCATCCCCTTGCTTCTTGTATCAGCAACACTGCCCCTTCCCATACCCCTCGAGCACAACGCTACTTACATAATGGTCTCTCTTTTTCGGTCTGTCATTCTCTTGTGTTGAATCAGACCCTTAGTTCTCTCTATATAGTCGCTGCTCCTTAGTCTTCTTTCATCTGTGTTGCCTTAACAAAAGCCAGAGAGAGAGAGAGAGAGCTTTAGAGCTGGAGGTGTGTGTGTGTGTGTGCTCTGTTTTAATTATCAAATAACAGAGAAAGAAGGAGAGAGTGAACGAGGAAGGTGAGTGAGAGTCAAAACGTGGTCCATGAAGGTGCTGGAAGTCACGTGAAGAAGAAAACGCAGGCTGATTGTATTGTCTTCTACGGCGCCGAAAATGAAGAAGAAAACAGGTTCATTTTTCTTTGTCTTCTGCGCGTGAATCAAGTTTGTTTCTTTTTCTTTGTCTTCTTGCACACTCAAATTGGCATTAAATTATTATAAAAGGAAAAGGTGATAATTTAAGTCAGATTCAAATGTGAAAACGTAGATGTCCCACATGCAAAATTATTAATATTAAATATGTAAGTTGACCTACACCGTCTTGCAGCTTCATTTCCTTTCACGAGTCTTCAACTAGGTTCTTGTTCCTTCTATATTTCCAGCCGCCATATTTGACTTCTTTATAACTTTTGCTTCTTCATGGAAATTACTCCCCAGAGCCTTTAATTCTACATCCTTCTATAGCCTTTTTGACTTTTCAATTTGCACACATTATTTTATTATCAATTGCTTTTCACCTTCGTAGCTACTTCTTGGTTCCTTCTTTTTATTCATATTATTAATATTATTACTATTTACTTATTTTTATTATTTACATATTTTATTAATATTATTACTATTTGCTTATTTTATTATTATTATTATTATTACTATTTGTATATTTTATTACTATTATTATTATTTGTATTGTCATTACCATTGGGTAATTACTATTCATACGGTAATTACTATTGATGCAAAAGAAATTATAATGGTAAGATCTATTTTACTATTTATATGATTGCACAACTTTTACTAATATTTTATTTGCATAGTAATTACCATAAGATAAATACTATTTACACTAAGTAACTACTATTGATGCAAGAAATTACAATGGTAATTATTATTTTACCATTTGTATAGTAATTACTATTTATATGGTAATTACCATTAGCGCATTAATTTACAAAGTAGTAATTGTTGTTTTACCTTTACTATAGTTATTATTATGAATTTAATGCATATGATTATTATGTATGAATATTAGAATAAAGGGATATGAGAAGTAAATTATAGAAGCACCCCATATTCGGAGAGTAATAGATCTTGAACGTTGGTCCGAAAGGAAAATTAGATAGTGACCTATTTACCAAAATAAAAATAAATAATGCTATTTCAAATATCAAGAGAAGGTTGGTTGAGTACAACCCCACCACAAGCTACAACCATCTCATGTTTAAGTCTACTAATTTCTCTTTCAAGAGTTGCTCTTGAGACGGGATCACCGTAAGAAAGCGTTCTTTTCAATCCCGCAATTCGACTCACGGTAGTTCGAACCTTTACGTAAGGCCAGTGTATTCCTCCCCTTTTACATATTTTCGTACAACATTTTTGCATAAAATGAGACTCGTTTAGCCGCCTCTTGTTGAGGTAAATGGAAGAAGTCTTTTAGATCATCTATTGACATTAATTCACCCCTAATGTTTTGTTCAGCCCTTGACCTATATGAGTCTCTAGGTATGAGGACTAAAGGATTATTATTTATAGGGATAGGAGGATTATTATTTACAACTATGGGTTCTTTACCTTTATTGGTTATGTTTTCAGTGGTGGTTGGAAATGAACTACCGATGGGTTCATTTTGAGTTTTGGTCCATTCCAAACCAACACAGAGAGCCTCATAGTAGGCTGATAGGGGATCTGACACCAGGACATACCCTAAAGAGTTTTGATTCAAACAATAATTGTTCAAAAAATGTTTGATTTCTTCTATATTTTTCTTACCAAAATCGAACATTTGAGGTCTCGAGGAACCTCCTTGTACGTCCCGGTGAAAGAAGATGGCTTATCATACCGATCCGCCCATGAACTTCAAGTTTATGATATTGAAGTCCATTGGTATGAATGATCTCCCGAACATGGCAGCAACCACATGAAAATGGGTTAGATGTCTCGGTCAAGCCTGGACGGAGGATTTCTTGGTTGAGATGGCATCGTAGACTCTATAAGTTTCGTCATATTACGACATCTCTTAACAGTCGCTTTGATGGACTCCGCTTCGATGCTTTTTTGTAGGTAACCATAGGGATAGAATCTTGAATCCTTGGAGGAGAAGTTGGAGCATGTATCATTGTGCCGGATGGTGGAATGTTCACTCCTACGGATTCGGGGAGGTAAAGAAGAATAGGGGTATGGTACATTGTTAAACAAGTCAGCCAACATGTTAGACTGATTGTCATGTAGTAAAGCTTCAAGAAAGAAAGGGTTATATGAATCAGAAACTGGAATGAAGTTACTTGGACCGTTCATGTTTAAAGACAATGTGAAAGAATACAGAGAAAGGTATGAACGGTGATGAAACGAGTATTTTTTAAAAGATTGAGAGTATGTGAAGCATTAGCTCCGCTTTCCTCATTTTATAATTGAACAAGTAACGTCTAGATTTATTTTAATTAACGGCGTCGTATCCTAATCATCGTTAGTTTAAAACCGTGTAGATTTTTTTTTAATCATGTGGAAATTTACGGCACCGCACCCTAATGCTCCCTTGATGAAACCTAATGCAACCTAGTAGTTGCTAATTCTATACCGTTTGGATTTTTGTACGCCGCGTAGTGATTATTTTATGACCGTATCTCCGGGAAATCTATCTTGGATGTGCAGCTGATTCGAGATGTCAGGCTAGTTTTTGAAAATGGAATTCTGATCGTAAGCGTGCTAAGATGATAGTAATCTCGAGAAGGGTGAGTCTCTGAGAAATATTTGAAACTTCTTGATTTAAGATCTGAATACCTTGAGGTATGAAGAATGTTAGAATTAATATGGTATGATTGAGGATTGGTTTGAATCTGATCTAAGCTGAAATAATGTTTAGATCAGAATATGACCAAGGTTGCTCTATGAATCTAGTATATGAAAATATGAATTTTGTGAACCTTGTGATCAATGTTGCATTAAAATGCATTATGTTCTAATCATATCCGATAGAAAGAGTTCCTTAGCCATGAATTTTAAATGGCCTGAAGCCATAAGGTTTTAAGTTTGTATTCTAATCACATTAGAATACATTTGATTGAAGGCTCCGGAAGAGTAAATATTTTATCCTGAAAGAAATAAAATTATGTATTGATTACTCTATAAGATATTTGTAGAAATAGATATAATATAGGAAACGTATGCTTTTGTAAACTAGAAGTTTACAACTTTTAATATAGGGATTGTAAATACAAACTAGAAGTTTGTTAATACAAATCCAATATTTGTCAATAAAAGAGCAATGAACTATAGAGAAAGAATAAGCCCAGAAGGTAATGCAATGATTAATTTGTTGTCATTTTGTCCTCATATTTCATAAATTTATTGCTATGAGAATCATATGTGAGATTCTAAATCTGTGTGATTCTACATTATTTTGATTATGAATATCTTCATATATGGTGGACTGCGTATTTAGTGATGTGATATTATATGTTTACTCCTGAAGACTAAACATAAATTTTTCGAAAATGATTTTGAAAATGTTTATATGACTCACACTTGAGGGGAGATTGTTAGAAAACAAGTGTGAGTTAGAATACAAGTATAAGATAATGTTTGAAAAGTTATATACTTCTCACATTATCTAATAGATCTCCCAAAATGGATGTCATAGTATTGAAAAATATTTTTGATTGATTGAAATATATGTTACGGTAAACAAGAAATTTACTGATCTAGTTTCTTGATTTAAATTAATTGTTAGCATGACTTGTTTTGATCGTCAAGTCATATATACATAATGCAAATAAGATTATGTATTGACATTCATTGAAGAACTAAAAGATTCTTCATGAATAACCAACATATTGTTTATATGTTATATGATGCTTGTTCTCATTGATCATGATTTGTAATGGATCTCAGTATCTCTGGAAATATATCAAACATATTTATATGGGCCCATCAAAATAACATGTAAATCAAGATGCATCTACAAAATGATTACATGTGATATGCTAAGCTTACAACCGGAAGTTTGTAAGAATGCAACTGAAGTTTGCAATGATGTTTGTATATATTAAAACACACTATTTCCAGATTATACGATCTAGAAATCATGTATTATAGCATCCATAAATAGCTAGATCAATGCTTATGAGAACAAAGTTTTTATGTTGGTATATTTGATTATTGTATCGTTTATATAAACCAACAAAACTCTCCCCGTAAAGTTGGTTTTTGGTCAAGCTAGAACCAGATTAATTCTATCTTAGAATGTTTGAATGTGCAATACTTATAAATTCTCCACAATGCACATAGAGTGTTATAGAATGAATGTTAGTTTAAATGCAGTGTAAGGACCTTATTCTTCTTGTTTGTCTCTAAATGGAACAAAATGATGTTTCTAAAGGTAACAAATGGATTTAGGAGACTTACACTGCATGATTTGTTAATTGAAACTTGATATTGTTTTCCCAACATGAGGGGAGAAAATAGGCGGTTGGGAAAAGATATTAAAGATATTAATTTGGAATGAGTTATCATTGATTCATTTTGATTATTGTACAAAATAATCAAATTTGGAATGAGTTATCATTGACTCATTTTGATTATTGTACAAAACAATTTGAACTGGAAGTTCAAAAGATAATTCATTTGTAAAATTTAGCTAATCAAATGCCGAAAGCATTTACTGACCTAAAGAAAGTGATAAAGTCACATGTTTCAACTGCTAATGCTCCTATCAGAATTGATGTCCCTGAAGAACAACATACTATAAATAAATTTAAAGCACGCCTGAAGCGTAGTAGGTCCATCGATTTTAAAGATAAATCCTCAAAAGTGAAAAAGGAGCCAAGAATATAGATGATCGAGTTGAGGATAATTAATAAAAGTTAAATGCTCCAGAAGAGCCATCTCCTGAAGAGTTATTATCTCCAGTAGAGATATCTCCAGAAGAGAATGTTGTAGTCCCAGAAGAGACCCAGGTACATGAAAATGTGAAAATAATGAGATCTCAATAAACTATGAATGTTATTCGATGAGACCAAAAGAAAGTCAACGTTGACGATATATTTGCTTATGATATAGCACATGATATAATGAATGATAATGTGGATCATAAGACAAAATTAATAAGATGGTGCCAAAAGCACATGTCCCAGAAGGACATAAGGTGCCAGAAGCACATGTCCCCGAAAGATTAAAAATGCCAGAAGCATATATCCCTGAAGGATTTAAAATGCCAGAAGTATATATATCCCGAAGGAATTAAAGTGCATGAAGCACAAGTCCCTAAAGGATTCAAGACGTTAAAAAGATTCAAGTTCTCGAGAACATTATTAAATAAGTCTATATATGGCCACGAAGCCTAAATATTTATTGAAAGAATGATGCACAAAATAATTCTATATGTCCAGGCATCTTTATGAAAAGATCTCGAAGTATATGATATTTATGTGATTTTTAGTAATTATGTTAATATTCATTATGCTTTTATTGACAAATTTAGAATTTGCAGGTACACAATGGACAATGAATATACGACAGGATGTTATTATTGTTCAATAGAGAACAATAGAATATTTGACTACTGAAAGAAAGAATTTGAAAAGAAGATGAAGAAGAACTACATGGTCCAGAAGTACCATAAAGCACAGATGTATCTTGATGATAAGCAAAATATAGTTATTTATCTATACAAAGTTATTGTATGTAATGTTGTCATCGGGGAGAAAAATATGATGTAATGAAGAGGGGAGTCGATACATCATTTGTACTCTTTTTTTCCTTATCTAGGTTTTGTCCCACTGGGTTTTCCTAGAAAGGTTTTTAATGAGGCAACATTAGGAAGTGTATAAATGGATGTACTCTTTTCTTTAGCTAGGTTTTTATCCACTGGGTTTTCCTAGTTAAAGTTTTTAATGAGGCACATTCATAATGGACATCCAAGGGGAGTGTTATAAATATATTATTATGTGGATGTCATTCGATAAGAACTATTGACGCCTATAAATAGGCGCTTGTGTAAACATTCAGAATAGACTTGAATGAGAATTTCTCTCTCCTCTCCTAGAACTTCTCTTGTTCTTGTTATCTTTTTCTTTAGTTTTATAACAAATTCAGACTTGTTGATTTTCACATCCATACTTGTCATCTTGTTTACAAATACTTGTTCAAATGTATTCTGAGAGTGTAAATTTACGTTTAGGACAATCGAGTCATTTTCATTTTGGTCCAAAATGACTGCGATGTAAATTCAGAATTTCTCTTACCTGATTAAAATAGTTTTAGTTTTATGGTCATTTGATTAAATTTTCTATGATTCATGGATCAGAAGAGGTTGTCAATGCACCAGATTGACTTCTTAGAATCATGATGCAGGATGCTTGATTATTGACCACTAACTCGTTTTTATAATCTTAAGAAAGTCCTAAGCCTTCCTTGTTGGCGGCAGCTCTTGAATTGTCATGCGACTTAATAAATCTTCCAACTCTTATTAGTGGAAGCACTTGTAAAGAAAATGAATAATCTGAGTCACGTCCGAGAAAACTGTCCTTAAGAGTTATTCTATAACTACCAACAAATAAGAAACAGCACTCCTCAAAATAAAGAGAACCCTTTCTACAAAAAAAAAAAAAAAAGGTGAACATATCAACAAAATGTAATAGAACTTAACAGAGATAGAAAATTTAAAGAGGAGGAAGTGTGATGCTCCAAAACTCAAGAGTAGGCATGCTCTACATCTTGACTTGATGCAACTTATATAGGCAGTAAAAGCCTGAACTGCGGCAGCCTCTTCATGGTAATAAGTTATCAGTTTTAAAGCATTAAGAGGCCATAAAATGTTTTGATTGAGTCAGTTTCATCCGCGGGAATTAAAGCCACCAACGTATAATGTTTAAGGCATTAAAAGGAATAAAACGGTTTGGTGTATTGGGAATAATGAGAGTTTGATATCTATCACAGTGTGAAGACGTATGTTAAGTCTGAGCAAAAAAAAAAGACGTATGTTAAGGGGATCTCAGGGGCGGAGTCAGGGGTGGCCCCCACCCCCTAAAATTATAAAATACAACCCAGACTTTTAGAAAATTATACTTCAGCCTTATACAAATTTCAATACTTTAGTCTTTATTATTTGTTTCATGAAAGGACTAAAAGGAAAATATTGAAATATTTGTACGGTTGAAATGTAATTTCATAAAAATTTAGGTTTATTCTATAATATTCACCCCCTAATTACAATTTCTGACTGCACCTCTCGGATCAATGAAATTAGTCTCTTAAATTTCAAAAACTTGCAACCTCCAGACTTTACAAAAATCACAAGCATAAATAGCATTGAAACAACTTGAATTTCGTTTATGAAATTCAGGAGTTACAACATATTTAATGTCCAAATTTTATAAATAATACTAGCAAGGACACTTTCCAGTAAGCCATTTATTACATAAAATAAATCTAAACTTTTGCAAAAAAAGTCCTTAATAATAGTAGGGGTCTTCATGGGTAGGGCTGGGCAAGGCGAGACCCTTGCCCAATGCCCTACCCGAAAGATCACTAGGCAGTAAAATGCAGCTCAGTGCCCAGCCCAGCCCGATAGAAGCCCTAACATTTTCGGGTAGGGCAATAATGGGCTAGGCAGGGCGGCCCTTCCATGCCCAAGTGGTGATACCCTGCCACACTCTATATGAAAAAAAAACAGTTTAAGTAACTGAAAAATTAAATAACATCCATAATTCTACACTTTTGAATATTCCAATATAAGTCTTAAAATTTAAAAGTAACAAGGCATCAAAAAATAGTCCATAATCCATTAAATACAAGGCATCAAAAAATAGAAATTAAAGCCTTGTAGACATCCAAAACTCCTAGAGGTTGCATCAAGAGAGCAGAGGCAGTCAGGCAAATCATCAAGCTCTAGAGAAGAATGGAGATCAAGAGAAGAGAGATAGCTCGCGGCTAGGGCATCCGAAAAAGAGAAAAGGGAAGAACTGATGAAGAAATGAAAAGATATTTTTTATTATAAGTTTTTTATATATATATATTGATACAAATAGGTTATATAATTTATAACAAATATATAATATTATTTTATAAAAAAAATAGAAATATATATAATATATATTCAAGCGGGCGGGCGGATACCCGCCCGATGCCCGGCCGCCCGCAAAAATGCTCAGCCCAGTTGAACCTATTTTTCTTTGGGCGGCTTTTCCTTGAGATGGGCATAGCGATTTTTCAATGGGCGCGGGCGGGCCTACAGGGCCGTAGGCATCATGAACACCCCTAGATAATAGGCACCCAATCCACTTTTAACTCGCGCTCAAAGGGTGGAGAGATATCGCCGGATTTTAGCGTGGCCCAAAATATTGTGCAAGTTTTTTTTTTTTTTTTTTTGGTAAAAGAGAGAGGCATCGCCTTATGTATTAATAGAAATTAAAAGGGGATCGAGTCCCATACAATCTTTGTTAAACAAAGTCCATAAACTATCTCGGACACGTATTCAAAATGGATGAAGCCATAATGCCTTCCTTGGCCAAAAAATCTGCAATCACATTTTGTTGCCTAGAGATGTGGGCAAACCGCACTTGCCAATCACTTATTTGAAGCAAAGAACTTTCCGATCCGAAGAAAAACCATACCTGCGGGAGGGATCAACGTGTCCCTGGTTAATCTTATCTACCAAGATTTTACAATCGAGACTCCACTAATAACATCTTAATTCCTTCATCCCAAGCAAGTTGAAGCCCTGTCAAGGCTCCCCACTCTTCGGCCTCATATGCACCGCAGACCCAAAACCGAGTAAAACCCCTCACCCACCTACCTCCATGATCTCTAAAAACTCCCCCACATCCAGCTTTCCCTGTTATATAAACCCACCGCCCCGTCAATATTAAGCTTTACCCGGTTCATTGGCGGCTTGCCCCATCTACAAGGACTATCCATGATGAAGCAAAGGCCGAAGCGGGCCATATCGGGTCTCATACAAAAGAAGCTCCGGGAATTCATAAGCACCCCAACAGATTCGAAGGCTTCGGGAATCCTCACGGAAGGTAAATTTGTTCCTCCATGTCCACAATAGCCAAACAGCTACACCCCACAAAAGATTCCATTCCCAAGAACTATCTTTCCCTACACCCTCATTCGATTAAAAAGAAACCGGTCTTTCAAAGGATAAGAAAAGAAAGCTGATATGTACCTTGTGTGAATAAGAGACAACCAGACTTGTTTAGCATAAACACAGTCTCTCAGTATATGCATTACATCTTCAGACTCAGATTCACAGAAATTGCATATTGGTGATGAAGACGACCACTTACTTCTCCATAAATTAGTTGGCAATCTTCCGTTGAAAGCTAGCCACAAAAAGACTCTGATCTTCTCCACCCCTTGCCAAGCCCAAATCTTCTTGTAGCAAATGTTAAAGTGCTGCAAAGGAGGTTTCTCAATCAAATAATATGCACTTTTGATAGAAAAATTACCGTTGGAGCTCTCATTCCATATCATCAGGTCTTCTCCTACCTCCTCCATCGGTGGGAGCCTTGCAATCGACTACGCATCACTTCGGTGTTGGATTGTTCTAGCAAGGCGTACCAGTCCCAAGTACCATCGAACCCAATTGGAAACTTTGCTGCCCTCTTCCTCCAACGACGAGGTGTCACACACATATCTTTAATTCTCTTATCTTTGAAAAGCCACAAATCAAGGAAAAAACAGACCGAGTGTCCATTCCTAACTTGCCATCTGGTCCCACTGTCAACTATGCTCTTCTGTTTACAAATAAATTTCCACACATGGGAGTCCGATTGCCTAACATTCAGTAGGGACGACTCACTTCTCAGCATATACTTCTTTTGCAGAACCTCCGCCCAAAGGCCTGAAGAACCTTGCACTAAAGACCATGCCAATTTTGCCCCAAAGGCCCTATTTATCGATACTAATTTTTTCAAACCAAGGCCACCATACAATCTAGGCAAGGCAATTCTCTCCCGGCTCATAGGGTGGAAACCTTTTCTATTATCGCTTTACCCCATATAAAATTGCGTTGGATACGTTCCACTTCCTCACATATTCCAACGGGGATCGCCGAAACTTGCATCGGGTAAATGGGGATTGAGCCAATAACCGACTTTGCTAACGTGATACGACCCGCCATTGTAAGACAACTAGCCTTCCAAGTCGCGCTTTTGTTTAACCCGGTCAACTATATAAGCGAAAGTTTCCTTACTCTTCCTTCTCCTAGTCAAAGGAAAACCCAAATACCTCCCTATATCACCGTAAATTTCCATGCCCGTGATATTTTTAATACTCCCTCTAATACGTGTTGGGACCTTGGGGAAAAGAAGATAGAGGATTTATTCAAGCTAACCTTTCCACCCGAGGCTTTGCAAAAACTCCCAATAGCCTTCATCATGCATACTGACTTGTTCCTCCGATGCCTCCCCAAAGAGCAATACATCATCTCGCAAACATTAAATGTGAGATCGCAGTCCCTCCTTTGTCAATAGAACCGGTTTCCACTTGTTTGTAGCCAACGTCACTAATAATGTGGGATAATTTATCCATATACAACACAAAAAGGAAGGGAGACAAAGGGTCCCCCTGTCTTAATCCTACGGATGGAGAGAAGAACTCGTTTTGGCCCCATTCCACAAAACATTCAGAGAAGAAGTAGATATGCATGACATTATAACATTAATCAGCTTAGTCTCAAAACCAACCTCTTCCAACACCTTCCTAACAAAGCTCCACTTGACTCTATCGTAGGCCTTCTCCATATCTATCTTCATGGCCATAATGCCCTCTTTCCTTTAGCTTTGCTTCATTTTATGGAGGATTTCTTGGCCAATAATTATATTATCTGAATTTTCCTCCCGGAATGAAGGCAGATTGAAACGGTGAAATTAAATCCTCCATTACACCCCTCATTTGAGCAATAATTTTCGTTATGCACTTGTAATGAACAGTGCATAAAGAAATCGGTCTAAAGTGCTCCACCTTTTGCGGTTGATCCCGTTTTGGAATTAGAGCAATAAGAGTACGGTTTGCTTCTGTAAGATCAGAACGCTCTTCATTATTGAAATATTTGTACGGTTGAAATGTAATTTCATAAAAATTTAGGTTTATTCTATAATATTCACCCCCTAATTACAATTTCGACTGCACCTCTCGGATCAATGAAATTAGTCTCTTAAATTTCAAAAACTTGCAACCTCCAGACTTTACAAAAATCACAAGCATAAATAGCATTGAAACAACTTGAATTTCGTTTATGAAATTCAGGAGTTACAACATATTTAATGTCCAAATTTTATAAATAATACTAGCAAGGACACTTTCCAGTAAGCCATTTATTAAAACACCCACAACTTGAGACTTGTTCCTTATAAAACACCCACTCATTATTTCCAACGTCCCTCACTCATTATTTCCAACTCCCCTGTATAAGAAAACAACTAAAGTCGAAGGATGCACCTAGTTAAAAGTTAAAGGGGTAATGGCATTTAAATTTAAAACTGTTAAATTAATGATAGTTACATTCTAAAACGGATTTCTGAAAATAAATTACAAATATCAATTTAGATAGTTGTAAACATAAATCTCAAAAATTACATCTAAAAATGAGTTCATAAATACAGTGCAGATCTGGAAAAAATAGTGCCACAATCATCAATATCATACTACCAAAAAAATTAATCAAACATCCTAACTCAAAAATTAGAGAAATACATGGACCTGTACAGAAATGCTCAACATTAGAATTTGCAAAAGAATAACAACAGGAACAGAAGTTTACACTTCCATTAAAAAATTGCATTTGCTGCAGCCGCGGTCACGAGTGTCTCAACTTGAGCACAATCACAGTTTCCCGACCCATATAAATAAGCTGTCTCATCCGCTGTTTTCTGTGACAAGATAAGTACCAAGCATGGGCATGCAAGGCAGATTTCATAGCGATGATGACATGATTCAAATCAGTGGGTGACACAGCAGAGCGACAAATAACATGGAATGAATGCTGCTAGCAGATCTTTCGTTCCCCATGGAAACTTGGTCTCGCAAAACTAGGATGTAAAACGTCAAAATCCTGTATAAAGGATCATACCATGTCCATTCACTATTGTTCATCTTCAATTTTTAATGAGACTAGCTCACTTTCTTGCTGCTGGTTTCTATACTTCAAATTATTAGGAAGCCATCTGCAAAGTCTCTCTGGTAAGAACCTGGTGTAGGAAAAAAAAAAAGAGTTTAGTTGTTTGTTTTAAATGAATGAGCTAAAAAGCAATTACGTGCGTACAAATACAAGTGATTGTTTTTCTTAGAAAAGGAACAAGGAAATACATTAGTGATTCTCAATAGTCAATCCACCAGTCAAAAATTCAAAAACCTAAAAAAATAGATGTGATAAGTATTCTAAATGATGTTCTTCCACCCAATAGTTACACATCAAAAGGTTGTACGTGTAGAAACAGGAATGCTAAATGAATGACCAGGAGAAGATTAGGAAGAGTTGGAAGAAGCCAAGAGGGACTCAATTAGTAATAGGCTTACATATTTAGTCTCTCACAAATTGCCCGACGAACAGAAGAATTGAGGCCATATGCTATTGAGTTGAAGAGACCCTGCAACAAGTAGAGGGAGTGCCACAAATTAGCAATACGTTTTCGGACCTCATGACACAGAACTTGATGTTCAGTCTTCATATGATATAAAAATATGTAATAAAGGATCCAATGCAGTGCACTAACTGGAAATGGCATAAAACATTTGTGTATTATAAACTACATCAATGGAAAATACTTCCTTCGTGCATAATTATTCTAAAAAATGATTTAGTATGCCAGTTTAGCTGGGGAAGTTCTACAGTAATGACCAAATTCCACGGTAACAGGTTATAGAGCAATAATGTAATAATGGGAATATAGCTGAAAACTGCAAGTACAATGATTTTCTCATACCATGAGGGCAGCCGTTCCAACATCTAGAAATGAAAGCCAAAAGATCTTATGATCAGGTTCAATAAAGTCATGAATGCGGTTGATAGTGCCAAATGCAAATGATCCTATTAGAATCAGAGGATAGTATCCCCAGCGACTGACAGCCTGCAAAGTAAAACAAAGATGCTATAATTTCTTTATACAGGAGTAGTGCAGATAAGACAATGATTGTAGTTTCAGTTTAAGAAATTCGTTTGAGAACAAGTAATAACATGCTAGATTGCAATAAATTTCCCACGTGACAAGAAAGGAAATATAGAAAACGAATATCCCAAACAATGAGAGTTCTAAGATTAGAAATGTTAACAGCAGCTAGTAACTGCTAAAAAGTTTATCCTATGTTTCTATTGTCATCGTCCTTCATTTTAGTTAGGAGGGAGGAAAGCAGGGTTCCTCATCTACAAGCATGGGTTCTTATATTTTCAATATTGTACAAGTAGTCAGAGTATAAAATACCTTCATGTTATCTCTTGTATCTGAGACGTAATTTCGGTCTGAAATACCAACTGCCATCTGAAATTCACCAGAAAATAGTAAGAACTTAAATGTTTCTGAATCAATTTTGCCTGGGGAAAAAGAAAAATCTGCAAATTTGAGCACATACACGAGTTGCATTGTTCAGCATGCGTATAACTTGAAAATATGTAAACCCATTGTAAAGAATTGCACCCCAAAGTGGCATGTAAAATGTGATAAAATGAACCGCCTGCACAGGAAAAGAAGTTTATTTTAGAAGATGGAGAGAAAGGGAGCTTTCACCTCAAATTCAGCACAGCTGCAGTACAAAAGTTGCAGAAAATTTAGGCCTGTCTTGTCATTCTGCTTTTTCCCCCTCTTGTGACGTTTAATTTTTACAAAATTGCATTTAAAAGAAATTGATGTAAAAAAGAACAAAATAACATTTATTATCACCAACTTCATTCAGATAAAGTCATCATAACAACTTAGTGTTTCTTATTACCAACTTCGTTTAGATAAGGTCATTATAATTTATAAAGAGCATACAGGCCAATCACAAAAGCAAAGATAGAGTGCCATACTGAATTTTCAGCATAAACATTTGCACGAATTTTTTTTTTCCCAGTTAATTTTAGCTGCTTGACATGCTGAAATTTGGAATTTGATTTTGCGGAATAGCAACATGGAATACTTTTAACTCATTGGCAACCATGCCTTCATTTCAATACCCAGCACAATTTGTATTCACGGCATGAAACATTACATTAAAAAACAAATGGGACTTAGAAAATAGTAAGAAATTGATATATGAAATAAAGGACTCATTTTGTACTTTAAAAGGCAAAAAAAAAAAAAAAAAAAATTATGAGAAATTAAAATACTTCAAAATAAAATCAAGGTAACTCTTGTAAATAATACTTGCCTTCCCCGTGCGACCCATTTGACTTGAACACCATGTGCCAAAATGTCTATGGTCATTACCAAAGGAGCGAATGACTGTCACTACTAGGGACGTACCTATAAATAGTAAACATTTTGTCGAATGAGCTCCCAGCGATTAACTACTTAAACTAATTACAAAAATGGGCGGAAACTGGAAACAAAAGTGGAACTAGGAAATCAAACTATTGGTATATGAATAAAACCAAATAGGCATATACACAATAAATTTCTTCTAAATTTTAATTTCCAAATAACAGTCAGGACTCAGGGTGTTGAAGAGTTACTGGAGAAGGAGATTATGGCAAAGTTGCCCATTCCCTAAAGTGAACGAGTTAAAAGTTGGTCATCCACAAATACATACCCCAAACATATAGATGAAACATGGCCTCCAAATCTTCAACATCGGTTTTGTGCCTAACAACAGTGCGATGGAGGGTAAAAGCAATTGTTGTAGTCCATAGAAAAGATGCCACACAAAAGAAATGTGTGCTATAACTCTGAGCATAACAAAAGAAACCTTTCGATGGGTCCCTAAATCAAAATGAAACTCCCATCAATCATGTGATGAACAACTTAACATACATATGAGGAAGATTGCACTTGATTCAGCAGCCATACCCTACTATGTTGAAGAAACTGCAAAGCATGTCCTGCAGTCAAAGAAAAAGTCACATTGGAGCACTTTACCAAAAGCTCTGAATTCTTAAAAAGAAAACAAGCCAAAACTAACAAATGGCCACAGGGCGCAGGCATGATTGATTTTCCAAATTTCAAAAGGAAATAAATTCTAAATCACACAACAATATTAGTGACACATGAAAATTAAAGAGACTAGGGGAAACATGACAGATTGCAGAAGTTATCAGCTCACCTTAAAGTATACTTACAAAGCAATTAGACTTTTTCAATAGAAGGCGGTTTTACACTTAAAAACCCAGGAATCAAGCCAACAACAAACCGGTTTATAGTTTGCTTTGTTTGTAGAAGTGTATTGTAGTTACCAGGTCACATGTCAAAACAAATTAAACATTTTTAACTACAGTTTAAAATTTAGACTCTTAATTAAGTCCTAATCATAACTAGGTGAATCACATTCCCCTGTGGTTTGGCCAACATCAAATAGTTCTCATGTGGTCTAAAGTGCCTCATTCAACTCTTTAATGGTATGTTTACTGCTTAACCACCTTGAGTATTTTTTGTTTTTAATTACAGCCGAAATAATCATGTGAAAATTAAACTGATAAGCTATGTCGTTGCTAAATGATATTTTACTTAAACCAACATTTCACAATTAAGATTGTGCCCTTGATCCTACAAGCTCTGAAAAAGTGTTCAAAATCTAAGTGAAACTTTATCATTTTAACCCTCGTTTTTATTATAACATTTGCAGGTAAAAGTAAGAAGTTGATAAAATGGCACTTGAACCAACCATGAGAGAATTAAATAACTCAAAAGAAGAATGAATTTCGGCCAAACCACAAGAGATAAACTGCAATTTACCATTACAACAATAAAAATTAAAGTGAACTGGCCATGGCTAACTTCGGCGAGGTTCGTGATATATCTCAAATACTTCCCTAAAGGAAACTCAAATAAGGCTTTGATTGTCGATCCCATTCAAGTTTCGACAGCAAACTGAATTACATATTTGGGAACTAACAATTAATATCCCAATGAAATTGTGCTAGCACATAAAGATTTATATCAGGCGAGGACAGAAAGAAAACAGATCTAAACATCAGCAACTAAATCCGAAGGATCCAAGTAAGGTGGAATGAGATGCATACAGAGAGGGCAAGGTAAAAAACAAGTTTGAAGGAAAACTTGCGGAGCTCCTTGAATAGGACGTAGCAGAGCACAATGAAGCTCGACCCGACGAATGAAAGGCTCGACGCTCCGGTGTTCACGGCCGACAAAATCCAGCGATCGTTCGCAGTGAGCGCACCGGCAACAGACACTAGGGTCGCCATTAGCCCAAGTACTAATCCGTGTTGACCCTCGACGCTCTACTCCTGCTTCTATGGTCTTCTCTCTGTTAGTCGCGCGCAAAAACTGTATCAGTTGGCTCGCAGGAAAAAAAAAACTGTATACTTGTATCAGATTCTGAGTTCAGGTTTGCATTCATCCCCGGGCAATTACCAAAAAAGGACTAAAAAAAAAAAAATCACTACGACGTCGTCGCTTTGTTTCAATTTCTTTTTTCTTCTTGTAATACATTGGTAAGCCAAAAGCTTGAGTTTACCAAAAAAACTCTAAAATTATATTACATTCACTGATCTCAATGACATTCTGCCTCAAGATTTACTAAATCAACACATTCAATAGATTGTGATGAAATAATAACAAAATCCTAATTCATTTTTTGAGCCGATCGTGCTAAATAAGCAATACATCTTAATGCTTCCCTAAAGGTATGAATAATCTGTAGATCCTCGTGTGAAAGGATAAGGGATCTTGCCTCCTTATTTAATCTCTCATAGGATAAACATGTCCATAATCAAGTAACAACAAATGAATATCATCCAATGAATCAGTATGCAGTATAATTTTCTTGAAACCCAATTGTTTGCATAGTATAAGGCCCTTGTAGATAGCATGGATTTCTGCAGTAGTTGATGTAGCATGCCCTAACTTCTGTTGAAACCCACATATCCAGTTTCCCTGGTGATCTCTGATCACTCCTCCACAAGTTGCATGTCCACTGTTCCTATATGATCCATCCACATCCACCCGTACATAACCTGAATTTGAGGGACGTCGTCTAACTTCTGCTCTGTTTGGTATGTGCATAATTTAATGTTGGAAACGGCTATGTGCCACTCCTTCCATTAAGTGGAATATGCATCTTTGTGTAATCGCTCTTGGCTGATCTCCTATGCCTTCAAATACTTTTGTACATCTATTCTTCACAGAAGACATCACACAACACCAAATGTTCTGTGTCTCGCAGTAAGCCTGCCAGATAGATTGTTTTATGAGTCCATTTCAGTCAATCCTGCAAAGAGCTAGAGAAAAATATAGAATAATATAATGGGTTAGTTAAATTAAACAACACTCTCTTGATAGTCTCTTAGTATATAGATAATGGTTTCCTCCTTATCACACTCAAAAAGGACAAGTGTTTTGCACATGGGGACTATATTTTGCTCTGAGTGTATTAGTGGGAAGTCTCTAATGAAACACTTGCCACATGAAGAATTTTGCTCTTTCAAGAATCTCCCAGGAGCCGTATACGCTATCAAGTGGAATCAGGTGTATGCTCATGTTGGTGGTAGATCATAGTGTATGCTGTTTTAATAGTGTAGTTCCCATCTGAAGCCCTACGTCAATAGAAAACATCCTCACCCAAGCCATTAGGTGGAACAAACCTTTAAAATTTCTTCTACTATCCTATTTGGAAGGAATGTTCTCCATTTATCCCTATCCCATTGTCCATTTGGCTTAACAAAATCATTTACCACTGCCTCTAGATCCATCAAATGATGATTCTTGTCCACATAATATTTCAAAGGCTTGTCTAATATTGGTGTTCAATAATCCTCCCACGTCTTTGTAGATAACTCATTTCTTAGTTTCTTCCCAATCCCCTTACAAAATTCTTCCCATATCACTGTTATGACATTCCAGACTGTAGATTGATATATTTTCTTGTTCATTTGTAGCTTCTAACTCTCACCACATCTATACTTACTACGCAAACATTTCACCCATAGCGCATTCGGCTAGGTAATAATCCCCAAGTAGAACTTCATAATAAAAGCTTTATTTTGACATTGCAAGTCTTTAATTCCTAACCTACCTTCAAATTTACCCTTCTTCAATACATTCCAAGATATAAGACAGATCTTTTTCGAATCCCTGTTATGATTTCAAAAGAAGTCTCTACTCATCTTTTCAAGATTAAGGAGAACCCCCTTTGGTATGAGTATTGATTGCATATGATAATATGGAAATTCTCTCACTTGTTAAGGTGCTTATATGCTAATTAATTGACAAAAATAACGTGGGCTTTCCCGCGCAATCTCACAGCCACGAACTATGCTTATACCAGTTATGTTTTTTTTAGGACTTCGGTACAAAAATATCCACCAACTTATACTAAAAGTGCATTCAACATCATAAACTTTTTTTGAATACAAAAGTACCCACAAACATTTCAAATCAGAGTGAAAATGACACATCCGTTAAAATAGGCTAACATCCGTTACTTTTTGTAGTTAGGCCAGCACTATTTTTCAAAAAATACCAAAATGCCCCTAGTTCAAAAATGGTAAATGTGCAAAAATACTCTTAAACTTTTACTCAAAGTGTGTTAAACACGGTATGTTTTTAAGAGGTGAAAAAATAGTGATGAACATTCAAAATAAACATGGAAGTACCAAAATTCCCTTAAGTAAAAACCACACACACATGGTGAATATGTTTCATGAAAATTATGTAAGTGTTTTTTTATTGTTTATAAAAAAATGAAATAGAAAATTTAAGTGTGTTAAATGTAAGTTAATTTCTTAAGAGGGCCAAAAAAAATCTTAAGAAAATTTAGAAAAAATCAAAATAGAAAATTAATAGAAAATTTAATACCATGTACTCTATCTGTCATAATATACATTATTACAAAATTATCACATCCAATTATTGGGGTTGGTTGTATATTAATTAAGGATAAAACAAGAAAGTTATTAAGTTTAAAGATAAAGTCAACCAAGTTTAAGATTTTTCTTAGTTATGATAAAACATTTTAGAAGTGACCTATAAATAGAAGTATGTGAGCATATAATACAGTAGTAATTTGCTTGCTAATTTGAAGTTTATGTATAAAGTTTCATTGTTCATAATAATAGCATAGAATTTGAATAGTTAGATAAATAAATAAAAAATTAAGTTGGGGGTATTTTGGTACTTTCATGTCCATTTTAAATGTTCATAGGTATTTTTGTACTTTTGAAAAACATTGGTGTTTGCGCACTTTAGGTAAGAGTTTATATGTATTTTTACATGTTTATCATTTTTGAGTCGGGGGCATTTTTGTATTTTCTGAAAAATAGCTTGGGTCACACTATAAAAAATAACAGTCATTAGCCTATTTTAACGTATTTGTCATTTTCGCCTTTATTTTGAATGTTTGTGGATACTTTTGCACCAAATAAGAATTTTAATGTTGGGTGCACTTTGAGTATAGTTGGTGGTGTTATAAAACTAACAAAAACTTGAAGAAAATATAAGATAAAGATAGAAGAGTAGAGAAGAAGAAATCAAGAGGAAGGAGGAGAGAATTCTTATTGATCTCAATGTACCCATTTAGGTTCATATTGGGGGGGTATTTATAGTAGAAATTAATGAAAGTCCTGGCTATCACCCAAGAGGGGGGTGAATTGGGTGTCTAATTAAAACTTTAGGAACTTTGACAATCTTTTCACAACTTATTGAAAGCTGTTTGAATGACAGTAACAATTGATAAAGAAAAAGTCAATCATTCAAACATGTATGCATATTCAAATATATATATCTTTGGAAATATAAGAGATAAGGGAAGAGAATATCAAACCGAGATTTATCTTGGTTCGGCCCAATCTTTGACCTACGTCCACCCCCAAGCTCCGCTTGAGATTTTCAATCCACTATCTTCTTTCAACTTGATTACACGTTCGTACTTGAAGTAATCCTCTCACTAGGATTCACTCCCCTTACAAATGTAATCAGCACACTTGCTTGATTACACACTCGCACTCAAGTAATCCTCTCACTAGGATTCACTCCCTTACTTAAAATGTAATCAAGACACTTGCTTGATTACACACTCGTACTCAAGTAATCCTCTCACTAGGATTCACTCCCCCTTACAAGTCGTAATCAACACAATGTGTTTCCCACTCAAGATCACCCAATCTTGAGTATCTCACATGAATAGAATGATAGGATGTTTACAATGAATCTTCTTTCTCGAAGTGAATGAATAAACACTGAAGTACAAAACAAATCATCTCACTCTCTATGATAAACTATATAAACATTTGAAAAACAGAGAGTAGATAGTGTGAAGATTAGGGTTTTAGCATTCTGAAGATGTAGGCTCTGTATCTTTCATCTTCTATTTTGAATCGGTCTTCTTTTATAGGTAGAGATCAATATATGACCGTTGGATAAAGAAATATAGCCGTTAGACTCGATGGAAACTAGCCGTTATAACTTTGTTTTTTGAACCGAACGACGAAAACTCGAGTTTTCATCCGAAACTCGAGTTTTGAGATTGATGCGTAACTCTAGGTTCCTTTCTGTCGATCAAAACTCGAGTTTTGGTTTACAAACTCGAGTTTGGAAGATGCTCGAAGTTCGCCGCTCTTCGAACCGAAAACTCGAGTTTTGTTCTTACAAACTCGAGTTTTGACTTTGTTGAGCCTTCTTGAACAAACCGTCGACTTTCGAGGGTCATATCTCCCTGGTCTGAACTTCTTTTTGGTTTGTTAAACTCTTGATGGAAAGCTCTGTGAGTCTACTTTCATATGCCACTGATTTCAGCTCAATCCGATTTGTAGTTTGTGAGTTACACTCAAAACATTGAAGCTTGGTTTGCTATGTGGCGTGGATTCATCTGTCAACTTCAAAAATTCATATCTCCTTTATATGAACTCCTTTGAGTTTTGATTTTATATCAAAATGACGCATTGGGAGCCTAGTTTCATATGCCACTGATTTCACCTCAATCGGATCTCTGGTTTGAAAGATATCATCAAATTACCAGACCTTGCCCAAGCCGAAACGTGAAACGAGTAGAAGCAGTTCTTGAATAGTGCTGAAACTCGAGTTTTGACTTGGAAACTCGAGTTTTCCTAGTCTAGAGACGCCAGAGATGCTGAAGACACTACAAAACTCGAGTTTTGAGTCCTAAACTCGAGTTTTGAGTTCTTAACTCGAGTTTTCTCATACCAGAGGAGCAAATCATTATAGAGAAGTAGGAAACTCGAGTTTTGAGTTGGGAACTCGAGTTTTCTCATCCCGGAGCTGATTTTTGCTGACTTTAATTCCTAATCGAGCCATTCCAACTTCCATATGATCTTGGAGACTTCTAGCATCAATATGAAAACTTGAATAACCATATTCTCATTCCATTCATCAAGTTCTTCTTTCTTTCTTCTTCTCTTGATCATTCTTTATCATTTGACTTCACATCTTCTTTGCAAGTTCTACCTTCTTCAATATTTCATCTTCTTCTTGAACTCAACATTCTCTCCAATTTCTTCTTGTTGAAATCTCTTATCTCTTTCTTGATCTATTACTCAACTTGGATCTTTTTTTCTTCTCTTCTCTTTATTTTCCCCAAAATCCTTTGTGTAACTTCTTGCTTTCCAAGGCATTCTCTCTCATTCAACTTGGAATAACATCTTGCTTCCTTGACAACCTCGCAAGTTCTTCTTTCTTTAATACCTTATCTCCTTCTTGATTATTTTTCATGATTCAACTTGGACTAATCATATCTAACATTCTCCCTAATCTACATTAAACATAATAGTTAGTCGATGTAGGAGATAAATATATTATGTAAACTTTTTGCTCTTAATAATGGCTTCTATATTAAACATCATCAAAACTAACCATATCTAACAATTAATACATAGAAAATTGACATAGTGACTATTAGGTCACCACTAAATATTTACTACTATATCTTCACAAGATTAGTGGTATGTGTAGACATCCACATATTAATAATTCATAACACTCCCACTTGGATGTCTATAATGAATGTGCCTCATTAAAAACTTTAACTAGGAAAAACCCAGTGGGATAAAACCTAGCCAAAGAAAAGAGTACAACATTCATTGATACACTTTTCAGTGTTGCCTCATTAAAAACCTTTCTAGGAAAACCCAGTGGGAAAAAACCTAGATAAGGGAAAAAGAGTACAGCGTGTATCAACTCCCCCTTTTGACAACATCAGTATTACTCCCCTTGATAATAACATCATTTAAGATCTTTGAGTCTCCGAAGACCAATACCATGAACAAGTTTTTCAAAGATTACTCCTGGAAGCGACTTAGTGAATAAATCTGCTAGATTTTCACTTGAACTAATTTGCTGGATATCAATTTCACCATCCTTTTGAAGATCACGAGTAAAGAAGAATTTTGGTGAAATATGCTTTGTTCTATCACCCTTGATATAGCCTTCTTTAAGTTGAGCAACACATGCAGCATTATCCTCATATAGAACTGTTGGGATCATCCTTCCTGAAAATAAATAACAAGTTGTTTGAATATGATGTATAACTGATCTCAACCATACACATTCTCGACTTGCTTCATGCATTGCTAAAATTTCTGCATGGTTTGATGATGTGGGTCGATATAGTCTCGTTTCATAGACCGCCATGAGATAGCCGCACCTCCACATATAAACAAATAACCAGTTTGAGATTTACCATCATGTGGGTCAGATAGAAAACCAGCATCTGCATAACCAATCAATTCATGCTTGGATTTATTTGAGTAGTATAACCCCATATCAATAGTGCCTCTGAGATATCGAAAAATGTGTTTTACTCCATTCCAATGTCTCCGTGTTGGTGCAGAACTATATCTTGCTAATAAATTAACAAAGAAATGATATATCGGGACGTGTGTGATTAGCAAGATACATTAGTGCTCCGATAGCACTAAGATATGGTACTTACGGACCAAGTAGTTCTTCTTCACCTTCTTCGTTAATTATTTGAGGTCGGAATGGATATTTATCCACATTTAGAGATCTCACTATCATTGAGTACATAATGGATGTGATTTATCCATATAAAATCTCTCAAGGACTTTCTTTGCATAAGTTTGTTGAAATACAAAAATCTCATTCTTTAGATACTCGATCCGTAGTCCAAGACAATTTCGTTCGCCCAAATCTTTCATCTCAAATTCTTTCTTCAAACAAATATTGCCTTTTGGAGCTCTTCAGAGTTCCAATGATGTTGATATCATCAACATAGACCGCAATAATAACTAATTCTTTTTTAGATCTTCTCATAAAAATACATGGGCATATCGGGTCATTTATGTATCCTTCTTTCAACAAATATTCACTAAGACGATTATACCACATGCGTCCGATTGCTTCAAGCCATACGGGGACTTATTTAATTTAATCGAGTATTGATCTCGAATATTTGAACTAGATGCTTCGGCATCTTTAATCCTTCGGGACTTTCATATAAATATCACTATCAAGTGATCCATACAAATATGCGATTACAACATCCATCGAGATGTAGATCAAGCCCTTCTTTCTTGCTAGGCTAACCAAATAACGAAAAGTAGTTGCATCCACTACGGTGAATATGTTTCTTCAAAATCAATACCAGGTCTTTGTGTAAAACCTTAAGCTACAAGACGTGCCTTATATCTTGTAATTTCACCCTTTTCATCTCTTTTTCGTACAAAAACCCATTTATATCCAACTGGCTTTACATCTTGGTGTATGGACTACAGTCCAAATACTTTTCGTTTTACCAGTGATTTTAATTCTGCATTAATAGCATCTTTCCATAGAGGCCAATCCTTTCGCTGTTGGCACTCGTTAATAGATTTTGGCTCATGATCCTCATTATCATTTATTACATCTTTTGCTATATGATAAGCAAAAATGTCGTCAACGTTGACTTCCTTTCGGTCCCATCAGATACCGTTCATAACATAATTTATTGAGATCTCATTATTTTCATATATTTCAGGTACCTTGGTCTCTTCTGGGACTACAATATTCTCTTCTGGAGATAACATCTCTTCAGGAGATGACTCTTCTGGAGTTATTAACTTTTCTTGTTTATCCTCTACTTGACCATCTATACTTTTAGCTCCTTTCCTTTTTCGAGGATTTTTATCTTTGGAACCGATGGGTCTACCACGCTTCGGGGTACTTTAGATTCATTCATAATGGGTTGTCCTTCGAGACATCAATTCGAATAGGAGCACTAGAATTTGGTACATGTGACTTTGTCACCTTCTTTGGATCATAAATGCTTCGGCATTCGATTAGCTAAATTCTCGCAAATGAATTATCTTTTGAACTTCTAGTTCACATTGTTTTGTACGAGGATCAAAATGAGTCAATGATAATTCATTCCGGCTAATCTCTTTACCTAACTCGCTTATTTTCTCCCCCTAATGTTGGGAAAAATGATTCATCAAAATGACAATCAGCAAATCGCAATGCGTAAACAAATCTCCGTAGATGGTTCTAAATATTTTAAAATCGAAGGAGATTCATACCCGACATATATTCCCAACCTTCTTTGAGGACCCATTTTAGTACGTTGTGGTGGAGCTCTTGGTACATATACGCACATCCAAAAATTATTATATGGGAAATATTAGGTTCTTGACCAAAAACCATACGTAAGGGGAAACCTTTAAGTAACTTGTTGGTCTGATGCGAACTAACATTGATGCATGCAAAATAGCATGACCCCAAGCAGAAATTGGAAGATTAGATCTCATTAGTAAAGATCTTGCAATAAGTTGCAATCGTTTAATCAATGATTCTGCAAGTCCATTTTGTGTGTGAACATGAGCTACAGGATGTTCAATATCAATTCCAAGGGACATACAATATTCATTAAAAGATTGTGAGCTAAATTCACCAAAGATTATCAAGACGTATTTTCTTGATAGGATAGTCGAGGTAATGTGCTCTTAATCTGATCAATTGAGCAAGTAATCTTGCAAACGCTAGGTTGCGTGTAGATAATAAAATGACATGCGACCATTTAGTTGATGCATCAATTAATATCATATAGTACCGAATGGTCCGCATGGTGGATGTATTGGCTCACAAATATCTCCCCAGTATCCGTTCTAGAAATGTGAGAGATTCACTTTCTACTTTGCTTAGTGAAGGCCAAATAATTAACTTTCCTTGGAACATGCCACATGAGAATTTATTGGATTGTGGTATTTGTTTACACTTCAGGGTATGTCCACATGAATTCTCAATTATTTGTCGCATCATAATTGACCCGGGATGGCCTAACCGGTCATGCCAAACATTAAATTCATTAGTAAACTTCTGGTTTATATTGACAAACTTCTGGTTTGTGTTGGTAAACTTCTGGTTTACAATGGCATGAATTTCAATTGTACTTATATATGTATAATATAAACCAGAAGAGAAGGTAGGAAAACATTCTAATATGCTTTTTCTACCGAAACAATATTTGTAATAGCAAGACATTCGATCATTATTTGTTATTGTTTCTATATGATATCCATTTCTGCGAATATCTTTGAAACTTAACAAATTTCTTTTAGACTTGGTAGAATAAAATGCATTATTAATGCATAATTTTGTTCCTTCAGGTAACAAAATATTAGCTCTTCCGGAGCCTTCAATCAAATTTATATTACCAGATATAGTTTGAATATTGGCTTCTTGCATTACCAAGGAAGAAAAATATTTATCTTGTCTTAATATGGTGTGGGTAGTAGCACTATCAACAAGACATAAATCTTCAGAATTGATGCCAATGAAAATCATTCTTCATAAAAGATACATGAAAAACAAAAAGAAATACATAAGATAGAAAACAAGCTTAAATCATAGAAATATTAAAAGATAGAAGTAATTTATTCTAGGAAATCGCACTTCCATATAATTTACATCATTGTCATTATACTCAAAATTTTCTCGCCATATCAACATGATTTACCTCGGTCATTAGCCCTTTACCATTATTTTTCGGTGATTCTTGGTAAAGGTCAACCAAGTGTCTTGGTGTACGCAGTACGAGACCAATGACCTTTTCCACCACATCGATAACATGCATTTTCGAGAATGCTTGTTATTTCCACTAGTTTCTCTTCTGGAGTTCTTTTCAATTCTTCCCCCCTTTGGGCGGGAATTTGATCCACCACGATTTGGACCATGCCAATTTGATCCACCACGATTTGGACCATGATTACGGCCACGGCCACGACCGCGGTTGTAACCACCTCTGCGTCTACGTCCTCGGCCCTTAAAATTTTCATATCTTACTTCATTCACTTCGGGAATGGATTCGAACTCGTTGTTGGACGAGATTCATGATTTTTCAACAAAAGTTCATTATTCGTTCGGCCACGAGGAAACAAGAAATTAATTGAGAATATTTCTCGAAACCTTGTCCACGATATTCTTTGCAGGAGCATATTGGATGCATGAAATGTGGTGAATGTTTTTTTAACATATCATAATCGGTAATATTTTCTCCACATAATTTTAATTGTGAAGTAATTCCGAACACGACCGAGTTATATTCACTCAGATTTAAAATCTTTGACTTGACGCAGATCTGCAACCACTCATAACGAGCTTTCGGAAGGACGATCATCTTCTGGTGATCATACCTTTCTTTTAGGTACATTCCAAAGAACTAGTGGGTCTTTCATTTTGTCAAATACTCAATTTTTAAATCATCATGTAAATGGTGACGAAGGAAAATCATGGATCTGGCTTTGTTTTGATTAGATGTTTCATTTCGTTCTTTAATTGTATCTTCCGAGACCATGTGCATTCAGATGAATTTCCGCATCTAGCATCCAAGATAAATAATTCTTTCCGGTAATATCAAGAGCCATGAATTCGAGTTTTGCATAGTTCGCAAGGTTTTTGCTTGTCATGATTCAAACTATTTAAAAAGAAAAATAAGCAAGAGTTATTAAAAAAGAAATATTAATGATAATAATAGGAAATTCAAAAAGACAATAAAGAAGAATTAAAATCTTATGACTTCGGTCATAATATTAGTAGATTATGACTTCGGTCATAATAATAAAATAGTTTGAAGAATTAACATATAATTAAAAGTTAGCAATAATAATAGTATTTAGCAAACATAAAAAAAATGTTATGTTAGCAACATAAAAGTAAATTACTGAATCATAAAAGCAAATATTTAAATATAAATAACTAGACTTCCGGTTAGGAGGTTTAACCCCAAGTAGGTGTCATATACAAAATATAAATTAATACATAATTAAATGCTTAATATAAATGGCATAAAATAAAATGTTGAATCATAAATAACATAAAAGTAAATAGCTGAATAATAAATATGTTAGTAACATAAAATAAATTGCTGAATCATAAATATGTTAGTAACATAAAATAAATGTTATGTTAGTAACATAAAAGTAAATACTTAAACATAAATATGTTAGCAACAATAAATAAAGTTTAAGAGAAATATTGTGGAGAAAATAAACAATTTACAAAATTAAACTTTTATGTAAAAGATAGAACCATCCATGTAGGAGGTAAATATATATTGTGCATAAAAATAAAGCATCATGTAACAATATGAAAATAATTACATCAAGGATAAATAGTAAAATAGGTAGAACCATCCATGTAGGAGGTAAATATATATTGTGCATAAAAATAAAGCATCATGTAACAATATGAAAATAATTAAATCAAGGATGAATAGTAAAATACTATTCAAATAAATAATCTCCAATCTTATACATGGAACCCGATGTTTAAAACATTCGGTAAAAATATATGTTTTTAATTCCATGTTGCTAAGATTATCACAGATCAATATAATGAACATATAAAGAAATCATTAAAAGATAATACGAAAATAATACCTTCTTTTAAAAGACTTTCGTCGATAACGTGTTATAAAACTAACAAAAACTTGAAGAAAATATAAGATAAAGATAGAAGAGTAGAGAAGAAGAAATCAAGAGGAAGGAGGAGAGAATTCTTATTGATCTCAATGTACCCATTTAGGTTCATATGGGGGGGTATTTATAGTAGAAATTAATACATAGAAAATTGACATAGTGACTATTAGGTCACCACTAAATATTTACTACTATATCTTCACAAGATTAGTGGTATGTGTAGACATCCACATATTAATAATTCATAACAGGTGGATATTTTTGCACCTTCACTCCTTTTTTTAACATCATTTTTCTTCTTAAAGTTACTCTAACAGTTGGATTGAATTTTAGTTTTGATTTTATAGTTTTAAGTTATTAGTTCTCATTTATATAGTTGTATGAAGATTTGTTTTAAATTTAAGCATATTGATCAAAATGAAAACTTGTTAAAAGTATAGAGACCACATGTTAAATTCAAACTAAACCTTTATGAAATTATATGAACAAAAACTAAAATTTGATAGGACTAACAATATTATTAACATTAGTTTTTTATAATGTCATTGTAAATTACGAAGTATTTAATTGTAAAAGTCCAAGAGCAGCTACATGATGACAGGAATATAATGAGGGAAGGGAGAAAGAAAATTCTTATTAATCTTGGACTTATTAGTTTTTAGCATCATCCATGATGCCGGATTGATTAGGTTCTATTAATCCTAATTACATAAGTTAAAGAATCATCAATCTCAAAAATTACACTTTAACACTGTGACTTGGGCTGAAATTATTGACTCAATTCCGTTATTCCTGATTATAAGAAGCATCAGAATTGAACACTCATCTTCTAACACCAACTCTGGAGCAGAAATTTATTACGTCCAATCTTTTGCATGTACTATCATCCCAAACAAGTAACTCAAGTATATATTATATATTGGTCAAAAGTTCACACCACCTACAATCAAGCACCTAAAATAGTCAATGGTGTGAAGGAGCAAGGAACTCGATATATTATATATAGTAGAATAATTGTTGATAATTAAAAAACAAACAAGAGATGGACGTTATTTATTTATTTTTGATAAAAAGATGATGGATATGGTATTAGCAAAAGATTGAAGAGTAAAATGAGATAAAGAGGATAACGTCAAGACCAAGCATTAGTGGTTGAGCGGTTGCGGAATTTGGCAACCTCTCAGGTGGTAGGTTTGCTTGATGTGAGGCTAAATTGTAAATTAATATTATAAACACCCGACTTTGTAAATAGCTAGTGATGGTTTAGTGTAAGGAATCACATACAGTATTGGGATTTTCTGATGCCTTGGTATATGCCAAGAGGAACTGCTATATATGTTTACTGCTCCTTAAGCTGTTCTGTCCTTGTCATCAAGTGTTGTAGCCTCCTACGAACCCCCCCTTTTCCTTTCAAGTTTCAACAACTAACCAGCCTTGTTTTCTCCATTCTCAAACCAATACTCAATGAACAAGGATAACGATTTCCTTCCCTGTGGAGCCAATTGTGGCTACCAGGATTATTTTAAGGGGTTGTTCGGATTAATACTTGTAACTTTTATCTCAACTTACTTGTTGAAACTGAAGTTAACATAAAAGTTAATTAGAGTAATTTGATTTCAAGAGGTTCAAATCTAGAAAAAAAACTCATGCTAAAATCATAAAAAGTTGCTTCTATTTTAAAGTAGCTTTTAAACCTAGAGTCAAACATTATCAAAGTACTTGAAATAGTTTTTTAAGCCCGTGAGTCAGTTTGCAACCTTCTATCAAGATAATTATTATAACTCGAAAGTTTCCTCAAGAAATCTCTTATAGAATAATAGTTTTTTTATTTGATCAAGCTAAGATAGCTCCAAGTCATTTTAGATTTGAGATTAATTCTTTTTGAAGACAAAAATGTTACCTCTATTAACAAGTATATATGCTTATGTCCAAGTCATTTTAGATTTGAGATTAATTCTTTTTGAAGACAAGAATGTTACCTCTATTAACAAGTATGCTTATGCTTTTAAAACAAAATTTGCACTGAATTATATTGTTGACCCCTTCAGACAAATTTGTATCTCAAAGCGGTGATAATAATTTCACCTCAAACTGCATCCCCCTTGGTGCAGTTCTCAGTACCTAGCTAATTCTGTATACAGTTAATTACTTTCAGCTTCATAATCATGAAGATTGACACGTCCTTTGCAGACCAAAATGATGAGCAAACCAAAATAAGAATTACTATCTGGTATACTTTATGTGACTTTTACTTTACCATCCGGTATACTTTATGTGACTACTTTACGCTTCTTTTTGGTCTTCCCCTACGGCGACATACACAAATGGCCCTATGAAAACATCGTCGAATCCCTGAAGTGTCTCCAATATGGCAACCACATCGGACATGGTGGGCCTTGGATTTGGGTGGTGACTCAAGCATTTGTAAGCCAGAGCAGCCACCTTGCGAGCTCCTCTCCCCGGAAATTGACCTTCCAATCTGGGATCTATAACTCTATATAGCTTCTTGGGATCCCTCAACATAGGCCTCGCCCACTCCACCAAGCTATGCTCTTTACTGGGCCTATTCTTATCCACCACCCTCTTCCCTGTGAGCAATTCTAACAGAACCACACCGTAGCTATACACATCGCTCTTCGTTGTGAGATGACCCGTCATTACATACTCTGGAGCAGCATAGCCGTGTGTCCCCATTACGCGTGTTGTTACATGTGTTTCTTCCCCTTCCGGACCATCCTTTGCCAACCCAAAATCTGACAGTTTGGCTGTGTAATCCTGTGTTTGAGGGAATTAATAAAAAAAGGTCATGAAATTGAATTTGTATTCGCCGGGAAAATAGAGAACAGAGGAGGGGGCAGAACAGAGGACATACAGAGTCCAGCAAAATGTTTGAAGCTTTAAAATCCCTGTAAATGACTGGTTTATCTACTTCATGAAGAAAGGCCAGGCCTTTAGCTGCACCCAGTGCAATTTTCATCCTGGTTGACCATGGCAATACAGCAGAGTATCCTAAAACAACGGAATCAGGGTCAGGCATGGTTGTGATGTGATGAGAACCTTGTGCCTCTCTTCGAATCAGATTTTAGTTTGGGTAACATCAAGGACAAAAAAGAACAAGTAGAAGAAATTAAGAAGAGTAACATACTTCTGAAGAGCTGGTTCTCCAAGCTTCCTCTTGGCATGTATTCATAAACCAAAAGCCTATGCTCCTCCTCATAACAGTACCCAATCAGCTTAACAAGATGTGGATGCTGGAGCTGTCCAAGGAAGATAATCTCTGCCTAGAGAATCAAATATTTTTCCCAGTTAGCATTGAATTGTGCTCTGAGTTATTCTATTGTACTAAAAACCATGCAACCGTAATATTGGTATGTGACTAAGAAAGAAACTAATAAATTTGAGTCAATTGGTTGAAGAAACTAACCAGCCATTCCCTATGCCCTTGCAAGCCACTTAAGTCGAGGCGTTTGACAGCAACAGGCTGAGCTTTCAATCCACGCCTAAGTTTGTCATCAAAAAATCCTTTGTGCACGGGTCCAAACCCACCTTCACCAAGCAGATTGCTCCATGAGAAATTATGGGTTGCCTCTTTAAGCTCCTCTAGGCTGAATATATGAAGCTTTGAACCAGCCAGAGAAACTGAGAGATCGTCAATGGCCTGAGGAGAACTGGAATTGCTTATGTCCGAGAGGCACAACCTCTGAAACGAACCTTGTTTCAGAGGTTGATTTTCCTGCAACGTTGGGTAATCAGTCCTGTAACAGTTTAAGGTGAAGATGATAGACTTCCATGTAATCTTCTTAGTCATCTAGAACCGATCAGCAATGCTACAAAAATCCGACCTTTGCAATGTGTTTTTCACTAATCAGACCTTTGAAAGTAGTTCAATCAGAAGGACGGCATGAAAGATGATTTCTTTTTTTAAATATTGGCGACTTTGGAATATAGAAGTGAAGGACGAGAAATATATATATATATAATACGTGTATTCACCTACCACCCTAAGGAGAGAAGTTCTGGGAGAGATTCCCTGACTTCTTGATCTCTTGAAAATGAATGGCAACAGTTCCACTATGTACATGAACGATATGTGTTCATTTCATTTAATAACATTATTTTTATTCGCTTTTATTTGTTTAAACACTAATAATCATGATTAAGAACGTGTATCTTCAATTAATTAGTGGTCATGTATCTTGCCTACTTCTTGACTTCAATGTTACTCTAAACTCTTCCCCCCACCCTCCATACAAACAAGAACACATACATGTATAGTTTTCATTAACCTCCGATGCCGTCCACTAATGAAGCTTGTATAGCGGTTGATATACATTCTCCGGGAAGGTCGCAGAAATATTAAAGATATATATGTGATGATGGGAATTTTTATAAGCCCCATTATCATATCTTTGTTGCGCACATCAAAGAGTTTGTATCTTGTGGACATCTGCCTCGTTTTAACAAAAAGAAAAGTGGCATATGTCGTCGTGGATTAATTGAATATCATCATGTGTTCACAATAATTTGATATATTTCCCAGTTTTTTGTTGGTAGTGTATTATCTTGAGTGTTTATGGTTAGGACGTCAATATCAGACATTAGCAACTTGACAATTGGATTCTTGTTTTTAAAATTCTTAAAGTGGTGGTCAAGGATAGGTTCTAACTTATTGTAACACTTAACGCGAGGCTAATTAATCAGAACAGGGGGTTTGCCCTTGCACTACTCGTTTTTCTTAAGTAATAAATAAATCATACCCATAAATAATTAATCATTAAACCATTATACTATATGTGTTGTCTGCCATAATATGGATTAGTCATGCACATTCTAGAAGCAGACAGGTGCAAGCTGCGAATCTAAATGGTGGAACATTCATAGAAGCTATTGAAACCAAACAAATTGTAATAATTAAAAAGAAACAGATATTTATGGCGGCATTTGCCAATAGAGTCAAAAGGAAAGGGTGAACAAATCAATCTAACCACAACCACTTCATGGAGAATATGAGAGAGACATTAGAATTAATTCGTTAGGAAAAATCAAAGTAACGCAAAGGCTTTTATTTGACAAATGACAATTGCCCTGCTTCGTTCTAATCAAACCCGTTAACATTGTTATATTAGTCTAACACTTGATAAAATTAAAGGTATAAAGTGAGTTGATAATTTTGTTTTAGGATTTTTAATTACATGGGGTTATGTATTTTCCCAGAAAAAAAGCTCCTAAATGAACAGAGGAAGAATGAGGGGAATATATAAAACTCTCAACGTGACCAAATGTAAGTTCCGCCCTGATTAATCATGTTGATAATGATAAAAAAGGAGAGAAGAAACAAGGAGGTATAAAGAAATGAAAATGATTAATAGAGGGCAACGGAAAATCATTAAAAAACGTGGCGCAGTTTCAAAGGGTCGTTATCCAGGACTTGTAGTAGGTGAAGGAAGATGTTGAAATGAACCGTTTAGTACAGTAAACCTCTGGCCTGCATATTCTCAACTTGGACCAACCAGTTACGCAAACGTGCATGTTAGGACTTTGTTTTTTTCTCCCATATACTCTGTATGTATGCAACTACAGTTCTGCAATTGAATAGTGAATACGAACCTTTCAAGCTTGGTATGATAAGTTTTTTATTCTGAAAAAAAAAAAAAACAGTTCCGTAATAGATAATTGGTCAATGGACAAGAGGAGAGGTAGAAGAAAGTATTGGCGCATACATCAAAGTTGATAGTGGAGTACAATTTCTTGTATGAATTATTTATCTGTATACTACGCAATCCCGTGTTTTTGTTGCACGCTCTGTAATTCCTCTCTAAAAATAAAAAAGAAATTAAAAATTTAGTTGCTGTCCCGAGAATAAAAAAGAAATGATTTAATAAGAAAGAATGTAGGGGGATGGTCGCTGCCGCCTAAGATATTTTATGTTATGCTGATTCTTGTTGGGAGAGTGGGAGGGCAGTTCAGGTTTTGGAGAATGATTGGGGCATTGGGCATTATCGGATTAAGGTTTAATGAAGCCAGAGATGCAAATCTTTGTTAGACGTGATGCCAAAGCAATATATCCAAACGTGCAGAGATGCCAGAGCCTTTGATTCCCAGGGATGGACAGGTGTCACATTCTGGTAGGGATGAGATGTTCTCACCACGCAATACATTCTTTGAATGGATGCTCATTCTATTTTTGCATGGCGCGTTTGGGATAAGAACAGTTCTAGAATTCTTTTGTAAATGAATATTTTGGGCCTCGTTGTATATCACGCAAAGTCGTCCAGGGCAACAGGAACAGCTTATGCTTTCTGACACATAATCTGCAAAGAATGTTTTTCAATTCTCCAGTCTTGGCTGTCTCAAATCTAAAGCCGCCGCGTCTGTCCCTTTATCTGGTTCATTCAGGCACAAGGATCATGGGGGATTCACTGCCACGTTATATTTAACGAGATTTTACTAAACCATCCACACTAATAATACAAATGGTTTTACTTTAAAATATTATATGATAAATTCATTTAAAGATGAACACTTTCTTTAAACAAGACAGAATGATGTTAACTAAATAAGAGAAGTTTAGAAGTTACATACAGGGATATATAGCTCCAATTAAAGAAGTAAAAGATGGACAAAAGCATTACATGAAACGGTATAAACACCAAGAAAACAAAAACCATCAATTATGAAAAGAATTTGGTGCTATGTGATGTTGGGTGAATGACCGTGGTTTTAAAAGTTTTTTTCTGCTAGTTGGGTAACACTCCTCTCACATGTTTGTCTCATAAATCATAAAAGATTATCCAAAAACAAATCTAAACATACACAAAGGGGATGTAGAAAGCACTTGCTCACGCAATAGGAAGAAAGAGGTGGCTTCGTTCCTGGTGCAACTAAGCCCACATTTTAACTCTAGAAAATGGAAGCCCAGGAACAATTGGGCAGCAAAGGAAGCCTACTTGAGGACTAAAAACCCATGTAGGAAATCAAGGAGGTTGGGTTTAGTGAAAGGGGCTAGCCCCTCACAATATGACGAACCAATGTTTGAATCTCGTTGGGAAAGATACCTACATTTAGTGCTCGATAGATTACCTCTAATAGAATAATACATGTGCCTAAAAAAAAAACTTCATAAGAGACCATTTGGTTCAAAGAAATAGTTAGAAAGGAATAAAAAATATTTTGCCATATGGGTGTAGAGGAAAAAAAAAAGAGTTGATAAGAACATTTTTGTTTGGGATGATAAAAATGATGATGTGATGTGAAAAAGTGAAGAGTAAATGACGTTAATGCCCTTGTTTTTAAATTATAACAAAAAAATAATTTTTTTTATTAATAAAAATGTTAAAACAATTTATGTATTTCATTTAGATTTATAATTAATTTTATTAGTTGAATTCATTTATTATTTTATAATCTAATTATGATTATTATAATCTTAAAAAAGAGGGGGCCGCCATAACAATAAGGAGAGTAGCAAAACTGTCATTTTGAACGTGGGTCCCACTGAGAATTTTGCTTCCCTCACATAATGGTTGTATTCAATTTTCCAGCATATGGATTATGGATGAAGATTTGTGGGGCCAAAAAAATATTTTCTCACATAAAAATGCAACCAAATGACTGCTGTCACTAGAAAATCTTAACTTTCCGTTCTCCTTCTTCGATTTTCATTGATCCAAACAGACCAAAATAGATGATCTTGTGGTAGAAGTGGTTATTTTTTTTTTTTTTTTTTTTTACCTGAAATATTCATTTTCATTACTGAAAGACATAAATCTGTAAACAAAAGAGTTCAACAAAGGTTTTGATATCCCATCCTTTATTTCGCCTCTTATATTTGTAAAAAAATCATGTCCCATCCTTTCGCATTGAGCGAGAAGACATCCAATACTTGAGCCACAACAGCCTTAAGCCCCGTTTGGATCAAAGAAAAGGTTGGAATAGAATGAAAAATATTTTGTCTCGATCGTTTGGTTTAAGAAAAAAAGAAAATGGGTTGATAGGAAAAATTTTGTTTAGTTGGAAGAAAATGAAGCAAAATACCATTTTACCCTTAGAGATAGAATATTTTTTTTATACCACACAGTGCACAGTACATACTCGAGAACACCTTACCAATTCTCGAGAATTGGTGAGATATTCTCGAGAATGCCTACCAATTTCTGAAGGAAGCTTGGTTATGCCTACCAAGCTTTGAAAACACATGAATCCTTGAATTAGTAAAAAATAAAAATAAAAAATAAAAAGGTGAACACCAGCTAATTCAAACACATGAATCTTTGAATTGGAGGAGGTATTGATGCTTATTGGTTACTGGAAGGGAGAAGCTTGAGAGAGACATTATGCGTCGTGCGTCAAAGGGGGATGCATAACTGCTATCACTGTCGTGGGTTGTCGAATAAATTGTTATCGCCGTCGTAAATAAATGTTGGGGGTGACCAATTTGATTCTCTCTCTAAATCATCCTTTGATTTCCTTTGAACAGATTACTTTTTTTTTTTGCCATGACAGAGAATGATGCAGATCAGGGAACACCGTCAAGAAGGGCTATGGTGTGAGAAAGGGCAAAGTCGACTTCTGCCATTTTCTTAAACGCCAGAAAATGGGTTCCCACCATTTTTTGTGGGAACCCATTTTTATTTAAACGAGGGAGAATGGATGCTCGTTGGAAGATATTTTCATCCGGAAAAATCGAACCAAACGGCCGCCGCCAGTTGAAAATCTACATTTTCCTTTTTCATTGCTTGATTTTCAGTGATCTAAATGGGGCCTTATAATCTAATCATACTCGCCATTAGTAAGCAATAATTCCATTTTCCATGTATACATCATTGATCTTCATGTGCTTGAGTCACAATTCATTAGTCTGTTGGCCATTATTTCAAAGCCTCGCGCGTTGTTCATCTTGATTTTTTTTCCCTTCTCTTGGTCGTCCATAAGATTTCAAATTCAGATATTGATAGCATTCATACTCACCTACACTTGCTTTCTTCATTTGGCATTTTAAAATTCCACACGCGCACCAATGGTAGTATGTACCTAGCTGAGCTTCTTCTTGCAACGTCAAACGAGTCTTTTTAGTATATGTTGTGATTCATGTAACTACTCACACACTCGTTTGCAGCTGATAAAAACTGGTGACGTGAGAAACCAAAAGGAGAAGCAACCAAAACCCCTTTTTAATTTCTGGATCTCCTGAGGATTCGTTTGGTATCGGCTGAAAACAACAGAAGGGGGTTTGGTAATGAAGAGTCCCGGGTTTTCGGGGAGTGGGTCAACCCTACAAGCAAACCTAACCGACCGGCGCCATCTTATTTCCACACTCCACCGTCACTATTAATTTCTCAAGCACTTTAATTTAATTTCTATCAACCCCCCTCTCCCTTTTGTTGGATTTAATTTAATAAAGTGACTTATTATGTATTTCTTTAATTGATTTTTTTTCTTCATATTTGACCCTATTCAAGTCAACTTCCCCTATCTAGTAATACACCGTCAACTACTCCCTCTGATTTTTATTATAAGGCACCAATTAACAATTCTCGCAAATTAATAAAAAAAAAGTGAAAATCAATAAAGTTATCCTACAATTTAAGTAACTTCTAATATTACCCCTAATATTATATTAATGATTATTCTTACTCACTACCCTTATTAATTATGAGCATACATGAAAAAATAATAATTAATGTGACTTTGAAAACAAAGAATGTCTTTATAAAAAAGGACCAAAATCTGATTGTTAGTTGCAGACTTTTTTATAATAAGAATAAGAGGAGTAGTTCACATGAAGGTAATTTCAATTTGTTCATTAAATCTGTTTTAAATTGATGCAATTTTTTTAATTTAATAATTATGAAGGGAAAAAAGTATTAAAAGCTATATTTAAGCATTAGTTATACAGATAAAAATGACAAATAAATATTAATAACTCTTCAAATAACTTATATCAAAAAAATCATTTTAAAATTTTCCAAACAAGTTTTTTTTTTTTTAAAGATAAAATTAAACAAGCCCTAAATTTTCGTAGGGAAAATCCTTCAAAAATGCATTTAAAATAGGAAAAAGCTAATCAGGGAGTCTAATTTCACAAATTGCAAGTCAGACTTGTGGGAGGACTATATATTTACAAATGTTTTCAAATGACGAATATGTCCTTGAAACCATTTGGGGAACTCGAATTATCAATATATATACTGCTGTTGTTAATTGTGATTTTTAAGTTATTATTCTCATACCTAAATAGTCAACGACGTCTGACATCTGTGGCTTCAAAATATTACCTATAAAGTTGTTGGTATTTGGAGAGCTCAAATTATCAATATGTATACTGAAGTTATTAATTGTGATGCGTAATCAACCTAGATATAGAAAATAACAACTGAAGAATCATAATTAACAACTTCAGTATACATATTGATAACTTGAGTTTCCCAATACTATTAGGGGCAAATTGGTCATTTGGAAATATTTGCAAATCCCATATTCCTTCCACATGTCTGAATTGAGATTTGTGATATTGTAGCCTTGATTTTTTTTCCCTATTCTAAATGTATTTTTCTATGAGAAAAATTTTTTTTGTTATTAAATTTAGCCCTTTTAAAAAGAAAAGTAAAAATATATATGTGCTCTACCTTCGGGAGCGCCCAACACCAAATACTTTTTTTTAGTGCAAAAGTACACATAAACTTTGATAATTGGAGCAAAAGTCACACCACCGTTAAATCTTGTCTGACGGTGTTAGTTTTTATAGTGGAGCCCACATTATTATTCTGAAAATACAATAATGCCCCTAAATTTTAAAAAATTCGACGTGACCCTCCCTCCACCGACAAACCTGAACTTGAGATAGGGTCATTGTTTTCACTTTTTCCAAGAACGGGATGGAGGAATTCTCATCCTTAGAATATTTATGAAGAAGTTCTGGATTCTCATGAGGCCATGAGCCGAGCAACATAGATCTCTAGAGCCTTCACCACTATGATTACTATATCCAAAAGCATTTTTTCTTGGATTATTAGAGAATTGTTAAGTTATAAGTTCTTTTAAGAAAATCACTCGGCAAAGCGTAGAACTTTACAATGTGAATGAAAATGGCGGATGTAAGATGTACCTTGCGATAAGTGGTGCCGTTAGCTTCAACGGTCCAGCTAGCTTCCTTGCAGAGAGCCTTGAGGACTTTATTATTGTCGCAGTGCTTCGGCAGCTTGTAGTTATCGTACATTTTGAGACCAACGAAGATCTTAGCCGTTATGGCTCTTCGCCTCCTCTCTATCCTCTTGTCGTTCTCTCTCTCCTTCCGTGTTGGTAGACTCATACTCGATGTCATTTCTCCTTTCGAGAAACCACAGACGAAAAATGGAGAGAAAAAAGAGAAAAGGCAAGTAATCAAAAGCAGATTATAGCACACATTTGTGGGGAAAATTTCTGGGTCACAGAACAAGGAATCAAGGCAGTGAACAAAGCAGGGAAAGGCTACCATTTTCGCAATGCAGCTAACTTAGAAGCTGAATTTTAGGTGATGCACCTGTGTGGGGTGGCCGGAGTAGGATCGGCGATTAGAGAAGATGTGTGCCGGAAAACGGTGTGTGGTATTGGTGAGAGGAAAGTGAAGAAAGAAAAAGAAAGCAAGAATTTAGGGGAAGAGGGGCATTATTGTATTTTCAGAATAATAATGTGGGCCCCACCACAAAAATTAACACCGTCAAGCAGGATTTAACGGTGGTGTGACTTTTACTCCAATTTTTAAAGTTCATATGTTCTTTTACACACAAAAAAAAAAAAAAGTATTTGTTATTGGACACTTTCGAAGATAAAACACCTTTGCCCAAAAGAAAATTGGTGTAGTGAAAAATGATCAAGCCCCAACCATTACGAGAATAACACGTGTGAGTGACATAGGCCCATTCGAGAATGACCGTAGGATTAATTTTTCATTTTTTTTCCTCCCCCAACGGATCCGAGAATCTTTACGCCTTTATAGTTTTTCACTTTTTCCGAATCCGAACAAGCCAAGCCACCCGAAGGACAAAATTAAATACACTCGCCCCATAACCCCTCGCAACAAAGGGGTCAATCCTTCTCCTCCCCCGAGACTCTCACATTCTTGTCTTTTTTCATGGCCTAATAATTCACCCCGATCCAACTCAATTCCGTTTCCGGCTCCACTACCCACCGTCGATCATCATGTTCCCACCATTCCTCAGCATCGTCGCCTTATATGGCAGCTACCTCCGCCGCTGCTTCAACGCCGCCGGCCTCTCCTCTCAAAAGATCGACGTAGATGACCAGACCACTCTCCACTTCTGGGGCCCCACGCAACAATCCCCCCGCAAAAAGCCTTCCCTCGTTGTAATCCACGGGTTTGGCCCCATGGCCCTCTGGCAATGGCGCCAACAAGTCCAATTCTTGGCCCCTCACTTCGACCTCTACGTACCAGACCTCGTCTTCTTCGGCGACTCCACCACCAAGTCCAGTGAGCGAAGCGAGGTTTTTCAGGCGGATTCAGTGGCCAAACTTCTTGACAAGTTAGACGTCGAGAGGTTCCATGTAATGGGTACCAGTTATGGAGGCTTCGTGGCCTACCATTTGGCCAGAATATTAGGGGAAAAGGTAGAGAAAGTGGTGATTGCTAGCTCTGGCGTTAATATGAGAAAAAGCGACAACGTGGCTTTAATTGAAAGGGCTAAACTCGACAAGATCGAGGATCTTATGTTGCCCGCTACGCCCGAACACTTACGCAATTTGATGGGCTTGTCTGTGTCCAAGCGTCTCAATATGCTGCCTTCCTTCTTCTTGAACGACCTCATTAACGTTTGTCTTCCCCTCTTATCTGATCTTCTTTAATTCGTCAGCTTTGATTATATTACAATTTGAGTGATCTTGCTTTATTCATACTGCTAGACAACATATATGGTTCATGTTCATTAGTTGATTTCAAACAAATTAAGCAGACATTGACATGTGGATTTTACTGTCTGTCCAAGAGAGTTTGATATTCTCACCGGAAGGTCGATCATGAAACTTTGGGAACATTCTGATGTGGATATGATGTTATTGAGAAAAAATTATGTGTTGTTGTGCGAACTTGGCTCATGATGGCTTTTGATGCAAGGCGTACGTAAGTAATCATAATTATTGGGCCTGTTTAATTAGGTGAACCCCCATTTAAGTCAGAGAGCAACTGCTTAGGTGATGGGTGGGTATGACGAATTGGTTGGAAGATGTGATTTTTTGTTAGTGTGTGTGTTTGTACAATTTTATGAAGAGTCACATACACATACGTGGAAGCTCAATTATTTTAATCAGACTTGTGGCTGTCTGTAGAACTTGTACTCGGAAAATAGGAAGGAAAAGATGGAGCTTCTGAAAGCAGTAACGCTCGGAAGGGATGATGCTGTGAACCTTTCGCCTCTTCAACAGGTAGGTAAACTGTACGTGTACCTCAAACTAGGAAACATTATTTAATAATTTATCAAGTAATTAATTAAGATTCCTCACATTACGAACCTTGTGACCATACGCGTAATTAAATAGAAGAATTGTCAATTATGTATTCACAGCTGGTTTGACCATGCATTGTATATTCAGGAGGTTCTGATAATCTGGGGGGAACGTGATCAGATATTTCCAGTAAAGATGGCCACTGAGCTAAAGCAGTACGTGATCCAGTTCCTTCAGTTTTGGATTACTCTTTGTGCTTAATTTCTCATTAATAACTAACCTTGTTGATTAGGTACCTTGTCAAGTAACTTACTATGAATAACCGCAGCATACCCTTCTTGAATTACTATATCTTGATGATAAAGTTGGGTCCAAATCGCCCGTGACAGTTCATATTATATGTACAGCTAAATTTAATTCTCTCAGGCAATTGGTTATATAACCACAGGCTTCAAATGATTGCAGGGTAATTGGTAAGAAGGCCAGGTTGGAATTGATAAAGAACGCGTCTCATGTGCCCCAGATTGAACAGGCAGGAGAATTCAACAAAATTGTTTTGGATTTTTTGCGCGGGTCCTAACGCGTGAATATATATATATATATAGATTTTGTGATTGTTGCGACAGATTGTGATGTATATGAAGGAGATTTGCCAATAGTGGCGTGCATAATAATATGATAGACAATATATATTGCTTCACTTTATAACCTGGTGGTGAAAAGATTTATAGAACTAGGCACCTTCACTTTCTCAACATCGTGTCGTTGATTATTTCTAAGGTCCAAAGTCTCTACTAGTTGTCATTTAAGTTGATTATGATTCGTCCTTCGCATTTGTGCCTGATTATTAATATTAAAGGCAGCATCATTCATCAATCATCCATCACTTCTTCGGTATAATTATATTGTATTATTGTTATAAAACTAAAAAGATCATAAGGTAAATAAAGAAGAATAAGAGTAGAAAGATTCTAGAGAGAGAGAGAGAGGAGAGAAGTTCTTCATTCAAGTGTGTTTTGAATGTTTGAAGAAGTCTCATTTATAGAAGGAAAATGGGTCCTAAGTGTAATTATTTCACGCAGGTGGGTCATTATTGTAATTTTCCCCAAAATCACAAACTTCTTCAAACTTTTCTGCGCCGCCGAGTGTTCTGGAGAAGTTGAGAATTAGCGTGGACCCCACATGAATAGTACCGATAGTATATCGTGAATAGTAAATACGTATATATGAATAGTAACCCCGTATGAACGGTGAATCAGTATACAAATAATATTGAGGATCAAAGTCGATACATCCACATAATTAGTATATTCATAACACTCCCTCTGGATGTCATTTATGAATGTCTTCGTTAAAAACTTTAACTAGGAAAAAAGCAGGTGGGATAAAAACCTAGCAGAAGAAAAGAAAGACATCATTCATTGATACACTTTCCAATCGCCGCCTCATTAAAAACTTTTAGGAAAAAACCCGTGTGGACAAAACCTAGATAAGGGAAAAAGATCTGATGTATCGATTCCTCTTGATGACATCAGTTTTATTCCTCGATGTGATGATCAATATTGCTTCTTCTAATGCCAAAATTTCTTCCAATGTCTTTGTGTTGAAGAGAAACTATATCTTGCTAATAAGCATTATGCAATAGTATTCCAATAGCACTAAGATATGGTACTTTTGGACCAATTAGTTCTTCAACAATTATTTGTCTTTTGAAGCTCTTCTTGGGAGTTCGATGATGTTGATATTATCAACATAAACGACAATTAGTGCAAATTCATTTACGGATATTTTCATGCAGATGCATGGGTATATTGGGTTATTTTTTGTACCCTTCTTTTCATCGATATTCTTTGAAACAATTATATCACATGCGCCAATAGCTTCAGGCCAAGGGGACGTATTTAACTTAATTGAGTATTGTTCTTGAGAACTTGAATCAAATGCTTCTAACATCTTGAATCTTTCGGGATTTGTCTTCCGGCACATTAAGTCTTTCGAGAGATATGTCTTACAAGACCTTAAGTCTTCAGGGACATGTGCTTCTAAGACCGTGAGTCTTCAGGGACTTTTTCATATAAATATCACTATCAAGTGAATTATACAAATAGACGATTCAATTTACAACGTCCACTAGATCTGGAAGCCCTTCATTTCTTGCTAGGCTTTATCAAATAACAAAAGTATTTGCATCTACATATGTTTCTTCAAAATCAATGTCGAGTCTTTGTTTAAAACCTTGAACTATATGCGTACCTTATATCTTGTGATTTCACCCTTTTCATTTCTTCTCGCAAAAACCTTTTTGTATCCAACTGGTTTTATATCACTGGTATTACATCATCAGTTGAACTTTGCCAATATTTTAATTCTGCATCAATGGCACCTTTCTATAGGGGCCAATACTTTTACTGTTGGCACTCACTAATGAATTGTGGCTCATGATCCTCATCATCATTCATTACATCATATGCTATATCATAAGCAAAGATGTCGTCAACGTTGACTTCATTTCGGTCCCATCGGATTCTATTCATAACAATTTATTGAGATCTCATTATTTACACATATTTCGGTACCTTGGTCTCTTTTGGGACTTACAACATTCTCTTACGGAGATATCTCTCTTTTGGAGATAATATCTCTTCGAGGAGATGGCTCTTACGGAGCTACTAATTTATGTTGATTATTTTCAACTTAATCATCTATATTCTTAGCTCATTTTCTCTTTCGAGGATTTTCTTTGGAACCGATGGACCTATCACGCTTCAGGCGTGTTATCAATTCATTTATCATAGACTCGTCCGCCAGGGGGACATCAATAGGAGCATTAGCGAGATGGTACATATGACTTTGTCACTTTCTTTGGATCAGTAAATGCTTCGTCATTCGATTAGCTAAACTCACGTACATGAGTTATCTTTTGAACTTCCAGGTTCACATTATTTTGTATGAGGATCAAAATGAGCCAATGATAATTTATTATAGCTAATCTCTTTACTCATCTACTTATTTTCTCCCCCTCATATTGGGAAAACAATGTCAAATCACAATTGACTAATCATGCGAGTGTAAGTTTCCTAAATCCATTTGTTATCTTTAGAAACATCATTTACGTTACATTTAGAGACAAACAAGAAGAAGGAGGTTCTTGCACAACATTTATCCCAACTTTCTTTCTATATCCATTTATGTGCATTGTGGTGGATTTATAAGCATTGCACATTCAAAAACTTTCAGGATGGAATTGTGGTTCGACCAAAAGACATTTTATAGGGAGAATTTTGTTGGCTTATATAAATCTTTGCAATAATCAAATATACCAACATAGAAAACTTTGTTCTCATAAGCATTCATGATTTACGGATCATATAATCGGAAATAGCGCACTTAATTTATTCAAACATTATTGCAACTTGAGGTTGCGTTCTACAAACTTCGGTTGTAATGGGCCCATATAAATCTGTTTGATATATTTAGAGATCTATTACCAATCATGATCTATGATATTCACATAGTCATTTTATTTGAGAACAAGCAAGACATAATTATTCTTGAACAATATGTTGGTTATTTATGAAGAATCTTGGTTCTTATATGACTTTCGGATGATCAAACAAGTCACGCCAACAATACATTTATTTGGATCAGTAAACTTACGGTTTCTTGTAACATATATTTCAAACAATCATAAATTTTTCAATTTCAATAACATATCGATCAAAATCGACATGCATTTTGGGAGATCAAACTTTATGTGAAAACTATATAACTTTTCAAATATTAACTCATACTTGTTTTTTAAAGCAATCTCGCCAGTGTGAGTTATGTAAACATACTTTCTTTATATTTGTATTTCAAAATCACTTTCAAATTCTTTAAACTTTGAAAGGAAAAATTTATGTTAATTCTTGAGAAATAAACATATAATATTGCATCACTAGTCTCATGATTCATGATTAATATGCTTCAATTAATTTATATATGCATAAACTATATGAGTCTATCACATGTGAAGATATTCATGTTGAAATGACATAGAATTACAGATTTAGAGTCATACATATGATAATTTTCTAGCGAGAAAATGTTCATGACAATAAATTTATGATATGTAATCATAATAAATGTAAATAATAATAACAACAAATTTAAACATCGTATTACCTTGTAGGTTTATTCTTTATGTTGAGCCCTGGCTTCAATAAATCTCTATAGCTCATTTCCTCTTGAATATTTCATTGGTAGTAAACTTCTAGTTTACATTGGTAAAAATTTGATTTGTATTAGCAACCTTTTGATTTGCTACAATTGTAAACTTCGGTTTACAATTCCAATCTCTTGATTATCTGTAAACTTTCTAGTTTTGTAAACTTCCAATTTGCATTATTATTTGTAAACTTATGGTTTACGATTAACATGTATTTTACATGATATATACTTCTATAACATCAAGTAAAATATCATTGAAACTAAGCTAATAATAAAACATATACTTTATGGTAAAATGCATTTTATCTTGTCATATAGATATATAGTCTAAACATTAGTTCCTCAAAATATGCTAATTAGTTTGCGGGGACTATTAACCTTTATACATATTATAACATAAATCTACGCAATTTATTGTCTTACAGACAATACTTTTCCAAAACTATTAAAATATGTATCATACAATATTTGAAACATTAGCCTTCAAGGCCTTAATATTAAGGAATAAATACTAATTTTGCCACGAAAGTTTTGGTTTTGAAGCACCTAACACGGATAAAAGTATTCATAAAAATACCGTATTCATGAATAGTGTCGTATCTATGAATAGTACCGTATGCGACACTATTCATAGTTCTTGTGTAAATAGTAACCAGGCGAGAAAATTTCAAAACCTTCACGTGAATATGCGTATGGGGTGAAGAAAATTTTGGCGTGGGTCCGCATAGTTACTATGCAAATAGTAACCAGGCAAATTTTTTTTTTTTCATATATCGTTGGTTCGTAATTTATAATAAAATATTTCTCCACTTTCAGTGGGAACTTAGATCAAATATGATCACAAAAATGTCAATAGTCAGTCATATTTACATATGTATCCATAACCATAAATTCATTCAGCCACGGGAATGACAACCAATACAATATTCATAATTCTTGTAACTCATTGTTTTGTTTAGCTACACGAGGTCAATAAAATTAATTCATAATATTTTTGAAGATCTCTTTCATAATATTCTTCTTGAGGGAGCAAATTAGATACACCAATTTATAATAAATTTTTAGAGGAACAACCATCTTTCTACGGTGGTAATTTACCTTATGACTTCAAACCAAATATTTAACATGGATCCGTCTTCACTTCAATATGCCTTGTGGCTTCAGGCCAAATATTCAACTTTATGGATCTGGCTTTACTCCAATTTGTCTTATGGCTTCAGGCCAAATTATCACCTTCTTGAGGCAAATTTGTGTCTTCTTATAAGACTAAGTCAATTTGTGTCATCTCATAGCTTCGGCTAATTTTTCTCATTTTGGCTTCAAAATAAATGTCATATTCTTCCAACTCTGCATAAATTTGCTCCATCACATAGTCAAGATACAAACATAGAAAGGAAAGAAGCGCACCAAACTCGTTTGAATTTAAAAGCCAAATGAACCCAAAAGCTTCCATCTTTTCTTTTTAACATACGATTAAAACAATATAATATTATCTTCACAAAACCATTGAAGGCAAATACGTTCAACAAGCTCAAATATATGATTGGTATGAAAAATTCAAACTCAATTTTATCTCATCCACCAAAGCATGTGGAAGCCACCGGAATAATATAGAAGTTTGAATTATCACTTAGAAGCATCAGGATCCAAAGTGAAAGGTTCTACACGTGAAGAAAAAGAATTAAAGAAATGTGCTGGTGATGAGTTGTCAAAGAAAAGTCAAAAAAAAGGGTGGCTTAGCTATAAAGAAAAGAATATGCAGAATAAGGCTACGTAATTGATAAGTTATTAAAAGTGTGGAAGGGACAAGAAAATTATGGAGACATCCTGAAGCTACAAGAAAGTAATTTTTTTTTTCTTTTTTTTTTTGCTCAAAAACAAGAAAGTAATTGAAGATGCAACGAAGTTTACAAGTCGGTTTAAAGAATTAATTAAATAATAGATTTAGGCGGTTTAGGACATAAAAAGTTAAAATGATATGACTTCTGGTCATTTTTTTTTTTTTTTATAATGAGAAAACAGTGTATAGCTTCTGAACATAATATTAATAAAAATTTGAATAGAATAACATAACATTAAAGTTAGCAATAATAAAGTATAAATGTTATGTTAAAGTTAGTAACAAGATTTCCATGTAGGAGGTAGAACCATCCATGTAAGAGTTAAATTAACAAATTATAAAATGACACATAAATTAAATATTAAATAATAATAAATAAATTTGGCATAAGAGTAAATACTTAAACATATATGTAGGAGGTAGAACCATCCATGTAGTCAAATTAAAACAATAATAAAGTGTTAGCAATAAAATTAAACTTTGAAAGTAGAACCATCCATATAGGAGGTAACAACAATATGTATATTGTGCATAAGAATAAAATATTATGTAAAATAATTGGATCAAAAATGAATAGTAAATAATCTCCAATCTTAACCATGGAACCCGATGTTCAAAACAATCGGTAAAAGTATATCTATAATTCCATATAGTGGTTAAGATTATCGGATTGATATAATGAGCATTTAGAAGAAGATGAGAAAATCATAACACTCTTGTACCGTCTTGATAACGTGTTATAAAACAAAAAAGATCATAAGGTAAATAAAGAAGAATAAGAGTAGAGAGATTAGAGAGAGAGAGAGAGGAGAGAAGTTAACCTTCATTCAGTGTGTTTTGAATGTTTACGGAAGAAATACATTTATAGAAGGAAAATGGGTCGCTAAGTGTAATTATTTAAACGCAGGCCATTATTTGTAATTTTCCCCAAAATCACAAACTTCTTCAAACTTTTCTGCGCCGCCGAGTGTTCTGGAGAAGTTGAGAATTCGCGTGGACCCCACATGAATAGTGCCATCGTATACGTGAATAGTAAATACGTATATATGAATAATAACTAGTGTATGAACGGTGAATCCATATACAAATAATATTGAGGATCAAGAGTCAATGGACATCCACATAATTAGTATATTCATAACAATTATCAATTATTTAATCAATTATAGGGGTCAGTGTCGTGTTATGGACCACAATGCCTGATTTAATCAACTAGTATGGCGGACAAGGCATGAAGCTGCGTGATTGGGCCTCAGCCTTTTTACCTTGCCGAACCTCTCGTGTGCTTTTTGGTCTTTTCGCTAATGTCCCTTTCATTTCATTCGTGTGGGGCCCAAAATACCTAGCTCTTCCTCTAGTTCTCCCTTTTTTTTTTTCAACAACAAATTTTTTTCCCACTTTTTTTAGAATGATGGTTAATATATTATTACCTGATCCTAATTATAAGACCTAATTGACTTTTTTTGACGAGATTAAGGAAGCTAAATAAGTTACTTAATCATTTCATATGTTGTGTATACTTATATTATATATTAGTTTATTAGTCAAACCAATTATTTTGAAGAAAAAAATAAAAATACTTGAAAGTAATTTAATTAACTTCCTTAATTTCTCCAAAAAAAATCAATTAGATCTTATAATTAAAATCTAAGGGAGCATTAACAATCATTCACTGCATTCCACAAAAAAAAAAACAAACAATCATGAATCATTCACTGCAATGGAGCCATTCATTCTAACAATGCAGTCTTAGCTTGCACTTGGTGGTGTATTTTACACTAGGAATAGTCTAACGTGATCTTTTATTAAGGACTAGAAGTAATATCTTATCACACAATTATATTTTTAGAATGAACGGTGTGGGTGATTAAAAAAAAAACCTAAAGGATGCATTTTTTAGCTCATAACTTTCAGATGTATTCAATATCTTGTAGAGGGACTTGCAGTGCACACCTTGCATTCATTCATTCTATCTGCGGTAGAATCGCATTAGGCTGAATTGGGATTGCCACATTTATGGAATAGAAAATTTAAAAGAAGTTGCATGATTGCGCGTGTCAGATCAGAGTAGATAGTTGTTAATTTGTCGGTGTTATCTTACTTGATTATGCTAAGCAGATAGAACTCTTGTTGATGGCCAGCTTTGACGAGTCAGAGTTAAAACCTGTCATTCACCCTAATATGCACTATCAGACAACAAAAGGGGTGGTTGATCATTTAGTCCATAAAATATGTATTGAGATTATAATGACATCTGTCGATTTCTGAATATAATTTTCGTGCAAGAAAATATGACGTCTTTTCATTTGAGACAAAAAACTCATGCACAATTAATTAAGTTTCCCTGCAAATATGGAATTGCAAAACAAAACGTGAAAATGGTGGACGGCGACAATTGGACGGCACCGAAGCAACCAACGGTGGACGACCAGTCGTGACAGGAAAGTTCGCAGATTCGCCTAAAAACTGAGATCCCCGAGGACATAAACGTCAATTCCAAGTTGTCCATTTTTATTTTGGGTCAGCCCCGGTCAGCGTGACGATTGGAATCCCGAATCCTCCCCCATTTACTTGGAACCAGTTTTAGTACCTATTTCTGGATGGTGTACTGCTATTTTTTGAAAAAATGTTAATAAAGAGATTATCTTTATTTTAGATTTTATATTCATTAAAATAATTTATTTTTAAAAAATAAAATAAAGATCTAATCTAAACAGAAAGAGCTTCCTATCTATCCATAGGCTGGGAATCCCATTCCCCATTTACTTTTCTCTATACAAAAACGCGGCTCACAAAAAGTGGAAAAAAAGGAAGAAAAAAAAAAAAAAGAGCTTTCCCTTTATACTTTTATTTTTGTCCATTTCTGTCCAAAAGAACTAAAGAAGCTTCAGAAGTTAGAACTCACACCACCACGACTTGCGCCACGTTTGTGCGCAAAGCATATTCCATTTTGTTTCTTCAACGATAAAGAAAGAATTTTCACGTTCCAAGACTTCCCCCAAAAATCTGTTTAATTCACCTGCGATTCCTGGATCTGTGTCGAAGAAGCCTGTTTTGTTTCTGTTTCAGGTTCGTTTCGTTTTCCCACTTTTCGCGTGATTTTGCGTTGATGATGGGAGGAAAGTGGGAGTAAAGGAACAGACACGCCATTTCCTTCCAGCTTTTTTGGGCATTTGCCTTTCAATGTTTATTCGTTTGATCTAATCGAACCTATATCAAATCCGCGACGCTTTCTTAACTTTTCCCCCTTTTTTTTTTCTCCTTCGTGCTTTTGGTGAAAAAATTCCATTGCTTTAGCTCGGACTTGAAATTGAACCGTTGTTTAACTAATCAGCAAGAGGCTCGCTTGCATGGTAAACTTATTAGTTTCATTCCATCTTGCAAATAATGAACTTTCTATTCGAGATGTTATGATTTGTTGCTTGCAGCAAATTGCTTGATTGTGTTATATTTTACACATTACTATGCAATATATAGTTCACGCCAATGAAGAATTTTATTTTTATTCATAATGATCAGATAAACTGTATTGATAAAAACCCCTTCACATTATTACATTGTTCTCGATATTTTTATTCTTGATGGTAATCAAAAGATCGTTTGTCTGATTGCTCGAAGTTTGGGCGTTAAAATTGGAACAGAGGCTGCCGGTGACTGTTCTAGAAGACGCGAGTCTTTTCTTAAACATGGAATCAATTTCATCCTATGCTTTCATAAGCATTGTGTCATGTTTTGCCTTGTTGATATGAAACTGATTTTGATCATCCTCTGCCAAAACTCAATGCAGGTTGGTAGATAAAAGTATTGTCTTGCTGCTAAACACCTTAAAAAAAATTGGGGAGGTTTGGAGCTCCTGTATTAGATATTGAACACAGCAAAGATGAAGAGCGATTGGTTACCTTTCATGGGTTCTGATGAAGTTCATCCTGAGATCTTTTCATTGGAGCCATTTGTTTTTCATAACCTTGGGACTCATTTATTTTCACAGCTACATTCATTTGCGGACAATTCTATTTACCACTCGAGAAACTTGTATGCTCCTGGAAGTTTAGCTCTTCAAGAGGCATTTAACCGTATATCAGGACTTGCTGGTGCTTTTATGGTTTGGTTCTGTAGTGGAACCAGCTCAACAATAACTCAGGATATAACAGGCTCTCAATATAGAAGTTCCGGGGCTTCTATGCAGATTAAGCCTATATCTTCTGTTGGACATAATCTAGTTGGGTTTCACTTCAGATTTAGATCAGAAAGAAAATCCATTGCCCCCAAGGCTTTAGCGAAGATTTCTAGTTCTGCAATGGGGCTATTTTGGAGAGAAGTGAAAAGGCTTCAGTCATATCCTGTGCTGTTTCTAGCTGCAGCATTGGTACCACCAATTCAAAACTTGTAAGTCACACTAAAGGGTGTTTACTCAATTTGAATCATTTTAGGCTTGGCAATTATTTCCCCTTGTGTCACAATGATGAGCTTGTTTCCATGTTATCTACCTCAGATCATCAACAGTGCTGACTGGTCCACTTGAGAATTCTGAATTGCCAAAGGATGGCGGCAAGGATCAAATCCCTTGTGAGGTTAAGAAAAAAGGATGTGCTCAACTATCTTTTCCTGAATTGAACCTGACGAAGCATGTGGTTGAACCTAAAACTGGCATCGAGTTTCCTATAATTTTGAACAATGTAATTGATGGAGAGCAGGATATCAGCTTAAACTCTGAGGTCAATATTCAATTTTCTATTTTTCCTGGATTGTTGGCCCTCTTTCTTATCAATGGGATTAATCTATGTCTCAATGCATTTGCATGTGAAAAATTAATTCATCTGACTGCTGATATATTGTTTGCTTAGTAAAATACACTGCTAGTATTTAAGCTAAAAAATGTATACTTGATTGAAAACTAGGAAGGCACTGAAAAATAACCTTCATTATAGGATGCTATTTATGTGGGAATCTTTAGTTTTTTTCCTCTGTTCCTTCCATTATGCATTTATGCCTACTAATCATGCAATGTGAGCTGCTTGATGGGTTAGACTGTGACTGGTTTTTTCTCTAACTTTCTTATGGAGGCCCATTTGATTGTCATTTGTTTCCTTGATCTTTCCTACATGTAGTGCTTTGGCGTTCATATTTTCCTTCACATCAAACTAACACAAGCTACTAAATTTGCTTCAGGTCCTGGTTGGAACTGGGTCCAGAACCATGACAGTAGTTAAAATCAAGATCTATGCATTTGGTTTTTGTAAGTTTTCTTGAATACTTGATGCTGAATAATGCCGGCAAAATTATCACCGTATACTGAACCACTCTCATTTTAACAGATGTTCATCCTTCCTCCCTCTGTGAGAAATTGGGTCCAAAATATGCGTCATTTTCCGCTGATGAGCTGAATAACTCCCATGATTTCTACAAGGATCTTCTTAGGTATTGAAAATTATTTCTGCCATCTGTATATAAAATTTTATCAATTGGGAAGGTTCCTTTTTTCATGGTGATTGTAATTGACCACCATAAAGTGCAAAAGGGACATAATATAGACTAATCATGAGTTATCCTTGTGTCCAAAACTGTGAGTTTAGCTTGAATAGGATATGCTTCTGCGTTGCAAACTTAGGCAAGCTGCTTCATTGATTTCATTATTAAGATGCTGACTTTGCTGCATATGTTGGGCTTTTTATCACAGGGAGGATATTGAAATGACTGTGAGGCTTGTCGTGAACTGCAAGGGGATTAATATCAACACTGTCAAAGAGTTAGTAATTTATGTTTTACTTATTCAGTTGACGAAATTCTTATACAAAAAAAAAATGGAAATTCTTGGTTGATTTTAAAATCTGTTTAGAGTTATATTGTTGCATGATTTTGACATTTCCAAATTATTTTGCAGTATTTTTAAATGTTCTGTTTTCAGATTCTTTATTAATGATTATAGTCAACAATTAACTTTTCCCTTTTAACATATCTGAACCCTGACGTCTGAATGTAACTTGGTTGTTATTGAATCAACGATATCAATTTATGCAATTTTACATAAATGCAAACCTAGACGAGGGTGAATCAAGCAAGTCCTCTCTCATTTAATGCAACCTCAATAGTATTTAAAGGTCTTAGACGTAGAGTTGATGATGAAAGTGACAGACTAATTAATCTCTCTTTTCTTCCATGCTTTATTGCAGTGTTTTTGAGAAATCACTCCGAGCTCGCCTAGTTAAGGTACTTCACTACCACCGGTAAAATAGCTTTTGTTGTTTCTGTGCTGGACTGATTCTAACTTTTCCTTTGGCTTCTTATTTGCTCAGACAAATCCAACTACAGATTTTTGTTGCCTGAGCAAATTTGGCTCTTACTTCACACAAGATATTCTATTACCTTTGGTAAACCTAATACCAATCTGTATTCTTTTTTACCTATTTATAGGATGGCTTAGGGTTACTTATGCTTTATTACAATGTTTCAGGGGACAACAATCAATTTTCGACGAACAACTGATGGATGTCTTATTACTGAAAGTGAGGATGAGTGATACTTGTCGAATTTATGAATTTGTTGACACTAAATCTATGCTATCATCACAGGCCTTTGGTTTATCTTGATAAGAAATAGCATAACAAAATCCTTGTTCATCTTTCCATATTGTTTAGAGGCAGTGCTAAGTTTATTTTTTGGTTTTCCACGTGCAACCTAAATTGTTGACTTCTCACTACTAATAGTGTTGGTTTTATTTGTACAGTTGGCGGGAATCAAATTGGAAGTGTCCCCAGCAAAGATTTATGTCGTAAGTCATATCAAGATTTTGGGTTCAAATCTAAGTAACATGTACATAATATACCATTCTTTCGTCAAGTATTAAAACCAAACTAAGTTTTTAGCATATGTTTAAACTTGCAGGGGCTTTCTTCGACATGTACATTGGGGATGGACCTGTATCTGAGCAAACAAAAGAAGATATTGGCAAGAACGTTGTTAACATCATTAGAAGGTGCTGAAATGGCTTTATTTTCAACCTCCAATTGTCTTGCTTTTTGGAATGGACAATTGGCAACCGGTGGCATATAATAGGTTCATAGCTCAAGCAGTGGCTATACGAAAATGAAATTAGGTGTGCCTTTAGATCATCATTTGGGGTCTCCTAACTGTACAGTCTATGCTTATACTTTTCAAGGTTTGCCCCTTTCTTGAAATTCATTGGGATTGCTCGAATGTGATTGTCACTAGGCTAGTTTGTTCTGTTTAGCTCAGCTGAGGATACACATCCGTTGTTTCCCAACCCAGATTCTACATGTGTTGTTATTTTATTGAATGAAGAAAAGGGGGCCAGTGAATCACTAGCTTCCCTCATGTTGCTTAGGTGAAAGCAATAGGGCAAAGTGATGGGAGATTCTCAACCTTTGATGTGACCCAGTTCATTGACTCTAATATGCAACATGCATCTATTTTGTTGATTCATATCTAGGTCTACCCCCTCCCTCCTCCATAGAGACATGGAGGGGCTGAGCAGCTGAAGTTGAGTTCACGACAAGCCAAATCTGGTTGATATCTTTGTAGGAAAATGAAGGATCAGAAAAGTAGTTGAGAACGATCCATTGGGGCACTAAAATTGATTCCTCCACGATAGATGACGATTGATGAGATTGAGCGAATCAAAAAAGTTTGTTACTTGTTTGAATTAACGGCAGAAGTTATTTTTCCCATATGATTTATTACAGTGTACAAGACAAGTACCTAATTTAAACAGGTCCTAGGTCGTTCATAGGACGGACATAGCGAGTGCTCTTTTAGAGTTGGTTTGCTTAGAGTCTAAGCAAATTGCAGTGAAGAAGAGGAATTATTGTGAGCATGTTGCAGCTCTAGAAGTAGCAAAGCTGGGTCATAAAACCTGGCTACTCTTTTGGATTGGGAAGAAGGGAGGGTTTGAACTAGAAGTGGGAAGAGTAACGTCAATGAATGAATGAGTTGAGGGGTACATATTCCTAACTTGATGAGCATACTGTTTAAACAAAGTAATCATGTCACCTAGTGGGGGAATTGGGCCGCCAACGCCATTAATGTATTGATTTAAATTAGAGATTAGGAAAGGATTAGGAGATAAAGCGGTGAATGCGATGAGGGGGCAACGGAAGGTGGTAGCTGATAGCTGACAGGGACTCCCCACCACGTGATGGATCGCCTTCTCTTCACCTAATTTCAACATACTCTGGACATTTCAATTAAAGAAATATAATTAACGTTAATATTGGTAAAATATATTGTATAGGTAAATATCTTAGTGAAAATCTCAAAAAAAAAATACCATTTGACTCTCAAAATCCTAAACCAGTGATTTTTAATAAAGCTGGTTATCAATTACTTTATTTTTTTAATTTCTTTCTTGTTGTTGTCGGCGATTTCAAAGTTTAAATGATATTTTTTTGTTATTTTCCCAATATCTTATTGTTATAAGATGTTTTAAAGTAATTCATCCAAATTAAACAATGAAACTTAATAAATCTATTATAAATTTACCTTTATCAATAAGGTAATGAAAAGAAAATACAATGAGTCATACTCATTAGGAACTACCTTTGGACCTTAATATAAGAGTTTCAAGTTTATTATAAGATTTTGAAGTTTAAATGATTTTTTTTTTTTTGTCATTTTCCCAATATCTTATTATTATAAGATGTTTTAAAGTAATTCATGCAAATTAAACAATGACATTTAACTTATTAAATCAATTTTAAATTTACCTTTATCAATAAGGAATTAAAAAAAATACAATGACTCCTATTTAGGTATTACCTTTGGACCTTAATATAAGAGTTTGAGTTTGATTTGGTTTTAAATATAAAACCTCAATTTATATTTTTCCTTTTTGAAGTAATCATTTTAATTACATGTACTAAGGGGTTTCTATCCAATGTAATTTTGATGAAATATAATATTTTAGAAAAATTAACGTATATTTATTATAAATGACTAATATAACTTAACTTATTTAATATTCCTTCTGGTCCTTTTCATATACAACTCTTTTTATTGCGCAAAAGATGATTAAGATGAGTTAAAAACAATAAATGTATAAAAAATATAACGTCTTTTCCAATTGTGAAAAGAGAACTCTCTACTCCCTATATATAAGAGTCTTTTTTTGATAGACTTGTCCTTAAATGTAAGATGTTTTTTGAGTTTATTTTAAGGGTTAAGGTACAAAAATACACACGTGTCTTTTCTATAGAAAAGCGTCCGTGTAACAAGTGTTTTTTAGGTGCAAAAAATTTATGTGGTTATAAATTAGGTGCAAAAAAATACCGTTTGACCAATTAAGTTTGACTTTTTTTTGATTTGGACGATGACGTGGCATTTTAAAGGTGCAAAAATACACGTGGTTTATCAATAAGAGCGTCGAACACCAATTTTTTTTTAAATTTAATAATTTTATTTTAATTACTAGGGTATTAAAAAGATATTCACAATCTTGAATTGCATCTTGAAAAATTACTTCATGATCTTGAAAAATTATTTCAAGATTTGAAAAAATATTTCAGGGGTATTATTGTACTTAAAAAGATACTTTGATAATATCTTGCGCCGTAGAGATAAAATATTTCATGATCTTTAAAAATTATTTTAGATTCTTAAAAAAATATGCTGAAGTATATTTTTAGTACCAATTAGTACCTTGAAATATTTTTTCATTATCTTAATATAATTTTTCAAGATCATGAAGTCTTTTTTAGTATGGGTCAAGATCTTTTTAGTCAGTCGATAATAGCTTGAAATATTTTTTCAAGATCCTAAAATAAATTTTCAAAATTATGAAGTATTTTTCATGTAGCCGTCAAGATATCTTGAAAGTACTTTTTAGTACTAGTCAAGACGAAATATTTTTTTCAATTATCGATCAGTATCCTTTTTTAATCTTGGTCAATACGAAATATTTTTTCAAGATCCTAAAATAATTTTTCAAAATTATGAAGTATTTTTTTGTACCGGTTAGTACCTCGAAATATTTTTTTCGGTCTCGGTCAAGATATCATTTTAATACTGTCAATACCTGAAATATTTTTTCAAGATCTTAAAATAAATTTTCAAAATTATGAAGTATTTTTTTTTTGGTACCAGTCAATATCTTGAAAGTATATGTGTATTTTTTGTACCAGTCAGTATCTTGGTGTTGGGCACTCTTCTTGATAAACCACATGTGTATTTTTGCACATTTGAAATGCCACGTCATCGTCCAGTCATCAAAAAAAGTCAAACTTAAGAGTCAAAGTCAAACTTAACGGTCAAACGGTATTTTTGCATCTAATTTTAATATGCGTGTGTAATTTTTGCACCAAAAAAAAAATACTTCTTAGGTCTTTCTCGGAGAAAAGCACTAAAATACATGTGTATTTTTGCACCTTAACCCTTATTTTAATAATGAATGCATTTTTCTTATTTTCCTTCAATTAATTATTATACTGAATACATTTTCATTTATTATTTTTTCATTATTATTCTTTTTCTCACCTATTCATAAATACAGGTATTTTTTTAAAAAAATAATAAAGTTCATATATAATTATTATATTTAGCTACTTTTAATTTTTTTTAAGAATCTTGATTCAGTTGAAAAACTTTTATACACCAAGCCATGGACAATATGAGAGAGAATGAATGAAAATTTATGTATTTAATAAGGGTAAGAAAAAAAAATAGTTTAAACTTTGAGTCACATAAAAAAAGTTACTTATATTAAATATCAAAGAGAAAATTGCTTATAAAAGCAACTAAAATGACTATACTTAAATTAATTAACTAACTCTCAAGTGAGTGAATGAGTAGAAGTATTGAATATTGATTATAGGAAGAATTGATAAATAAATCAAATAATATTTGTAACAGGCACCCCAAAACGGGACAGTGAAAGAACCATAGCAGTAAGGAACAGTGGAAAAGCGATGGAAGCGCGGATGAAGGGAGAAAGAGAGAGGGATTTATGATTAGAAGAGTCGGAAAGTAGGAAGCAAGAGGAGAAGTGGGTCCCACGGTGGCCCCTCTTCATAAGTGGATAAGCTTCACCATACACTCCAGCTCATGCCTGCATCGCATCCTTCCTTGTTGATAATTCAAATTCAAACTCTGATCTTACCCCATCCCTCTCTGTCTCCACTTACCGTCCAGATTCGTCAACGTGTCAAGTGTGCCCTCCCTTACCTGCTCCGATTCCCTCCACGTGGTCCCCACCCCTCCCTCACGTCCTCTTTCCCATTATTATTATTTACATTACGACCCCATCTTACGTTGCTGTTTTTGCCCTCCAATCCCTTCCGTACACAGCCCCAACCACCTGATCCCCCACTCAATCATTCTGTCCTTGACATCTGGCATTCAACTCCCCCTCCTCCTTCTGGATAAGGATTAACCATTTCCTTGTCTTCCCTGCTCCCTCTCTTTGCATTTCATTCATTTTTCATTCTCCGCCGTTGATCTTTTCCTAATCACTTTCTTCTTCCATTTATAAATAAATAATTCCTGAAAACTAATCCATAAAAGCCACCCTGTCTCTCTTATCCCCTCCCTCTGTTTCCTGCTCCCTCATTCCTTCTATTTATACTTCCTCATCTCCGTCCATGGCGGCTTCTCCTGTCTTGTAGATTTTTCTCCTTTCTTCTATTTCCCGCCTTGCATGTCGCCCGGATAACTTGCTACCCCTCTTCACGTTGAACTTGTCGATATGAGGCTTGAGTCTTCTCGGTTGACGCGCCCCGTGACATGCGCGTCCGCCTTCTTCGGTTCCTCCCAAGATCCAAAGCCGGACGGTGGAGATCACGCTCTTCCGGCCAAGGATGCTAATGATAAATGCTGTACGTCATCTTCTGCCACGTCCTCCATCGGGAGGAACAGCGATCTGTCGTCGTCGGAGAGGTCCGTGGGCGACGAGGATCGCGCCGATAATGAGGCCCAGAGTGCCTACAAGGGCACTTTGGACATGATGCAGTCCTTGGAAGAAGTTTTGCCCGTCAGGTACTGCTCATTTTTCTTGCCAGTAAGAAAAGCTAGATTTTTTTTTTCGAAGCGTGGCTTTTGAAGAAACGAATTCTTACAGTATATACTCGATAACAAGTCAACAACTTCTTTTGCTTACTGGTCCGGAGAGATACTAGATTATGTTGTGATTCTGGAGTGGTGAATAAATTTTATCATGTTTGTCGTATTCTATGGGGGGGTCTTTAATTAGAAGTCACTCCGAGGGGCACAAGAATGTTGGTAAAGTTTCTGTACGAGGCACATAAACTTGCGTAATGCTGGTCATTTATGTTGAAATGATGCATTTCTCTAGTACACGGGCGAATCTGTTCATAAATATGTTATTTGTCCGCCCCATGTTTTCCCATTCTACCTCATGATCGAGTGTCTGTTATAGTTAAACGATCGTTTGACTTGAGTTCAACTTGTTCATATTCTAGTTTGCTGCCAATCTTACGGGTGAAATAATCGTTTTGTGCAGTAGAGGGATCTCACAGTTCTATGACGGCAAATCCAAGTCCTTCACTAGCCTGGCTGATGCTACTTCTTCACCGTCCGTCAAAGAAATAGCAAAAGCAGACAATGCCTACAACAGGAAACGCAGGAACTTAATGGCCTTCAGCCACATCTGGAACAAGAACCGAAGCTTTCCTTTAAAAAGCACCAATGGTGGGATTTCGAAGAGGCCAATATTGAGCTCCAGTCGAAGCGCACTGGCATTAGCAGTTGCCATGAACAACTCTGATAGCAGCAGCAGCATAACCAGTGAGGACTCTGTTTCCAACTCATCTCCTCCATTTCTTCCACCATTACATCCTCGAAATAGTGTGTCTTCTATTACCAGTGGTGGTGGCCCATCCTCTCCATTTGCCAGCAATTTCTCTGGTTGGCGATCCTTTTCTTTGGCTGATCTACAGCATTGTGCCACTACTGCAACTATGAAGATGCCTAGCTCCTCTTCCCTTAGAAGTGAAACAACTCTTACTAAACTAACTTGATAATGAGTCTAACTCTTGCTGTATGAATATGTAATGTAGACTGTAGGACAAGTTGTTTCTGGGCAAGGTTGTAGAGGAATTTGAGAGATCTCTTTACATCTGATCTCTTTTATCCATGGTACTAATTATAACTAAGATGGCAGATAGTCCATTAAGCACTAACCCCTTCCTCTGCACTATAATTAAGTCCTGTAATGTAAACCTAATTGTAAGTTTTGTTAGAGCTTGGAAATGGAATGCCTTCAGATTTGTGTCTCTGGACTGTTTTCTGTAAATGGAATGTTTCTATTGAAGCACCGAATCATAACATTAAGATCCTATAGCAAGTTTTGAGTGTTCCTGCATAATATAATAAACAAGCATCCAGCCTATTCTATAATTAATCTATCAACTGATGAGTATTACAGATTGAATCAAGAGAATCTTCCGTCTCTGACAGACATTCACCATCTGGCATTTGCTGTAACCTAAGAAGCTTGAGCTCGTTTAACAATGTGTTCATGGTGGATTGTTAATTAGGTACAGAGTACAGACTTCTGATTCGTTTGTCTTCCTATTTTTGGATAGACAGGATAAACCCAATAGCGTTGCACGCTCATGATGAATCAGACAAAGGGACATTCGCTTGATGAAGAAGTGATCAAAAGGCGAAATAAGGGGTTAAAAGGACAGTCTCGACAGTGACCAATAACCAAACGTGCTTCCCACTTCTGTGAACCGAGAAAGAGGGACCATTAACGATTGACCTTTTCTTTTTGGCCTTAGGCTATTGAGTATTAATTATTCCTCCATTTTTGCAACCATTAGTCGGTTCTTTGTATTTCTTTTAGTTGTTGTTTAGGTCCGCTGGGAGTTCTTTGTATTTTTTTTGGAAAAGAAGATTACAGTTGTGTGCCATTTTCATAGATGAGTTGTTATATAAAAAGGCTTGTAAAGGTCATATCCACCAACGGTTGAGGGGGCTCATGACCAATTATGGAAGAATAAGCTATCAACTTTTTTCTTGGACCAGAGAAACAAACCTTTGCAACCCAAAGCCCAATAGTGAGAATGAGGCCCAATCTCTTCTTACTTGTGGGAGTTTTATTTGATGCTAAGATTCTACAAATGTGATTAAGTGAAAACTTTGGTTCCCTCGATCGAAAAAACTCATACTTTTGAATGGCGCTCACGTTGGTTTCCCCTGCTCAAGCTCCTCCGTCTGCAGAGGAAGATGATCTACTCAATCGCAGATCGAAGAAGATTAAAAATGCAGATAACAACAACCTTGATGAAAGCTGGCCTAAGCTTGGTGCTGAAATGAAGAAAAAGTGGGGTCCTGGCTCAACATTCGCTGAGAAACTCCAAGGTTTAAACAATGATGAAAAGATGGCAGAGAATGTTATAGACGAAAATGACCAGTCTGATGATATCACTTCAGATACAGAGTATGGAGAACCATTATGTAAAATAAGGGAGGATCCTACCAGGAATTTCCCAACCTTCTCATTCTCTGAAAAATTCAAAAAAAGGCTATACAAGGCATGGAACAAAGCTGTGATTGTCAAACTCCTTGGGAGGAACATTGGCTACAAATTACCACTATCTATTTTACAGAAGCTCTGGGCGAAGAAAGGGGTGATTACCCTAATCAACATTGGCAGTGGGTTTTTTGTAGTCAAATTTACAAACAAGGAGGACCATTTGAATGCCTTAACTGGGGATCCCTGGATGCTCTTTGATCATTATCTTGCGGTGAGACCATGGGAACCCCAGTTCCAACCAAAAACAGCCTCTACCAGGAAAGTGGCGGTTTGGGTTAGACTACCTAACGCCCCTCTTGAGTTCTATAATAGGGAGGCTTTGTCTTGGATTGGCGATCGTATTGGGGAGACAATCAAAGTAGATATCAACATATCCAGCCATCTTAGAGGACACTTTGCTAGACTCTGTGTGATTGTGGACTTAGAGAAACAGCTAATGTAAGGTTTTTCCCTAGGTGGTGTAGATTATTACCTGGAGTACGAAGGGTTGCATTGGCTCTGCCTGGAATGTGGTATGTATAGGCATAGGACTGAAGATTGCAAGTTGAAGAAGAATACCTCTGGAACTGGAACTGGGTCTAAACCCGATGGTGAGGTCGCGATGGAAGGAGGAGGTGTACCAGCCGGAAACGATGGTCAAATGGAAACTGATGGAGGAAAGTGTACCGACGGCGAGACCTGGCGAGTGGTTCAGCGTCCTCGTCGGCAAAAGAAAGCAGGGAAAGAGAAGGCTTCCGGCGAGATGAAAGTGGGTCGCGATTCGGCGTGCTTGCCGAGGAAGGGAACCACCGTGATGCTTCGTTGATAGAGACTGGTCCGAGTGCCGTACGTGACGCCGCAATCGAGATGAGTGCCCAACGACCTAAATCTGAGATCATTGCTAGGGCTAGAAAGAGTGAGACACAAAAGAATTTTAGGAAGGATAAAAGTCTGGAGAATCTGCGACAGGATCGAAAGGTGACGAGGAAGGAGAAAAGGACAAGGGATTCGGCTAAAGCAGGAGGGAAAAGCTCTGAGGTTATGCTGTTGACTTATGGGGATGGAGGAGAGAATAACGCCAAAATGGGAGAGCCATCGGTGTACAGGGAAGCAGAATATGCTCAGCGTGATGGGGACTCGACTTTGGAGCTCCAACCCGACTTGGACCCCTCTCTCGCTTGGGCTGATGAAGGTGGTGGGGTGGATGTGCTTGGTGGGCTTCAAGGCAAATTTTGGTCTGGCCCATCAAGCATTAATCCTGACCCTATTATGGAGTTGGACGAAAATAGTGATTTAGGAGACTTGGGCTGTGTTTTTGCAGTGGCCGAGACACAGGGAGCTACAGGGATTTAATTGTGCTAATTCATCAGGCCTCTTTTTGTGTCATAATTGATTTTTGTTTATTCGAATAGTTGATTTTTTTTTTTAAAAAAAAGCTGATTATTTTATTATGTCTAACGTCCAAAAAAGTATTATCTATTGGAATTGCAGAGGAGCTAATAGCAGGAATTTTTTCAGAATTTTTGCTCTGTGTGTAGAGGCCCTAAACCGTGTTTGGTTATCCTCTCGGAAACGAAGACTGAAAGCCCCAATCATTTTCGCTGCTTGGAGAGGTTGGGTTTTGACGGTTTCGGTTTTGTTCCTAGTGTGGGACGTTCTGGAGGTCTCATTGCTGTTTGGAAGAAGGCTCACATTAGTGTCTCTATTCTGAGGGAAGAAAGGCAATTTCTTCATTTTCTCTGTTGCTTTAATGGGGAATTGCCTTTTCATTTAACTGCGGTCTATGCGCAAATACTTTGGAATGAAATTAAAATCGTTGCCGATTCCATCTTGTCTCCTTGGGTGGTATTGGGTGATTTTAATGACATTCTTTCCTCCAATGATCGTACATGGGGAGCTGGTGTTAATCTTGCAAGAATCCAATTGTTTCAAGAAATAATCTTTTCTTGTAAACTTTCAGACATGGGTTTTTGTGGCTCAAAATTTACTTGGAGAGGACACCGAACAGTTGGTCATTCTCGTCTGTTTGAACGGCTTGATCGTGCTTTAGCCAATTCATCTTTTCTGTCAAGTTTCTCAAACGGGTATTTACAGGTTTCGCCTCGAATTAAATATTCTGACCATAATCCTATCTGTTTATGTTTTGGGAATGGTAATGGTATTATAATGGATGGTAGACCCTTTAGATTTGAGGCTATGTGGATTAAGCATGAGCAGTATAGTGACTTTGTGGACAACAACTGGGTTTCTGATGTTGATATTAATTCTGCTTTATCTCAGTTCCAAGAAGCTATGATTAAATGGAACAGGGAGGTTTTTGGGTTTGTGGAAAGGAAAATTCATCGAATTTTGAGACGCCTTGAAGGTATCCAAAACTCCAGGGCCTATCCTTATTCGGGGTTCCTATGCAATCTTGAACTGCAACTCCTGGATGAATTAGATAGACTGTTTAAATTGGAAGAGATTAAGTGGTTTCAGAAATCTCGATCTGAATGGGTTTCGAAAAGCGATCGCAATACCCGCTATTACCACCTTAAATCTAAGATGAGAGGTCGTCGTAATAGAATAATTGCTCTTAAAAATGATTAGGGTATTTGGATTGATAATGAAGTGGAGTTAAAGCAGCTGGTAGTCGGTTTCTATGAAGCTCTCTACCAAGATGATAACTGTAACCCATGTTCCTTGCTTACTAGAACTAAGTTCCCGAGTCTTGATCATGCTACTTTGGGGAATCTATTTGGTAGTCCTGATAATGAAGAGATCAAAAGAGCGGTTTTCTCTACAGGGAATTTCAAAGCTCCAGGGGTGGAAGGGTTTCCTCCTATTTTCTTTAAGCATAATTGGAACACGGTTGGTCAATCCATTTGTGACTTTGTAAAGAATACCTTCCAAGGTTCGGATCCCCTAATGAGCTCTAACAGGACGCTTATTTCTTTAATTCTAAAGAGAGATAATCCTGAATTGGTGTCACACTTTAGACCTATATCACTATGCTCAGTTCATTATAAAAGTGTTGCTAAGGTGATAACTCAGAGACTCAAAGGTATTTTGAATGATTTGGTTTCTCCTTTCCAAGCTAGCTTTATAAAAGGCAGGCACATACAAGATAATATTGTTATAGGTCAGGAGCTCCTTCATATTATGGGTACTAATAGAAGCAAGCGAGGTCTTATGGCTATGAAGATTGATCTTGAAAAGGCTTATGATAGAATTCAATGGGATTTCTTGAAACAAGCTCTGGTTGAGGTGGGATTGGAAGAGGGTTTTATCCGTCTTATTATGGATTGTGTGTCTTCGGTTTCCTATAGCGTGTTATGGAATGGGAGCCAGACTGATTTCTTCTTCCCTCAAAGAGGGCTTCGTCAAGGTGACCCTATATCACCTCTCTTGTTCGTTCTTTGTATGGATAAACTTTCTCATGTAATATGTGATGTTGTAGATGATGGTAGATGGAAACCTATCTATACTTCTACAGATGGACCGAAGATCTCTCATCTGATGTTTGCGGATGATATTCTATTATTCGGAGTGGCGTCTGAGGTTCAAGCTAAGTGTATGATGCAGTGCTTAGAGGTTTTTTCGAAGCATCAGGGGGGGGAAGGTGAATCGAGGGAAATCCTCGGTCTATTTTTCACCTAGAGTGTCGAGGGTTTCAAAAGAGAAAATTAAGGAAGTGACAGGAATGCAGGTATCCGGCGAAATTGGGAAATACCTCGGGTTTCCTCTTACTAGAAATAGGAAGAGGAAAGAGACCTTTCATTACATTATAGAGAGAGTCCAATCAAAGCTCTCGGCCTGGAAAGCGACTTGTCTGTCTACGGCTGGGCGTATCACTCTAGCGAAATCTGTTTTAAGTACTATTCCTCTATATCCAATGCAGGTTGCTCGAATTCCTAGGAGTGTTTGCCTAGAGGTGGAACGATTGCAGAGGAATTTTATTTGGGGACATGATGACTCACAAAAAAATTCCACCCTATCGGATGGGATACTATTACGAGGCCTAAAGAGTATGGCGGGTTGGGATTTCGAAGGCTCTCCTCTTTTAACCAAGCATGTGGAGCGAAATTGGCTTGGAAGTTGGTGGTGGGTCACGAGGGGTTGTGGGCTGAGGTGCTCCAGAAACGTTATATGATGAGGGATGATAAATCTATTCTGAGGTATCGTCCAGGGGACTCGAGACTGTGGCGTTTTATCTCTGCTCAATGTGAGCTTATTGATCGGGGCACCAAATGGCATGTCAGGAATGGGCAGTCGGTGAGTTTCTTTAATGATAACTGGTTGATTGATGGGCGGGGTCTTAAAGACCTATGTACGAGGCATCTCTCGAGGGAAGAGGAGAGTTCTTGTGTGGTAGACTGGGTTCGGAATGGTTCATGGGATTTCATAAGACTTGCCGAGTGTGTTGCTCCTGAGGTAATTCACAGACTTAGGTCTATAATTCCTCCGAGAATGGATGCGGGGCACGATGTTATGGTTTGGGGAGCTTCTAGTGATGGTATCTTCTCTATTCGTAGTGCGTACTGATGAAGACCTTTTATCATTAGCCTTGGGGTCCACAATCAACAATTAACCAAGGATTGCGTATAGGCAAACCTAGGATCGTTCTCTCTTTTCGAGGAGCTTTTTATTGAATCCTAAGTAATCTAGATGTCATGCAAATGAAATAAAAACAAGGGGATTGGGTTTTGATGGAATTAGAATAGAAATTGAAGACGAATGAAAGGAGAGATTAATCAAATGAAAAAACGATCAACTCGAATTGGGATTCCAAGACCTTCCATCCTTGGACAAAGAAATAGAATAACGGGAACTCGTGATTGATTCTAAACAAACCGAAATCTCTGCATTTGTCCAAGCTCCTCGACTAGACAATCGCCTAGCATATGATCGAACATATGGCGAGCTCTGTGCAATCGTACAACGCGTTCTCTATAACCTGGTTCGACCTAAGTCCTTGGGATTTCAATCTTGGATATTAAATCTAACATCCAATCTGTTTCTAAACTCGAATCCGATTAAAGTAAACGAAACAAGTCGGTTATCGATTGAAGCATAAGTCCTCCGGATGACACCATGGAATCCTCAACTCATTGGGTCGATCACAAAAACTTAGATTAAAACAAGCATGGCTATGTAAGATGAAAATGTAGAAATAAAGATGTTCATCATGACCACGAAGAACATGAACAAGTTCATCATGAACATGAAGAACACAAAGAACAATTAAAGAAAATGAAAGCTTCTATTCCAATATAAAAGTAAATATCAAAAACATAATGAACGAATAAAGGAAAAAGATGAAGAACATAAAATCAAAATAAAATAATTAAAAGGAAAGATTAAAACTAAGCCATACCAAGTAGGAGGCAAGAAATTAAAGACAAGAATTAAAGACAATACATGAAACTAATAAAGCAAAACTAAGCCATCCCAAGTAGGAGGCAAGAAATAAAAGAAGGAACTTAGAATGGGAGAGATCTTGGTCTCTTCAAGGTGTGTGTTTCTCTTGCCTCTCCATCTATTTATAGGAAAATTGGGCATCTCATTCATCCATTTTACTCATTTATAATACCGAGGATGGATCTTAGTGATCAATCTACCGAGTGTATATGGTTAATAAGTGTATGTTTCAATTATAACTACGATGAAACTGTTCTACCATAAGCTTGCTCAAATTCTTCTCCGCTCTTGATATCACATACTTGCAAAAATCAAGAGGACTTATTATTAAGGTTGCAATGGGGCTATGGTAATGGTATGGAAATAAGGAAGCTAAATCTTTAAGAAATTTAAAAGAGTACTAGTAAATAATATAAAGTCACTCAAATAGCAAATTTCCTTTTTTTCCTTTTTCTTTTTTTTCATTTTTTTATTATTTTTTTTTCTTCTTCTTCTTCTTCTTTTTTTTTCTTTTTTTTTTTTCTTTTTACAATAAATGCCAAACAATGAATGGCACATAATCAAATACTTTGAGCGAACAACACACTTAAAATTTGCACTCTGGGCAACTGATTAACCACAAAACCAATGCGCAATTAATTTCCAAGGTGCGGAATAAAATGGTGTGACATTTAGGCTAGTAATGTGGCTTTGAAAGGAATGAGTCAAAAAGGCACAAAGGGCTAACAAAGGAGATATAATACGAGGAAGGAGCTGTTGGTCAGAGTGAGGAAATAAAAGAAAAGAAAACAAGCCTCCATCATATTTATCATCTGCAAATGAAAAATGTAGTTTTGAAAAGAATGAAGCGAGTTACGAAACGTAAATGTTTAGGCAGATCTTGCAAGAAAGAAAGAATGGTAAAATATGAGTTCCATTCATGTAGGCCCAAGATCTCACAAAGGAAAATACCAAATCATGCAATTAGCATCACGGAATTAACAACCAAGATATTATAATTCAAAGAGTCCAAAATTTGTCTAAATAGAATGATCATGTAAAAATGTCAAGTTCATAATATGGAGCAATCATAGAAGGAGATTTTTTTTTTTTTTTGCATTTTCTCATTTAAAAATAAAACAATAATCAAAGGATTCAAATATTTTTCCTCCTTTTTATTCTACTTAATAAACTACATTATTTTACTTTTGCTCTTGGAATATGTCCACCACACGCTTATCTTCCTCGTACAGCAATTAAGCCCAAGTAATCATATGAATTAGGAAGAAAATAAGTAAGGAAAGAGACAACCTTTGATGGGCTATGCTTGAGTTCTTGAAGAAGAAGATTCTTATCTCCGTGTGAATCATGAATTTTTTCCCTTGGAACATCTTATAGCATTGAATTTCCTTGGTGGAGGTGGCTTAGGATCTATTGGAAGAGGTCCAAGAATGTACGGTGGTTGTTGGTTCCATCGACAACCTTTCCAAGAATGTGCTGCAAATAATACAAGCAAATAGCGAGTATCCCGTCAAATATAGAGACATAGAGATTTCAAATGAATTAAGGGCATGTTAAGTTAAAGGAAACCTACTCAAGTAGCTATCGCGTCAAGAAATCAATGATACTCCCGTGGTAGAGTCAAAGCAACCTTGTATTATTTGAAAGATTATTTTGTGTTTTGCGAATGGAAGGTCACGAGAATCCAACTTAGTGTTGGGGTACACCACATCATCTTTGCAATCACAAGAGATGGAAGGTAAAAGAGTGGAAGAAAGAAAGAGAATTTCTCAAATCATTACCGCTGAGTGTGTTTAAAGATTCAAAACAATTATTTTTCTTTTTCCAAGTCGGTGGTAAATCACAAGAAAGCACTTGTTGGAAAGATTCACCAGCTTTGTAGAATTTTATCAATCAAAATTTCAGAATCTTTGTCTCCGACAAGACTACAAGAAAAATAATTCAATGGGGATTTTATGCATTTGGCATTCTAAGCTATGATCTTTCTCACTACCATCAACAACAGAATCCATAATCCAAAGCGGAATCAGCGATCGATTCAAAATCACCGTATAATGCATCATTAATCTCGGTGCAAATAGGACAAAATTCATTATTAGAACAGGCACAATTAGCAGTCACTCATAGATGCAAAATCGGGATAATCATTACAATTCAGCAAAGAACATCATCAACAACATTGGTATCCGTACTTGATTCAATCTTGACATGCTTACTATCATCAATAGTACAAAGAGGTGCATTCCCGATTAATGGTAGATTCCCGGCCGCTTCACTAAATGCTTTCTTTTGAAGCTCAGCAAGTAAATGACATTTTCATGAAGTAACAATCTATCGCATTTGATATTCCTCTTAAAGAGCATGAAAATATGTCATTCCATTTATCAGTTCATCCATAGTACTATGAAGAAGCATTTTCATCGGTTAAAGCATCATGAAGAAATAGGAACACACTCATCAACGGTACGGTCAAATACTACTACTAAATCCAATTGGTTGAGCAATTGCATTTTCAAAAAATTGAGATTCAATAATAATTTCTCAATCCGCTCTTTATCACTCAAATCATGAATTGCTTCGTTAGCCAAAGTAGTAGGAGAGTCTACTTCTATAAGGATAAGATCATTACCAAATGAGAGAAGACTTCTTGATGTCTTTTGTACTTACCCGACTTCTTTGTAAACGTGTGTGACCATGAGAGAAGGATTTCCTTGAAAATTCATTTTCAACATTTGTGTTCTTTGCTCAATTTCTTTTCCTAATCTCTCATACCTTTCCTTGGTGTTCCATTCTTCTAAAAATAGAGTCCGTTTGTTGATGAAAGTCGATACTTTATGTACAGCTCCCATTTGTGACCCAAGCCGTTTGATTTTGGAAATCTCCAATGATTTCATGATTGAAGGGTTCTTGGTTGGCCTGTATGGTTGATAATGATGTTCATAAAGGTGGCTCATTTGTTATAAGGATTCATGAGATGGATGGCATGGTATGGAAGTGGGATGAAATGAAGGATGGTATGGTAAGTGAGAGTTTTGATGATATTGTTGGAATGGAGGTTGTTGGTAAGGTTCATGATATTGGTGGTGGAATGAGCCATCACATTTTTGATTGCCTACAAAAGAGTGAGAATTGAAAGGTAGTTCATGATTATCATAAAACCAAGCCATGAAAGTTCAATGCAATTAATTCCCGGTGAATTACAAAATAACAATCTAACTATAAAAATTAAGAAAAAGAATATAATAAAATACAAATGCAAGTGTAAAAGAAAAGAAGGAGGAACATAAAATCAAAATAAAATAATTTTTTTTTTTTTTTTTTTTTTAAATGATTAAAGATGTAAGTATGCTATGAATTAACTTGGAGACATGGTGAAATCAAACAAATAAGCTCAAGATCATATTGAATTATGGAGTTCATACATGAAGAAATAGGAACACACTCATCAACAAGTACAAATTAAATCACTACTACTAAATCCAATTGGTTGAGCAATTGCATTTTCAAAAATTGAGGGACTAATAATAATTTCCTCATCCACCTCTTTATCACTCAAATCATGAATTGCTTCGTTAGCCAAAGTAGTAGGGAGTAGTCTACTTATAAGGATAAGATCATTACCAAATGAGAGAGAAGACTCTTCAACGTACTTCGTACTGCTTCACTTGTGCATGTGTGACCATGAGAGTAAGGATTTCCTTGAAAATTCATTTTCAACATTTGTGTTTGTCGCTCTTCAATTTCTTTTCCTAATCTCTCATACCTTTCCGCTTGGTGTTCCATTCTTCTAAAATAGAGTCCATTTGTTGATGAAAGTCGCCCTTATGTGACCACTCCTCATTTACAAGCCTGCCGCTTTGATTTTGGAAATCTCCAATGATTTCATGATTGAAGGGTTCTTGGTTGGCAATAATAATGTTGATAATGATGTTCATAAGTGTGGCTCAACTGGTATAAGGATTCATGAGATGGATGGCATGGTGGTATGGAAGTGGATGAAATGAAGGATGGTATGGTAAGTGAGAGTTTTGATGATATTGTTGGAATGGAGGTTGTTGGTAAGGTTCATGATATTGGTGGTGGAAATCTAGCCATCACATTTTTGATCGCTTACAAAAGATGGAATTGAAAGGTAAAGCTTCATGATTATCATAAAAACCAAGCCATGAAAGTTCAATGCAATTAATTCCTGAATCTAACTATAAAATCTAACTATATTAAGAAAAAGAATATAATAAAATACAAATGCAAGTGTAAAAGAAAAGAAGGAGGTTTTTTTTTTTTTTTTTTTTTTTTAAATGATTAAAGATGTAAGTATGCTATGAATTAACTTGGAGACATGGTGAAATCAAACAAATAAGCTCAAGATCATATTGAATTTGATACAAACACACACACAGAAGCTACCAAGTCAAGACAATGCAAAAATCTTGAACTATATGCAATGAAAAAAAAATGCAAAATTAACAAGCATCCTGAAACCCCTTGTCAAAAGTCAATTTGACAATTAGATTACCTAGGGAGCCAATTACTTAGCTCCGTGACAAGAAGTACGCCATTTGATGAAGACCTTTTATCATTAGCCTTGGGGTCCACAATCAACAATTAACCAAGGTTGCGTATAGGCAAACCTAGGATCGTTCTCTCTTTTCGAGCTTTTTATTGAATCCTAAGTAATCTAGATGTCATGCAAATGAAATAAAAACAAGGGGGATTGGGTTTTGATGGAATTAGAATAGAAATTGAAACGATTTAATGAAAAGGAGAGATTAATCAAATGAAAAAACGATCAACTCGAGAATTGGGATTCCAAGACCTTCCATCATTTGGACAAAGAAATAGAATACCGAAACTGTGATTGATTCTAAACAAGCGAAATCTACTGCGATTTGTCGTAAGCTCCTCGACTAGACAATCGCCTAGCATATGATCGAACATGTGGCGAAGTCATTGCTGTGCAATCAACGTTCTCTATAACCTGGTTCGACCTAAGTCCTTGGGATTTCAAACGGATATTAAATCTAACATCCAACTGTTTCTAAACTCGAATCCGATTAAAGTAAACGAAACAAGTCGGTTATCGAAGCATAAGTCCTCAGGATGACACCATGGAATCCTCCAACTCATGGGTCGATCACAAAAACTAGCCAAGCATGGCTATGTAAGATGAAAATGTAGAAATAAAGATGTTCATCATGACCACGAAGAACATGAACAAGTTCATCATGAACATGAAGAACACAAAGAACAATTAAAGAAAATGAAAGCTTCTATTCCAATATAAAAGTAAATATCAAAAACATAATGAACGAATAAAGGAAAAAAGATGAAGAACATAAAATCAAAATAAAATAATTAAAAGGAAAGATTAAAACTAAGCCATACCAAGTAGGAGGCAAGAAATTAAAAGACAAGAATTAAAGACAATACATGAAACTAATAAAGCAAAAAACTAAGCCATCCCAAGTAGGAGGCAAGAAATAAAAGAAGGAACTTAGAATGGGAGAGATCTTGGTCTCTTCAAGGTGTGTGTTTCTCAGCCTCTCCATCTATTTATAGGAAAATTGGGCATCTCATTCATCCATTTTACAACTCATTTCGTCACTTTACTTAGTGGCCAACATGGAAGAATCATTGAACCACTTTACACCTCCAAAACGCGTCCTTTTGCAAGCTGGATTACACCACGGAAACGGCGGATATGGACCACGTGGTCTTCATATGAAATGTTGCCCTGGATGTCAGCTTTCCAGTCGTTCAAACCGGACCTCATTTGGAGTTCTGTAGCGCCAGATATGGATCAAACACCGAATGTTGTTCCGGAGCCCAGTTCAGCGCCCCTGTTCCGTATTCCAGGCCCAATTTGGTCCTTTAAACATTTGATTTAGCTTTTTGGGCTCTTCATATGGTTTGTAGATCTTCATTTTAGCTTTCTGAAAATATAAATTGCAGAGCCATTGGATCTCTAAATCTCAAGTTATACCCAAAATACCGAACAGTGTTCACTACCCAATTGTAGTAAGAATGACTCCAAGTTCAATTTTGAATCCAAACTCAAGACATGACAAAGATTAATGCAAATAAAGTCTAAAACTCATTATGAAGATGAAATCATATATTTAACTAATTGATCCATTAAAGCATGATAATGACAGAGTTTTTAGCTTCTTTTTGCATTTAAAATAATATGAATTCAAAGATTATCAAACTCCCCCACATTATTTTTTCTACGGGAAAGAAAAATTAAAAGATATATAAAAAAAAATATCTTTTCTAACAATTGTGAATTTCAAAACTTAACAAGGATCACAAAAGCTTCAAAAGATCAACCAATCAAGACAGAAATCTATTCATCTCAAATTACTAATCATGGCAATATCATTCAACGATGCTAATCACTCAAGATAGTCTCTCAAGGGATGCCCTTAATCAATCTCTCAAGTGTATATGATTAATAAGTGTATCGCTCAAATTCTACTCAAAGAAATTGTTCTACCATAAGCTTGCTCAAGTTCTACTTCTCCACCACTTGTAACACATGCTTGCAAAAATCAAGAGGACTTATTATTAAGGTTGTAATGGGGCTAGGATAAGGGTAGGTAATAGTATGGAAATGAAAGGTTAAATACAAGAACTTTAAAAGAGTAACAATATAAAACCACTCAAATAACATTTCTTTTTCTTTTTCTCTTTTTTTTTTAAAAACAATAAATGCCTCTCTTTTTTTCTTTTTTCTTCTTCTTTTTTTCTTTTACAATAAATGCCAAACGATGAATGACATATAATCAAATACTTCCCCCAGCTTAAATGTTGCACTCTGGGCAACCCCCACACTTAACCACAAAACCAATGCGCAATTAATTTCCAAGGTGCGGAATAAAATGGTGTGACATTTAGGCTAGTAATGTGGCTTTGAAAGGAATGAGTCAAAAAGGCACAAAGGGCTAACAAAGGAGATATAATGCAAGGGAAAGGCTATTTGGGTCGAGTGAGGAAATAAAAGAAAGAAAAAACAAGCCTCCAAATCATATTTATGCATGCAAATGAAAAATGTAGTTTTGAAAAGAATGAGAGCAAGTTCTAGAGAACATAAATCATGAGCGAGATGCACAAGAAAGAAAGAATGGTAAAAGATGAGTTCCATTCATGTAAAGGCCCAAGATCTGTGAGGAAAATACAAAATCATGCAATTAGCATCAGATTAACAACCAAGATATTATAATCCAAGAGTCCAAAATTTCAATCTAAATAGAATGATCCATCAAAACCAAAATGTCCAAGTTCATAATATGGAGCAATCATAGAAGGAGAAAATGTTTTTTTTTTTTTTTTTTTGCATTTTCTCATTTAAAAATAAAACAATAATCAAAAGGATTCAAAATATATTTTTTCCTCCTTTTTATTCTACTTAATAAACTACATTATTTTTACTTTTCTACTGGAATATGTCCTCCCCACACTTATCTTCCTCGTACAACAATTAAGCCCAAGTAATCATATGAATTAGGAAAGAAAATAAGTAGGGGGAAAGCAGACAACCTTTGTTAGAGTATCTTGAGTCGCTTGAAGAAGAAGTTCTTATCTCCGATGTGAATCATGAATTTTTCCCTTAAGAACATCTTCTCCCACATTGAATTTCCTTGGTGGAGGTGGCTTAGGATCTATTGGAAGAGGTCCAAGAATGTACGGTGGTTGTTGGTTCCATCGATAACCTTTCCAAGAATGTACCGCAAATAAGACAAGCAAATAGCGTATCCCATCAAATATAGAGACATGTAGAGATTTCAAATGAATTAAGGGCATGTTAAGTTCCAAACTCTCCAAGTAACTATCACGTCCAAGGAAATCAATGATACTCCCATCGTAGGAGTCAAGCAACCAAGTATTATTTGGAAGATTATTTTGTGTTTACGAATGGAAGGTGCGAGAATCCAACTTAGTGTTGGGGTACACCATCATCTTTGCAATCACAAGATGGAAGGTAAAAGAGTGGAAGAAAGAAGAGAATTTCTCAAATCATTACACTGCCCGGTGTTTAAAGATTCAAAACAATTATTTTTCTTTTCCAAGTCAGGTGGTAAATCACAAGAAAGCACTTGTTGGAAAGATTCACCAACCCTAGAATTTTATCAATCAAAATTTCAGAATCTTTGTCTCCAACAAGACTACAAGAAAATAATTCAATGGGGATTTTATGCATTTGGCATTCTAAAGCTATGATCTTTTCCTCCACATCAACGGAATCCATAATCAAAGCGAATCCTGATCGATTCAAAATCACCGTATAATGCATCATTAATCTCGGTGCAAATAGGACAAAATTCATTAGAACAGCACAATTAACGAGTCACTCATAGATGCAAAATCGGGATAATCGGATACAATTCGGCAAGAACATCATCAACAACATTGGTATCCATGCTTGATTCAATCTTTTCAAACTTGACATGCTTACTATCATCAATAGTACAAGAGGGTGCATTACGATTAATGGTAGATTCGTATCGAACTTAATTGAATCTAACCCACAACATCTCAGATTCAATTTACATAAGGTGATTTGGAAGTGGAAAGGGGCGGAGAGAATTAAGGTATTTATGTGGATGACCGCTTTAAACAAACTTCCAACAAAGGAGTGGAGAAGTAGATGGTCCCAATCGTCGGCGTTATGTGACTTCTGCAGCAGTGAGGTTGAAGATACTCTCCACATTTTGCGGGACTGTCCCTTTGCGAAACAGATGTGGTTATCGTTACTTTCGCCTAGGTATGTCTCTTCCTTCTTCTCTGCTCGGCTTAGAGATTGGTTAGCCATGAATCTCAAAGGCAAGCTTGGTAGTGGTGTGGGTGCTAATTGGAATATGGTTTTTGGAGTCGCTATTTGGAGGTTATGGGGGTGGAGGAATTCATCTATCTGTGATCTAAATTTTGTTAGACCTTCCTGCCCGGCGACCATCATTCTTCATTCATGGAGGAATTTTGCTGTTCTCTCCGATGGGATTATGGAGGTTAATAGTGAGAGCCTTGCTACTGATGGGGCCTTATTATGGGAAAGACCTCCGGTGGACTGGGTTAAGGTTAATGTGGATGGAGCGACGAGCCTAAGAACGACTTTGGCGGGAGTTGGGGGAGTTCTCCGTGGATGTCAAGGGGAATGGATTGCCAGTTTCACAAAGAGTATTGGAATCTGCAATGCTAATTGTGCGGAAGAGTGGGCCATTTTGGAGGGTCTCCAACTTGCTTGGGATCTTGGATTCAAGAAGCTAGTTTTGGAGTCGGATGCAAACGATATTGTATCTAAACTGTTAAACAAGAATTTCAACACTGGCAGCTTACTAGTTGATCAGATTAGAGACCTCATGGATAGAGATTGGGTAGTCTCTCTCCGCCACGTTCCCCAAGAATGCAACAGGATCGCTGATGCTCTTGCAAAGTTGGGGTTATCTAAGTCAGATATTTTGAGTGATTGTCCCAGGGTTCTTAGATCTTGGGTGGTTCAAGAGTGTTTGAGATTAAATTCCCCTATAGTTTAATTATGTAATTTAATTCGGCTACATGCCTCCTCTTTTATCAAAAAAAAAAAAAGATTCTACAAATGTGAAATTCGTTTTTTATTCTACTTGTTGAAGAGTGTGATTTTGACAATGGAGTGATGTTAAAACTAGCCTGGCTAATTTGTTGTATTTAAAAAGAGTAAAACAACTTATCTAGATAATTTGCACATCGAAGATATAAATGTCACACCCTAACTATAGAAGGGATCTGAGACGACAATAAGGCAGTTAGTAAATTTTTTTAGGGTTAAAGTGTAATTTTACTAACAAAGTTTTGCTCCAAGAGCGTTTGACACAAATAAGTTTTGAAAGAAGCAAAAATACCAATAAACAATTTAAGATGTTGCAAATTCTCCAAAACCGTTAAATTTGACCAAATGACTATTAAATTATAAAAGAAGAAAACCCTAATGGCATTTGGACAAATTTAAAAGTTTTTATGAATTTATACCCTTTTAAATTTTTTATTAGTATTTTTGTTCCCTTCAAAACTTATTTGTGTCAGACGCTCTTGAAGCAAAACTTTATTTGTAAAATTCCACCTCAACCCTTATTTTTACCAAGGTGGAGACTAGATGTATAGGTTTCCTCACTAATTACATACTCGCTACACATTTCCAGTCCATTATTATACAAATTCATGGTATATATATATATATACATAACAATTAGTTCCCCGCTTGTCCTCCCTTTCCTTCTCAAACTTATCCTGTAAAAAGGGCAACTAGTACGTGGGCATGATATATTAATATATAGGTAGTTTATTCACAATATAGTTACTCCTTCGTCTTGTCCTATATGTAAGACCTAATTAAAGAGTTGTTTTTAGTTTTAAATGTAAGACTTTTTTTTTTTCCAATTTTTTTCCCTAATTTGTCATTGTTGCTACTCCTTCTATAATAATCAAGTAAAAGAAATGAATGGAATTAATGAAAATTATTATAGTGTTTTAGGGAAAAAAATCTTATTAACTAATTTAACTAACTTCATTAATCTAATCAAATTAGATCGATAAGTCTTACATTATGGACCAGAAAAAGTATCATAATGTAATACTTTTTTTTTAATATTCTTAAAGAGACGAACATCAACAATATGAGTTTATATGCAAGATCGAATTTATGACTTCTCTTCTATCAAGGGAGCTTTCCTGCGCATCAGCCAATTGCAAGTCTATGACCTTGATTAAGGTTGTGTTTGAGATCATTTTTGAAGGCTAAAACGTGTATCCTAACAGCCAAAAGTCACCTTTTGGTTTTTTGTGATATTTTGAATAAGTTTTTTTAATTGGACTTTTGAAGATAACACTGCTTTAAATAATAAGTCAAAATTTTATGCTTCTAGCTTTTTCACCGTAAAGAGAAAAAAGGTTTCTATCATGGAGAGGGAAGAAATTGAATGCCCATAAAAAAAAGTACTCATTATACCTTTTCTATATATATATATATATATTTAAACCTATTTTTAGATTAATCATTTAAATAAGTTTTAGTTTATCAAACTGATTTTTTCAAAAATTAATACAAACATAAATTATATTATGCAATTTAACTTTCAGTTTATGAAACTGATTTTTTCAAAAGTTAAATTGCATAATGCAATTTAATAATCGGCACAAGTAACCAGCGTAGGTAGAAGCGAACAAACATTTCCACAATAACGAGGTACTTGCATGCATAGGCTAAAAACATGTTAGGAAAAACTCTCTTATCAAAATCAATTTCCATCACATCTTCCTCTCCCAAGAGATTTGGTTCGACAGAGGGAAGAATGTGAGAGGGATTTTAATAGGCTTGATTTAAAGAGAAGGGAGGGAAAACAATTGAAGTAAGATGATTTCTTTTTTTGGGACAACCAAAGTAGTATGATGATTGCTGAATGAGCAGCATCCAATGTTTGCTTCAGACGGAGATACTCTCCGTATCCTTCTTCTCATTGTCTCTTATTGGCCATTGATTGAAAAAATAAAATAAAAGTGAAAGTAGTACTATGTTGATTGGACGGATGTGATTTAGAGATTATGAGGGATGATGATAGAAACCCAACCGGTTTGCTTCACTTCCCCAATATGGACCAGGCGTGGTGCCGTAGACGCGCACTTAACAATTTTAAAAAAATTGCCTTCTACGTGGCAAACTGTACTTGCTCTATCTATATATCACGTCCCACTTTTTAGCTCAGGCCCAACAGAAAAAAGAAAGGGGAGAATTTCAATTGCAACCTCCACCACTTTCTAAAACTTCACTACATCCTTTTCATGTTGAGTAGGTGGAAAAATAATAATGCCCTTATTATATCTGCCTTGTAAATAATCTTATTTTTCTTATAGATGGCTAAAATGTTCTTAATTCCCTATATTATTTAAAATCTCTTTATTTTTCTTCTAAATGCTCATTTTTGTCTTGTGAATTTTCATATTTGTCTTATAAACAATTAAAATGTTTTAAATTCTCAATGTTCTTTTAAAACCCTTTATTTGTCTTGTAAAATGTTTTAATGTTTTGTAAATACTCTTCTGAAAAAAAAAGGACATTATTGTCTTTTGACATTTGGGTGTGAAATATCAGAAATTTTAGAAGTTAACTGAAATTATGTCATAATTATAGGGCTCAATGAAATTTTCCCAAAAGAAAACTTCCCAATGATTAACGGAATCTGCCGCGCCGTTTACAAAAAGTTCCACCCTCAAAACTCAACTCCATCGTTTCTTTCTGTTTTTTTTTTTTTTTTTTTTTGGGGGGGGGGGGGGGGGGGGGCTGTTCAGTGTTGTTGTAGAATTCACACCCTTATCAAACCTTGTAGAAGCCAATGCCCATGGATGACGTGAGTTCCATAAAAGAAAATGAAACGCATACAAAATATAGCAAGGGAAAATCTTGCCCCGGCGGGGGAAGTCCTTGAAAGAACAGAGGGCATTACAAATTTGGAACTTCAACCCTAATAATAACTTAAAAAGGTGCATTTATACAAATATTCTTGACGCCTACCGATATTTCATAAAATAACAGAATTCAGAGATGATGTGCCCGTTTGAGTTTGAATTTGGATTAGTAGTAAAAACTGCTTTTTGAATTTGATTTACAATTTAGGAAGTAAATGTATAAAGAGAATTTTATCTCTTCTTGCGCACAAAGCATGGTATCGGCCATTCAAAGTACTTAAATTTGACATTTCAAAAAGCAAGGCACGGAGATTAATGGCCCACTTTAAATTCAGTACAGTGGGTGCTCGGTGATCCTTAATTTTATGATCAATATTATTGTACTTTCACAGCGACTGGCTTTTAACAAGAACTAAAAGCAGTAATGGTTACTCTCTGGCGAATACTGCCACCATCCAGCTAAGAATCAGTCCATCATTGATGTCCACACATCATGCTCTGCTTCTCACCTACTGCTATGAGACCACCTCGTTACCCCACCGACCCTGTCCTCAACTCCGTGACATTGGACCCATTTGCAGACATGTCAAATTTACTAACACCATACCAGCAATAATAGAAAATACAAAGAAATATATTGGGGTTAACGCATCTTTCAGATCCTACTGAGGTCTTTCATTTCATACATGCTTCCTCTGTTCACGCCTAGTAATAACTGACACTGGAATTTCTATATTTACATTTTCATTTTAACTTGTCCACACCATTTGTTTCTGTTTCCCGTTTCATCTACTATGGTACTCTCATGGTTTATATGGCCTCTTTGGGATCCTCGTCTAACTTCATTCACTGTTCTGAGAAATTACCTCCCCAAATTTGAGAAAGAGCTGGGCATCAGAGGTGCTCATGGAGGGGCAGTTCACCAGGTGTGGAGCCTTCAGATTTGCATACTCATCCATATAGCAAGATGGAACCTTTGCCGATGGAAGCAGAGCAGAAGCTACAGGAGGTGGGGCTGCTTGCTTTGGGGGGGAGGTGGGTGGTACAAGGCTTCCCAACACGCGCATCACCTCGTGCATTGTCGGCCTATCAACTGGTTGTCTCTTTGTGCACAAAAGGGCTAGCTGAAATACCTTTTTTACTGCTCCCATGTCCTTACATGAGGCAGTAATATCAGGATCGACCGTCTCCATCACAGCATTGTTTACTGTCTTTGACAAAATCTGGACATAACAATATCTAGTTGGTAAAAACTGACATTAAAGATCAGCACGTTTTAAGAATGGGTAGATTGCACAAGACTAACCAGGTGGTGGAGATTGGATTCATTGTCCACAGCTTTCCTGCCAGTGAGCAACTCAAGTAAAACAATGCCAAAACTATAAACGTCAGACTTCTCAGTGAGACGGGAAGTTCGAGCATATTCAGGGTCTATATAACCGATTGTGCCCATTATGTAAGTTGAAGTGTGGGATTTGGAGGGGCATAGACTTTTAGCGATGCCAAAGTCTGTGAGATGGGCCTCAAAGTCCTTGTCCAACAGAATATTTGATGACTTCACGTCCCTGTGGATGATCCGGGGGCAACAATCATGGTGTAGATAAGCAAGCCCTTGTGCTGCTCCAAGTGCTATCTTTAAACGAAGGTCCCAGTCAAGCTTTTTCTTTTTAGAAGCTCCTGGGAAAGACAGCACACAAAAATGTTTTGCCCACCAAATTTGGCAATTGCCTTAATAATAATTGAAAGGGATAGTGATTGAACTTACCATGGAGAAGATCCCATAGACTGCCATTTTCCATATAGTCATAGAAGAGAAGGTTTCCGTAAGGAGACAAGGAGTAGCCTTGGAGACTAACCAGGTTTCGGTGCTTGATGCTACCAACTGTCTCAAGTTCTGTCGTAAATTCCTTCAAGCATTGGGGATAGTGAGAATAGAGCCTCTTGATAGCTACTGGCTTGCAATTCTTGAGGACGCATTTATATACTGTGCTTGATGCACCATATCCAATTATGTACTTCTCACTCAGGTTTTCGGTCATCCTCATAATATCCTCATAAACGTGAAGGGCCATGTTCATATGAAGAATCACTAGCTTTGGCGGTGAATAATTAACTGCCATTTTCCAGGCACAGGGTTAAACCCTTGTTAGCATCATTTCAATAGGAAGGATAAAAATATTCATTTTAAACACTAATAAACTGTACAAAAGCATATGAAGACATAAATAACCATAATGTAAAATCCATTCTTTTCTTTCCCATTACTGGCTTAAACTAAGAAAAGACCCTTCATGATGAACCTCTATTTAATTTGAACAGACCAAACCTCCCACCACCTAACTCATACTGTAGTCTGTAAAAGACTATCTAAGAGCTATGATGGGTTTGGTTATATGCTGAAAAGCAATCTAGACATTTAAGGTTACTTCATAGAACACAAGATATAAAGATAAAAATACCTGGCTTGTCAAGTGATCCATCAGGATATGGGGATGGATTGTATGGCCGACATGCTGCTAGTAATATCATAAGAAGAATCACAAGGGCACCAAGAGCAATTCCTAGGATGGCTGCCTTAGATAACGTAACTGCATGGTCAATAGCATATAATAGTTCAATTCCCATATTGTCAAAGAAAACCCTTAATCCAACTTCAGAGAAAAGAATGCCCGGGAAGAACAGAACCCGGAAACATTCTTCCAAAACATGCGTAAAAACAATGGAATCCGAGAGCATCGGAATCTTGTACTATAACCAATATTCTCACGTGCACCTTTTAATATTATGCTGAAATCATTCCACTTGTGTGATTATAATGAATAATTCTTTTTAATTTAGAAAAGCATACTAGAACAAACAGATGATATGTAATAATGAACCAAGCTATACTTTCAGATGCTGTTGTGTCAACAAAAAGAACCCACAAGACTTGAGTGGCTGAGGAAGCTATCAATGATTCATTCGCACAGCATCCAAGAGCCATTAATCTGACTTCAAATGTTTAATCTGGCATGGTAATTAACAAGAAGGAATATCTTTTGGAAAAGGGGTGGAAAAATTCTGACCTATCCCTATATCAAAAAGAAAGGGAGGAGGGGGACAGCAGGAAATAAAAAGGAAAGAAGGAAAATTGCTGACTCAGAAGTCTTTACCTCGTTCTGTGGGATGAGATCTATGACAAGGTGAAGTCATCCAATAGCCACAGAGACCGGAGTTTCCAATAAAACTGGAAAAAAATAGGTAAGAATATGTTGAAGACACCATCTTAACTAAATCATTCAAATAGTAGAAATGAAAAGACATTTGAACTGTAGATGACCCTAACCTGTCTGGAGAAAACCTGGAGAAATTATTGCTTGTGGGAATGACACCAACTAGGTTGTTATAGGACACATTGCTACATAGGTAAAAATCAATATGAACTTGATAGAAAACTGACAAGATCTTGCCAAAGCAAAATTACGCTAAATTTTTGAACATATACAGGGGGAAAAAAGTGAAGTTGAACTTACAGTAAAGAAAGGCTAAGGCAATTTATAAGAGAAGTCACATCCCCGGATAGATTGTTGTTTTCCAGTCTCCTATATGTTTTGGACCATGAGATACAATGAAAAATATTTCCAGTTGAACTACCAAAGAAAAAGATATCCTACCAAAATTAACCTGAGAAACATAATTCAAGACAAAAATGGTTAAATTTTAAGGCTGCAAGCCCTTGTTTAAAATGCTGCCTCCACATTCAACCAAAAATTGATGATTAACGTAATGACTTATGTGTTTTAAATAAGTACAATCCACTAGAACCCAAATATATTGAAGATTCACTTATTTTCAACATTAGACAGAAGTAATCTTTTAGAGTAGAAGTCAACTGAAGGCAGTAAATCCATTAGCATGAGATTTGCTTAAGGCAATAAAGCACTGTCAAATTGCTTCAACAAAAATATATAACTTACAGCGAAGAATTGATAAGAATAAACTAGAAGCTTACAGGTATATCATATTCTGCAGCTGACTAAGTTCTTGAGGAATCAAGCCAGAGAGCTGGTTATTTGATAGATCTCTGGAATACAGAACGATTAGAGACAGAAAAATTAAAGCACTTTAATTTAATTCAGAAATATAAATGAACTTACATATCCATAACACTTCTTAAATTACCAAACTCTGCTGGAATAAACCCAGTTATATGATTTCTGCTTAGATTCCTAAAAATGAATAATAGCTATGAATGAGAACTGAGAGAACAATACAGCTGCCAAGAAATAAAAGAACTAGCAGTAGATCTTACAGCTTCAGAAGATGTTCCAAGTCACCAAGGGAAGAAGGAATGCAGCCACTTATATTATTATTTGAAATATCCCTGGTAGGGAAACATCTATTAGTATGAGCCATTAGGTCAGAAAGAGAGAGTAAAAATATATATGGTCATTTGTACTTACAACGTATCCAAATTACCAATCCTTGATAGCTCAATTGGAATGGGGCCTCGAAGCTTGTTGGAGGAAAGATTCCTAAAGAATGTCATCACGAAGCCAGAGAGGAAAGAGGGCACCAAATAAAAAAGAGATCAATGAACTGCTTAATCATTGATGGAATCAGATGTGTATGCATATGTGTACATAATGTACTAATACAACCGAATAGTTCATTAACAACAGAAAACAGATAGAAAGATTTGCAATATAAGCATCAATGCAGCTTTGTGGGGGTTCTATTCATCCTTCAGTTAAGCAGATCATAGAAATGTTCAACAAGCCTCCCACGATGTCAGAGAAACTTACAGATACGTCATACTCTCTAAGCTCTGAAAAGTTGGGGGGATTGTTCCATTTAACTTGTTTCCATGCACATTGCTAATGAAGAACAACAGGAAAATCCATCACCTTGATGTATATATAAAAAAATCCTATTAACAAAGTAACAGTAGTAGGTTCTTACAGGCTGTTGAGATTTTTGCATGAGCTTATATCATCAGGAATTGGCCCCTCAAGGTTGTTGTTAGCGACATTTCTATGAAAATGATAAATATAAACAGTCAAGCTACTAAAAAATCAACAAAAAAGTGACACTTTAAAATAACAGCACTCAGCACTTACAAATCAAAGAGATCAGTAAGCTTTCCAAGCTCAGGTGGGATATGTCCACTCAAATGGTTATCATTCAATTCCCTGCAGTGAAAGGTTAATGATAAGTGACCTCCTCTACACCCTATTTCCATCCAATTCAAAGACAGCTCAAGGTATGAAAATCTACAGTAATGACAAGAGATGTATTATTTATGAAGCCAACTGTTTGGGTTCCATGTGTCACGTGTCCTCTTTTGAAGAAAGACACATGTTTAGGAGAAGTTATTATTATTTTAGAGTAGTTGTTGTTATCTTATCTGTTTGTTAGTTTATACAACAGTTATTATAGATAGTTCTAGACAGTTATGATGATTGACCCTTATAAATATGTGTAACTAAATCTTATGAAGAAGTGAAGAATATTATCTGAAATTATTGTGTATTGGCTAGAGTTACAGATCTTGGCTCTAGATTTCCCTTTTTCTCTCTTAATTTCCTTAAGTTCTATCATTTGGTATCAGAGCAGTGATCTTCAGACCTGTTAAACACCATGGTGAACACATGAACTTCTTCTTATGAAAATAATTCCCCATTATAGCCAACCCATAATCCAGAAAACCCACCCCATCCCAATCCGCAAAATGACCCTACAATAATTATGGTGCAACAGCAGCCACTAACGCATCCAAAGTCCAATCAACAACAACTGGCTGCCATTCTTGCGCAATTAAATATGATGAACTTAGAAATTAATTCTTTGAAGAAGCAGAAGGCACCGATGGATCGTGGAGAAACAAGTTATAACCACAGCGAGACTTACGCTGAACAAGATGAGGCCGATATGGAAAATCCCTGGTGGAGAAGAAATCCTTCTAAACGCCCTTATTCGAAGGTTGATTTTCCAAAATATGAAGGAGGCGATCCTCGAGGCTAGGTTTTAAAAGCAGAAAAATATTTTTGATATTACCAAACACTTGAGGATTTGAAAGTTGATGTAGCAGCAATGAATTTGGTGGGTAACGCCTTAGACACTTTTACTTGGGTTACTTCGGGAAGAACTATAAGATATTGGGAAGAATTGGTGCAGATTTTCCAAGAACAATTCGGTCATGCAGAGTTTCAAAATGCAGACACCTATCTATGCAGCATCAAGCAATTGGAATCCGTAAGCGAGTATAAGCAAGAATTTGTTAGGCGTCAAGCCCAAGTCCATGGTTGGCCGGAACATTGTTTGCTGGGAGTATTCATCAATGGGCTCAAGGAAGAGTTACAGTCTGATGTAAAGATCCAAAAGCCTCGTACGGTTTATAAAGCCGCAAGACTTGCCTTAGAGTTCGAAGCAAAACTATAGTCTGATGTAAATTACAATTGGCGTGATCCTAAAAATCTGCCACGATCTCAACAGAATTTGAGCGCCGCAAATCAAGGGAATTTCAACGCTGAAAATCAGTATTGTGTATTAGCTAGAGTTACAGATCCCGACTCTAGATTTCCCTTTTTCTCTCTTAATTTCCTTAAGTTCTATCACCAAATGTTAGACTTTAGAAGAGAATCACAGTCAAGGGATGACAAGTTAGTGATTATCAATACAAGATGTACAACTAAAAATAAATGCCATGAACTAAGGAGTCTTGTTTAATTCAAGAATAAGCTCAATTAATGTCAAGAAGGCAACTGATGAATGCTAGTACAAGCTTTAAAGTTCAATCTGAGATATGAAGTAACTATTGCCAAACTATTTAAAGAGTCGGAAAAAAAGATGTTTATGATAAACTGAATACTGTGTCCTCACAAATAGTGAAGCTTTGTCATATTTCCGAGCTCTGGGGGAATGGGTCCAGACAGTTTATTCCCATGTAAATACCTGCAAACATTTCAGAAATTAGATACATATTTATAGATTGAATCTAACTACTGTATGAAATTGAGAAACTATTAGTGGATACTTAACAATTTTTCAGTGTATGTCAAATTTCCCAAGATAGGAGGGATTGGTCCACTTAGCTTGTTACAACTCAAATCTCTGGTATTGAATTGAAATGAATGAAAGAATAGTAGCATCAGTAAATGTGTGAGAAAACGTCAATTTAGAGCCTATTAAGTTTGCTTCAACACAATAGAGTCATTAATTAACCGTGCTTACAATACAGCAAGTGCTTGCATCAGCCCAATCACTGATGGAATAGGTCCAGAGAGTTTATTGCCTTGCAATGACCTATAAAAACCAAACAAGACTAAGCAATTCCTGAATAATGCAAGTAGAATAGAACATAAAAATTCTGATTAAAAATAACCAAGAATCAACCAACACGTACAATGTAGCTACTTGAAGAAACCCAATATTGAATGGTATCTTTCCAGTCAGTTGGTTGTAGGATAAATCCCTGATATCAATGTATTAGTATAAGTAAACGAAAAGGAAAGGCTTGGAAGTTGGAACACATTGTTATTCAGTTGGATAATATACATACAAGACCTGGAAGGCAGTACAGTTGCCTATACTTTCAGGAATACTGCCAGTCAAGCTGTTGTTCCTCACATCACTAGAAAAAGGAAGATGCAAAATAAGATTCAGTTGAAAATTGCAAACTTTTCTGGCTCTGTCTCTCTCTCTCTTTTTTTTTTTGGGGGGGGGGGGGGGGGGGGAAGAGTAGTTGTGTTACTTACAAATACCAGAGTCCAGTTAACTGGCACATGTCAGGAGAGAGTGAACCCCCTAAATTGTTCCCTCGCAAACCACTGTGTTGAGAAAAGGACAAAAATATAGATTGATCGTAAGATCATGCCACTAAGTCAAGGAGACGCAAAAATATTAAATAAAATATAAGAAATTGTACCAAGTGTGGAATAAAAGAGCATTTAAGTTTATTGAAAATCAGTTACGGGCTAATGATTATACTCACAGGTATTGCAAGACTTCGTTCCAGTATACAAGCCTTGGTATTTCACCGCTAAGATTGTTTTGAGCCAGGTCCCTAGTACCAATTTTTCAGAATTCCAAGCATATTATTTAGAACCAAATAATTAAACTTAGGGTAATATCAAGACGGAGGAGTGACTTACAGAATCTTCAAGTTGGGAATCTGAGACAATGTAGAAGGAATGGGTCCTATTAACTGGTTATTTTTCAAAATTCTGAGACAATAGAAAAGCAACATTTCTGTCATTACTTCATTAGAGGACCAGCAATCCAAATATCCAATGTAAAATGCATGGTAACGTACAGATTTTCCAGTTGTTTCAACTTTGAAATTGAAAATGGTATGTCTCCCCGTATTTCATTAAATGACAAGTCCCTGAAAATATAACACGTATTCTCAGAAAGACATCCATCAGTAGATGTCGAAACACAAACTATCCGCTGAATTCAACTGTAAGGGCCTCGAGGTGTAAAACTTACAAGCTCTCCAAAGAGGAACAGTCACCAATCTCATCTGGTATCTGGCCTGATAATCGGTTCCCCCTAAAGTCGCTGTCAAACAAGACATTAAAAACAAACTTTGATAGATACAATTTGATTACCACAGCAATTGAAGAATGAAAATAAAGTCGAGGGAAGATAGTACATACATGGAGAGCAAGCTCTTCAGGCCCCCTATTGCAGGTGAGATTTCGCCGTCCAGATTCAAACTTGAGAGGTTTCTGTAATAAACGAGAAAAAGAAAAATCTAAATAAGTCTCTTCCGTTTTCGATGTCCATAACAAATTCGTCTATATTCGCTGTATATGAACTCCTCTTACTTACAGGGCAACAACATTGAAGGTGACATTATCGCATGTGACCCCTCTCCAGACGCAATAATCGGAAGATGGAGAGTCTGTCCAGTCACATAGAACATTATCCACGTCCCTGAACGACTTCTTTATCTCTAGTAATGTTGCTCCTGAATTTAAAAAGTTCATATGTTAAGCTCGATAAACAGGGGTGCACAAAAACTCTTTCATTCTAAATGTAAATTCCCATCCTTGACCACAACACCCAATTGACCAGTGCTAGCACAATTAATTCAAGCAGAACACTTTGACTAAATATGCTAGAAAGCTAGCTACGTGGAAATAAGAACCCGCATTTTGACAAAATCGGAAAATTTTGAAAACTAAGCAAAAAATCAGATTTCGCGGGAAGAAGTGCCGACTTATAGAAGTAGGCCAACAGAAAATAGAGGAACTGCCCTGTTTGGGCGACGAGAAAGCGATTCAGAGGGTGAAAAACAACTAGCTCTATGTCTTTCTCGAGTTTTCTTAGTTCCCAGAAGAATGGAGAGAACGAAAAATACACGAGTTGACAAGCTAACTATTGCAATCACGAGCTTCGTCCGTCCCAAACTTCTTCGGCACTACAACATCTGAAAACTACGCCCGAACATTGTTGTATACTTCCAACCCACCAAACATCCCGCAAAAAACAGAGAGAAGAGTAGGACAGTCTAAGTGGCATCAAAACCTGGAGAAAATGGACGACTTACCATCGTCTGAATCCACCGAGATGAAGTTCAAACAAATGACAAAAGCCAGAAGAACAAGTCCAAACCGAAATGCCATAACTGCTCTCTCTGTATACCTGTCTTCAGCCAGAGAAACCCAATGAAGCTCTGGTCTTGAGCAAACCGTCTCTCGTCGTAGGTAGTCCAGTTCGTACAGTCAAGAAGAAAAGACTTCAGACTACTTCGATTATAACTAAAATTCAACAACTAGAAGGAGATAAAAGGGGAGGTTGAGCTGGGTTTGGGAGGATTCCCCTGTGTATTCCCCATTGCTTTTTTCCTTTTTTTGTGATTATGAACTTGGGAGTTGGGCTTTTATTTTCTGGTTTGACGGGAAGTCTCAGAATAACAATTTAACAAGCTTAGCTTTCCTACTTGTTCAATCACATCGTTCTGGCACACAGACCTCGAACACAAGTGTAAGACGGTGGCAGAGAGAGGAGGAAGTCGAGAAAATTATTTCACGCATAAAGTTAAACTATCAGCCAGCATTTCTGCAGCAAAACCTGCAACACCACTGCAGCTCTCGTCTCATTTCTCTCTCTACCCTCAGCTTTCTACTTTTTCTTGCATTATCTCTCTCTCTTCCCCCAGGGATACTAATGCCATTGTAAATAAGGGGTCGCTTTCTCTCTGGGTCTCTGGCGTCGCTGTGAGAGTCTGCAGAGAGAAAAGGGCAATAATGTAAGGCAATCCATTTCACTGACAATGACACGCTCTTACTCTCGATTCCCGGGCATTGAGCTATTGTGATTTTATTTTTTTCTCTTTAATTTTGTTATTGTTATGGCGTCCCCAGCCTGTCCTCTCATCATTTCATTCATTTATCGCTTTCGAGCTTCTGCTCTCTGTTTTCCAGTTATAGATAGATGCTCTATTGCTAGGTGAGTTGCTAGGTAATTTTCACACATTAGAAATTAGGAATCGGATTAATCAATGCATTCTTCAACCTTGACCTGAATCATCAATCTCCCAATGCCTACTAATTGAAAATGGTAACACCGTTTTATGAATTGGATTGATCCATCATTTAGTTATGAAAGTATCAAAAGTTAACTTGATACTTGCAGGTCTTAATTATAAAATATAGTTAACTAATTTTGGAGGGACTAAAGATGGAGATTAAATTAGTTTATTTTACTCATTTCCTAAAATGTCTTTATATAAATTTTGCACCTCAACTACCCTATTGATTTCACTTAATCCCTCATTCATATCAATAGAGGTATTTTACAAATAAATTCACAAAAATTAGAATGTTGTCATATAATTAGAATCAAAGAAAACTCTCAAATGTTGTCTTATAATTAGGATCGAAGGGAGTACTACTTTCATGATTATAAATTATTAGAGATATTAAAAAAATAAAGTATTTATATTTATCAATTTTTTTTTTCTAAATTATTTTGTTTAACTTATAATTGGATAAATAATCTAAAAATACATAAAGATAATTAAATAACTTTAATTTTTTTTTTTTTAAAAAAAACTAACTCTATCTTCTTCTTTTTTTTCCCTCAAAGAAGCTAAAGTAGTTTTGATAATTTTTTTTTTTTATATTTTGTCACAGTATTACAAGTGTGGGACTGGGAAGTGATGTTTGTGAGTGGGACAGGAAGGTAGGGCCCAGAAGGCCCTTCCCAGCCCCTCAGGTATTGTGGCTTAGATAAAATTACATAAAAGACCCAAAACATTACATTCTTATTAAAAATCGAGGATACATAAAAGCAAAATTATATATATATATATATTTTTTAAAAAAAAATACAATTAATTGTAACCTGTAGTTTACTGAATAGTGAATAGTAAATACTAGTAGTACTCTATAATTAAGGGCTGCCTTTAAGATAATATTGAGGAAGATTTGGGTAGTAAGATGTAATATGGCGTGTGATTTAAAGTTACCATGGGTTTGTTCACCTCGGGAAGGTGAATGGGCTCGTACCCCTGTGGGTCTGACATCTCTTACTCATCATGATTCCCTCGCGGGCCCCATCTAAGGCCTCATCAGTCCTCAGTAATCCAGTCACGCCGTTAACGTTATCGTCCTTGATGTTTTCGCCTCTGTAAAAAGTGGTAATTAATAAATCATTTTTTATTAAAAAAACATTAATTTATTTTTAAAAAAAAGTAACCACTTTTTACAGGGGGCTGTCGTTTAGCCGCATTTGTTAGTTACTGATACGTTTTATGCAAATAACTAACTTTAAGCCGCATCTTAATCTGCGAAGGTACTGTTCCCCACATTAAGGCATGTTTGCCTATTTAGGAACATTGCCTTCTCTTATTTGCCCCTCACCTTCTTATTATTGGGATCATCATTGTATTACCCTCTTTCTCCCTTTATTGGTTCCTATATATATATATTATGTAATATTTGTGTACTGAGTACTGACAAAAGCTAAACCATGCTTTATTTATTATAATATTAGTTGCCATATTATTGATATATTAAATGCTTCCCCTCAGCACATGTAAATATAATATGGTTTTGAATATGTATTATAAATCTTAAGATTGGCTATATTAAGGAGATATACTTGTTTTGAGTATGAAATATATCTGGCTTAATTGATTTGTCTTTGGATCTTAAAAACACAGCTCATTAATTATGAGAAAATTGCCAGTTCTCTACCCATTAATTTCTCACTTGACCACAGATTGAGCAAGGGAAGGAAACTATATTTTAGGAAAGTAGATTATATTTGAGTTAGCGTTTGGATTTTTTATGTTTCGAGATGCTGATTTACATATTTACTTTATACATTTTAAATTACATTAGAAAGATAACTTTTACTGTAAACCCAACACATGCATTTCTTTCTTGCAACTAATGAGTTGCACCATAATGGGAAAAATTGGACTATACTATAATGTATAAATAATGATATGCTCCATTCAACCCTTGTTATGAAAAGTTTTTGCTTGTTTTATAATATAACATGTTTTGTCTAAAATATTAATTTTCCTACTTGATATATATTCCAATTTAATTATAAAACTTTATGATTAACTAGCCAAATTCCTATACTTCTAATGATGATAATTCTATTTTTTTTTTCCAACCTTATGCTTTGATATGTGACCACATAAGAAAAGATAAGTTTCATTGTGAATATATTTGCAAAAGAGTTGAGGCGACAAATGTTAAAGAGAAAATTGTAAAAAAATGTTTGGACATGTTTAAAGAATATCATTGGACACATCCGGGGTGACTTAAAATTATTGAAGGGCGGCACCATTGTTTTTTTTAGGAAAGTTTAAAATACACTAAAAAAAAAAGAATATAAACAAAAAAAAACAAAAAAAATATATATATATATATATATATTCATGAAATCAACATGACATTGATAATGAGATTTGAAAAAAGTGCGGTTAGAAATGCGATTCATAAATTACAATGAAGGGTGGACACAATAAATTCAAGACATATATTTTAATAACAAAAAGATATTACAATAAAATTAATTACAATGTCATTTATTTCATAAAGTAGGGGTAATGAGCCAAAAAAATATTTTAAAATATTAAATATATTTTTATTAATTGATGAACTAATGTAAGTCACTTGAATATATTAATGTTGATCTGTTTATCAAACTAATTGTTTATTTTCATTGGTTTAATTTATTATTGATATAACATGTGTTCATAATCATAAAGAAGGGTGGACATTATGATATAAGATGAGATTCGTATGGTATGAGTATAACGTTGTCGTTTGGCACATTTTATCTGTTTCTCTTTACTTGAATAGTTTGACTGACTTAAAAAACTTGAATATATAAATATTAAAATATTTAAGTAAATAATTATTTATTGAGTGAGATCTTTTGATTATAAGGGTAGAAAGGTAATTTACCTAAATAATTAGTTGTTAATATAACACAATGACATTATTGTACGATCCATGCAGTCGACTCAACAAAGAAGGACAAGATTTTGTTGTTATTGCTTTGAATCATCTTTGTCACTATCTAAGGTCTAATTTCATTAGTTTTTTTTTTTTTCATATATAAAGGAAAGCGGGTAATATTCCCAATAAATTAATCACTCAATTATTTTAAATGTTGAATAGAATAGGGAGGAGGAAAGAAGATAATTGACAATAGCTCTGCAAACATAATGGTACCTATGCTCTCTAAGTAAATGAGATAAATGTTGTCATTAGTAGATGCCCTTCTAAAAAGGAGGAGAAGAAGAAGATAATTGAGGAGAGTGAAGTAGAAGGGCTAGAAATGGAGGGAGGGGTAAGGGCAGATATAGGGTAGGAGGGAGGGATATAGGGTTTGGCGCAGGGGATTTAATTTCAAAACACAGTGGCTGCCTGTGGCCCAACACTCACATGCAAAGCGTTTTGGCATCAAAGCCTCCCCTCCTCAACAGTAGTACTTGTTCATAATCACGTGCCCATTTAATGTCCTTATTAAAACCCCCCTTGGTGGGTCCCACTCCCCCCTCTCTCTCTCTCTCTCTCTCTTCCTGCTCATGCATCATCCTTCTTCGTAATCGTGCTTGCTTGCTTGCGCATCAATTTCAAATAATTGGGATTTCCCGGCAATGAACCCTGAATTCCAAACAGAATAATATCCCACTTTCTACTGGATTCCTAGTTTTTTAATATCATCATTCTCCTTAACAGCCTCACATATATTATCCTTATTAAACAACGACAACCCTGTCCAACCCAAGATTTCTCATTTTAATATTTCTTCAATTTCTTTCATTTTTTTAATGTTCTTGCTTTTATGGTGGGAATCCTTTTTTTTTTTTAACTCTCTTTGGCCAATTGCTAATCCGATCTCAGGCAGAATAAATAAGATATATACTGATTCTGAGGATGATCTGGGTGATACCTGACCATTGATAATTAATCCATGGAGCTCCTCGATTTCATAACATAACGAACCATTAACAATCCCCGCCACGTCTTGCGGTCTGCCTCATCTCACAAAAATCTCACCCAGCCGAAGCATTAACAAATCATAAATTAATTTTCCCTTTTTTATAATCATATATTTAAAAAATTAACTGAAATCATATATGAAATTCATAGCTCGCATTTATATTTGCATTATTTCCCTCATATACACTGTACATGCACACACACATACACTGTACATCCTACCCTGAATCCTGTAATTGATTTTCCGAGCAATCCTGGTCTGTTCGGAGACAGTACTCATTCTCAGCCACAACTCAAGATTCATCTTTCTTTTTAATATCTCATTTATTCTTTTTATTACATTAGTTAAAAGGAGCACTAAATTATATTCAGTTGGCGTTTATTTAGCACACAGTGCGCCTGTTTGGAGTGGCTTATTTTTCAGTGTTGGTGTGTAAAAATTTAAGTGATTTTTAAGCCAACGTTCTAGTGAGAAAAAAACCAAATTTTTCCTGTTTGGATTGCCCATTGCGTTGGCTGAACTTTAAGTCAAAAAAGCTCAAAAAGTCAGTTAAAAAAAAACTTTTTAATCCAAATTTTTTCCATAACGCTCGGTTTTTAACGCCCCGCCACTTCTACCACCATCAATCCAAACACAAATCATTATCTATAACCTGATTTTTTTCCTACCGAGCTTTTTTAAAAGTCAGATAGCTTTTAAGCCACCGCTCCTACTGGCAACCCAAACAGCTCGAGTAACATCCTTTTCGATGGAAACAGTCAAACAGACACATATGATTCCACTTTTGGTCATCATTCAAAATAACGTGGTAAGCAATTTGTTTCTAGGCTGAACTATACTCGCACATTAAAATAGCAATAGTATATTTTCACATAAGAAACCAACCCATGTTGTGCCTTTTTTCGTCATTATTCATTTTTTTTAAGTTATTATTCCATAAACAGCGTCATAAGCAGAAGACAAGGACGGGAAGCCATCACATGCTGCAGCAATTTCTCCAAAGAATAAGTTACAGTTTTATTTTATTTTTTTCCGGTTTCTGTACAAGAAAAAACAATTTGATGAAAGCTGATAGTACAATCTACACCTTATTAGCTACACCCACATGCAGGAAGAGGAGGAGCTTTGATGGTTGCGACTTGCATTCTGATTATTTGATACTACCTCCATAGTACAAACTTTATTCTATAATTAGGACTGAGTGAAATGCTGAACTTAATCGCTGCAGATGCATCTCCCGATACATTCATTATATACGTATACGTGCATGAATGGATAGATCTCTTCAATAAAAGTGATTGGAGCTAGCCCTTATTGCTTTTTTTTGAACTCGTGAAGCTGTAGAAGCAATGAGTTTCCAACCACGAAAATGGAGCTCAAAGCCATCAATCCTCCTGTCATATAAAAAAATATGGGTGATAAACAGAACCACTCTTTGGAACCCACAATGCACTTTCAAGAGAACGAAATGGTAGGTGAAACGAATTTGTATATAAAGGCAAGTACAAGAAAAATATAAGTAGCTGTATTTGTTTGGCTATCGTATGAACAAGTTTGGATACTCTGCAGACCAGGACTACAGCGCAATCAGAAATAGACAAAGAAAAACGAGGAAACACTAAAAAAAACAAAGGAAGGAAAATATAGTAAACCATGTCAAAATCGCGAAACTCTTTCTCTAATTGTACGGCAGTAGAAGATCCATTTTCCATATGAAGATATCAATAATGGAATCTTTCTCACCTGAAAGTGAAGGTGTCATAGCAAAATCAAATTGGGGAAGTAACACGCCAGCAGCAATGGGTATGGCAACAGCATTATAAGCGACTGCCCATGACAAATTCTGGTACACTTTCGCCATGGTGGCCTGAGCGAGGTCTAGGGCATCTACAACCTACCAGGTTGAAAGCGTTGAATACATGAGTTGGAGAATAACAAGGATGACTTCAACAGATAGTGAACATACATCCCACTAAAGAATCCCACCAAGCCTTGGTGATAAAGAAGTCAATTTCAACTTCTAGAAGTCCAGTAACATCACAAAGTTTATGTCTAAAATCAAGACTGATATTTATCAATGACTTTCTCCCTCCAAACCAGTAGTTTTTCAATCTAGAACATCTTTCAATCTAGAGAATCCAAGATTGCTGAAAATACCAACTATCCAAGGCGGACATATCTTGCAATGATCATGTACTGGTTTGATCATGTTATTATAGGGTGAATTTTCATAAAGTCCAACAGGGTGCGGAGAAAAGTGTAGTTCTATGAACCTCTTCCCTCAATATTATTTCAGGTAAAGACCACTTTACTTACGGCACCATGACATATTCAATACAGAAAGAATGAGACCACAGAATTTCATTCATAACAAAGAACTGCAAACACCAAGCATATGCCCCTGAAAAAGCAACACCAATGGAATGGCATCTCCCATGTAAATTGTTTTATAAAGCTATTACTTTATTGACAAGGCAATAAAAAACATGGGATGCATAAATAGGGATGTAATACATTCAGGACATCAGAAAGGACCTACTTGCGAAATTTTGTTCCCAATAAGTATAATGGAGGCTGCATCTGATGCAGCATTTTCTTGAGCTTCATTCTGCAGAGCAATCCCAACATCAGCTACAGCCAAAGAGGGTGCATCATTTATCCCATCACCTACCTTAAAGTTGAGAAAAATGATTGTCAGTAGACTGCCATTTCTCATGAAAAAATAAAATCAACAGGCCAATAAGAAAGTGAAAATATAGCATTAGAAAAGGTTAGACATCGGCAATTTGCTTGAGTCAACTGCAGAGCTGCTCCTATTGGCAAATGGCGATTTTAACAGATGCAAAGCTAGCATAGATATCTGATAAACTTGGAAAGAAAAATAGAAAATGAAATTCGTTTCAGTATGGCAATACATGCAACAACGAAAAATCACATCGCAGTCATTGGCAATACATGCAACATATATTAAAAAAACAGATCTGACCCCATTCCAGGAGCTCAGTGCACCTTTGAAACACAGCAGATATCTCAGCTTATTGAAAAACCAAGAGAGAATTAAGGTGAAGATAGGTACCATCATACCATTGCAACACAATGTCCAGCAGCTTTAAGAGATGAAATAAATTTAGATTTCTGCTGTGGGGACAGTGATGATTTGACTAGACTACTTTCTATCCCAACTGTCTCTGCGATTGTTGCAACTGCTTCTTCCCTGTCCCCTGATAAGAGGACTGTTTTAATACCCTTCTGCTGGAGTCTTTCCAAAGGCAACAATGTCAGTAAATAATGCAATAAAGAAGAAGTAAAAACAAGCACACGACATGAATTTGGAAAAGACTGTCAAACACAAGAAATGGACTAAGCTTCGAACACAAACATCTAGATGTCAATTACAGCAATTAGGCCTGATAGAAAGGGAACGGAAGCAGTCATTTTAAGAAATAAGATCTTCTAGTATGGAAGAGAAGTGAGAAACCAAAGCTCAATTAGCAAAACTCAAATATAGATGAGTCTGACAGTAAGCACAAAGTCAAAGCTTTTAAAACTTCTGTGCTTAACTGGCAGGAAATCATAGGCATATATTAAAAAGTAATCAATGTCAGAAACTAGGAGATAATAGAGAGAACATAATATAAATTTCATGAACCTTCACATAATAACTTAAGCTTTTGAGAATAACTATAACCCTTGAAGTTGGCATCAGAGTCTCCTGATCAAGGAAGCAAGAGTTTGATTCTTGCCACAGGTCATTTTCTTAATTAAAGTGCCACAAGTTATTTTCTTAATTAAAGTTAAGTTTCAGCATAAGGTGAGGGGACACTAAAGAGATTATAATAAAACTATTTGTAGACCTTCAATTAACAGATTATGCTTTCAAGTTAAAATAATTCTTGAAGACTAAGCAGCCTTTCAAAAGAAAAGAAAAGGTCGGAAGCAAACTAGCTTCAGATACAGCAAGAGAAAAAACTTGTGCCTTTTTATGGTCTAAAATCAGGCTAGCACCCCGAGGAAACTTACAGAGTTTAGTTGCAGAATTAAAACATACCTCATTACTGTAGATTTAGCATCATCACGTAAAATGTCAGATATGGCAATAGTACCAATGATGCCTTCTCCTTCACGTCCAACATAAACAATGGTTTTTGAATATTTTGAAGTCATATCATTTGATGACTTATTCATCAAAACATGCTCCAGATTCATCAAATCAGTTAAGTTCATTCTTTTCTGGAAACGCTTATGTACCCATTCTAAGGAACCAACTGCAACCAACCGTCCATCAATTTCTGCCAGTGTTCCAAAACCCGGTTCAACTAACTGTCCTTTTGTGACTGGAAGGACCAATTCTAATGACTCAGCTTTATTGATTATAGCCTTTGCTATTGGATGAGATGCTGTTTTCTCCACTGCAGCGGCAATCCGAAGAATTTCTGATTCCTCATAATTAAGAGAGCCCACAGTAGAGACAACTGGTTTTCCTCTTGTGATGGTTCCCGTCTGAAAATTTAATAAGATATTATCTTCAGAACAACCTTTCACACATGCATACATGCACAACCCACTAGATTTTGCCTTTTTATGCATTTGTGTGAGGAGGAGAGAGACAGATGGAAGAGTCTGGGATTTACCTTGTCTAGAGCAACAAGGTTTATGCTAGCTAAGCGTTCCAATACATCTCCGCCTCTAATGAGAAGTCCTTTTCTTGCACCTGATCATTTGCAACACATATATTCAGGGCGAAAATTTCAGAAATAAAAAATGAAGACCAGAACCTACTGAAAGCACCAAACCAGTTTTTCAGTAATAGCTTTGAAAATTTCATTTATTCAAGTTCATGAGGAAAGAAGAAACTTTGTGCCACATTAATACACGGCCACTTCATAGTTCATAATCAAACAGCAACAGCTTATACCATATTTTGGCTCAACTAAGATAAATTCAAGGAACCACAGTTCAACATAAGTGTCAGGCAGTAAAAACCATGAAGATGGAGAAAAATGCAAAAACAAAAATATATAAACAAAGGAAAAGAAAGGTCCACAAATTATCAACTACCATGTTAACTTAGAGAAGCAGAGAGGAAGGAGAACAACATACTCATATAATTGTGTACCATATGTTACAAGGAGGGAATACCTATAGCCTAATTATATAGAAAGGAGGGGGGACATAAAGGAGGGAATTAAGGAGGGAATTAGGGAGGGGAACATGGAGAGGGAATCAAGACACTAACACTCCACCTAACACACCACTAACACACTCCACTTAACACACCACTAACATTCCACTAACACTCCCCCTCAAGTTGGAGCATAGATCCAACTTGTTACAAAGATAATCCCAACATAAAAGAAATAATTCAAAATTGCAAAATTCTTACACACAAAAGAAATAATCCAAAATTCTCACACACTCCCCCTCAAGCTGTAAGCAGCTTGAAGACGAGTACAACAAACCCCAAATAATTGCCAAACACCTCTCCGGAGGACGCAAAATTCAGCAGATTGGCATTCAAGACAAAAGAGCACTTCACGAACGTGCTGGAAAATGAAACAACCAAACATCCAGCCGCTAGAAACCAGTGAACGTGCATGAAGCGAAATGCCGACTGTGCTGAATTCATTCTCACAACATAACCTTCAAAGCAAAGAACCGGACTATACACACCGGTAATGAAGGCTCGATGTTGTAGAACAAAAACATGACCAGAAAATGGTCACAACTCCAAACTGAGGCTTCACAATTCTTGACAGCAAACATCACCAACATGACCAATAATGAACACAATTAACCATAAGAAATAACCAGAAAACCACACAAGATAAAGAATCACAAACCGTGATCAAACAGCCACCAAATGTGACCAAATAGCCACACACCACCTTAATTACGACGTACACAATCTGGAATAGGTAAGTCCAAAACTGAAATCCTTCCGGAAATAGTCAGAAAAAGAGTTGCCGAAAGACCCATAGTGTTCACCGGATTCTGGAAATACGTCACCGGAATCTGGAAAATGTCGCCGGAAAATTCAAAAAATCACCGGAAGCTGCCATACTCACGGATCAGACCGGAAATGAGACGAGAAGGCCGAAACAGAAAGTCACCGACCAAACGGACGGTTCACGCACCGTCATGCGCCGCTACAAGACCGCTGCCGGCCAGCGCGTGTAATCCACGCGCCACCCTAGAGAAGTCCGCCGGCCACAAAGTTTCAGGCGAACTCCGACCGGAAGATGAGGAACACGGTGGAGGGGCGCGTGTTCCAAGAAGACGTCGGAAACCAAATTCGAATTCTCCTCCCTCTCTCTCACTGTTTCTGTTTCTGCAGAATGCAGCTACACAGAAGCTCAGGAACGAAAATAATCAACCTTGCTCTGATACCATGTTAACTTAGAGAAGCAGAGAGGAAGGAGAACAACATACTCATATAATTGTGTACCATATGTTACAAGGAGGGAATACCTATAGCCTAATTATATAGAAAGGAGGGGGGACATAAAGGAGGGAATTAAGGAGAGAATTAGGGAGGGGAACATGGAGAGGGAATCAAGACACTAACACTCCACCTAACACACCACTAACACACTCCACTTAACACACCACTAACATTCCACTAACATACCACAAATACTTCGTATCAACCATGTCGTAGGCTTGTAGCAACTTGAATTTTAATTTTTCTGAAGACTAAGTTAAACCAACAAAAGGACTCACTATTTGAACAATAAGCAGCCTTACATCAATAGAAATATACAAAGATTGAAGTAATTTCAGCTAACCTTGTGCACATGTGTGTTAATTTAGAAAATAAAAGGAAACATACCCAGTGAGGTGCCAACTAGGATTGCTGTGGGTGTGGCAAGGCCCAGTGCACAAGGGCAAGATACAACCTGGAAAGGGCCACATAACACTTTTCAATTTTCAACTCAAAAAGCATATAAAGAGGCGACATTCATTGTTTTTCTGCATGAAACTCAAATTTTTGAGGAAAAAGGTAATCTGGAGACAATTGCACCACCCTGACCCTATTTTCCCTTCCTCACTTTTTGTGTTTCATCAACTCATGCAATCAAATGATACAATCAGTTTCTGGCGGACGACATTACAGACACCAGCCAATGGCACCCCATCTAGATTTGATTGTACAAAGAGTCCAAACTATTTTTTTTTTTTTTCTGAAGAGCAGCAATATATGGAAGGGCATGCAAGAAATATCCCTCTATTTTATTTTGAACAAAATTTTCATTCCAGCAAGTTGTAATCATTAACAGAAGCTGAAAGCCAGTTGAAAAGGAGTTTACAACAATCAGGACTGCAGGAAAGAAAAGTCAACGAGGACAGGCAGATAGTTTTCATGAGTTCTAGAGTATTAAATTTTAAATCTGGTTGTCCCTGAGTTCAACAATACGCACCAAGACATCTACAGAAAGTTTCAAGCTCAAAAGCAAAGGATCTCCTTCTGGGCCAGCAATATCATTAAGTAAAACATCTGGAAAAACATGTGATCCAATTAAATACCTGTAAAAAATTACAGAAAACTTGGATAAGATTAAGGCAAATATTAAATAAATGTGAAGACTCTAACTAGGGAAAAAATATTTAAAATTATAAATCTTTATTTGGATTATAGACAGCCATCATATGTCAGACCCCATTCCCGCCTTTTGAAACCAAATACATAACCCTACTGGCTTGCAAGAATATATCCTTACCAGAATGCAAATGTCGCTGCAGATAGAGTCATTACACTGTATACGAATGGGCCAGCTATTGAATCTGCAAGCCTTTGAACAGGTGCTTCACGCGACTGAGCATCCTCAACCTGAACATTGAAAAAAAAAAAGAGAGATGAAACACATTGCAAAAGTTTTTCCAACAAATGTGTGATTTTTATGCATCTTAAGTCAACAGAACCTAACCTAAACATTTCAACAAACAAATAATTTTATTTCACAAAATGTAATAAGCTGCAACTAATGAATTAAATAAGAGTGCTAACAATTATGGATGAAATGATTTGCATTGTTACCAAAATTGAAAGAACTAATCACTTCTTTCACTATAAAGGTTTTCATGAATAAGTAATTATGATAGGACTTCTAACCATGCGGACAATTTTGGATATCATTGTGTTGGAGCCGGTTGAAGAAGCTTCAATCCTTAAAGGACCATCCTGAAATAGGAATATGAATTAATAATTAATACACGGCCTTCCAATCAAATTCGACAAAAGAAGAAAAAATCAACATGATCCAGAAGCCGCATAATTTTAATTTAGTTAGATAGAGGATATAATATTGTACCAATTTTAAGTCTAAGGGCATACCCAATTTATAGTTCCTGCTGAAACCGTGAAGCCTTCTTCTTTATACACAGGCAGTGATTCTCCTGTAAGCATGGATTCATCCACGACACTTCTCCCAGAAATGACTCTTCCCTGTCCAGAGACAACAAATATTAGCAAGCTGGTACCAAACGAATCAACATGTTACAAAAATATTCCATCATAAATCAGAAAGTAAGGTCTTCCAGCTTCATGCGTATAAATGCCGCTTTGTTAAACCCTTGCTATTATTACAGGCCAATTATTGTCACCCTGTTACATAAATGAGATGTAGCGTCCTAGTCATAATGTTCATATCTTATGTTGTGTATATGTCTGCTTTGTCAAAAGATGCAATCCCAATGCCTTGACTTAGGTACTGCACCGCACATATATAACTTTAGAGTTCTAACAACATTTCATTAACAATAAGAAGGCTTACATCTATAGGAATAGTTTCCCCAGGCAACACCAACACTGAATCACCAACTCGAATATTGTCAGTTGGGACTTCAACACAGATCGCATCAGAGCAAAGCACACTGGCTGCAGATGGAGCACTTTCTGAGGAAGTGATCACAAGTCTTGATTGAGTTGAAATCAGTGACTAGCAAAACATCCACCATGAGCAAATAGTGTTAGACTGTATAGTTAAATTCAAAGTAAAATATAAATATTCCAAAGATTTTCATGCTGGAACTACTTGAAGCCAAACCTTATTATTTATTTGTAACACATATTTCAATAGAAAAACGGCAATATCATGCTTAGTTCTCAAATAGACCACTTTTATTCTGCCCAACCAAATTTCCAATTTTTGGATTGTTCATGTTTAAGAGGGCAAATGACATTAACTGAAAGGAAATTAAAAATGAAATAAGCATGATATTCTATCTGTTTAAGATTATTAAAAAAAACAATTAAAGTTTAGCTTCACCATAAGTTCATAATGCACATCCATGCACCCTTTAAAATCAAAGAAATTAGTTCTGAGGTAGGACATTTGACTATGACACAAGAAAAATGAGTATTGACCAGTTGTAACAACAAATTATTATAAAAAGGCAATATGAAATGTGGAGTGATTCTTTTAGCAAAACAACATTAATTAATGACAGCAAACCAAGCTATTTATTAAAAAAAAAAAACATATTCGAAAAATATTTTTATCTAAAGCCATGTATGACATTCAGGCAAAAAGACCTCTCATGACTTTCCAATAATAAATAAACCCAATCATAGAAGAAATTTTATTAGTGCTCCCACATCGGTTTAACAATAGTCAAATGATAAAACACAAAGAAAGAGAAAAATTCCCTAACCTAGTGTCTTGTAACTTCAAGAAAAGATCATGAAAAAGGCATATAAAAGCAATTCACAAGTCTTATGCTTGACAAAGAACTTGCTGATGCCTTCTTCCTAATAAAATAAGCACACAAGGAGGAAGAAAACTGCTTACAAGAAGTTCATTCATATCACTAGATGCCTGAATTCTCGCCTTTTCTTCCAAAGAACGTCCTAGAAGTACAAAACCAAGAAGCATGACCTGCACGCTAAAAAACAAAATCCTCCATGAGGAGCTTGTAGCATAAATATAGAAAAAGTTAAAACACCAGAAATGGCAATTCACAAGTGAGAAATTACTAAATCAACAAAAACTAAACTCAAGCCATTACGCATATCATTCAAGCTTGGCTTGTGGGGAAAAAGTAAAGAAAATCACCGGCTCATCAAAGAATGACGCATCCCATGCCAGCCCAGGATTTAGTAGAGATATCTACATAAAAGATGAAATTCAAGTTTACATCACTTGCAATGAAAAAGGAAATGACGCCATTATGTAACTTAATGAAACATTTGAAACACTGAGAGAGGGGCTCACCGAACTGATGATGAAGGCAGCAATAGAACCGAATCCCACAAGAGAGTTCATATTTGGGGATCCCTTTCTAAATGCCCTTAGGCCATCGACCAGTAATTCTGAAACAATGGCTAGTTCAGTCACAAAATTTCCATCTCGAGATACACTTCGAATTATTTGGGACTCTATAAGCCCCAAGAACTAACAGGATTACACAGTGAAACAAAATATTCCGCAAATCTACACAAGTGTTTTTAATTAATCAAGAACCTAGACACTGCCTCTACCGTCAAACAGATCTGCTTTATCGGATAATTTGTAGCAATTATTCAAATTAATTATAAAACGCGTGCAAGGTGTCAAATACTAGCAATAGAAGGTTGATACAAACTAACCTCGACCTGGTCCCATCAGAGCTGCCAAAGCTATACCACCTTTCACATATGAATTATGAAGAGCTTCCCATACAGGTCCTACAAACAACAGACCATCAGTAAAGCAAGTTAGCGTTGACCAACTCAAATTTGTTCGTCAGGTGTGAAGTTCTGATACCAAAAAAAAAACATCAAGGAATAACAGAACTTGTAAACGAGAAATGCATAGCAGAATACAAAGGCATATGCTCCAACGGTAATGAGAAAATCAAGAACATTGCAATAATATCGTAATGTCCGTGGAAGATATTATTGGAATATCGTTGCTGGGAATGGGAAGTCTCCTTTAAAAGAGTGTATGCCAAAAATGAAATGTGACTATCGTAATTGGCTGTCTGAAGTATTTTGTGGAGCAGTAGATTTTCATTTTCAGTTTACAATATCAATTTACTACCAAAATAATCCTCCAAATCCATTGGGAGTATGTCTAAATTATTTTCTAAGTAGTTAGTTATTACCATGAGCAATGTGGATTCCTAAAGAATGTAAAATATGTGAAGCATGCGATCCACAGCACAACGCCACCAAAGTCCAAGCAAAGGCAACACGGTTCCGACTCTTCGCAAGCAGTTCCTCCTTCTTCTTCGCCAAATCCCTCCACTTCCTCACATTTTCCGCCATTCCTGAACCCGAAACCCTCCGTTTTGTGGGAAAACCACATTCAGTCAGTTTCCCAGCAAGGGCCTCGGCTACAATTTCCGGATAATCGGTCTCCAGAACTGAAGCCGGTATTGCGTCGAGTTTTTTCAACTTAACGGCGGCAGTCTCAGTCAGCATGTTGACGACAACCGAGTCTACTCGCTCATCGGCAGACAAAATGTTTTTAACTCGTGAGACGCAACCTCCACACATCATTCCAGAGACATCTAGTAAAACTGGCGAATCTTTGCTCTTCTCCTGCGCTTGCAATGTTGCTTCAGCGGAGTCAATTCTAGTTTCAAGGGAGCTGAATACAACAAAGTTTGGACCCGTATGTGGTCGGAGAATACTCTGGCGTCTGAAGCTGGGATGTCGTTCCACCGGTAGTCGAGAAATGAAGTCAATGCCGTGGACATCGCGGTTTCTTCTATAACTGAAGCAGATCCCAGGTTGAGGAGAGAAATAATGTCTAAGTAGATGAGCCGTCATGATCGGCGGCTTAGGAAAGAGGGAAACCGAAGAGACGAAGGAGATCAGGAGAGCGAACCAGTGGACGACGAGGATTTCATGAATTTCAGATTACCGGGAAAATGAGGTCGAGAGGAGACGTTATTCAATCAAATTCGAGCAACAAAAACGCGACACGCGTCCTGTGTCTGAAGGGTCCATTACACGTGGACGGATGCATATCCATAGGATAGGCCATAGCCGGTGCGTTTGGCGGATAAAACCGCCAGAGGGGCCGCGCTCAATTTTTTTTCGTTCCTTACTGGCCAAAACGTTGTCGTTTCGCAATGGAGTCTGAGCAAGCACCACCGATATTTTGATTTTCTCTCCCCCTTTCAAGCGTTATCTTCTTGTGCCACAATTCCACTGTTGATTTGCTGGCACCTCGAGCATTCTCAATCGAAGAACAATGGCTGTAAATGAAACGTCTACTGACAAAAATATATGCTTAGAGGCTAAGATGGTGCCTGATTGTTTGAAACCCTCTTGGTTCACCGCTCAGACGCCATTCGCACTCCCATCTTTAAGATTACCCAACTCCAAGTTCAACACTCTAGTTTCTCGAAATCTCAACCTTCGGGAGCTTCGCAGGTCCATCAATTCGGCGGTTGATAAGTTTTTCAGATTGCTTCATTTGCTCGCTTGTGAAAACCCAGTGGTGAATAAAGTCCTTTCTCTGTCCTCTGAATTTCAGAGTTTATGCGAACAGGTGATATCATTTTCTTTCGCGATAACTTTCTTAGATTTTATTTCTTCGAATAATCTTATTTCTTACGATCTAGTCTCTTTCATGTTAACTGGGTTGCATCGTATTGATCTTTTGTTCAGATTCGCTGCAGCAACTTCAAGAACATGAACTCGCTGTCTAGCCATAATTTTGCTGCTGTTTTACCTGGAGATTCAGTGGCAGGGCTAGTGGTCGCTAATGGAATCTCAAGTTTCTTGAATATTTACAACACATTACTGATTGTCAGGCTTGTTCTGACCTGGTTTCCAAACTCTCCCCCTGCCATTGTTAGTCCTCTCAGGTTAGCGTTCTTTCGGTCATTCTTACTCATAACACCAAATTGAACATCGACATTCCATTGCATTGTCACTGGAGTAGAAGAATTATCGCTCGTTGATTTTATAACAATGGCCCTTACGTATGACAACATTATTGCTTGATAAGTTTGCTTATTGAGCTCCTCTGGATATCTGGATCTAATGGTAATAAACTGCTCTGGCTTGTGACCCCAAGGGGTTATCCAAGAGAATACGGATGTCTGCTCTGTGGAGTAGATTGTTGTGCTGCAATATTTTTACATTTCCTTTTGATTGAAGTGGCCGTGACCTTGAGTTATAGATGCAACATATTTAATGTGATTTGGTTTGAGTAATTCAATTCTATGAACTTGATAAGAACTTGGTACATTATAGCTCACAAGTCAGTATTTATAAGTTATATATACCGCAGTTTTATTTATATGTATATATTGCAGTATACATTAATATTGATTGTGTATGGAACTATGGATTATTTGTTCAGCACAATATGTGACCCGTATCTGAACATATTCCGAGGACTGATTCCCCCCCTTGGAGGAACACTGGATCTCTCACCCATACTGGCATTCTTGGTTCTAAATGCATTCACTAGTACTGCTGCTGCACTTCCTGCTGAGCTTCCAGTTCATGGACAAGCCCAACATAGTTCTGTACCTCCATCCCAACTAACTGATCTCTCCTCTACACAGAAGAAATGGATGAGAAGGCTTCAAGGGACCAGGTCAAGGATCTCCGGTGGTGACAATTAGAACTTGTTAGCTCATAGTCATAGGTGCTTTTGTCTGTTTAGTTTATATTGTTCGTCCCCAGTGATGATGCTCTCAGCCGGGCAGCACAATTCTTGAGCCTGTGATTGGTGAGATATCAAGTTACTCCCGCCCATCGCTCCCTCGCTCCCAGTGGCCAAACCACATATTTTACTTTTGGCCTATATCAATTAAGATTTTTAATTGATTATTTCATTATGTTATTCAATCAAACTTTTGTCCTTAAGTCTGCATCAGAAACGAGTGAGGTTCTTTATAAAAAATGAGGTTGCATTTACTCAATGGCATAGTCCAATATGGGTGATATCTTTGTAAGTTTTAGTTGATTTACCTCCACCTCACAAACAGACTGGTTTCTTTGTGTTTGAATAACCTCAGGAGTAAATCAACCTTCACATACTCATTTATCACGTAGCAGAGTCGTTGGGTATTAAGTTTCTTTACCATTAGCAAAATCAGATTACTGTATGAGAAACTCGCATTGATCGTTAATTATTAGGACCTTCAATAGCTAGAATGCTAGACTATTCTAACGCCGCTCACATTCAAACGACGTTTGATCATCAGTTAATTCAGATTAGGTGATAGGGTTTGAACGAACTTCCACGTCAGAAAGGGTATCGGATTCCAAATAAAAAAATTTCTACAGCACCGAATATTTGTCTTTGCTAATGGGGAATCTGATTCACATCCACACAATCTAACAAGGCCAACAACTTCATCAATAAGCTGCCACCTATAGTGTTTGTGACGACAACATACTATTTCTGACGTCAGAAAAAGATTCCATACGATAGTAACCCCGCCAAAAGATACACTCCTATACCTCTTCACATTACAAAGATGTTAGGCAAATAATAGAAACCTGAGCACAGATATAATTTGCACAACACTGCGGCATCTCTCCATAGTGTTTACACTAATAAGCACGACAATTTTAATGTCATAGAAGCTTTTTATATAAATGAAAGGATAATCTCAGGCACTGTATTAGCATTATCACCTTTTTTTCTGAAAAGTTATTCATTGAGCTATGATTACGTACGGCGGAGCAATGCTTGGCGATTCTAAAAGTTTGGTTTGAAAAGCAAGATGCAGGATTCGGTTCACCGCACAAGGTTGGCTTTTCCATGATAGTTTCAGAATAAAAGTTTCAAGTTTAACAGAGTGACCCTTAGAAGGCGAGGTGCTTCGTCTCTGCTCTGAATGGATATTGGAGGTAGTAGAAGGAGAAGGTTTTCTTCATATGAGAGGCTAGCACTCATAAGCTTGGCTGTGCTGGCTGTGGCTTCTCCTCTCTACATAGACCGCAAATCTGTAAGTGAGTTGGAAGATGAAGAGGAATCTATCGGCTTCGCTTTTTTGTTGCCTCTCCTGCTTGTTCTGTTGATTATGTCCGTGGCTTTATCGGCTTGCTTGGACAGGAGTTTCACCAGGTTCGATCGTCACTGGATTCATCGAGTTGGTGGTTCTTCTGGAGGTATTGTCATGATTCTTATACTCCTTTTTCTGGTTTTGAAGTGTAAATCGTCTCAGTGAAGATCTGGAAAATATACTCTGTTTCTGAATGAAAGAGCAAAATGAGCAATCGTCTCAAATTGTCCCAGTTCAAAATAAAAATAAAAATTCCCTTTTCATCGATAATTGCGATTTACATTGAAGTTTTGTTGTGATATTTCAATTCTATGATCGATGTGGTTGAGACCAGAAGATTATAAGTAGATTAAAACATCTGCATATACATATAAAATCATCGTAGATGAGGGAATCAGATACTGACTTGCTACCTCCATGTAATTTCCCCCCTTTATTCTTTCCTGCTTGCTTTTGTTTCAGAAACTAAAGCGGTAAAATGAGCCGCAGAAGCATCGGCGCATTCATAGATCATTGAGAATTGAGATCTTAGGGTAACCCGGTCGTTAAATCGTAAATCATTGACGATGATGAATACAAACGACAAATATAGAACAACCCGTAGAGATGATGATAATAATAATGTAAAAGACTTGGCAGTACGGCAAAAAATGAAAAAAGTAGAAGACTTGGCAGAAGTAAGTTCCTGATCTGCAACACTGCACAAAGTTCAACTTCGGATTGTTTGAAATGTACGAATTTTGCTGGTGGAGGAGAAGTACGCCTGCACCTATTATTGTCCTTGCGAAATAATATTAATATCGAATGACGAAACGATAAAAGAAAAGGCTGATGCATGCTAAGTTTGCATTGAAATTGTTTTGGGCATGTGATAAAAAACACAATCAGATGGGTAGAAGCAAATAGACAACTAAGTGGGTAACAATGATGAACACCACTATTCTTATCATTTGCACCGTGAAAGCAGAATGATCAAAAACAAAGGTGCTGTTAGGTTCGCCATTGCTGAACAGAACACACCAGAAGCAAGGAGAACCTCCATCAGTAGCCGCCACAGCCACTCCCACCTGGGTGTGGTTCTCAATGTGAAGTATGTCTAAACTCTCCTGGTTTATTATGATGATCTCAGAAAATGCCTGGCCAGAATCAACATAGTTACACCTAGCCTTTTAGCCAAGGAACTGACCAGTTATAGGAGCAAGTGTTGATGATTTGACACCACATTTTAAGGCAAGAGTTACATTAGAAGGCCGATTCTGAAGGCTTCTTCTCATCAGTTCCTCCCACAGCTTCACAATCACCCCATATGCTTTGATGTATTGTACAGCTATGCAGGTATGCCTTGTGCTGACATGTAAAGGTGATAGCCTGTGAGCAATTCTCTTTGCATTAACTATAGCTACCAACTCATCCACGGGATTGTAAGCAACTTTTCCTGCAAAATTTCCTTTTTTTCGTCGGAGTAAACGAGATTTTAAGAAACTGACATGAAAATACAAGCAAGGGATGTTAAGCTTGTAGACAAATTTGGGGATTTCATTAATCCACATGGCCATTGAAGTTATGAAAAGTTCAGAGATGATATACATGGTGTACGCAGCTTGCAATCTTCAATAAATACGGATTTCATTCCGCTTTTGCCACTGGGTGCCTGACAAGAAGCCTTTACACATGTAAATAATCAAACATAAATACCACGTCCGGAGAAATGTCCGTCAAGGAAAAGGAAAATACTACTAGTTCTAATTATAGGAACACTTTTGTAGTGTACTTTGCACTACAAAAGTGTTCCTATAATTAAGACCGGAGGGAGTATCTATCAGAACATCTATGACCTTGGTGGAAGGAACTATGGAGAAAGAAAATTTAGTCCCTAGACTCTGATGTTTTGTTACTGATATGCCAAGAATACACGTCCATGCTCATACTTAGAGTCCAAGATCCACGGTGGAGATTATTAGCAGTCATCAGTTTGATAGCTAAGAAAAAGCATTTGAAGAGTAAGAAAAGTATATAATGTCATATGAAAGAGTCTTCCTAATAGAACAAATGACACGAATAATTGAGATCCAACCATCAAACACCTTCCCATCAAATGCTGGCATTCTTTGTGTCAAAAGAAAAGATACAAAACAAGAATAAGTAAGCACATTAGGACGCAAGAGAAACATATACATCCAAAGAAAGAAATTTCTAAAATAAAATGAGGAAGAAACTGAAAATACAAAATAATAGACAGACTCCTAATCTGCAAATAAACCATTAGAAGAAACAAGAACTCGGTATCAAAATGAACAAGGAAGAGTACTTATAGTATCGGCAGCTTTTGTTGGAGCAACGTAAAGGAAGAGAAAGACGATGGAAAGATAGCGCGCAGTGGTGGCTATTGTTACTGTTACACTAGCAGCGAGGCAGAACGAAGTCAGAGTGAAACAGAGGAACCAAATTTGCTTCATGGCTTCTATTCAAGTTGGTAACGCGAGATAGAAAACCGGGAAGCGTCTTTTAACTTGGACCGATTCCATTAGATTAACACAGAAGGTAACAAATTGATAGATTGTTATCACGAACTAACTACCCGCTGAAATAATAATCTAGCATTTCAATTGGCATAATTAGACCGGATATTTTGTTTTCAAAAAAAAAAAAAACTAATAAAAAGATTTTTTTTTCCCATTAAAAACACATGACTAGGCCGAAGAATCAAAATCCCAAATAATAACAGTTTATGAAATATATTGTGTTGAAAAAAATAAATGATTTATTACATATAACTTAAAGGTAATTGGACTTTTAAATTGTTCTTAAAAGTAAAATTGTTTTTCCATGGAAAATTAAAAAGAAAAAGAAGAGCTCAACCATACAACCTAGAATTTTTTTGCCAGGAATATCACCATTATATTTTTATTTTTTTTATCCTTATGTTGTATTTTTTGGCACGGCTCCATAACTATTCTTTTAAGCTGAATATTGGATTGTTAATTTTTCATATCCCCGCGAACTCCTGCGTAATAAGGAAAAAATGATCAAGTTTCTTCCATCTTGCAGCGGTTGCTGCTGCGGGAAGCATTTTGGAGTACTAGTTATTGTACAAATCCACTTCATCGTTGATAAGCATGTCGAATGAAAGAGATAATTATAGAACAACCCATTCGTTAAACAGAAAATCATTGACGATCATGAATACATGCAAACGACAAATATAGAACAACCAGTAGAGATTTTCGTAAATGAATCGTAATGGCGGAAAATTAACTGTTGTCCAGTACCAATAGAAGCTAGTGTGTCAAGAAGAAGAATTAATGTAATTGACTTGGCAGAAGTTATTGATCGATCTGCAACACTGCACAAAGTTCAACTTCGGTTTCCCAATCACACGTACGATTTTTCCTGGTGGAGGAGAATACGGTTGCGCCTATTGCTATCCTTTAGTAGAATAATAATATGAATATGGATGAAAGAAATAAAAAATACATGGAGCTGAATCGAAAATATGCCATGTTTGTGGCGACTATTCCTATTACATTTTTTTGTTATTTAAAACAGAGACCCAGAGATCATTTGAATATAATAAAGTGAAGAGGAAAGGAAGGACTAAGTACTCCCTTTGGTCCTTATTTCCCTTTCTTAATCTTTCCATAGACTATCCCTCATCAGTCATGAACTAATTTCCATTGGCTGAGCGAGGATGAATTTTTAAGTCGTAGTATGAACCCAGTTTGCTAAGTTTTCAAATCAATAAATTCAGTTTGTTTAATTGTGATTTATCATCTAGTCTTTTAGTTGGTCGTTAAAAGGCTATATCAGTAGCCTTGGCTTACTGGAAAGTACTCAAAGTTAGACCTCTGGTGAACAAAGTGTGCTAAGCGAGCTTGTGTAGAACTCGATCTAAATTGTAGACTACAAAAATAAGTCTACCTCATATAGCCGATACAACTAGGTTAAATTGACATTCTAAGTTAGAAAATCGCCATAGGAGTGTGGGAGAAGTAGAGCAAGGGGTGTAAGGCATTTTGATGTAGCATTGCAGAAGCTGTGTAGTAAAATATTGTAGCAATGCATCAAATGCAAACTGAGGGATTAATATGACTTGGGATGAAATCCAAGCTTTGCCTATTTTAATTCTGATTTCTCTCAACCGAACTCTCGATCATTTGTTTATTTCATTTGTTGGTAGTATTAATCAAAACTATTCCCATCACACAACTTTCAAAAGGAAACTGGCTACGTAATTGATATCAGTCTCTGTTGGACGATACTTTACTTATTTTTTATTACTTGTTCGATTGGTTCACTTGCCACAAGAAGAATTTGACCAACAATTATCTCCCTCAAGTTAAAGTAAATTAGAGATAAACTTATTCTTTGTAGGAGCATATTGCTCTAATGAGATTAATACATGATTCTTCATCTTTTCCATATTGTTTTTCTAATTACATATGTGAGGCTTCTTCTCATCATGTCCTCCCACAGCTTCACAATCACCCTCATAAGCTTTTATGTATTGTCCATCTATGCAGGTAAGCACCGGACTGACATGTAAAGTTGATAACTCATGAGCAATTCTCTTTACATTAACCATAGTTGCCAACTCGTATGCGGTATTGTAAACAACTTTTCCTACAAAATTTCATTTTTTGTTGTTGGAGTAAATGATATTTTAAGAAACAAATCACATCATATGAAAATAAAAGCAGTAGATGTGAAGCTTGTAGACAAATTTGCAAAATAATATAGGCGCACCATATATTATACTCGCTTAGGGGAATATTATACTCCAACAGCAGGACGAGGAGATATTGGCTTTGACCACGGGTCAGGGGAATATTATACTCCCACGATAGGACTTGGGGAATATTATACTCCCAACACGAGACAAGAAGAGGTTAGCTCTGATACTACTTCTGAAGCGCTATACTCCCACAGCAGGACTTAAGGGAATTTTATACTCCCACGGGGGATTAAGGGGAATATTATACTCCTACATCGACGACAGCGGGACGAGAAGAGATCGGCTTTGATACCACTTGTAATGCGGGACGAGGAAACATTGGCTCTGATACTACTTGTAATGTGGGACGAAGAGAGGTTGGCTCTAATACCATTTGTAACCCCCGAAACTCCTCAACACAGACTAAGGGAAATATTATACTCCCATAGCGGGACTAAGGGGGAATATTATGAGGTTGGTTCTGATACCACTTGTAACGCGAGGTGAGGAAAGGTTGGCTCTGATACCACTTGTAATACCCGAAACACCTCAGTACGTTATGAAGATTTGTACGCAAGAAAAACACAGACTTCCAAGAAAGAAATGTCTCAAATATATGTTATGAAGATGAAACTAAAAATACTAAATAATTTATAGGTGTCTAATCTACGACTAAACCGATAGAAAAAACAAGAACTTGGCATCAAAGTGGGTAAGGAAGAGGAATACCTTGAATAAGGGCAACATTTGTTGAAGCAACGTAAAGAAGAGAAAAACTATTGGAAGATAGCGCACAACAATGGCCATTGTTTCTGTTACACCAGTAGCAAGGCCGGAACACGATCAAAGTGAAATAGAGGAAGTGAATGGTTGTTACAGCCGAGGAACTAAATGCGCTCGATAGCTTCTATTCAAGTTAGTTACCCAAGATGGAAAACAAGAAAGCGTCCTTTAACTTTCAAATTGTTGGATCGATTCAATTTTCTTTTTGGCCAGGATTGATTCAATTAGAGAAATACGAAAGGTAAACAATTGATGAATTTTTATCACGAACTGATAAAAGTTTCCCGCTAAAAAGTTACCGTCATTTACCCTTACTTCCCGTCCTCTTTCCCTACATTCGTTTCAGCTTTTGAATTGAAATTTGAGTGATTGATTTAATGTTTTATAAAAATATTAATAAAATGTTAAATTATTAAAAATAATTTAATAAATCTAAAAAATGTTAAATTTTAGTTATGATAATTTAAAATTGTAATAAAAATATTTTAAAAGAATATTTTAAAAAACATTAAATCAACCGCATTCAAATTTCAATCCAAAAACTGAGATGAGTAGTGGATAGGAAGAGAATGGTAGCCAATCCCAAAAAGTTTTTTTACTATTTCAACAAACCTAAGTAGATCGGAAATGATTTATTAACAAAATATAACTAATAAAGGTTTTTCCCATTAAAAAATTAGAAAAATATCACTTAAACTTCAAAATCATATTGATAACAATAATAATAAGATTAACAAGAACAACAAAATAATTGACAACTCGTTTTATTGAAAGTCACTTATTTGAGATTTTTCAATTCAAATGATATTTTGTTAGAATTTTTTTAAAAAAATAATTAGACCAAATAATAACCGTCTATGAAATATATTGTGGTGAATAAAATAAATAATTAAAGTAAAATAACTTTTTGCCACGGAAATTTAAAATAAAAAATAACCATTGTCACCTCAACTTTTATATTTTTATTTTATCATCAATTTTCTCCTTAGATTGGATATATTTTAGGGAAATAGTAGTAGGAAATAAAATACCACTTGAATTTTAAAATCTTAAATTAATCTTGTTGTCTACAAAAGTATAGGTATTAATTGGAAGGGTATTACAATTGACAACTCATTTTAATAAAAAATTACTAATTTGAGATTTTTGATGTTCAAGTGGTATTTTTGTCTTTCTTCCTATTTTTTAACACAGCTCCTTAATTATTCATTTTAACTTAAATATTGGATTGTTAATCTTCTTTTTTATACAAATCATTTTTCACTACTACTAGACCAACAGTACTGGTAATCGGGTAGTATAAAGCAAGCGATAAGGGTATTTTGGTATTTATGAGAACCAAATCTCACCTTAAACAAACGAGCGGCTGAGATCATCCAATTTGGACGCAGTTTGTGATTATAATGATGAATGAGTGTGCCGCCGGGGAATGATGCTGAGTCGGGATGGCCGGTGTGGGCACTCCTGCGCATTTTAGCAACAAACTCTTGCGTTCCTCAACCTCTCTCCCTTATCCACTCTTACAGAATTCCACCTCGAAGCCCAAGCAAGCTCTGCGAGTGAGGTGCGCACTGTCATCTCCAAAATGGCGAGAGGGTCGCCGAATTGTCTCCATCTCTCTAGCTCTCTCCCACCTTCTTTTCATTCCTAACCGTATGCCTCTCTCGTTTCCATTTTATTTTTTGTCTCACTCTTTGGTTCGCAAGGAATCGAAAAACAAAGTGCATCTACTTATTTGAAGTGAATTATATATCCTAATTGGTCAAAAATCTCCGCTAACTCTTCCGTTATTAAAAAACATGATTAAGTGTCTTCCATCTTGCAGGAGCTACTGCGGGAAGCATTTTGGATAAATATGTGAAGAAGTATGACTGTGCTCTGGATTTGTTTGTCTTTAATTGCAGTATTTTTTGTTGTTGTACTGTTACTGGTCAGTGAGCGATGTTGAAGTTGAAAGATTAGTAGTTATCGTACAAAATCACTTCATAGTTGATAAGAATTTATAGATAATTGCAATGACCCGCAACTTGAGGAAATTTGCGTAAGTTTGAAATCAAAATTCAGTTGTTTTGGTGATCCACGTGGTTAAAGTTTATTTTCCCTTTAGATGACGGTGTTTTCTCGTCCCCTTTTAACTATATTCTATGACGCTCTTCCTTTATGTTTGAGTAGTTAAAATGAAAGAAAAGGTATAAGCTGTCGCCCTTTTCCATGCTAATCTAAAAGACTTTTGAAGGTAAAATCTAATGCAGAACCATGAATTGTTGGTTTTGCAATGGTTTTTTCTAGTAGGTATGCTTGACATAGATTTGAATTCACTTTTTGTCTACAAAAAGAATGTTGAATTTATTTCTAATTTGTTCATGTATTCTCTAGGAAAAGGCTCGATCCTTTGGAGGTTTATGTACCACCTATCATCCTTACGCAGCTACAGATCAAGGACTTGGGTATTGCCCTTTTTTCCTCCTCCACTGTTGAGTTACTAATAGAAACTTCTGTGTAGTAGATTAGGAGGTCATTCTAGATATGTAGATATGTCTACGTTGACATGGTTTTACATCTATCTGGAATAGTGACATCTGGTAATACAGTAATTAAAGCACAACTTTAACGCTATGCTTCGACTTAATGTATTTTGTTCATTTATCAGCTTTTTTTTAAATCGGAATTATTTGAGTGCTATGCTAGATAGATCTGCAAATTTCATAAATGGAAAATAATATAAATTTTTCTCATGCTTATCTTCTCACTGCTACAGAGAAAACACTAGAGAGCGCTGAACCCCAATTTGCTACCTGCCGATCGCTACTTCGTGCAGGCCCTGCAGCATCTCTTCGTGTAAATATAAGAGCAGTACGTTGTGACTTATTTCAATTCTTGATTTACTCTTTACTCTCCATTTTCTGGATACAAATTTTTGCTTCTATTTAATTTGCAAAAACGACTTTGTCTCCCAAATTATGTAGTGTCAGAAGTTCTGGTGTCCAAGCTTTTTTCACCCCTGATGTTTGAAGCTAATTACATTTATGAGAAATAATTAACTTCTCTGTTCCTCATTATTTTAAAATTCAGATGCCAAAATGGCAAGGATTTTACTTGCATAAGGAAGTTATTTGCTCACACACCCAGCGATTGCTTTGGTATATAAAACTTTAGTCTCGATCACTGGAGCGAAGTAACAATTTTTTCGTATAGAAAAAGTATCTTGTTAGCCACCCCTTATTAACTGTTCACTAGGAACATATCTTTTCCTTTTATATCAGGCCAACTGCCCAACTGACAGACCCTTGAACTTGTAATCAATTGAAATACTCTTATACAAGCCATAACAACCAGCAATTCATAGATGGCTGTTGAAACCATTGTTATCACATCATTTGCATTACAGGTGGCACAATATGCAGCTGATAGCGGCAATGGTAAAATTGCATTCAACGAGGTAGATCAATGTCTAAGGTACTGTCCTCACTTTCCTACAAAAATTGCTTTTAGAATGCCAGTCACAACTAGCCATAGGAGCTGGGTTTATAGTTCGTTTACTGATTCATAATGATGTGAAACTCAGCATTTTGTTCTTATTTTTCCTGTGAAGTGCTCTGGAGGAACTTGATTCCTTGCTTCTGCATGCATCAAGGAATGAACCTGAAGCCACAGTCAAGTCTATGAAAGCAAAAATCAGTGCAACTATTAACGCTTTGGACAGGTAATTTGCCGTGAAAGATCTTGCACTTGTATAAATATTTTTAGTTAGCGTTGTCTTGTGCTTGCATGACAGAGCAAGGTAAAATTACTAATAAGAGATCTGTTACAGCCTCTTACAGACTGTACCTTCCGATGTGCTAAGTAAGGGAAAGGTTATAGCTGATTCATACAGGAACATGGAAGAGGAGGATACAGCAAGTTTGGACCCTCAATTAAAGAAATTAGAAGAAATCCTCTGAATTGCTTAAATACTTTTTATCACCGTTTGAAATTATAGCCAAGATGATTATGTATAGTCAAATTTAAAAGAAGCTAAGCGTTGACGCGACATTAAGCATAATTCGAGTTTACCTTCAATATTTTCCTTTTGACCTGTAAAATCGCACCGCAATGTGTTGTTCCGCGCTTGCACTTTCTTTTTCTTGGGTTAACCCTTTCTAGTAGCGGTGGTGATGAAAAGTGAAAGCATTCGTAATTGTGGGTTTGAAGACTGATACACTGTTTCATCATCTAGCAGTTGCTCCTGCCAACCTGCTGTTGGTCAGTGAAGGCTCTTACTATTGAAGCTTTATCCCTCTTGAATCAATTCCATTAATTTACATCTCGGGCTTACACACGCCCACTATTCGTTGAGTAGGGAAATGCAGTCAACTGTCTTTGCAGGAATTTCAAAACAATGTTAAGGTTCTAAAATACTCTTTCATCCTTAACATAAGACATATTTACTTAATATAAGACATATTTATTTAATTTGATTAAATTAAGTAAGTTGGTTAAGTTAGTTAATATGACATGTATTTTTTAAAACACCTTAGTCACCTTCTTAATTCTCTCATTCTCTCTCTTCTTAATTCTCTCCTCATTCTCTCATTCAGCTGTTGGTGTCACCCAATCCCTTTCGTTCTTCCTATTTTATTGAACCAATCCTTTTGGTTCTTCCTATTTATTGAATGTTATGTATCGTTTTTTTCGTGCGCAGCATTGCAAAACTAGCTTTTCTTCTCCTCCTGCCTTGATTTATTTTCGTTGCAACTCCCCACAGGTTTAAATATTTACCATCACATTTGACAATTACGTTAAAACTTAAAATCGAAATCATAAAAAGTGAACTCCACTTTATTTACGCCAAATTTAATCTGATTTTGCTTTAGGACAAACTATGCATCAACAAATTTAGATTTAATATTTACAATCGAAACAGATGTTGATACATGAACAAAACCAGAAAATATAACAACCGAGAATGCGGATTATTTTTACAAAACTCTGCGCGTGCCCCTAGATTTCTATATTCCAAACAACATTGACAATATAATTGTCGACCATTTATAATGCACCAAAGAAATAACCCGATTTATCAACAAATGTGCCATCAGGAGCAGATATTGAACAATGGAAAATTTGAACATTGCTCGTCACCCGCAATCATGAAGTTGACAGGCTGCGCAAAATTCGCTTCAAACTAGGACACACCACACGTAATCTTCCCACGCTGGTCAGGCTTATCTGTGGACCACAAGCAGCGTACCAAAAAATTAATATGAAGACATAAAGAAGAACATACTGCTCAATACTGAGTGAAAAAGTACGGTAAAAATGCTAATTCGCACCTTTGGACAAAAGCGGACATCGAGGGTCTCCAGCATACTGCATTTTGATATCGCAGCGTCAACAGCTTCCTCATCAATGTTGCAAGACTAGAACAAAAATTACACCACCACCACCAAGGGAAAAAACAAATGAGTCAAGGTGACAACACAAAGTAACCACAGACAATAACTTACACAGACAAGCAATTTCAAATAGCATAAGGATTACAGTTACAATTTTAAACAACAAAAATGAACCTAAAGTGCGAGTTACGAAACTAAAACTATAATTTCTTAGCCAATTAATTATGACAATAGCCTTCAAAGTCAACCCAAATTCGTAAACACTTGTTTTATGAAGGGCAATGGTCATAGTGTCAGCCTCACACACACGAACAGTTTTTCACAAAAGTTCTGAAGGAGTCATTGCCAATCATGTGAAGCACGATAGAAGACTGACACTTAAAAGCTTAAACAACGGGACAAATAGGTTAAGCCATATACTCAAAAGTAAGTCAAACTTTTTCATAACCCATGCATTTAGGTAAGACGAAAGCAACTAACAGTATGTTATGCAGATAAACATTGTCCAAATATATCACCTAAAAAAATACAGAATTATTGAAATATGCCTACATATACAAGAGAACATATAAAATGATAAGAGCTGATGACTAGAAGCATAAAAAGACCAAAGGTTTACACAATCCAAATATTACAATGGCGGGCAAGACACACACATACCTGAAGAAATAGGGTGGTTAACCTCGGACACTCAAGCTTCAAAACTTCCAAAGAGGAACAATTGCTGAAAGAATGCAAAATTTATAAAATCAACACATCTGACATATGGATATAAACTAACCACAGATTATTATATTAGAGCACCAACCATACCTCAAATTAAGAAAGCAGAGGCTAAGACAAGTTAAATAGACCTCCTTTAAATTTGCTGATAAAGATAGGTTCAAATAAAGCAAATGCCAACAACGTGCCATTGGTGGAATGAGAACTTTCCTAATATTTTGACATCCCACACAGTTGAGGTTCTGCAGTAAACGGTTTGGTGGATTGCTGGACCCATGGACATCCTCATTTGAAATCATGCTAGATGAGATGTTTAAAGCAGGCAGCTCATTAGCCTGACCATGATTGAAGCTCCAATTCAGATCATGCATATTCACACAGCCATTTAAGCTCACATGTGTGAGCTGTGTACAGCAAGCAAGAAGCTCCTCTATGGCAGATTGGCAGAGAGTTCCATATGACAAGTCTAACTCCCGAAGTGCTGGTAAAGCACCCCACTTGTAAAGAGGCTCAAGTGATGAATCGGTAAGATATTTGCATGCCTGTAACTTTAATACCTTTAAGAAACAAAAGGAAAATAACATTGTCAGAAAGAAGGGAGATAAGATGTTTAAAGCATTGTCAATTTGGTGGATTGCTGGACCCATGGACATGCTCATTTGAAATCATGCTAGATGAGATGTTTAAAGCAGGCAACTCACTAGCCTGACCATTATTGAAGCTCCAATTCAGATCATGCATATTCACACAGCCATTTACAAAGGAAGATAAGACACGCACAAACACATGGCAACATTCTCTGATCAATGATTCAAGGGGGGAAAAGTATTGGAACAAGTAGCATATCACCCATGACAAACAATACCACTACTCAGCAAGTTATTTCCAGTTTACAGCAATGTTAGGCTACCATCTTAATTGCCCGAAACAATGACACAGAAGGCACTTTTCTACAAGACAACAACAATTATATTTAATCAAATATTCAAATATACAATTCTGCATAATAGTAGTATTAAGTAGGATTATGAAATAAAAGGTAACACTTGCCTGAACTTTTGAACAAGACTCAAAAACAGGCTGCAAGTCCATCAAAAAAGTGTATGATAAATCAAGAAAAGTCAGATTTTGAAGACAGTGCAGAGAACAAAGTCCATATGATCCGATTGATGGGCATGACATCAATATTAATGACTCGATCAGTGGGCATGAGGCAGTTGTTGCAGACAAGCAGTCATCTGTTAGTTGGCTGTATGTACAGACAAGTGTCAGTTTATATAATACAACAATGAAACATAAGAAAATAATCAATTCTTCATAACCTGCAAAAGGAAGCATCCAAAGATGCCAAAAGTGGGCAGTTAATGGACGCTTTAGATAGAACGCCACATCCTTTCAATTCAAGTGAGACCATGAAAGGAGCTTCAATGCTAATTATGTTCAATTTGGGACAGATTCCCAAATTCAGACACCGAAGAGCCACCTGAGAAGCAAGAGTTAAAAAGAAATCCCTCAGCCTCCATCTACAGAAAATCAGACTAACCAATGGAACTAATTATAGGAAGCTAATAAATTCCGTAGCCCCAGCCCAATTTACCAACACCGCCAAAAGCAATTTGACGAGGAGGCAAAATAAACAGATATCTTATCTCGATGATTATATGCTACTGTTTGAGGATTGAACACAAAAGCCACAACATAAGAAGAGAACGTCACATTTAAACCACTATACAGTGTTTATATATACATTTATCCCCTCCTTTTTACCAATGATCACAAAAAGGTATAAAGAACTTGTTATTTTTATCATGTAATTGTAAAACAGTTTAAATCATGTAGTTAACAAAAAAAAATACTTACAGGACAGAACGATGCTCTTTCCAAATGATCACAACCATCCAAGCAAACTCTATCTAGATTAGGGCATGTGAGCTCAAGAGTAGTAATTGCCCGACAACCAACAAGGGAAAGGCTGACTAAAGAGCTACTGATGAACCGGACTGCTGTCAAGCTCTGAAGAAATTAGAACATGACTTGAGCTAAAGAACAATTACAATATAAAGGAACAAAAATATGGAATTCAAAATCAGAATCAGTCAGGCTTTTGTAGGCACATAATCTCTAAAACATAAAAACTATCTTAAAGCATCAACTTTGACTGTCAAAGTGGATCTCACAACAGTGCCCAACTGATACATAAAAACATGTAGACCCTGGTGAAAACACGTACTGCTGGTTTAGATCAATCAAAGCAGATTTTAGAAAATGGTCTTTAGGCAGAGAATACGGGTTTAAGCACATACCTCACAATTATCAAGAATTAATGATTTCAACATAGGACATCCCCCACCATCACCAAAAACATCACATATAGAGTTTGTCAAAGATTCACAGTCAGAGAGGTCGACCTCTTGCAAAGATTGGCATTGTAGAGCCAATGAGGTTAAGCTATCCTGTTTCTTTAGCGCTAATTTCTGCACCCAGACAGTCAATCTTTTAGAAAGCTGATGCATAGTTCACAGAGCTGATGCACAATTCAAGAGCATGGAAATGCTATAACAGATTAATAGACATACTTGAAGTGAATTCGAAGTGATATTGATCCGATGGAGTGCAGGACAATTAGAAACCACAATAGAAGACAGCATTATAGTCCTCAGGTTCAAATCAGCAAATCTACCAAGTGAATGAGTGTCTAGTCAGCACGAATGGTTAAAATCAAGATAAAAATCATAATACTTTTCGAGGGGTGAAAAAGAGATGAGGCACAAGCATACTTGCGACAATGAACCAATCTAATACTCTGCAAGCGGGGAAGTTCCAAGAATACAGAGGTCAACAGACTGCAATTATCAAGCTCCAGAACCTGAAAGGCAAAAGCAGTTTAATCCCTTCGAATATGCATATTTGATAAATCAGCTACGTTGTTATCAAAGACAAGTTCAGTACCTCCAACAAATAACAATAAGATATGGCAGCCATTGAGGCTGAAGTAATTCCCTCGCAGCTATGAAGCTTGAGAACTGTCAACATTGGCAGACTAACAGACTTCAATGAGAAACAAAGGAGCTCATCAATAAAGGCTAATATGATCTATACTTTGCCAAAGAAAATCACAAACTCTAAAGCATACCTCCAGAGAGATGTTTGGGCAGTATGATGCATCAAGATAACTAAGGTTAGCACAATTGGTGGATATTTCCCGTAGTGTTTCATCACTAACACATGAACAATTAGACAAGTCCAGGGAGACTAATTGAGGGCATGAAGTCACAGCTGCACGAATTGCAGCATCAGGAAGTTTGTGGCATGAGCCCATGTCAAGATCGCGCAAAAGGGGGCAATGAAGCCCAGCCTGAGCCATGCTACTGCGCTTCAACGACAATTTTTCAAGTTGCGGGCACCTGAGAAAATATAGTATTACTTATTACTAGAATAAAATGACAAATTAATTTTAATGTGAAATAACACTGAAACATTTTTCGTGCATAAGTAGTAATTTATATTACCATTTTCTACACAAGGATTTCAATCAAATAAATACATAAAATTACAAAAACTAAATATCACAGGCAATATAAGCATTTTACATGCATTTATGTGCACAAGCATTGAGTGAAAATTGCATGGCTTCTACAAAGCTGTTGCTCAGTAGGTGCAATGAAAAAAATCTATGATGGATGAAAATTCAGAAAAATGATTGATAAAAAAGTAATAAAATTTCTTTACCTGATTGATATCCGCATAACACGGCATTTTGTTAGTAGAAGATGATGTAATCTATCATGATTAACAGCTATCTCCTGGATACCGTTGCCAAGCGTAGCATCATTGATGTTCAATCTTCTCAGCATAGGGCAATTGGTTAAAGTATGGAAAAAATTATCAGCTATCTGTCCTCTTCCCAATGTTATAGCCTCGAGATTTCTGACAAAGATGATGACGAATCAGCCAGACCTATAGGTGCTAAATTGGACACATAAATATCATCGTAACCCCACATACCTTAATGAAGATATAGCCTCCATAACAAGCCAGTGAATAGCAGGACCAGATATCTTTATTGATGTGGCATTAGGATATCGCATACACATATTCGCAACTGTACATGCATATAGATCTTAAATAAACATTTTCCCGATCTTGGTATACCATAGCAATAACAATTTTGTAAATGAAAATTCATAACAGTCTTCACTTACTTTGGTCTAAAGATATGTCCCGATCTTCAAAATCCAAACACCTCCAGAAATCCTCATGAGCACTAGCAGCTCTCCATTGCCTACAGACACAGGCAGCTATGCAAAGATCGGGATGATCCAAGAAAGAGAAAACCTGATTACATGAATAGGGAACAGGTATTTTAGAAAAGAAACCAAACTACTAGAAGGGGAAAAGGAAGGAAATTGTAAATTAGTACTTGGTATTATTTGAAGCAACTCCGCCATATTATACTATGAAAATAAACAGAGCACAATAATGATACTTTTTCCACTGGATCATACCATATGCAATAAATCATCAGTAAAATCCATCTTGACTCCTAAGTCTTCTGCCATTGAGATGTCACTACCATCTCCTTCACTCTCTTTCATACAGCTAGAATCGGAGTTGCACTCCTCAGCAGAACCCATCAATATAAAAGCATTGTAAGCCGTGCCATGATGAGATTGAACAGATGAACATTGGATGCTATCCTGATCTATGTGGTCCATGGATGCACTGGATATCATCATTTTTGAAGATGCTGGCGTTGCATAATGAAGCTGACTGAAAAACACATTTACTCATAACCAGAGAATATATAATGTCGTGGTAAAGTTAGCCAGTTAAACATAAACAAATGGTTTGCCGAAATTCTCTAATGTCAGACACAAATGCTACAAGTAGAATCAGGAACTAGAACTTGAAGTGCCAGATAATTTATCTCTTTCAAAGAATAATCTTTCAATATCTCGTTACCGGAACAATTTCATGCTTAAAACTGGTGTTCGACGCTGAAATGATTTTTAATTTTAAAGAAACAAAACTCAACAACTATGATTTTAAGGATGGTCAGTTCGGAGCAGAAATGACAGGTGAGAGTAATGTTGTTGGCAGCCATACGAATTTTCAGAATGGAAAAACAAAGCACAGTTTACTGAGCGCCCGGAACTCACTCGAAATCGGAGAGAACTTTAGCGCGCTTACGCAGAGAATCAAGACCATCATCGGCGGCACTACCCGAGCCAGCCGCTGCAACAGCCGAGGCCGAACTACTCTCACCATCGGAGTACCGCAATGTTCGAGGCTGCGAATTGAACCAAGAGTGAAACTCACCCATACTCACAGCCGCATTCATCGCGTCAGACCACCTGAAATGGTCATCGCTTTCGCGCCTATTAACAGCCAGACTTAAGGTCGTATCAGTGCCAACCAACGGATCATCGTCATTCTCGATATTTTCATCAGGCAAGCAGTTCTTTTCGAAAAAGTTTATCTCCCTCATAGAGTCGGAACGATTATCTTCCTCTCTTGCTACCTCGTCTTCCTCTTCGCTGAAGCATAGACAGCACCAAATCCTCATGCACTTGGAGTGTGAAGCTGCAAGCTTACGAATCGTATGTCACGATCCCACGCATTTGTAACAAAAATTCAGGGGATGGGGCCCGATTCAAGGGAAACCCTAACGTCGAGAGAAAAGTAGGCCGATATCAAAACTCGAGACACAGAAAAAAAGAATGATAGAAATTTTCGAATGTGCTAAAGGCAGGGAAGACGCAAAAGAGAAGAGATTGAATGGATCTGATCGGATCTCGGAAGCTGGTTTCTTAGGATGTGTCGTTGGGTGCTCTCTATCTCGCTGGGGAAGGAGTGAAGGCATGAAATTAAAATGAAATGGATGAATTGGGAAGAGAAAATCTTACATTGTGCGAAAGAGAAAAGGAACGGATTTGGGGGGAGCCAAACGACGCCGTATAAGCAGACAATAGTACCATACTACTCTTTTTTTTTAGTAATACAGGCAAGCCGAGGTTTGATAAGAAAAGTCAGTAACTAAATGATGAAAATCTAGCCCTTAATACATCAGAATAGGAAAAACTAACAGTGGTAGGATCGTTGATCCTGCAAGACCATATCAAGACATCCTCTGGGAATAGTTGAAATTAGAACCACCTTAGCATCAACAGCAACACCATGACCTTCTTTAACCATAAAATCAACACATAAGATGTTTTCCTTTGGAGTGTGGTGTAACTTCATGTCCCGGCCTCAGAACAAGGAATCTCTAGTCTCCCTTATAATGTCTCTCAGAGGATGATCTGTAGAATAGTCTCTCATGAGAATATTGACAGCATCAAGAGAATCAAAATAAAGAATTATTTTCTGAAAGCCCATATGTTGCCCAACTTTTAACCCGATCATGATGGCATAAATTTTGGCTTCAACAGTATGAAGACTAAGGGATTTATAGAAACCCATCAACCATTCACCCTAAGAATTTCTAATCACTCCCTCGCAAGCCACTTAGTGTTCTTGGCGTACTGATCCATCCACATCAATGTGGACAATATTTGCAGGAGGGGGTTCAAGATTGCTCCTTTGACTTGTCAAGTTGGAAAATCTGGTGATTGAGCTTTTGATTCGCACTATTTTCCATGAGAAGGTAGTTACACTGGTGAAGCATCGCCCTGGTGTATGTGCTCACTCCTTGAAATAAAAACTTGCATATGGTTGTCCAAAGAATCCAACACCCTAGGCTGAAGATTCTTGTCCATGAGAAGTTCTAAAATCTTCCTTTTTGGGCTTGTGATTGATGTTCCAATTGAGTCAAACCTACAAACTACCAGGAAAAAACTGAGAAAAATAGTTAGCTTTTAAAATTTGTTTCCACAAGGTTCTCGCTCGCTCACAATCTCTGATTATATGAATCACGCTTTTCTCACTGTTACAATGAAATGGACAGATGTTCTCATTTGTAAGACCTCTCCTGGCTCTGAGAGAGTTAGTAACAAGTCTCTCATAGCCAACTTGCCACACAATTTGACTTTTTCTGGAAGTTTCCATTTCCACATTTGAGCCCAAAAGTTATCGATGTTTGCTCCTCCTATGGCAGAAAGATGTTGATAGGCTGATTTTACAGAGAAGCAGCCATCTTTTGTTGCTCGCTAAGTAAAGCAATCAGGAAAATTATTGGAGGGAGGGTGCATTTTGATAAGATGATTAATAATGGTGGGAAGTAAAACTCCAAGCCATCTATTGACGTCCCATCGCCCATTTGTCCTTAACTAATCCCTAACCAACTCTTCATCATTTACAGAGGATGGATTCTGAGCATAGGCTATGCTGGGTCAATTTAAGGGAAGCCATAGGTCAGACCAGAATTTGGTTCTCGCCCTATTGTTGACCTTTTTTCTGACTCCACTTATAAATTTATCCCAAACTTCAACTATAGCTTTCTAGGCAGAGGAGGAGTTTTGCTTTCTGGAGACACTAGGCACTTATGAGTCACCACAGTTATATTTGGACCATAGACATTAAACCCAAAGAGCGTCTTTCTTAGTTAGGAGGCTCCAATAGAGTTTCATAATGAATGCTTTGTTCTGTTGATGTAAGATCTTGAAACCTAGTCCCCCAAGCTTCTTTGCTTGGGTAATTTTATCCCATGCAACAAGATGTATTTTCCTCATGTCTTCTTCATGAGACCATAAGAACTTCCCAAAAATCTTCTCAATTTCACTAATTGTACAAATTGGAAGGAGAGTTGACTGCATACAGTAGTTGGGCAGAGATGATAGGACAGATTTAATAAGCACCGAGCATCCTGCAATAGACAAGAACTTGCTTTCCTACATGGATAACTTTTTTCGAGCTCTTTGAACTATGGGATGATAAGTGGCTTTTGTTACTCTCTAGTGAATGATCGGTACCCCAAGTATTTCCCTGGATCAGCAGTAATCTCAATCCCAAACAATTGACTCAGTTCAAGAGCTCTATTAAAGTTAACGTTTTTATACCAAAACATATGAGATTTGTCAAGGTTTATTTTATGCCCCGAGACTTAACTAAAAATTTTTATCACTTCTCAAACTTCTAACATTTGGTTACAAGAAGATTCTTTGAAGAAGATGAGGTCATCGACAAAAAACATATGAGAAATATGGGGGCTAGCTCTCTTGAAAGTGAATGGTTTCCATCGACGAGCATCACATTCAACTTTAATAGGGCTTCTCCTTGTCTAACACCTTTAGAAGGGATAAAACTTGGGCTTTCGTCACAATTCCAAAGAATAGACATAGAAGTGATAGAAATACAGGCAACAATGAGATCAATGAGATTGCTCTCTAAATTCAAACACTTGAGAGTATTTTTAATAAACCCCCAATCTAACATGTCAAAAGCTTTCTCCATATCTATTTTGATAGTAACAAAACCTTTCTTTTTCCCATTCATTCTCATGGAGTGGATGAATTCTTGGGCAATGAGAATATTATCACAGCTGGATCTGTTTGCAATAAAGCTACACTACTCTTGACTAATAAGATGATCCATGACCCCTTTAAATCGATTTTCCATAAGCTTTGTAATTATTTTGAAACCCACATTACACAAGGAGATAGGTTGAAATTCCTTAAGCGTTAAAGGGTTATCAACTTTAGGAATAAGGACAACCTTGGAATGATTTATTGTGAACATTTTTTAGGGGTTGTCAAAACATTCTTCATTGAAAGTACAATTTTTTTCTCCCACTACATTCCACTGAGTCTAAAAAAAGTGGGCTTGGAGGCTATTAGGACCAAAGCTTTAAAGGCTCCCATAGCAAATGCTACATGTTTTATCTCAACCTGATTAACATCTATAATAAGGAAATTGGAGAACCACCCCTCAGGGTCTTTTACATGAGCATCCCAAGTGTAGAGATTGTTAAAGAAATCATGAGTCATCAATTTCATTGTATCATGATCTTCAATGCACACCCCCTCATCGTTTTTAATTGCTCCAATTCGCTGCTTCTTCCTTTTAATTGTGGTAGGGGCATGAAAGAATCTAGTATTTCTATCTCTTCCCTGAAGCCATTCACTTCTGGATTTTTGAAACCAAACAATTTCTTCTTTTATTGTCAGTTTATGGTATTCATCCCATAACTTTTTTTTCAGCCAAAACAAACCCGTCTGCAAGTTCATTTCCTGCTTTTGTCGATTCCTTCATGGCACCTAATCAGCTCTTTTTTCTTCTTAGTGAAATTTCCCACCCGATTTTCATTCTAATCCAAAGCAGAGCTTTTAAAATTTTGAAGATCTTCAAGTCAATTTCTTCCTCGTCATGCTTCTTTGGTAATATCCTTAAAGTCGTTTTCCAGAGTCCATGCAATCTGATAAGAGAAGTTTTTCGAGAACCTTTCCTTTGGGGTATAGGATTAGAATTCACCACAACAATCCTATAATCATATTTAAATTCAAGCTCATGACGAAAAGTGGAGTTAGGGAAGCAATTGAGCCAATAGAAATTGTTAAAAACTCAATCCAATCTTTCCTTCAGACTATTCAATCTCCATCCTAATTTAGGAGCTCATTTTGAAACCGTTGGATTGCATTGCACACATGTAATAGTAATCTTTATTGGATTTCGATTGGCATATTTGGTTAGGCTTATTGATGGCAGAGATGAGCAAAAAAATCCAATGGTTCAGATAGCCCGATCTAGTGAAAAAAATTGGCTCAAAAAAAATATTGGGCAGACTAGGATAAACTAGTCTTCTCGGCCAGACCAGACTTCAGGCCAAGGCCTCGGACCCCTTGGTCTGATCCAGTTTGGCCTGAATATTGTTTTTATTATTTATTTATTTATTTATTTTTGTTATTGTTGTTTGATGTTGTTGGAAATTATTATGGATTTATGATTGAGTTTTATTGTTTTGTGATGTGTTTTATATGATTATAGGTATCGTTATGGTCTTATGAGGTTCAAATATTGCCTCTCAAAGAAGGCACAAAAAACACCAAATAGGTCCTAGACTTAAGGACTGGTCCAGACAATCCAAATAGTGCGCGTGCGAGCCATGTGACATTTTTTAAATAATGCTATAATTTTATAATTGTATCACTTGACACCTCACAAGCACTTACTCATTTGCCTAATGAAATTGATTGTTGGTTGTTGAGGCTTTTGTATCACCCCATTGATTTAACATTTTTCTAGGTGATAATTCTTGTGCCGGTCCATCAGGGAAGACTCTGGAAGCTTAAGCTACTTCTACTAATAGTAGTGCTTACATCTTTTTTATATATGTTGGATTATTGAATATTATCATGTTAAGGCTTATCTTACATACTTTGGTTTATTTTGGAGATTTGATACATTAACTATATACTTTTAATTTCACTATATCTAGATTACTCTTGATGATTTTAGGTGGCCGAGAGGCCTTATGATGTGTTTAGAACTTGTGAATCCACAACTTAGTCTAATATAAATATTTTGATATGTGATGAAGTATTATTCAGTTAGAGAGTTTGGGCTTGGTAGTGAATATTTATTTTGGACTTTGTGAAGTCCAAAGCCTAATTGTGTGCATGATAATTGTTTGATTAAACTCTTACTTAAGTATTTGGGCAAAAAAAACTCTTACTTAAGTATTGTTTTAAGGAAAGAATTTTACAATCTCAGTTCTTGAGGTTATTTTGCCAGAAAGACCCACATGTTCGCTTCATGATCTTCAAGGAAAGATTTTTTTCTCAAGTCTCAGTGTGTGGCTAGCGCAACGAACAATTCAGTAATAATCTTACTGGCAATGAGAAAAAAAATCAGTAATAATCTATCAATCTCATTAGAAACAACCATTCCATTCAAACGAGGAACGGGTTAGAAGGTAAGATTAATAAATATCGTAGCAATTGATTTTTTTTTTTTCAAAAAATATTACTTTGAATGAAATATCCTGAGTTTAAAATTATAAATAAATAAAAAATGGTCCGGAGTTAGTATTATTCACTCAACCATTCGATATGAACAAATATGGAAGCAGGGCCAAATCCAGGTCCGGGGGAGGTCATGTTTCATTAGTAAAATTAAACATATTTAATGGGAACGATGATGGGGGAGAGGCTTCCTCGTAAGGTGACAGGTGGGTCCCATCCGAACAAAATCCCCCTCAAGGTCTATTAGCTAGACCCCTATATCCTCGTCAACCTTAAATGCCCCGCCATTGACTTTTTATTAGTACACTCGCCGCCAACAAGTCATGGCTAGAATAAGAATTGAATTGTTAATATTGAGGCGCGGCTTTGGAGTGACTCGTTTAATCTTTTAAAAATAATATAAGTGATCAAAATATTTTATTTTTAAAAAATGAATTCACTTTATTTATATATATATATATATTTTGTTCAAAATTTTATATTAATAATTCTGAAATTTTTACTTACTGTCACTGGTAAGGGTGAGCATGAGTAGGGCTGGGCAGGACAAGAGATGCATAACCCAAAGAATGAACAGGCTGCATTTTGCAGCTCGATGCCTGGCCCTAACCATTTTTTAGGCTGGACTGGGCAAGCGGGCTTCCTTTGCTCAAGTAGTGACACCCTGCCCTGCTCCATAAATATTCTAATTCACACTTTACAGAATTTCAAAGTTTTGGAGATATCAGAAGTATAATATAATATATTTACAATATATTTGGACATAATAATAAAATATATTTTAAATAAAATAATAAATATATAATAATATTTATTTAAATATATTTAATTTTTCAGGTAGGGCAGGACCCTCTGCCTGATGCTCGGCCCTGCCTAGTTATTGGCCCAGCCCAAAACGTCCCAAATTTTTTTCAGGCCACTTTTTTAAGGCTGGGCTGGGCAACTTTTTGCTGGGCTTGGGCGGGCGTACCGAGCATTTTGGCACCATGCTCACCCCTACTCATTGGTCTAATCTTGGATTAGTTCCAATTTGACTTTGATTCGACCCACTACCTCGACTGATTTAGAAGCTGGTTCGAGTTTAATAACATTGGTATCGGCATAAAAAAAATCACATTATGAGCTATTCAACTCGGAGGCATCAAAGAGAAAAATAGTATGATAGGAAGACGTTGATGTGGAACTGAACAAAGTGAAAGTCAAATTCCCTCTAATAGTTCTTCGACTCGATGCAGTCGGTCACTGAAAAAAAAAATAGTTCGAGACCAACTTGAGCAGCAGGCCGGGACCGATCTACTCGGGCTGGACCGGACCTCGGGCCGGGGGGATCGGTCACTTGGTCCGGGTCCCCGGCCCTTTTTTTTTTTTTTTACGCAATTAGGGTTACTTGCGGCGCCGAGTAGGACACTTACAATCTTTTGAGGAAGGCGCCGCCTAATGCCCTAATCATGACCCGAGGCTTTCCCTTTTCTCGCATTAGCATCATCAAAACACGACCCTCACCATTGTCACAAGTTAGAACTTAGAAGCGGAGCTTGCGTCTCGAGAGGCGCGGCGTGGAGAGATAATCGCGGCCCACAAACATCGCATCGCGTTCGAAACGCGGACAAAAGAGAGAGCGAGAGATCATTGAACTTAGAAAGGGCGGAGCCTCCGACCGATTTGGTTTGAAAGCTACAAACGTATTTGGGGTAAGAGCACTTACAAGCTCCGATTTACTCTTTTCTCGTTCTTGCTCCATTTTTTCTCCTCCGTTTCTTTCGCATCTTCATCAAATCGTCTATGGGATTTGACGATTGAATCCGGACCAGCGCTTCAAAGCGGGATTCTCGTGCAAGGTAGGGAGTGGAACCAAATTCGTTTCTTGTCTGCTTTCATGGTTATGAAGTAATACCGATTTCGTTCGGATCTATGCATCTCCATTGACTGGCCGAACTACGATGGATTTCTTATTTTTCATTTTGGTTCTGTGCCTAAATTTTTCAGATTTGATCATTTTGGTTCTGTGCCTAAATTTTTTCCAGATTTCGTTCGGATCTATGCAACTAATTAATGTATACATTTGCTTTGCTTCTCTTTTGCGGAAAATGATGACTTAAAGTTCATATATATGATATCCCAACATTAAATCGATCGCATATGTTCTCTCTAATCATGGTTCGCACGAGTCGTAAGATCATATATGCAACTATTTGTCTTATTTGTGTTTTGTGCACTTTATTTTTACTCCCTCTAATAGTTCTTGACCCCAAAAAAAAAAAAAATCCCTCTAATAGTAATGTTTGGATTTCCATTCAACATTCATTTCAATGCGCATTTTGCTAGATGATGCATTTTCAAAATATTTATTTAGGCAGTGGCAAAATGAGCCCAAAATATAAAGTATGGAGAATAAGGCGGAACCTTGTTTTGTGTTTTTGTGTTTTTTGTTTTACTTCTCTGTTTTAAAGTGAATCCATCTTAAGAGATTCATTCATGTTCAACGTGATAAGAGGGAAAGGCACTGATAAGGCATGCTCCCTCCCTGGCATGAATCATTATGCAACTTTTTTATGTTAAAAACCGTAACTTGCTTTTTAGGACCATAATCAAACATCGGCTCAGCTACGTACATACTTAATACAGCTTGCTATGTTTTACGCAGACAGGGAAGCCAAGGTCTTATGTTACTCCAAAACGTAATTAATTAAGGAGAACCTGTAGACTGCATCAAGATAAGAAACCATGATGAAGCACATCCCGCTCAAAAAACGCCTCACTGGGATTTTTTTCCTTAAAAACTATACACCAAATACATGTTTCAGGGGCATTCTTCGCAACCCTGCTCAAAAGCCTCCGGGTTGAGCAGCTAAAAGTTTTCAATCCTCACTAAAGGTATAAGGAAACAGGAATGACCAAGATTTTAGTTTTCCACTTCCAGTTTACCAGGTGTTAGAAATATAAGGTGAGTTTAGTTGATTAGTTAGATAGTTAGTTAGGCCTAGTCTATAAATAGAGGGTCTCAACTATTGTGAAATGTGTGTCTGTGGAGCCTTCACCAAAGGGTGTTGGGTGTGGAGCCCTCACCATGTGTGTAGAGTGTGAAGCTCTCATAATATTAGAGAGAGAGGTTAATTTGAGTCTCTCTCTCTAGAGAGGAAAGTCCTCCTAGATATCCCGGGTTTATTGATTAGAGATAATCCTTATGGGTTACTCATTGTAGAGCTTATTGCTCTTTGTTGTTAATACAATTTATTCTTCTTCATCTACATTCTTTCTCCTATCTTCTCTAACTTTACATTACTTAACACCAGGGTTCATGTCTGAATGAAAACTAATCTCAGTGGTCAGGGAATCAATTGTGGGCAGGCATATAACAAGTTTGCTGGACCAAGTTTTGTGCTGGATCCAGTTCTTAATTCACTTTGCATCAAGCCCAATGAACTCTGGGCCTGCATTCGAGCCATACTAGGCCACTACATCAAGATCAAAAAACTACTTTCTGCCAAAAAAAAAAAAAAAAAAAAAGGAAACACTGTATTTAATTTACAGACACATGTATGGAGGGACGAGGCAACATGCCTTGTTATTCATATGTAGCCGATTGTACAAACAACCACCATCATTGTTTACAAATTTCAAAGATTACTTCGTGGCTTAGATGTTTTTGCTTGAACTTTATTCCTTAATTTGTATAATTGTTTCAAGAATATCAGTACCTGGGAATTAATAAGAATCAGTAGACAAGTTCCCCTGAAACAGAAACCAGAAATAGCTGGGGTTATGAACCTACTATTTATTTAAAATGAATGATTTTAATTAAATGCAATTGTTTATGCTTAAACTGGAAGGATTTGGTTTGTATCGATTTTAAAATATTTACAGCTGGTCCATATTGTTGAGTATGACACATCAGTATAGTGGTAAATGGATTCCTCTTCAAAGTAAAACAGCTTATCAAAGGACGTGTTAATTAGACTTTAGAGTCAACATGTATGCACAAGGAAAATGAGGCACGCTCTTCCACACGACACGCATACCAAAGGACGTAGACAATACTTTTGCATGAGACTCGTCTCGTAAATGCTCCCTCATTGGATGGTGCTTCTTACAAGAAATCATGATCTTATTATTGCCTCATAAAGTTGGTTAGCCAAACCCCCTAAAGTATTTCTCTACTTTTAATAACACCCAATTCTGTTCTTTTAACAAGGGAAAGAAAAAAGATATATATGGAAGACGCCAAAGAGACTAAAACAAAAGAGACCAAAGCAGAGCATAGTTAAAGTGGAAGATGAAGAAATCGAGTAGATTTGTTTGATCCTGGAGCCGATAAAATATAAGCAAACAAGCAGAGCCCGAGGTATTTGAGGAAACCTAATCCTCTTAGGCTAAAAAAGCAAAAGCTTTTCTAGAGTTCTTAGCTTCTTGTTTTCTTCGATTAGATTTGATCTTTTAATTTTCTACATGCAAAAAAGCTGTTTGAAAAAGGAAGTGGGAAGTGGGGGCAATGGAGAATCCGATACCGAAACACCAAGCAAATCCAAATGGGTTTTACTTTTTTTATCTTTCTAACTTTTGTCAAGTTTAAAAAGAAGAAAAATAAAAAGCAGGAAAATGGATTAATTAAAAGCGATGAACCTTAACGCTGAAGAGGCCGTAGGTAAGGACAAAATGATCTCGAACTGAAACATCAAGGCCAGTTAAGATTGTCTCAGATAAGACACGTAGAGATGTAGTGGGGTGGTCCGAAATGGATTATTGGCATATATATGTTGGCTTTGAAGGATTGACATCTTAAGGGACAGTATGGAAAAAGACTTGCACTATATATATACACACACACAGTTAATTAATTTTGCTTGATGGGATGAAAGTGACGCCTACCAATTAAGCTTCACAAAGATGTGTCATTGTTCATCACGAAGCATTAATTCTACTCTGAACTGGCTCATCAGCTTTATTTGGCCACAGTTTGTCAAATTTTGGACACGACCGTCAAATAGAATCATTGACCGCGCGCGCACCTTAAAAATGACCAAAATTTTGCCCATAATAATATTCCTTTACAATATATTGCTGCGACATTTTATGACACTATTTGGTGCGGTTGGAAACAGAAGAGGGTGGTGGGGGTAGGGGGGAAAATCTAAGTGAAAATTAAAAAAAAAAAAAAAAAAAAAAAAAAAAAAAACTGGATATGAGAACAAGGTCTTTTGTTGTTTGACGAAGATGATGACTAAGGTTGGGGGTTTCTGGAGAATATTTTCTGTCCAGGTGCAAGGATAAACAAGGGATCAAAACTGGACTTTCTGCTCACGAATCTGGTCCATCGATTCCCAAAATGTCGCTTCCAATCGTCCTGACACTTGTAGTGAGGAAGGTATAGCTTGAAATCAAACCCTCTGCTGCTACAGAACTGAATGATCTCTTGGTTTTGTGCCACAAGCACCTCTGGGCCCGGTCCTCTTGGGGGCGGCGGGTTAAATCGGAGCAGCGCCACAATGTAGAAGATGTCGCTCTCCGGCAACGCCACCGAAGTTCGAGAATCCCACCTGAGTTATCCAAACATGATAGAATAATACAATATTTAGTTTTGACCAAACAAAGGAATCCAACTTGTACATACCGGTGATCAGTCTCGAGATTAAATAATTTAATAGAGCGAGGTCAATTTAAAGCAGTTGTTTTCGGACCAAATTGGCTAATAAGGGAAGGGGTACCAACAGGAACCAAATTCAAAGGCAAAGAGAAAAGCAGAGCGAAGATTTGATCCAGAGAAATTTTATATTATCTGTAGTCTTCAATATAACACCCAGTTGACTTATTTTTTTAGAAATTAAAGAAACTAATGAAATTATTTTTAAGTATTTATACTTATTATTTTTTCTTTAAATTAATAAGTTTGACTTATAATTAAATAATTTATTTAACTTCTTAAAAAAATACATAGCTATTATATTTAGGACAACACGGCAGACAAATATAATGCTGGTGCGCACCATAAAAAAAAAAATGCCTGTCCATTTCTCAAATGGGAACACTGACCATGAAAGCTACAATACTTGGGAATGGAATTCTCAACACTTACCAATTCCTTCATCTACTCTCTCGCTTTATTCCCCCCTCATGTCTTGAGATACACTTTAATTAACCTGGTTAATTAATCAATCCGCCTCCCCCTAAATAATTAATTTATTAATTAAAAGACGGATTTACACGCAACCCGGACCCACCGTATCTTTGTCCCGTTCTATGTTTGCGTAATACGCCAACCCGCCCGGGGCTGCAACCAACTGCCTAAGCCTCAGCTGATGCAATGGGGGAGATCTGTACGGTCATATTGTACGGTCGATCGCAGAGTAGGGAGGTCCACTCCACTTGGTCGACCTTAATAGTAGTAAAATATTTGACCCTCCCTCAAAATCTTAACTACCCCGTTAAATTTGGCTCCCCATGAGTAGTCACTAGTCAGCGACATCCATCCCTCTCACGTGGCATCAATGGATGCCGTTGTTGTCATTGACTTCGGCAACCTCATGCATATCAGCCTTACACGTGGCAACCATGCGAGCCACACCCAACCATCTAATAATGCATTTAAACTCTAGGGTCCCCCACACAAGTACGTATATGGGAGACGGACAACGCAAGAAGGCAGGCTCATCGATAAAAAACAAAAGCAAACAGGTTTCCTTTTTAAATAAATTCTACCTATAAGGGGGAAAACGTAATTAACTGGAGGAATGAAGGGAGTAGTACTTACTTGCTTCGTAAGAGAGGGTACACCAAGATGGGCCCGCCTACTCCTTGGCTGAGGATGCCCTTAAACACCACACGATCAAAATCAACGATGTTGTGGCGGGAGACAAAGAGGTTGAGCCAGGGGTGAGGGGCGTCCCAGATGCCGTTGGCTTTAGCGTCTTCCTCCGCACGCTGAACACGTAGCAAGAACTCAGTGTAGCCCACGTCCACCTGGAACTTGAAGGCCCGGAGGAATCGCAGCCGTTGAAGCAATCTATCCACATCCTACGAGGGGAGAGAAGCAGAGATTAAAAGGATTGCCATAAACGGGAGTGGCTCCCATCCACTTCTCTTCCCATTCTCTTCTCAATCTCAGCCGTTAGATTGAAATCTGAACGGTTCAGATTTAGTCTTTTATAAAAAAAATTATTTTTATATTAAAAAATATTAAATTATTTAAAAATATATAAAAAAAATACTTTTATATAATATTAGATCGGAACGGTTAAGATTTCAATCCAACGGCTGAGATGAGGAAGAGGATGGAAAGTAGATAAGAAAGGAAGAGGACTGTAGCCAACCCCACCATAAACGGGGTATAAATGTCATTGGAGGAAATCAAGGGACGTGTCAAACAGTTCACATTTTACAGATTCCAGAAAATGATGGCATTTTGGCAATTTGCATAACTGTGGGGACCGTAACGTCAGCCACATCTGAATGATCAGCGCAATGGAGCACCCACTGATGTGGAATTACCCTATTTAGCCCCAAGGTGACATCCTTATATTACGAAAGTGACCCTCCCGGACAAAATAGGCTAGCCACAACCCCACTAAGGGTTTGCCCAACTGCCCATCGGGCACTCGTAATTTGAACCCGAAGCCATTAGCCATGCCCCTTCACCGAAGGCTCGTGTGTCAGAAAATCCAATGGGAAGATACATCATGACCGTATAGTCCATTTTGAACAACCATTTCTAACAGTAGTGCAACAAAATTATTGTAAACACTCAAAGGAGGGAAAAAAATAATTGTTTTTTTAAAAGCACAAAAGCTGTGCCATCATGGCGGACGAGAATAAATACCGTCCCGTGAGGCTCCACCTTTGTACACGTGTTAAGTGAAGTCTCTTATAGAGTGTTTTGACTTTTTACCAGGGGTCCCGCCCGCATAGTGCTTGCCCTCTACGATTAAGTCTTTGAGCTGAGGGAGAGAGGGACACAATTCGCAAAACTCAGTCATGATTGGGCAAGCCGTCGGATACCCTCCCCTCCCTCATGCCCTGGACCCCACCCTCTAGTAAAGAAAGAAAGTCAAACCCCCCCCCCCTCCCCCAAACTTATGAACGGCCACTATACTAGAGCCTATTCTGCCGCAATCGCGACCGCATACACCAAATCTCAAATAGGTAAAGAGATTAAAAAAGGGACTAAATTAGTTACCGCATCGACGTCAGAAGGTTGGTCTGAGTTACGACAGTGAAGAGCGAGCTCGAGGCAGTAAAGGACGGGGCCGGCGGTGGCGGGTATTTGGTTCGGGTCGAACTCTTGGTCCGGGTCCAATGGAACTATGGGCCACCCGTTGGCAGGGTCGTCGCTGTTCACAAATACGAACCCTTCCACGTAATCGAAAGAGTCGTCTTCTTGACGAGTTATCAACGACTCGGCATCCCTAGTGAAGTCTTCAAATTCAGAGTACACTACCCTTATCCATCTCACCTAATCACATGAGGAGAGAAAAAAAAAAAAATTTAAGCAAAAATGGTTACTTTCCGTAAGTGTCGTTCATGCAGAAGCGCTAGCTTCACAATTTTCTGCTACATCAAACAACAAATGAGAAATGCAGAGAGAGACTGCGACTTCATTTTCCTAACAGTTCAAATTTGGAAATAATAATAATAAAAAAAGATCAGTGAGAATTTCAAGGCACCCCACCATATCTGGTGCTTGTTGAAGCACGACACTGGCCCTGGTGATGATGCCGAACTGACCCAGACCACCCAACGCCGCAAAGAAAAGTTCGGAATTTTCGGTTTGGGAGCAGACCAACGTATCGCCTTTGCCCGTTACAACCTCCAATTCCGTTACGTTCGAGGTTTGGGGACCGTAACGGAAGGTTTGGCCGCTGACCCCAGCATTAGAAAGCGTCCCTCCAACCGTTAACCCCAGATAATCCGTCCACGACCTTGGAGCCAACCCAACCTGTACGCACCGTTTCAGGACGTCTTCCCATAATGCCCCTGCCGAAACGTCGACGTAGGATGAGCCATTGCTACTCCGCACCACGCGAATATTCTCCTCCATGCTGCGCATGTCCAGGACCATGCCTTGATCGGCCATAGCCTGGCCGTTAATTGAGTGGCCGTTGCCTCGAGCGGCAATCGTAAGATTCGACGACCGAACCGCTGCTTTGAGGACCCGAGCGATGTCGTCTGCGGCGGCCGGCCTGATGAAGGCCAAGGGCTTCACGGACTGCAAGCCTCCAAAATCTTTACTGGCCATGCCGTTGGGTGCACAGTCGACGGTACCTTGAAGGTCAAGCGCTTCGGAGAGGCCGACGACAAAGTCATCGTCGGGCCTTGATTCTTTGTCAGTTCCATGAACGAAGTGCTCCAGGTAAGCTATCATCTTGAACCGCGGAGTTAGTTGGTGGCGGTGGCTAGGAGGGAGTTATGGGCGGCCGGTGACCGGTGAGAGTGAGGATGGCTCTCTTAAAACCGAGGCCGGCGTCGTTTTGAGGGGTGTTATAATGCAGCGTTGAGGGTCCTGTCAGGTGAAGTTTGTCCTTAAATAGCGGCTGATTTGGATTTATTGGGGATTTTTTTTGTAATGAAGGGAATTAAATGAATTATTTTGGGAGATTCAACATAAATAATGACGTCATGACTCGTCTCAATATCCTGTTGAGGCTGTGATCCTTTCGACATCATCTGTCTGCCACTTATACGAATTTTGGAATATATAATTTGGGAGCTTTGCTTCTGTAAATGCGACCTCATGCTGCTGCTATGAGCTCCAACCTTTGTTTTCATATTCCATATATCGACTAGAGCTGGGAAATCGGTGGACTCGACCCTTTCAAGCTTTAGCTCTTCAGGCCGAGTTTGAAAATTAAAAAAGCTTAATGAAATAAGCCCTGCAGGATTAGCCCTGTAGAGCCTCGGGCTTAAAAAGGCCAGCCCTGGAGGGTTTCGGGCCGGCTCTGGAGGCCCTTTTAATTTATTATTATTATTTTTTGAATGCATGGATTCGCATATGATGGTAATTTACTAATTTATATATATTGGTTATAGAGTTATTTATCCATTTAAACACAAATACATAATAACTATACTCTAATTTTATGATTTGGTTCATTATTTGTTGCCGATAAAGATTATGGATGTGTTCATGATACGGGAGAAGAAATTCATGATATTCTTACTCATGAAACCAAAGCTTACTCAAAACGAAGCACAATCAAATGTCGTTGAAATTGATGATAGTGACAAAGATGACGACAATAATAGTCATTATACTAATGTCGTTTAGTGGTATGTTTCTTATGTTTTATGTCAGTTATTTGTGAACATAGTTTGCTTTTAATTATGAATTAGTGACTGTATTTATTTGTTGGATGATTCATGTTGTTTTGATATTAATGTTAACAACATTTATTTGATAAATTAGAACTTTAATTGTTGTAATCTACTAATTATATTTCTTTGAAAAAAAACTGAGGAAAAATAGTTAAAATTTGGAATAGTAACTTTCAGGTCCTTGGAGGGCTGGCCTTGGTGCTCTTGGGCCGGACTTTGAAACACAGATATTTTTCTTACCCCGAGTCCTAAAAGGCCGGCCCTAATTCCCAGCTCTAATATCAACCCACACATGGTAAGGGATTGTCTCGTTTCCCACATGCCAACTAGTGAAATAATCTTTTTACAAAATTATCCCCAGATTATCTACCAATGTTGGCGGCTAAAGTTGGTGGTAGTATTATAAGAAATACTCTTCACCGTATTTGTAATATCATACTTTTTTTTTCTTCATAATCTTATTATCTAGAAACCATTCTTTTTTTTATTAGAAGTGATTATGAAAAATTAAAAAAAGGCTTAATTTTCTTTAGACCAAAACAAGAGTTCGAAATGTGCAGGTAAAACTCACTTTAACCAAATTAGGTCTCAATTTCGATTGAGTATATATCTTCCCTAAATATTGTGTCCCGCGAAATTAATTATATGTTAGTGAAAAAAGAGAGATTCGCAGGGAGGTGTCTTACCTGTTGATATCAAACTCACGAGTTGACTCTCCGAAAGTAATTGTTTTTAAACTTTATCAAATCGAAAAGTGATTCTTTCCAGAACTCGTGACCATATAAACTTGATTAAACTCACGAGTTTATACACCGAGTTTAACGTTTTTATGTTTCTAGCTTACAAAACCGTGTTAACTCACTCTTAAACTCTGATTAACTTTTTTTATTTGATCATATTCAGGGGCTTTATATATGAGTTTTATAGAAATTTATTTATCAAATATAGTAAATTTTGAATGTTGATGGATTTAATTTAAAATATATTTAAATTAAATTATTGTCATTTTTTATATCTTAATTATTTATTATATATACACTATTGATACATATTTAATAATGAAAGTAAACTCTTACGAGTTTAGGTCCTACCAGGCTCGCGGTATAACCTTTTCATTATTGCGCCGATAGAGAAGTGTAATACTACCATGTATTTTAGGAATTGATCTTCAGGATTAATATACTCCCTTCATACAATCATTATTTACCTGATTTGATTATATTAAGAAAGTTAGTTAAATTAGTTAATATAACATATATTTTTTAAAACACTCTAATTATCTTTTTTAATTTCTTTATTCTCTCTCCTCTTTGGCTATTGTTGATAGAACATCAATAGGAGTAAATTAAGAAAATATTGACAAATATAAAAATTATATCTTGTATTTAGAATCAAAATCAATTCCCTAAATATATTTCACATTAAGAACCGGATTAATAACGTGGAACATGGACTATGTGACAATTTAATTTATACATTGTTGTAATAAGGTATATACAACTTAAAGAGCCAATAAGTATTATAGCTTTGTAAGGACAGGACGAGTATCGTGACAATTTAATCTATACATTATTGTAAGGGATATGCAAAGCTAATCAATAATATAGTAATGAAATTATTGAAAAATACTCTAGAAGCCTAATTAATTAATGCATTTTTCCATGTTAGTTGGAGTGGTTTGTCACGCTCAAGCAAAACGTTCCAACTTTGAATCCCAACAGAAATAAAACACACTGCAATTAACACGTTGTCGTTGATCATTGTAGACCTTAATTGTTTACATTATGTATAGGTCGACGACATAAGCAGAATTACGGTGATACCGTGTTGAAAAGAGACGACACAAGCAATGAATCCTGGGAATGTCGGTAATAAAAGTGCCTGCATGCAACGTTGCTTTTACTGGTTAATATTGTAGTGTTTTCATAGGGCTTCTTTCATTATAATTTGTTTTCCAATTTAAACTATAATATGTCAATGGAACGAAGTACTGCATGTCCATAGGAGGACGCAGGTGGGGGGGGGGGGGGGGGGGGCAGTGCCAACCCTTGAATTTTATTTTTTCAAGATCTGAAAATGCTTCTTTATAATGAAAAAGATGTATTTAATAAGATTGATAATGAGGTAATTATGATGAAATTTCAAAAAAATAAGCGCTAGAAAGATGACGTTGTAATTATTTTTATTGTAATATCTTTTGTTATTAAAATATACGCACTTGAACTTATTGAGTCTTTCATCCTTCATTGTAATTTATGTAATGCATTTTTAACAAATGTATTTAGTCTTGTTTTTAAATGACAAGGTTTGTGAAATAAGCCTCTCTTATTACATCATCAGTATTCACTTGATTTCATGAATATTTTTTTGATATTTTTTTCTTTTCTTGTTTATGTTCTTTTGTATTTTAATGTATTTAAAACTTTTCTTAAAACAAAAATTTGGGGGCGCAGCCTCGAACCCCCGAATCCCCTACTAATCATGCAGACATAAACAAAAAATCCTAGCCCCGCCACTGGTACCACCCTTTATTAATTTCCTGGATCTGTGCATGTCAATAACATTTTTAACGACAACAACAGAATCAAGGTCATCATTTATATTCAAATACACATAAGGGATAAGCACAGAGAATTATTAAATTTGCGCGCGTGATTAGCTCAATGGTCAAATATTTGTTTTAGTTTCCTCTCTAAACTGCTGTTGTCAATGTTACAATAATATTTTATGGGAGAAAGAAAATCAAAAGTCAAATTATGGCCTTATTAGTAGACACGTTTGGATAATTAAATCAATAATAATGCTTCACAATATATATGCTAGCCCACATGAGTATTAGTGTTAATTAATTTAATATATTGGCGTTTTACAAAATTCTTTTTATAAATAATATGGACGGTTATTTTATTGGTAATCATATTTAATAGATATTTATCAATCAATAGGTATCTAATCTAGATTTTTACGCCTCACAAGATCTTCCATAATTTTTTAGATTAGCTTGGAGTTCAAGTCTGTGCTTCAATATAATTACCGAATTACCTTTTTCTTGTTAAAAAATCCTACATGTACATGAATTCTATCCACCTAATTTTCAGTTTCACCCCAACTACTTACCAAACTGACAATTTCAAGTATATAATTAACTGTGCTCGCAAAATGATATCTTCAAAAGAGGGTAACTATTTTTTTTAATAAGAAATCAATGAGTCATAATTTATTAACCTCATATATATCTGAAAGTTATATTTGAATGGAGTCTATGTTTACAAAAATGATGGCAGCGCGCATATAGATGAACAAGGACTGGTAGCGATTAAACAAGTCTTTTGTCAAAATGGGCGTGTCACGACATTATTTTAATGTAGGCAAGCTCATTAATTTATATAAGTAGGTAACTTAAATCGGGCACAGCCATGATCACAAATAGGCAAGCTCATTAATTAATATATATAAATAGGTACTTAAATTGGACAAAGCCATCGATCACAAAGAAAATAAAGAAGCTTTCATACGAGAATCCAAGGCCGATACGTATCACACATTCACACCTTAAAAGGAGGGAAAAAAAAGACAACACAATATGACACCAATAAATGGATAACTTTACTTAATAAGAAAGAATGCACAAAAGTACAATATAAATTTTTTTATTGACAAAACTAGGAGAAAGGGCTTAATTAGTTGCTCACAGCTTATGAAATGAAAAAGAAGAAGAAAAAGTTTAGTGAAAATGATATCTAAAAAGCTGTTTAAAACTTAACTTGCTCTCAATTTTATTTCTATACCCTATCTAAAAAGTCCTCGAACCATATAAAACAAAAATAGTAAGAGAAAAGAAGCCTAAAAACAACAAAGCAATAAGATGATTGACTGTGTGACCCCACAAGACCGAAGGCAGGGAAATTCGGAGGCCTTTTAAATAAAATAGGAAACAGTAGTACTGAAGAGAGAACACGAAGTTTGATTTTGATGGAGGACTTAATAATTCAAATAGAGAGGAGGGAATAAGAAATGATGAATCCCACCAAAACCCATTGTTTCAATACAACTCTTAAAAACTAAGAAAGAAAAGAAATAAAGGAATTGAGAGAAACTATAAGAAATGTGTGGTGAGGAATAAAATAATGAGCACCAATAATGTGCTTTTGTTTTAATTTTCAACTTTTTTAACGTTGTTTTTCAACTTTTTAACGTTGTGTTCTAGATTTGAAAGGGAGAGGCATGAACATGAGAGTGTTTGCGGCTATATATGCGCATGCCTTTGAGGCAAGTGGACCAACAAGAAGTCACCTCCATCGATCTATACATGAATCTATATATCCATGACACTTTCTCTATTAGATTCATTACTCGCTTTAAAATTGATTTTTTTCTTTTAATTAGCACACAAGTATACATTTTTTAAAAGACACTGTAAATGTATAACTTAAACAATTATCCAGTGCTTGGGTTAGGTAGAAAAGACTCAATTTTTCTTAAATAAGTATGAAGATTTAAATCTTGTGATGAAAAAAATCATTAATTTGGGGGGAGACATACAATTGAAGAAAGGCGTTGGGAGGAGTTGCTCAATTAATTAGCAAATATGTATGGTTAAATAATTGAGGCATGGAAGTGACGTTTCTTTCTCGCGTGATTGGAGGTACAGTTTCACGTTGTCACTGTGTCAATAGTTACAATTATCATCATCTCAATCAAACAGTACTTTAGGCATATCCAATCCAGATATCCTTGAGTAATTTTTTTCCAGGTTTATAATTAGCGACGAGGACTACTGTTATTAGGTTGGATTTGTTTTATAATTTGAATTTATCCTGTTCAATTATCTCTTTGACTCGGATATATTATTGAGCCTTCTTTCTTACTCTCATCAGAGGATCACATTGACGTCTTCTCGATTTTTTTGGTTGAAAACTCAACGTGTCTTATGTACTACTTTCATGCTCATTGCATAAGCAGATATGCACTTACCTATGAAATTCTTCACGTGATTTGATTTATATATCTTCGCAGAATCATAGGCATAGATTTTCTTAATCATACCAAACAATATTACTTAATGTTTTCTTTGGCTTTCTTATTTGGTTGTGTTATGGAATAAAATATTAGGTCCATTTAAGGTGTGGCCTAACAAGAAGCAACCAATATTGCACAGATGTGATGGCAGAACATTTGGGTTTGGAGGCACAAGAGGCCCATCAGTCCAAACCCTAACCCTAAGGTACTTTTTATAAATAGATGGTAAGCGCAAACACATCTTCTACACTCTCTCTTTTACTATTCGGCCGATCATCGACACACGCCCACAAAACACAACCCCATCCCCTTGGCAAGAAAGCCTTCATATTTTGTGATAATGATCCTCCATTCTCACAAGTGATCTCATCCATGATACCTGGAGAAGCCTATTCGATCCTACATCAATATACTAGTCCATCTAGGGCTAGACACTTGTGTTCTTATGACAGAACATGTTGCTATTGCTAGGAAGTTAGGAACGTTAGACCCACACTGTCTCTTCTGTGTGTACTTAACACTAATTAAAGAGGGCACTTCAAGTTACTTGCTGGACTCAATTTGTTGACCAGAGCCGATTATTTAATTAGAGGGACGCAAATTGTCTCGTTTTTCTAAACAAGTGATTTTCCTACATAATCTAATAATTTGCACAACAATTTTCTAATCTTTCCTACGTAACCCGGTACGACATGACAAATGAGGAAACCCACGATATTATTCAAAAGATTATGCATGATGTCTTGTGGGCGATCTTGAAAACGAGGTGATATACTTGACAATCGCACTACAAAAGGTCAGTTACATATCCCAGCCAGCTAACTTGTGGGTTTAGATTTTTGAACAATACTAGTTAATTCGGACACTTCTGTTGAATTATATGTACATAGGAAGATATGGTTAGGTTCGTTAAGATACGCATGAACGAAGCATGAATTAGATTTTAATTTTCTTTTGATGTGATTGAGGTTGAACAGCCGTGGGGGATCTTGAAGTTGAACTTTGGACGCCCCAAGTATCTTTAGTAATGTTGATGTTTGCGACCAATTATAGCGAAATCCTTAGTTTGGATCTCTCAAAACAAAAGGGCTTTTAGCAGCACGCAATATATATATATATATATATATATATATATATATATATCTGCTTTTTTAAACAAGGATGCATGTCATTGTCTTTGTTCGGTTCATAATTTGTAAATGTACACTGAGTTGAGCTCATCATGAAGTCCATTATTCTCTCTTTGGCAATATAATATCTTTTTTTTTCTTGAGTGAAAAAACGAATTCATCATTCCTCAAAAGAATGAATTCATCATGATGACTCAATGTTGGTTTATTTTTATTTCTCTCTGAAAGAGTTTGAAAAAATGGGCCATGGATTCTTATTTTATTGTCAAATGCGTGATAATTGAGTCTTAGAAGTCTTTGGCTCACTCAAAGGCATTGTCAGAAGAAAACAAAGAGAAGAGGGGCTGGTGCTTCTTCTAGAGCTTATTCCTATTTTAACACGTTCCCGTGCCCTAATTATCACCTCAAACACTTGTCTCTTTTCTCTTCGTACTTATTCGCAAGAATCACAGTACAACTTTATATCATATCAGTATAGTCGGCACAATAGATTAGATTAATTAATTGAAAGAAAACTGATGAACAGAAATATCAGCTAGCTATGTAGCTCTATATAGAGACTTAACAAGAAGATATTGAATCACCTTATCCTTCTCAATCTCATAGTCTTATCCAGTAATGATGGGCTAGGAAGAAGTGAAAGGTTCAATCTTTTTGGCTTCCCCGTCCATCATTCAACATATAATTGGTGACCATGAAATGTATGATATATATTCGTGGTTTTGACAAATTGAAAGGACGACATGTGGTTGGCTTCATAATAAGGTGGTAAATTGTTGGAATAATGAGAGTCCACGAGGCATTTTGTCTGATATGGATGCGTTGTTGAAATGTGATTGGTGGAGGGAGAGTGACACAAACTTTTGCATCTCCATGAGTTTAGTGCGTTCGCTGGTTATCTGTTGTAAATTCTAACTGCTGTCACATTGTTGCCTTGCTTTTCTTCGGCAAAGGATGATAAGTTGTGTAGCTCTGATTGGCTCATTTCTTGGTTCTGTAATGTGCTTGGGGATTCTAGTGCGTCTCTTTTGATTTTGATGAGTTTGTGTTTGCCAAAATATCGACTCCATTCATTATTATTTATGGATATTTATTTTCGTTTGTTTCATCCATCATTATAATGATGATGTGATTGTTTTCCATACAGGTGTCCCGCTCTCATTGGCTTATCAAATCTGAATCATTACTTATCCATACTAATGGCGACGCGTTTTCGATAGAGATAGAATTCGAGTAAATTCATCTTACCCCAAGTTAAATCACTGAGGGCAGAATTAGAAAGGCAAATAACATAATGGAAAGGTGAAATGTGCTGCATCGTCTAATGCAATTTAAATATTGTTAGTGTTTTTTTTCCAGTGTTAGTTGAATTTTAGACATTCTTGCATGTTACAATACTTCCATGAAACTTCTGTCCAAAGGGTTTTCTTTGTGTAATTTCTTCCTGATCACTAAATTATATTGCCATATTCTTGCGGTTAGAGTTGTAGCCGCTGAGGGAATAGGGAACTTTATGTTGTTTACAAGGAGCTTCTGTTCGTCTTGCGTGCTTCCAGGTTCAGTCACCAATATGTTATAGTATTTGCTAGTCTTTTTTTTTTTTTTTTCACTTGAGAAAATTGCCCTTTGCTTTGAAAAGAGCAAGCAAACGAAATGGTTAAGCAGCAATAATCTTGTTGCATCATTAGTATGGCTAAATCTAAGGAAACATGGCTTTCCCAATAATAATCTCGGACTCAAATAAACATCCTGGTTCACAGGAGGTTGGCAACTAACATTTACAATAATGGGGTCATTTTTTTACCTAGGGAATCTCTTGTAAAATTGTTTTATTGAACTATATATTTGCTTTGGTAAAGAGTTTCTATGTGGAGCATATATCTTGCAATATAGAGGTATCCTTTTGCTGTAGTACTGAAATATATATACAGGCAGCTATTCTGCTATATACTAGTATTATTGTTTATTGTGTATTATTGATTCGAGATTAATTCAAGGCAAGCTTACTATGTCGAAGGAAATTTAGGCCGTTTGTTTGGTACAAGGAATTTGAAGGGAAGAAGAAGGAAAATTTTTAACAGTTGAATTTTAAAAAAGGGTTAAGCTGTAAATTGACAAACGAAGTGTTACGCTAAGAGTATCTAGCACAAAAATGTTTTAAAGGTATCAAAAATACCAATAAATAATTGAAAAGGAGCAAAAATACCAATAAAGAAATAAATTCTGATGAAAGTATCACAATCCTCGTTTTGAATTATTCGCTGAAGTTTTAAATTTTTCATTGGTATTTTTACTCCCCTTCAATTGTTCATTGGTATTTTTGATACCTTCAAAACATTTTTGTGTCAGATGCTCCTAGCGCAACACTTTGTTAGTCAATCTGCACCTTAACCCTTAAAAAAATTAAAGAAGCGGGCCGGGTTAAAAGTTTTTAATTAAGTTTTCATACTTTTTTTATGTTACATTTTCTCTTTATTAATATTTTATAACCCTACTTATTCAATTTCTTTAAATTAAACTCATAAAATTTTTATTTTCCTTCTCTATCCCTCCCCTCACCTCATACCAAAAAGTCCCTTAAACATGCCTCACTTGCAATCATTCTAAATATCATATATCTTCCTAATTTTGATCCCTTGAAATGATGCTTTTGATGTTGACAATTATGACATATCCTATAAATAACTTATTTTTCTTCGAGTCCTAAAAAAACTTTTACTTAGATTTTAATTAAAAAAATTGGAAATTTATTTAAAAATATTGACACTTTTTTATCACATGTTTTTCTTTTTGATATAAAAAAGTTTAGGTGAAGGTAGATACCTGGAGTTCCACCAAGTCGGGCGACGCCTGCGCTTAAAAAACGCTTATAAAAGTACTTACAGAGTCATTACATCGACCAATGGGTATCAAACCTTCTCACTTTTGAGGTGAAGGCGTGCCTTAGCCAATTGTATCAATCCCGTTGGCTTTTTTATCACATGTTAGATATTTGATGTTGTTTTTTTTTTCTTATTAAAGACGAGATCAGACATAATTAATCCCAGATTATCTTGCGATAGCACAATCCGAAGGTCTTCGGGACAGACATCCAAAAATGAAGAGCTAGTAAAACCCATTTTGGCCAAGCTGTCAGCTAGCTTGTTCTTCTCACGAGGGATATGTGTAATTACCAACTCCCATTCTCTAATGGTGAAATCTTTAATGTTCCAGTAAACAAGACTTTTTTTTTTTTTTTTGATATAAAAAAGTTTTGGAGGGGTTCGACATCGCTTCCCACTGCGCTGCAAGACGGCCGCCCATGAAGACTTATCGACTTACGAGATCGCTTACCAAAGGAGTCCCAGCGACGGCAGAGGGGATCGAACCCACGACCCAAGAGCCTAATCCTGGATCCCTTACCATCTATGGGCTCCAGTAAACAAGACTTCCTCCAACGTTATTTGAATCATCACCCAGTATATCCACCAGTTCCTTGGCATCTGACTCAATTATAACACGACGAAAGCCCAACTCCCAGGCTAGGTTAAGTCCTTTAATCGGAGCCCATTCATCAGCTTCGAAGGCACTATGTGAGCCCAAGTAATGAGTAAATCCTGCAATCCAATCACCTCCATGGTTCCAAATAACTCCTCCGCATCCAGCACGAGTCTCCGTTCTTGTGACTTTGCCAAAGTCTTGATTCGAGAACGCAGTAGAAAAAGGACAGGAAATGTAAGAACAGGAAAGTTTGTGGGCTCAAGGCACAAGTTAATGTACCATTTACAAAAAAAAGAAGCCCATAGGCTGGAGGCCCGTGAAGTTAGAAAAACATAACCTCTCAATTTACTTAATGGCCCCTCAAATACCAGTGGAAGTTGGTCTAAGTAGAAGGGGTTCTGGTCGCTTAAGTAAGAGATCTCGGTTTTTCAGTCGCTGTGAATAAAAAAACTTCCAGGAGAGATATGCCCACTTTGCTTAATAAATTTCAGAAAGTGGTTGCAGACATTTTCACACCATTTTCGTATATATATATATATATATATATATATAAAAGCCCCCTCAAATAGAATATAATGAGTAGATATCCTAAAATATACATATTCATAGCCAAATTAACGTCAAACATGTGTGTGTGTGTGTGTTTTTTTAAAAAAGATTAAGGAGAAATGCGTGGAAAAGATAGTAACAGTGGAATGTGACATGAGGAAGGTGGGGCATTTTCTTGATGCTGAATGAGGACCACTCATTAGAGAGAAAGGTCCCACAAAAGGGTGAAAATGATACACCAAAAAGATTTAGGGCTCCAGAGTCTAAACTATAATTGCTAACATTTCTCGCAACAATTTTCTTATCAATAGACTTTCAAGATGAATCAATCATTATATTCTCGTATCAAATCTAAAACATCATATTGTTTGCAAGTAATCACTAATACAGCTCATTCCTTTATCCTAGTATTTAACATAAAACATATTTAAAAAGTTGATCTTAGTAATAGATATAGAACACATTTATTATATTTATCAATCCTTTTTTAATTTATCTCTATTGATGCATCACCAATAATAATAAAGAAGGAGATAAAGGAGTGAATTAAAAAAGATAACTAAGATGTTTTACATGTCATGCTAACTAATTTAACTAGCTTATTTGATTTCATTAAATTAGGTAAATATGTATTATATTAAGAAGTGAAGAGAATATGAAAGAATTATTTTTAGTTCATTCTAAAAAATAAAATTTAAATACAGATCAAATTCTAAATCTTTAAATTAATTAATTAAAACAAATATCTACAAATATTTAACGGTTTTGTTAGCTCCGATTATGACTTGTGAATTGTAATTACACACTTTGTTTTTCTAAGTATCGATATCTTTCTATTGGAGACATTTTCAGACATTAAATATGGGCACGATTCTTAGTGGAAATGCAAATTCATACATTTTTTACGGGCCTGGACCTCCTTTGGACGATCATGGAATTAACTGAAGAACCCATTTGTCATGATATATTTGGGCTGGCCCAATTAAAAAATCCTAATTGAGCACCAAGGGAAATTGTAAGGGCTTGTTTGTTACAAAGAAGATTGGAGATGGAAAGAGAAGATCCCAAAGTTCTCATGGTTTTTGGGTGTTTGGTAGATGGAAAATTCAGTCAGCCTCTTCCAGTGAGTGCTCATCTTCCCATATATGAGGGAAGATGCTTTCCATCCGAAAATGGAGGGAAAGCTGCAATCTTCCCAGGAAAGTGTTTTTTTTTCCCTTCCAAAATGGGCTCTGGTTCTTCTTTTTCCCACTTAACCAACACCAAATTCTTCATATTAAACATCTCATTTTCCCTCAACTTAAGTTTCATTCCCTAGTATACCAAACGGCTCACATTTTTAAAGTTCCCTCTCAATATTCCTTTTCATTCTTTTCCCTCCTTAAATCTTCTTCCTAACAAACAAACGGGGCTTAAGAGTTTAGGAGAAGTGGACAAAAATTAATAGCATCCTTAGAAGCTTGTTTGGATCGGGTCTTAATAATATTTATTTACGTAAATCAAGACAAAATCATCTCATATATTTACCTCGTATATGATAAATTACTATTAAAAAATTATTTTTAAAGATTCCAATTACTATCTCATTTAAAAAAGCACATTTACATAGGATGAGACAAGTCCTCTCTCATATATTTATCCTATACACAGTAAAATCCCTTCCAAAAGTAAAGAAACTAATTTAAACACTTTTGCTTTACGAGACAATCCGAAAGGGCACTTAGATACGGCGTAGAATGATAGGAGCCCCATACTGCGGCTTCAGATTAATGCGAAGGTGAGGCGCATGAGTATAAGAAGGAGAGAGTTGAACTGAGAAATGTTGAAGAATTGTGGCCACAGCTATCTTTGCTTCAATCATAGCAAAGGCTTGGCCCACACATATTCTTGAACCCCAACCAAATGCATAAAAAGTCACTTGACCTTTTGAAGCTTTTGAAACTCCCTCACAGAATCTCTCAGGTTTGAACTCGTGTGCATCATCACCCCAATAATTGGTATCATAATGAGCATGCATTACCGACAAGCACAGCTCAGACCCTGCAGGTATCGATATGCTTCCTAACTTGGTTTCTCTTGTTGTGTATCTGATGAAGATAGGTACAGGAGGAAAAAGTCTCAGCACTTCATGAAGTATCATTGATATCTGCAACAAGTGTCAAATTTATAATATAGATAATTGTTGGGACAAAGCTTGAGTATTTCAACACAATTTACTATCTGAACTTACAATCTTGAGGCGATTAATGGTTTTGTAATCAGGCATTTTTGTGCCCCAGATGTGTAATACTTCTTGTCTTGCCTTCTCTTGCCAATTTGGGTGCATGGATAAGCAAATCATAGTCCATGTGAGGAGGGTTGCGGTGGTTTCTTGACCAGCAAAGTAGAACAATTTGCATTCTTCTATCACATCTTCAATCGTCACATCATTTTCGCTCTGTTCTTTGCTCTGCAATAGTAAACCCAATAAATCAAGCCCTCCTCCCAATTCTCCTCTTCTTGTTGCGTCTTCTCTTTGTCGTATCATATTCTGCAATAATCCTTTGATTTGGTCATACAATTGGTACCTCCTCTTGTTCTTCCTTGTGGGCATGAATCTTGAGATAGGATTAATACAGTCAAGCAATCGTTTGTTAGCTATGATGTACTACCTCCACCTCTTAAATATAAGATTTTGTTTATAGTGTAAATTACATTACAAACGAGATCTATATTAAGAATCGGATCTCCTCCTTTGAGATGGATGTTCACTTATTTGTTACAAAAAGTAATTGATTATTTCATTCATAAGAAAAAAGGGAAAGTATGTAGTTTTACATGTGTCATGCTAATTTGAGTAAAGGTGATCACCTCAGGCCAGGGACATAGATTGAGTTATAGGCCTCAAGTGCCAACAACGTTTGCTCTTTCTGGAGTTCAAACAAGTGCTTTCCCTCTTGGTAGTTACTTCCAAAGGCTGTTCTAGCTATTGCATCAGAGGCCAGAGCTTCGAGTTCCGGGGCAACGTCAATTTCACACCAACCTTGTGGTTCCACTTGTTTCTGCCACCGCTCTATCAGGTTGCAACAACTGCTTGAAAATGCTGGAACCATCCCCTACAATTTTTATTGCTCTAGTTTTGTCATATATACTATACTTATTAACAATTATAACATATAATAGTAATTTCTAAAAGAAAAATACAGATTTGGTGGTACACACACCTTCAGCTTGTCAAGGTGGAAAGCAGGAGTTATTAGTCTTCGGCGTTGACTCCATTGTTCCCCTTCCAAGGTCGTTAAACCCTTGTGTAGAAGTTTCACTAATGGGCTAACAGGTTGGTGCACTATCCCACCTTTGTTATCTTCAAATATTAACCTTATCAACTCTGCCTCCCCTATTATCAACCTTGGAATAGTTCCATACCAACACATGGAAACTTTTCCTACACCAGCAAATAAAAAAGAAATTCAGTTCTCTGTTTTCTTATATATTAGACTGTGCTGTCAAGTTAGTTTGCTTACCATATCGCTTGACCATGTTATGATAGAAAGGGATGAGTCGAGGGACGACTAGGTCGTTGAGGGCGATGGGTTTAGAAGATGACGAATCTTTGAAAGACTTCTCCATTTCTGACTTGTCTCCTCTCAAGGGACGGTATGAAGTTCCCCTGATCCCTTGCTTCCTTAATATTCTCTCAATACTTTTGGGTCTCCACCACATGATATGAACAAGTTTTATCAAAACGAACAGAACCAGAAAAGCAAAAGAGATCGCCATAATGGCTTTCAAGATATGATCTTCCATCCACAGGGACGAGGAGTCATGTGGCTTTTTTATTAGTATATTTGGCCGTTGCATGAGATTTTGATAACCAAATTATGCTATTTTTGTGTGTGAAAAGCATATATATTGTATGTGCTAGCTATATATATATATATATATATATATTCCCCCTCACTCTTATCTAGTTAGTTAGTAAGCATGCATCAATAATATATAATACTATCTCCGGTCCTACATATAGGACAAAGTTTATAGTGCAATTTGTACTACAAACTTTGTCTTATATTTAAAATTAGAGGGAGTACCTTGTAAAAAAGAGAAACACATCATTGAAAACCTTCTAGTGAGTAGGGACATCTACATGATTGATTTTGTTGGCCGGCCAAGGTATATTTATTTGCTTGACAGTGTACCCGATACATATAATCTATCAACACCAATAGACAGTTATTATTATCAAAGTGGATTCCGTACATGAATAATTGAGGAGGATATTGTATACAAGTTTCTTCCTTATATATTAAGCAGAGAGTTGAAGTGATGCATAACTTATTCATAATTAAATATTAATTATGAGATGTAAATGTCGATTAATACATTTCATATTGCTTTTTCGTGTTGATGATGAAATCATGTTAGAGCAGAATAATATTAGATATATATAAATAAGAGTGTATATCTTTATATAGCTGTAATACTTTCATTCTTTGTCTATATGTATGGTTCTAATTGATTCTGTTGAGATATTCTCTTAATTGTAATAAAATTCTGTTGCATTCTTAAATGTATAATACATCAAAGGTTTGAGTATATAGTATGTCTCAGCCTATTCATTAATTGTCTTTCTTCTTTCGCCCTTGGTATTAGAGCGAGCCTTAGTTGATGGTGCTGCTGAAATTAAATAAATATCTAGTTGTTATTTCAACTTGAGTTAATGTTGAGACAGTCTTGTGTTATTTGATGGAACCACGTACCCTGCTCGTCCTTGGTAAGCTCGGCCTCTCCTGAACGGCCAGGATTTTTTTTTTTTTTTTAAAAATTTCTTAATTATTATTTTTTATATGAAAAAATTATTTTTTGAACAAATGTTAGTTGAGATATTATCTTTATTTTTGATTCTCTACCTATTAAAATTATTTTTTATAAAAAAAAATTAAAAAAAAAAATCAGATCCTGGCCGCCAGGAGAGGCCGAGCTTACCCTGCTCGTCCCAAGGACGAGCAGGGTAAGTGGTTCCGTTATTTGATGCGATGATCTTAGTGTTAGTGCACTTGTGCTAACTTAATTCAACATGCAAGAAGCAAATATAGAAATTTGACATTCATTTTATCCATGATATGGTTTTATCTAGGCTTATTGATGTTCGTTTTGTTCCCTCTTCACAACAAGTGGCTGATAATCTTACCAAAGCCTTGACCCACAATCAATTCTCTTATTTCAGATACAAACTCCGGCTGATAGGAATACCTCTTGTTTGAGGGGTGATGTTGGAGTAGAATAATGTGGATATTTATAAGAGTAAAATACTCTGACCACCCTTCTGTTTTGGCTTAATTACACAGACCCCCCCTCTATTTTGGAAACCCATATGAACCTCCCTTAAAATTAAACATATGTTACACAAACCTCCCTTATATTTTGAGATTCTATTTTCATCCACCCAAACCGTTAGTTGACCGTTAAGATTGACTTTTGAACCTTTTTTTTTTAGTAAAATACTCTCACTACCCTCATATTTTGCTTTAATTACATATACATCCCCTCTATTTTGAAAACATACGCTTAAGTCTAAACAGTTAACTCGTTAAGAATATTCTAAAAAGATTCCAAAAATATATTTTTAACTAAAGTTTATATAAAAATAAAATTTATTTACTATTTTACCCTTAATACTAATTTTTTTAAAAAAACTAAGTTTATATATAGAAACTTACACATGGTTGATGTATTTATTTTGTCTTGCACATTTTGACTAAAATTGTTTTAAAGAATTTAAGAGTTTTTTTTATCTGTTCCTTAATTTCTAATTTTTATCTTTACAAATTGTTATTTGTTTGATGATTTTATATTGATTAATGTAATAAATATCACAAACCATGTTGAATATTCAAGTAAGTTATTAAATAAACATGTGATTGATCAAATGTGTTTATAAATTTTTGTGAAAAAAGTATTAAATTATAACTTTAAATGACACATACAATCTCAAACTTATATAGTTTATTATATTTGACAAAAATATATGTGCTTAATATATATTTTAAGTCATAATTAATTTATAATATCAATTTTTTTTTTAACAAATTAGAAAGTTAAAAAATCTATTAGAATAAATTTTTGGTTGTATAAATTTTTATTAGCCTATATGTGTGTGTTTAAATAATTCTAATATTGAAAAGGGATATTTTGGTAAAAAAAGAAGAAGAAGAAGAAAAAAAAAAGGTTCAAAAGTCAAACTTAACGATCAACTAACGGTTTGGGTGGATGAAATAGAATCTCAAAATATAAACGAGGTTTGTGTAACATATGTTTAATTTAAGGGAGGTTCATATGAGTTTCCAAAATAGAGGGGAGGTCTGTGTAATTAAGGCAAAACAGGAGGGTGATCAGAGTATTTTACTCTATTTATAAATAGGAATGTATATCTTTTATACTGCTGTAATATTTTATTCTCTATCTACACTTATATGGTTCTCATTGATTCTATTGAGTTATTCTTTTAGCTGTAATAATATTTTGTTATATTCATAAATATATAATACATAAAAGGTTTGAGCAAACAGTACATCTCAACCTATTCATTAATTGCTTTATTTCGTTCTGATCATCGATTAAAGTTAGATCTATAGAGGTAGTAGAAACAATTTGTAAGATAGATATACCACTATATTGTTTGCGTAACAATATAATGCTTTATAACTTCTAGTTATGATGGCTAATTTAATTTCAAATCTCTCACTTTAATCATTTATAGTTTAAGTATTATGAACATAACTTAATACATCATAAAGGAGTCTAATTGTTGATGCGTATTTCAATCTTTTCAATCTTACTTTATTTAATTTAAAAATGAAAAATAAATATTTTCGCATATGATCTATTGAGTAATATCAGGCAATATTCATTACTTGACATGACATTTATTCAATCACATTTTAGTTACAAGTAAATAAACGGGTTCCAAAACCAACCACACAACCATACAGTACAAGTAATAAAACAGAGAGCCAACACAGAGTTAGATAGGGCGTAGAATGATAGGAGCACCAAACTGTGGCTTAATATTACAGTTAAGGAAAGGCGCATGAGTGTAAGAAGGAGAGAGTTGAAATGAGAAATGTTGAAGGATCATGGCCATCACTGTCTTTGCCTCTAATAGTGAAAAGGCTTGGCCTATGCATATTCTTGGTCCCCATCCAAATGGAAAGAAAGCCATTTGATCCGTTGAATAAGCATTTGAAACACCTTCAATGAATCTCTCTGGCTTGAATTCACCTGCGTCCTTGCCCCAATAATTGCTATCATAATGAGCCTGCATCACCGATAAACAAACCTCAACCCCTGCAGGTATCACTAAGCTTCCCACCTTGCTTTCGCGTTCTGTGTATCTGAACACATCTGGTAGAGGAGGAAACAGTCTCAACACTTCATGAAGTATCATTGATACCTGCAAAAACACTTGTCAAATTAACTATAAATATATATGTATGTGTATGTATATATGTGGAGAGGGGTGCCTGATGCGCACCCCCCTCTGCCCCTAAAAAATGGGGCTTCCTTAATGTTTTCTTTCTATTTCTTTTTATCATTAAATTTTATACAAAATATGTGTCATTTTGATATTTTATAGGCAAAAAATGGAATTGTTTTCAATTTTTCATGATTTTTTAAAGATTTAATATTTTAGCTGAAAGAGAAACTATACAATTCTAGGGTATTAAATATTTGAAAAATCATAAAAAATTGAAAATAACCTCTCTTTTTTTGTCCATATGAGATATCAAAATATTACTTTTATATAGAATCTAACGATAAAAAAAAAACAGAAAGAAAACATTTGAAAAGCCCCATATTTTTGGGGGCAGTAGGGGGCACGAAATAGGCACCCCGGCCTATGTATGTGTAGGTTTTTATTTGAACTTACAATCTTGAGGTGATTAATGGTTCCTGAATCAGGCTTTGTTTTGCCACAAATATCTAAAACTTCTTGTCTGGCCCTGTCTTGCCAATTTTGGTGTATAGATAAGCAGATCATAGTCCATGTGAGGAGTGTGGCGGTGGTCTCTTGGCCAGCAAAGTAGAACAATTTGCATTCTTCTATCACATCCTCAATTCTCAGATCATTGTTGCTCTCTTCTTTGCACTGCAATAGTAAGCCCATTAAATCAAGCCCTCCTCCCAATTCTCCTCTGTTCACTGCTTCTTCTCTTTGCTGTATCATATTCTTCAACAATGCAATGATCTGGTTGTATAACTGGTACCTCCTCCTGTTCTTCCTTGTCGGTACGAATCTTGAGATACAATTAAACATATAGTCGTGCAAGTTGATGCAATTAGTGACTCATCTTATTTATTACAAAGTATAAGAAGCGGCTGAGTAATCCATAATAATGAAAAAAGAACATTATGTATGTGATATTAACTAACTTGTAAAGTGGGTCACCTGAAGCCTGGGACATAGATGGAGTTATAGGCTTCAATTAGCAAAGGAAGTTGCATTTTCTGTAGTTCAAATAACTCCTTTCCATCTTCATAATTACTTCCGAAAGCTGTTCGAGCTATGGCATCACAGGCCAGAGCAACGAGTTCCGGAGCAACATCAATTTCACACCATCCTTGTGGTTCCACTTGTTTTTGCCACCGCTCGATAAGTTTGCTACAACAAGTTGAAAATGCTGGGACCATTGCCTACTTAACAACAATAACATATAATAGTCGTTAGCTTTGTCTAATAAATGAATTAACATATATTGGCTTGATTCAGATAATTGCAGGTTTGGACCTTCAACTTTTCAAAGTGGAAAACAGGAGTAATGAGCCTCCTGCGTTTGCTCCCTTCTTCGCCTTCCAAAGTTGACACACCCATGTGTTGAAGATTCACCAGTGGGTTAAGACGTTGGTGCACAAAGTCACCTTTCTTTTCTTCTAATATCAACCTTATCAGTTCCGCATCTGCTATTATCAGCCGTGGAATACTTCCAAACCAACATAACGAAACTTTTCCTAACAACAACAAAAACATCAGTTCGATATTTGTTGGTTATTCTAAGTGCACGTACATTAGACTATTAGTGTAAAGTTGGGTTTTTGCTTACCATATTGCTTTACCAAGTTGTGGTAGAAAGGAATGGCTCGAGGGATTATTTCAGCATCGAGGGCGATAGGTTTGGAAGATGAGTCTTTGGCAGACCTTTTCATTTCTGGTTCGTCTCCTGTGAAGAGCCGGTACTTAGTGCCTTTGATTCCTTGCTTTCTTAATATCCTCTCCACACTTTTGGGTTTCCACCATATATGATAGACCAACTTCGTCAAAACAAGGACAACTAGGCAAGCAAATGATGTTACCACGGCTTTCAAGATATGTTGCTCCATTTGCACCAGTGAAGCTGGGATGAGGAATATTGTAGCCCTGTTTCTGGGTATAAGTAGGCTGAAATCTTTGGTTTGAATTATTTAGGCAGGATTAGTTATAATTCTACTTTTTCTGACATGTACATAGATGTCATAAAAAGTGTCGTTTATTCCTTGAACTCGGGGCAATCTCGAGAAAATCTCTAGGAAAATCAAACTTAGTTCAAAGTCACATTATAGATTCCCCTATCAAAAAATTCTATAGGGATGTTAGTGATAGAAATTCTGAATGTGAAATTATCTTCTTGTCCTTGATAATTGATATTTGAATATTATATGATATTAAATAATATGACTAGGTTAATGTATTTATCAATTGTCACTCTAGGACTTGTCAATATAGACATTTATACTTATCAATATTATATTAAAAAGTGGAAATTCCTATAATGACAAGTATTAGAGTGGCTATTAATAAGTACCTGAACTTAATCATATAATATCTAAATATCAACTAGTAAGAGTAAGAAGGTAATTTCACATTCAGAATTTATATTACTGAGGTCTCTATGGAGTTTTTTGATAGGGGAATGAGATTTTTTTGTTTTTCTTTTTTGTCCTTGAGACCTAAGTGTGATTTTCCCAAAAACGTATCTAGTTTGTGGCACGGGCAACACACATAAATTAATTCCTCCTCCGGTCCTTAATATAAAATATATTTTGGGAGTTGATCTTGATTCTAAATATAAGATAAGGTTTTCATATTTATCAATATTTTTCTAATTTACCCCTATTAATGCTCATTTAACAATAATGAATGAGAAGAGGGAATGATTTTAAAAGATACATGTCATATCAATTAACTTAACCAACTTTCTTAATCTAATCAAATTAGATAAATATATTTTATAATAAGTAGTAGATTTTTAATATGGATAATATATGCATATAAGACGTTTCCTTGACAGAAGAGCTACATCATTCAGTAATGGTCAATCCAATATATATAATTAATTCTGAGTATCCTTTTCTTAAATTACTTAAAGAAGATAATACAATTTAATTATAGCAGCAGGGTACCATCAAAACCTGAGGACAATTTACTCATTAATATTGTTGTAATATTTTTGTTTGGTGAACTATTATTTTAATATTTAAATTACCATCAGGCGTGTATAATAAGCTTGATCCTTACAATTATTGTCCTTTTAAATATTTTTCAACTGTAGATGGCCTAGGTCGGGGCAGTTTTGTATTTTATCCTGACAGTATGTAACTATGTATGTTCTCCATGTAAATTAACGCATTTTTTATTAATTTAAGAGACTGATATCAGTGGGCTAATTAAATGCAGAATGAAGATTAATTAAAAGACTAAAAAACACATTATGTTTTGGACCACCAAATAATACATATGTGGTCCAACATTGATTATTTGGACAGAAGTGTCCGATTGCTATTTGATATCAACCAATCATGATTATTGATATTTATTTTATATCATAAGAAATTTTAAGCATTATTATGTATAATACTGCCTCTCCATCCAGGAACTGATAAGGAAATCAACTCGGGTCTGGGCTAGGAATTAATGTAAACATTTCAAATGTTTTTTTTTTCCAAAATATGGGCTGAGGTAAATTTCAAGGGGCCCAAATCAATTTTCAGACTAATAATGGGCCGAAATCCATTCCAAACTCTGTGGGTTTGCAAGGGTCTTATTGTTTTCATAATACTACATTGGGTATTTGTTGTTGATTTAAGAAATTGTGTGAAAGTCAAGAGCAAGTTCCAAATTTAAGTTACTTTGAAATGTCTAGGGGCAGCCCTTGTGTTTAGGTTCAACTGATAAAAAGGTCGGATACTCTCAATCTCTCATCAAAGGAAAGTGGTTCGATCCTAGAGTTAGTCAAGACATTGGGGGAGACGTCTTAACTCTTGGATACCTAAGTAAATGCCTGAGAGTAATAGACGGCTCGCCCTATCCAACATTGGTATCATCTAAGAGGAAGGGAGACTTCGCCCTATCCTTGGATCGTGGGTGAGCCCAACCTCATTCCTAAATTTTCTGCAATCAATGCATCTTGTTAGAATAAGTTATATGGTGATATATGGCTGTATCTACTAATTAAGAAAAAAAGTATATCTAGCCCTTTGTATGTTTGTTGTTTTAAGTTTCCATACATACATAATTTTTCAACGACAACATCTTAAATGCATAATTTCTTTTACAAATAACAGTATGGTTTTTATTATCAATGTGATGATTTTATTGATAAGTAATTAGTTAACGCCTTTAGAAAATTTCATGAAATCGTTAACATATCATTCTGACAAATATTACCAAAGGATTGTTAAGTATGTCTTTTATATTTGACAGTTAAAAAAGAAGTAAGTGTTTTTCGCTCAAATAATCTATAGCACCTCCATATCTAACAATTAAGAAAACCGTCAAGTATTTACTAAAATAACAGTTATATATTGACTTTTTAGTAGTGTGTACATATAAATTCTAATTTTAATTAAAACTGTAACAATGAATAGATGACACTACTACTTCTAGTTTTTATAGTATATTTTACACTACAAACTAGATTATATATTTACTAGATTATATATTTAATATTAAAAGAGTATTAGTTATAACTTGTAAACAGTATATATTTTAAATATATGAACAACTGCATAAAAGTTTAGCATACCAAACATTGTTTTTGGTTTGGTACAATGAATTTATTAGTATGTAAACCGAACACGTCTACTTGCGGTTATTTTTGTTTGAAATGCTACGTACTTGGCAAAATTACAGTGACTGATATGACTTTAGCAAGTGAACTCAAAATAGTGCTTGGAAGGACGAAACAAGATGAGACATAGGAGTTAGCAGCAGGGGAGAAACAGGGATGAAGAGTTGAGATGTATGAAAACATGGACCAACAAGTTATTTTATATACATATATAATTTTCCACGTCACATAGTCAATCTTTCACTGACTTTTAAGATTTCATTCACATGCACGTCTTTCCTTGCTCTTGTATTATCAGATTAGAAGAGAACACAAAATTGCATAATTAATATTCTTCATCTGAATCCGGGCACCAAATCTCTCTAACAGTAATGAGTGACATTCTGGTTCCCCTGCGCAGCGTTTGTTTCCGCAGAAAATGAAAATGACTGAGAACCACTCTGCCTTCCTTCTTGTGTCGTATCGTCCATGTTCATCAACATGTCAAAATCTGCAAGTCCGGAAAAATCAAAGTCCAGAAACTCCCAAAAGTCCACATCCTTGAAATCAAAATCCGTCAAAGCCCCATCAACGTTGTCTTCCGCTGACGACGATTGACCATCAAAAGCAACAGATTCCCCTGTAGCAACATCAGAATCGCCACAATACTCAGTCCTGGGTTCCATCGGAGTTGACGTGGCTAAGACCACTTGAATGCTCGGCGACTCCGTAGCCTCATGGGACACTCTTGATTCTGCAATTTCCCTTTTCTCATTTTGAGATGTACCCTTTGGTCGCCTCTTGGCTAAGTTGGAGTTCCAGTAGTTTTTTATTTCATTGTCTGTTCGCCCTGGAAGTCTGCCTGCTATGAGTGACCATCTGAACACCAAATTATGTTGTCACTTGTTTATCACAATCAAAAGGGCCAATTTTTTATGTTAATTAAGGAGTGAATGAAAAGGACTTGTATGTGTATACCTGTTGCCCAGGAGGTTGTGGAGCCTGAGAATGAGGTCTTCCTCGTCTTCAGTAATATTGCCTCTTTTGATGTCAGGCCTAAGGTAATTCATCCAGCGAAGCCTACAAGATTTGCCACATCTCCTGAGACCTGCTCATCAACCACAACACTAAGCCTAATTAATGAATCGCATTCATTAGAGACCATGTTCATGCAATCACCTGAGTAGTACCAGTTCGTTTGGGGATGTTTTGCCATTTGCCTTCGCCATGGGACCTGATATACGAAGCCAGAATTTTGTCTTCATGAGCAGTCCAAGCCTCCCTTTTCTGCGCTTCATCATTATTACTGCGTGAAGGAGTCCTCCCCATTATTCTCACTCTCACACTTGTTATTCAGACACATACGGCTTCCATTTATATATATACGAGGCTGTCCTCAGAGGATCGTTGATGCATGACGTCAGTATAAGGATCATAAAACACTTTGTTTGGTAGTGTTAGTGAATGAATGAAAGTGAAGAGCTCATTTCATCTACCATTCCATGGCAGCTCGAACACGATGTGGGACCCTCTGCACCTTTTACTCTCCCAAACTAACATTCGGCGTTAACAAGAAGGTTTGTTGCTGTTCTCTGCTCCGTTTCACGTTGGCAAAATTAAATGACACGCCCACCTACTAAGGTAGATATATGTGAACGGTCCAATTATTGTCTTGTGCCCTTTTGCTTTTCCTTTCTTCTTCATTTTAATTTCCCGCCTCATTAGCCACTTACGGACTTACCTTTCACTTCCACAAATTAAGACAAAAAACACAGAAATGAAAATCAGGAAGGAAGATTAAAAATGAACCTAAATCATTGAGATGTGAAATTTTCTAAGAGTTATACTATATCTTAGTAAGCTTTTTGAATAAATCTTAATAAAATAGTAAGGTATAATTTTTTTTTTTTTTTTAAAAAAAAACATGTGTAGGATTCATGTATTGTTTTTTTAAAAAATAAAAATAAAAAAATTCAATAGCTTTTCCCCTCTTCATTAACCCAAACCATTACCGAATTTGATAACAAGAAATCTTGAAAATAGGAAGGAAAAAAAATACTATCAAAATTGATAAAAGACAAAGAAATATATTGAATTTTAATAATTCTAAAGGGATTCGTTTGGAATTTGAAATGTTGCAAAATTTGAGAAATTACCTAATCACCCTTAATTTTTTTAAATAAAAAACCTTCAACCCCCATTCAATTGGCAGAGCTTCGACGCCAATGACCGGCGGTGGTGGTCGTCACCGGAGCTCTGTCGGCTAGAAAGGGGGTTGAGGATTCTTTATTAAAAAAAAAACTAAGGATAATTGGTAATTTATCAAATTTTGCAACATTTCAAAATTCTAAATAAATCTTTTAGATTATTGAAATTCAACAATCTTATTTATCTTTTATCAATTAATTTTGACATTATAACCCTTGAAAATATGACTTCTCATTTCCTTTTATTTTTGATGCCAGTGAGCAACCAAACATGTCCTGGATTCAAACAAACTGTTGACAGAGAGATGAGGATAACTGCCTTGAGGGAAGCATGCATCTGATCTATTGAATGCCACTCGCTCCTCAGACCAGTGCACATAGTTCTTTCTGTAGACAGTGTTGTTGGCCTTTTTGGTTACATTGTTCCTTGTTGTACTAGCACTCCCTCCATTTCATTTTATTAGATGTCTTGTAAAATATATCTCTAATCATTTTTATAAGACATTTTGATAGTTTCAGTGAGTACTAATGTTTTTATACAAGCTCATATTTAATAAGGATACTGAGAAAAGGGTAGAAATTAATATGAAATTAGGGTTTAGTATAATTAATAAGGGTAATATATATTGAAAATCACTTGAATTTTATTATAAAAATAATATTATTACTGTTTTTATCCATGCTTGTGAATTAATTAGAAGCATTTTATAAAACGGACCCGGATAGTACTACACTAAGAACAATATAACTTAATGCTTCCTCCTCCAATTTTCGGCTTGTGCGCGATCCAGGTTAACTTGCCTGATTATAATTATTTGAGACACAGAATAACTACCATGAGTAAGTCATATGGAGAGAGGTCGTTATTGTTGATTTTTTTTTTTCTCACACAAACAATTGATTATTCATTAGATTGTAACTATATAGGACTTGGTTACGTAATTGATGGATATGATTTCATCCTAAATATAAAATTTCTAACCACTTTATCTCTCCTATTTAATATTCTTTTTACATTACCCACATTAATTTCACATATTTTCTCACCCTAATTGTCTCCCACATTTAATACATACATTTTTTACAATAAGGGTGATTGAGGAACGTGACACAAAAATCATACACAAGCGTGCATATATAGAATACATGTCTCATTCTTTTGCATTATAATTTATGATTTCTTACAGATATACTAACTGATAACAAGCTATGTACTAGTATCACAAAATGAAGTTGCACTCAGCCAACAATTTGAACTTTTTCTGCTGTCAGATTATAACTTTGGGTTATAGTGGACCGGTCTGTTCGATCGGTGCTCAGAGCAAGAAATTGCAACTTCGTGAGTAATGATCATGTTAGCTCATTTCTTAAATTCTACATGACGCATGAGACTCGCTTATTAATGATTTTTTATTTATATTTATACAGAATTTGAAGTTAACCACATTGTTTATTATATTTTATATTGATATCAATAATATGCTAATATCTAAAGAGGCGTTCCTACTATATACTATTCTTTTGCTTTCCTAGGGTACGTAAGAGCAAGAGCATACACAAAAGCATTTATACATATACACTACCGATAGCGACTTTTGTAAAGTCAAGTGCACCGATCGTTACAAGTAATAAAGTATGTGAGAAAGAGATCGTCCCCACGAGGAATAGTATTATGACCACTAATTAGTTATTTCAGAACTTTAGTTGGGTGAAATAGAGTAATAGGGGTGAATTGTAACTAAAAAGGTTTTAAATAATTAAATAAAAAAAAAATAAGAATCAAGAATTTCAAGAACGTTTTAGAAAAGATGATTAATAGAGAAAACGCATGCTAGGCATAGAATTCCCCTATGTTCCTCTAAGTATTCGAATTAAATCCCTAATTGATCGTTATTCCCATAACTGACGATCAATTCTCTAAAATTATACTAAGTCCCAATGTCTTGATGCTACCTTAGTCTTTATCTTTGAAAATAACCTAATGTCTTAGTATTATTTAGAAAGATTATATAAACCGGAATTATAAGATCACATAAATTTGTAAGCCTATGTCTAGGTCATGCAATTTTATGATGAATTAAAGGTTCTAGTTAAGTGCACCAACATCTCTATTGTCATGCACTAACCTATGAACAATCTAAAAGGTGATCAGTCTTTTAAGAAGGTTTTAAGTAAATATAATTCATTCAATCATGGTAAATAACATTCAATAGAGAATTCAAACAAATACTCAAATTAACATCGGGTTCATCTTCGCCCTAACTACTAAAGAAAACTAGCCTAGCATGGCTATAAAAAAATCCATAAAAGTAAAATAATATTGATTTAAATAAGATAGGAAAAAGAAAGAGAAATAAAGACTCTAGGAGAATCCTTGATCTCATATGCTCCTCCCCGCCGCGTCTTCAAATTCCTTCTTGAATTGGTTCGTGCCTCCGCGTCGTGCTTGCGGCCTCTTGTGTTGCGTGTTCGGCTCCTTCTTGAATTCCCTTATTCTTTGCGTTGTCCGAATATATATAGCACCGCGTGGTGTGCGTTTTGAATCATTCTTTTTAATATATCTCTTGCGGCATCTTTCGATTGCAATATCCATTCTAAAAAATCTATTTGATTTAATTTTAATATAATATTATAAGATATTATATTAAATTCTTTCAATTCAATTCTTTGCCTTTGTTTATCGCCTTTCCTATATTTTCTCCTCTCTTAGATCCCAAAATATCTCCTACAAAATAAAATAGGATATCAATAAATTTTATGTTATAATATTATTTTATCCTATATTTAATTAAAAGATAGATAAATATATAAAAAGATAATTAAATAAGTATAATATTAATAAATCCTATCCAATATATATCGAATCTATACCGATTTTATTATAAAATATCTACTTATCAAACTCCCCCACACTTAAACATTTGCTTGTCCTCAAGCAAAAGAAATAGAATTCATTATTTGAAAAAGAACATCGCTCATGAAATTCCCAAACAGAGAGCAGTTTACCACCACACTTAGATCATATCATCAAATCTTATTTAAGTTAATGTCTTATAAGAATAGGTCACTAAGCCAATAGCCTTAAACATTTGTAATAATCTCTTAACATCCCATGATCAAAGGATCGGCACGTAATAAATTCAACAATAAGATTAGTAAAAGAATATTACGTTACTCAATTTCTCCAAAAAAAATCAAATTCCCCCACTAAACCAAGCTTTTTATTTAATTTAATAGGGATCCTCAGGTAAAACATAGCTCTTTTTTTTTCTTTCTTTTTCTTTTTTTTTCATTTCATTTTTTTTTGAGCCGTTGTAGGTCCCTTTTTGACGCGACCCTACACATGGGTGATGCAGGCCCGGTTACTCAGTTACTCCAACAGGCACCTCAAGAGGCTTTTAGCCCAACTCATAACCCTCTTGGACTTTACCGTTTGACGCGACCCTGCACATGGGTGATGCAGCACCGGTTACTAAGTGCGGTCTAGAGAAGTCATTGGAGTTGTGTTTCTTTTTCTTTCTTTTTTTTTTTCATTCATTTCCCGATACAAAAGTTTTACTTAGCTAGCAAAGATCATCATCTAATTTTCTAAAGAAATCATGTAGCAAAATATTCATAAACTAATAATATGTTGACCATACTACAAACTAATCTCTATTCTCATAGTTAATTTCAAGATTGCTACAAAAATTCAAGGCTTAGAGGCTTAATTGAAACATTCTTTTCTATTTTAATGTTTAACTTGATAATATTCTCTAAGATGGGGAAAGTTCAATGTTAAGGTCAATCCTAAACAATGCAAAAATCTCAAATATTAAATTCTTAAAAAATAATAAAATAAGGACAAGCATCACTAAAGAAAGAAATTATATCCCTCCCCCACACTTAAATCAAACATTATCCTCAATGTTGCAAAAAATATAAAAAGGGAAAGAAACTAGTACTCCCCTGGTTTAGGCTTCTAATTCTAATGTGGAGTGCTTCTTCTGGTACCATCCATGATGTTTCAGTTTTTGAGAGAGAAGAGTGCACAAGCCGACTTTGCAGCTACAAGAGGAGTGATCATCTTCAAACCCGAATAAAACCGAAAGAAGAAAAAAAAACACAATAATAATAAATAATGAAAAAAAGAACCCTTGGGTTGCCTCCCAAGAAGCGCTTGGTTTATAGTCTTCAGCCCGACTATGTCACCTTAATTCTCAACTTCCAATGCCACAGAGGTTCTTCCTCTGTCAATGTCTCTGATTTTAATATCAAATTCTTGGAGTAGCAGCATCCAACGGAGAAGCCTTGGCTTAGCGTCTTGCTTAGTCAAGAGGTATTTTAGAGCAGCATGATCCGTAAAAATAATCACCTTGGAACCAATCAAATACTGTCTAAACTTATCTAATGCATAAATAATTGCAAGCATCTCCTTCTCAGTTGTTGCATAGTTCAGTTGTGCCTCATTCAGAACTTTACTCGCATAGTAAATAACATGCAACAACTTATTCTTCCTTTGCCCCAAACACAGCCCCTATAGCATAGTCACGGCATCACACATCGGCTCAAATGGTAACTCCCAATCAAAGTCAGAATAGGTGCAGTGGTCAATCTCTCCTTCAACAAGTTAAATGCCACTAGACAATTATTGTTAAAGTTAAAGTCTTCATCTTTGACCAACAACTGACTAAGTGGTTTGGCTATCTTGGAAAAATCCTTGATAAACCTCCGATAAAAACCTGCGTGACCAAGAAAACTCGCGAACGCTACGCACATTGGTGGGAGGAGGTAAGTCTTTGATGATCATAATTTTGGCTCTATCCACTTCTATCCCTTATTCGATATTCTATGACCCAAGACTATCCCATCTTTCACCATAAAGTGACATTTTTCCCAATTAAGCACTAAGTTACTATCTTGACATCTTTGGAGCACACAAGATAAATTAGCCAAGCAAGTATCATAAGAAGTGCCAAAAACAGAGAAATCATCCATAAATACCTCAATAAATCTCTCAGTCATGTCAGAGAATATAGACAACATACACCTCTGAAAAGTAGCTGGGGCATTGCAAAGACCGAAGGGCATCCGTCTATAAGCAAAAATCCCAAAGGGACAAGTGAAAGCTGTCTTCTCTTGATCCTCTGGAGCCACTGCTATTTGATTGTAACCGGAATAGCCATCTAAGAAACAGTAATAAGAATGACCGCAAGCCTCTCAAGCATCCGATCCATGAATGGCAAAGGAAAGTGGTCCTTACGAGTGGCATCATTCAACCTCCTATAATCCACACACATTCTCCGGCCCGTAACGAGTTCTAGTAGGAATCAATTCATTATTCTCATTTTGCACTACGGTGATTCCACCTTTTTCGGTACTACATGTACTTGGACTAACCCACTTTGAATCGAAGATAGGATAAATCATACCGCATCTAACAGTTTCATCACCTCCTTTCTCACTACTTCCTTCATAGTCGGGTTAAGTCTCCTCTGGGGCTGCCTTACTGGTTTCACATCGTCCTCCATAAGAATTTTATGAGTGCAAAATGAAGGACTAATCCCCTTTAAATCAGATATAGACCACCCTATTGCAGTCTTGTGGGTAGTCAAAACTTTCAAAGAACTTCTCTTCGTCGATAGGTGACAACTCAAAGACTAATAATAATGGGATAAGTGTCATCCTTCCCTAGAAAAGCATATTTTAGATTAGAAGGAGCTCCTTTAGTTCCACCTTAGGAGTAACAGGTGGCACATCATAATCCTTCTTCTTCGCTCCTCCTTAACTCCGTAAATCGAATTCTCATCTACGTAAACCTCTTCTTCCACTTGTAATAATTGAGCAAGATCATCCTCCATAGACTCATCCGAACCTTCTTGAAAAAGATTTTCTTGAATGACCTCATCAACTACATCATTTCCGAAGCAATCACTATTATCACCGGGTATTTCATGGATTGAAACACATTGTAAGTGACTTTCTCATCATTCATTTGGAACTTCATTTTTCCTTGCCTACATCAATTACCGCTCTAGCAAAGAGCCAAGAAGGGTCTTCCCAAAAGCAAAGGAAGTTCAGCATCTTCCTCCATGTTAAGAACCACAAAATCCACCGGGAAGATGAATTTGTCTACTTTCACAAGAACATCCTCAATGACACCTTCTGGCTTCTTAATGGATCTATCCGCCAACTGTAATGACATCATAGTAGGCTTCATCTCTTTAATGCCGAGAGCTTTCGAAATAGATAAGGGCATTAAATTTATACTAGCTCCCAGATCACAAAGTGCTCTGCCCATATTGACGTTCCCTATTGCACAAGGAATGCTAAAGCCGCCCGGATCTTTAAGCTTTGGTGGCAACTTTGTTTGAATAATGGCACTACACCGCCGAGTCAATGCCACTTTGTTTCGGCCTCTTGCAACTTATGCTTCTTGGAAAGCAAATCTTTCATGAACTTTGCATAATTAGGCATATTTTCAAGAGCTTCGCAAAAGGAATGTTAACTGCATAGTTTCTTAAAAATATCCAAGAACTTGGCATACCGTTGCTTCGAATCTGCTTTGCTTCAACCTTTGGGGGTAAGGAGGTTTTGCATAAGAAGGAGTGGGAGACTTCTTTGTAGCTATCTCCTTTGGAACCGCTGCACATCATTATTCTCGCCTTTTCCTTCTTTTTCTAAAGCCCTTTCATGTTCTTCCACCCCTTTTTCATATTTTTCCTTCATCGGAACATGCATTTCTCAACCGGGTGAATCACTATACCACTCCTTGTAGATATAGCCTTACAATGCTCCTTTGGATTGACCACAATATCACTAGGGAAGGACCCTTGGCTCTCTCTCGCTATTTGCTTTGATAATTGACCAACTCGATTCTCCAAGTTCGGATTGAAGCCTCCGATTTTGAGAGATGACTTTGTTTCATTCGGAAAGCTTCGATCCCCGTATGTATTCGGTGGTGGTATGGGTCAACTATGTCAAAGCCTTTTCCAGATCAGTGGTGGTGGTGGTGGTTTGGTGGAATTGCTGAGGTGCTGCTTGGGGTTTATAGGAAAAGTTTGGGTGAGATTTCCAGCCGGGATTGTACGTGTTGCTATACGGATTAAACCGATTCCTAGGAGGATTATTCATGTAGTTAACCTCATTTGTTTCTCCTAGTAGTCTTTACTAGCTTCACAATCTCCATTAGCGTGTTCCCCTTGCAAAAATCACAAAGTAAATGAGGTTGAGAAGTGATGGATGAGACCGAGAAGAGGCAAGTTGTTTAGTGATGGTAGCTAACTGTTGTTGGATCATCTTGTTTTGTTGGGAGATATTCTCATTGTGGGCCAAAATTGTATTGTAAGAATCTAGTGAAGAACTCCCCTCTTTGGTTGTGGAGTAACAGTTTCATTCTCTAAGGACCCCATATCTTCAAACAACTCCAATGATTCCTCCGGGAGTTTTATTTTTTTAGCGTACCACCCTTTGCAAAGATTAATCATCATCCTAGAGGACGGAAGCATCCCATTGAGGAATATTCTCACCGATCATAGTCTTGCGGCTCATGTTGTGGGCACTTCCTAAGCAACTCCTTGAATCTTTCCCAAGCTTGGCAATATGATTCCCCATTGCCTTGAGTAAAGCAACGGATGTCCGATGACTTTGTATACTTAGAAGAAGGGAAAAATTTCTCTAGGAACTTTGTGGTAATAATGTCCCAAGTGGAGAGACTTCCATTAGGACAAGAACGAAGCCAAGCTCCCGCTTTCCCGTCAAAGAGAAAGGAAACAGTCTCTCACACGAATAGCCCCTTCAGAAACCCCATTCATCTTGATGGTATCACAAATCTGCAGAAAAGTCTCAATATGCTGATTAGGATCCTCTAAATCACTCCCACTAAAAGAGCGTTGTTGAACCAAGCCTATGAGGGATGGCTTGATTTCAAAATTATTTGCATTCACAGCTGGATTGACAATGCTAGTTGCTGCCCTGGCATGATTAAGCGTCATATAATCGCCCATGGTCTTTTTTGGAGGAGGAGGAGGATCTCGCACCATTTTCTCGCCATTATAAGCTGGTTCGGTCCCAGTACTAGAGTTACTAGCCTTTCCTTTACTCTCGTTGAGCAAGTTTCCGGTTTCTCCTTGCTTTGTCTTTTCAATTTCGAGGATCAAAGCGCAGCGAATTCCCGTCTATGGTACCTCGCATAAACAGAAAGTTAAATAAAAAAGAAAAAGAAATCCAATCTAGAGTTTCAATAACTACTCTTAGTGTTGAAATAAAACTATTCCCAAGGCGCCAAAAACTTGATAGCGACTTCGGCAAGTGCACCGATCGTTACAAGTAATAAAGTATGTGAGAAAGAGATCGTCCCACGAGGAATAGTATTACAGCCACTAATTAGTTATTTCAGCTTTAGTTGGGTGAAATAGAGTAATAGGGGTGAATTGTAACTAAAAAGGTTTTAAATAATTAAATAAAAAATAAGAATCAAGAATTTCAAGAACGTTTTAGAAAAGATGATTAATAGAGAAAAACGCAGCTAGGGCATAGAATTCCCCTATGTTCCTCTAAGTATTCGAATTAAATCCCTAATTGATTCGTTATTCCCATAACTCGACGATCAATTCTCTAAAATTATACTAAGTCCCAATGTCTTGATGTTACCTTAGTCTTTATCTTTGAAAATAACCTAATGTCTTAGTATTATTTAGAAAGATTATATAAACCGGAATTATAAGATCACATAAATTTGTAAGCCTATGTCTAGGTCATGCAATTTTATGATGAATTAAAGGTTCTAGTTAAGTGCACCAACATCTCTATTGTCATGCACTAACCTATGAACAATCTAAAAGGTGATCAGTCTTTTAAGAAGGTTTTAAGTAAATATAATTCATTCAATCATGGTAAATAACATTCAATAGAGAATTCAAACAAATACTCAAATTAACATCGGGTTCATCTTCGCCCTAACTACTAAAGAAAACTAGCCTAGCATGGCTATAAAAAAATCCATAAAAGTAAAATAATATTCAGATTTAAATAAGATAGGAAAAAGAAAGAGAAATAAAGACTCCCGGAGAATCCTTCAGTCTCATATGCTCCTCCCTGCCGCGTCTTCAAATTCCTTCTTGAATTGGTTCGTGCCTCCTGCGTCAGTGCTTGCGGCCTCTTGTGTTGCGTGTTCGGCTCCTTCTTGAATTCCCCTTATTCTTTGCGTTGTCCGAATATATATAGCCTGCGTGGTGTGCGTTTTGAATCATTCTTTTTAATATATCTCTTGCGGCATCTTCTTCGATTGCAATATCCATTCTAAAAAATCTATTTGATTTAATTTTAATATAATATTATAAGATATTATATTAAATTCTTTCAATTCAATTCTTTGCCTTTGTTTATCGCGATTTCCTATATTTTCTCCTCTCTTAGATCCCAAAATATCTCCTACAAAATAAAATAGGATATCAATAAATTTTTGTTATAATATTATTTTATCCTATATTTAATTAAAAGATAGATAAATATATAAAAAGATAATTAAATAAGTATAATATTAATAAATCCTATCCAATATATATCGAATCTATACTGATTTTATTATAAAATATCTACTTATCAACTACTATCAGAAAAAGTGTTTTTAAGACTGGTTGAAAATGACTTTTTAGACTAGATTGAGGTCCTGTCTTATATCGACCGTTTTAACAAAGTCTGTTATTATTAAGACCGAACATATGATTGGTCTTAAAAGTTACACTTTCGGACTAGTTGGTTAGATGACTAGTGTTAAAAAGTTGCAATTTATAATAAAGAAATGTCCACCTTTTACATTATGTAATTTCATACCCGGTCTAAAAAGTTTTTTTTTTTTTTTTAAAAATGTACTATTTATTTTGTTTCACAGAAGCCATGTTGGATATTATTATTATATTTAAAATCTATATTATGCAATATAAATTCTACAAACAGAGACAATCCTAGAAAAAAAAATGCAATCGACTTTAAAAATAAATATAACTAATAACCATGAACCTAAGCCCTATATTATTAGATAATTAATTAATCTTAATTCTGACATTTGTTTTTTCATAGGTTTACTTTTTTTGCATGCATTTTCCCCATATCTAAAGGAGTTAGATGATTTTTGAGTGTTGGATGTATTAGATGCAATTTTAGTACCGTCATATATATGAACGCTGTTGATGATTCATAACTTATATTGTGAATATCCCTATAGTTCAATGTGACTACCTATAGATTGACTACTAGGTTATCATACTCATGTATTTTGATCATTATGTACCTCAAATATAAAATATCTTTCCCTACCCAAGTTGCAGGTGATAAAGAAGAAGATTCTTATATGAACTTGAGTATAACAGAGTTAATATACAAGTATGAGAATTAGATTTTATATGTGTGAAAATATGATCTCAGCTCGGGGAGAGGTCTTGGTGGAGAAGGAAACCAAATCTAAGGCCAATAATAAGGAAATAATAACTGGCTGGGTGAAAATACTAGTAACGGGGTGATGATTAATAACTCTAAATTGGAAGATTTAAAACATAGGGCTAGTGATCTAGACTTGAAAGGACAAATTTGTTGACTTAAATGACCATAGTTGATTCTAACAATTCATCACTCATTTAAAAATTTATTTGCCTAATCACCACTAGGTCATTCAATTCAATGAATTTTGCCTTCCAAGACTAGATTAACGGCCCTACCTTTTTCATCATCTGATATAATATATATATATATATATATATATATACACATATTTTAATAATCAACTTATCGCTAGTAACTCCACCTAGTCAGATAGCTCCTTATTATTGTCTTCACTTTGATTTCCATCTCAACTAAGACCTTATCACACGACCATATATATTCGATCACACAAAACAATATTCTTAAGTTTGTATATCAACCATGTTAGTACTCAACTTCATTAAATAAGATACTCCACCTTTGTCACCTAAAAATGAGGTAAGTCAGAGCCATATTTTATCTCAAATCTTGAAAGAACTAAAATTAATGTCTAAGATTAATAAACATGGCACCCAATCTAAGGGTGACAACATCGGGATGGCCACGATACAAACCACACATCTATGACTCCTACGAGTTAGGGTTAAAATTACAATCGACACTCCCAACCAACACTTGATAATGATCTAAGCCCTTTCAAGGAGGGGGCATCCAAACAACACAAGATTCAATTAATATAGGTGTCACAAACTTTTATCTAGGGAATTCGTAAATATTGGATTTGTGAAACTTGCCATTTTGAGAATGATATAATGAAATTTTATTATTGTCATAATCACAAGTTTCACAACTCCAGTCATTACAAATTCCATGGATAAAAATAGCATATAATAACTACAATAATAATAAAGAATATACAGTCAACAAAAAAAAAAAATCTAAATCAAGGAATTCAAAATTAACATACCTATGTGATAGGGCAAAACTTGATAGCCTATAAACTCCGGAAGTACATAAGCCGTATCAAGTAATAAAGAGTAAGTAAGATATCATTCCCACGAGGACTTTAATACCAAAACTTCAGTTAAACATTAATTTTACACTTTCATTTAAGTTGAACAAACCAAATTCAATTTAATTAATAGAAAGGAAAATCAAAATAAACTAACTACTAGAAATATTAAATGAGCAACCCAGAGTCACTAATTCCTTATTAACTTCGTAAACCTTGATTTTACTAATTTAATTAACCTTAATATCAATTTTGTTAATCTCGAGTATAAATAGCTATAAGTGCCTGTCGGTCCACTTATAACCCTCTCTTGAGTATAACTTGTTATGTCTAACATAGTTACTCAAGAGGCAATAAAACTCGGACACACCGTTCAACAATTATATGGGGCCATTAGGTATATGTCTATCCTAATCGCAAATTAAATCGTAATCTAATCTCATATTACTTAATCTCATAGCCTAATTAAAATTTCATTCGTCAAGGTAAATCTTAATTCTCAAATTCATATTCAATGATGGCCAATCACTAAATAGATAAAGCTAAACAAGATTAAATAACCAAAATTAATATCAAAATTAACTAAACAATGAAAATAAAATCTGATACACTCATTAAGTTCATAGCTCTTCTAGGTTGCAAAGGAATTAGTCACACATGGCTAGATTAAAATCCATCGAAGCAACACAAGGGTCAAAACCATACTGAAAATCAAAGGGAAAAGGAATAGGAACAGAGTATTGAAATTAAGAACAAAAGTGCTCCCTCTAATTCAGTTGATGGTGAGCCACGGACGAAGAAGATGAAGTTGCTGACTGTGTTCTCCGTCGCCTTCACGGTCCTTCCGTCCTTCCATGGAGATGATGAAGAGAATCGAAACGCTTAGCCGCTACTCCTTTGCTCCTTCGTTGATCTCCCCTTGCGTCTTTTTTGCTTCATATATATAACCTAAATATAACTTAGGTCGTGAGTCACTGATTCTCCTTTTCTTATTAAAAAGATATCTTATATCTTGTAATCTCCTCCACCAGATCACACAATTGAATTTGTTTCTATTTTTCTTGTGTGGGACCACCGAATTTGGCTGATTGCATATCCTCTTAATTGCTTTTTCTACTTCTTTCTAAATTAGCTAATATTTCCTGCAAAACATAATAGGAAATAAGCAGATTTTATATTGAAATATCTTTTTATCCTATAATGATAGTAAAGTATATAAAAAATAATTAAATAGGTATATAATATTAATAAATCCAACTAATTATATCATAAAATATACACCTATTTAATTATAAAATATATACTTATCACTATGGAAGGAAGGCTTCCCCCCCTTTTTCTAAGTCCTGTTAACAATTACACAAAGTTACATATTAGATCAGATTAATTGTTTAATGCTCTTCATATGTGTACAATAACATCAGTGATAAGTACAAAAGAACTCTCAATTAAAGCTCTTCATTTCAGTGCTCTTAATACTAAAAATAAAAAATTAGTAATAAGCATATTAAATATAAATCTACTGTAAACAGATAACCATGTCTACAAAACACATAAGTGAAAGCTACAAAAAACCACTCAACTTGGCGTTTCTCATATTACTAGAATTAATGTCAGTTGTTATTATTGGCCTCTTTGGCACTCAACTACTATTTGTGCTATGTGTGGTGGTTTGATTAGCTAGAATTGATACTACTTGTTTCAAATTCAAAGTATTACGTACAGACCATATGGTCATAAGCTACATTGAACTTGAAGCAAGTTTGAATATACTGGCCTACCCACTCCACCACATATATCACATATTAGACACTTCTCAACTCTTGAATATATGGTCTGTTTGGTGCTCATCCAGCCTCTGTGCTATGTATATATGTCTTGTGTAGATTTCAATCGCAGGCTAAACTTTGTGATATATATATATATGGTGTTGTGGGTAATAACATCCTCCATTTAACTTAACATAATAACTAATTAAGGGTTGATCAACAACTAATGCTTAATCATTCACCAAAATATACAAAATAAATCAGAGTATGCAGAATGAGCCCTGACGTGACAATATACAATCATCCAATATATACCTCAAAAAGGCAGAAGCGCTACTTTCGGCAGAAGTAGCCTAAGCTTCTGAGGTCTTCCCTGATGGACCCGCACGAGAGCTATCACCTGAAAAATGTTGGTAACCATCAATTCAACTCGTTATACATACTAATATGTGCTTGTGAGGTGTCAAGTGGAACAATATATATAACAAGGGTATTAAAAATATAATTCACTATTATACATGTAATAACCGGATAATTATTTATCGGAATATTATATTTCAATAGATAATACCTATTGAAAATAGGTGAACATGTGGTTTCAAATAATAAGTAATAATTATCTTATTTTCTAAGGTAATTACTATGGAAATTAGGAGAGATAAAGAGCTAAAATGTATTTTTAGGGCATTAAATGAAAAAAATAAAAATAAAATAAAATATTAATAAAATATTTTATGCTTAGAAAAATAAATAAAAAAAAAAAAAAAAAATAAATATCATGATATTTTTGTAAAATTGTATTATTAATATAATATAGTGAATAGTAATGGAATAGATAGGAAACGGATCCTATCTAGAGAACCAGGAATAGAATTCCAAAGTCAAGGTAAAATATTGATCAGTGAGTTTTTACCTTCAGTGACCTCTTCCGGGAAGTTAATTCCGGGCTTCATTAGCGCAAGATTTGCCTAATAAACTTAAATAGGAAAAATGATATATTCACATTTTGATTTGAAGAAAATAATTATAACTCAACATCAGAGATGAGTTTATAATTATCTGACATATTTGGAATCAGTGAATTATTAAAGATTGATAATTCCAAAAATTCACTATTTTACAGAAAACTTCAATCAAATTTGAACCCCTTAAGGGATCTAAATCTAAGTTAAATTAGATATTATTTATGAGGAAGAGAAGATCTTCAAAGTTATGAATCCAGAATTTTGAGATTTCTCCGAAGAGACGCGAAATTAAGGAAAAATTCCATAAAGCAAGTTGACTCACCACTCTTGGACCAATGGCTTGCTGCCACATCACTCCCCAATGTCGACTACGGGCTGCCCATGGTCAAGAATTAACCACCATTTATCCTTTATTTTACTTGGTTATAAGGTAAGAGAAAATTACAAGATTTGGAATATGGAAATTACCAAAGTGGCACAATTTTTGCCTATATAAAGGCATGAGCACCTTCATCATTTTTCACACCAAAAATCTGCCTCTTAGAGAGAAGTTAGAGAAGCCTGGAGAAAGCCTCCGAACGAGCAAAGTCCGGGTAAGTTCTTCGGTCCTTAGTTTCTTTAGTTTTAGCTAAGTTAAGTAGGAATGCTAGATTTATCTTTAAATTTTCAAGATAGTCTAGATATCATATTTAGGGGTAAATATGATACATATTTCAAAAATATGATGAGAGAAAAATATCAAAATTCCGGAGAGAAAATAGCCCCGACTCGCAAAATTCCGCCGATTAGGGGTTCGGGGCAAAATGATAATTTGTACCTAAAATGCCATCCGATTGTATTGTTATTGCCGTGCATATCTCGATCATGTACATTTCTTCTTGTGCCTTAACCTTACATCCGTCGTATTGTTATTGCCATATATATCGATTATGTATACCCTACTTTGAACGTAGTAAGTGTCGTCAAAATTCCATGAATATCTGTAGTACTTATATGATGTATGTAAACACGAGGTTAACCGTTACTCCGGGGTGACCTCGCTCTTAACATAGCGTCAGGTTCAGGAGGACCGAGGAGAAAGGCAAGCAGGCCGCATAAAGACCCGGTTGAAGACTTATTATGTTTTTTGTAGTTACACTGACGTTAGACGTCCAAAAACAATGTCATGTTATTGTAATCAGCCAGACTTACGGATTTTTGAATCTATATATCAGTTACTCTTCCGCTCAAATGCTCTACTCTGATGAAAAAAAAATATACTGCTTTTGAAAATGGGATGTTACAATACACGTCACAAATTTCATGTCATGAATTCTGTATCAAAATTCTGTATCACATTTTTTATTAATACAATTCCAAAGATGCCACCCATCAATCCAACCGAACCGCCTTATTTCCTGAGACAATAAAAAGTCGCAAACCCTCAACTAACTAGAAATTTCCCTTGTGAAGAAGTGAGACAATAAAAAGCCAACCGTCGTGCACTAATGGAGGCTACACCACGTGGTAAAATAAACTACTCCATTTCTTTCCAAGTCAACCCTTACCATAATTATCACAATAAATAGTTCAATAGAAATTTTTCAAGATTTTCACGTTCATATCATGTTATTTAAATAATTCTCATATACATGTCATAATATCTCAATTCCTAATTCTTATACATATATAAATATAATGCATATATTTCACAATTCAAATTATACGGTTCTACAAGGCAATTTCTATTAAGATATTCAAAATCATTTCACAACATACTCACAATCAACATACTAATACACATAACAAGGGGAAAGTGGTTACCTTTCGCCAAAGCTAACTATTATCACACTGCTCCTAATCCAAGAGCTCAAATGCACGCCAAAAATCAATCTACTACAACCAATTTACTAACCATTAATAACTCTTCTAAAACTCTACATAATCAAAATTATAACTTATAATTTCATAAAATTAAAAATATACAAATTTTAATAATAATATATTTAGAATGCTTGAAGTGGGCACATTATGATGGGATTGAAAAATCAGTGAGACCACCGTAACTATTAATTTTCTTTTTAATAATAACAATATCTATTTATTATTATTTATTTATTCTATTATTATTATTATTATTATTATTTTACTAATTATTATTATTATTAATTATTTCTCTATAATTATTTTAGGCTCACAGAGGCTATCCTAACACTTTAAGTTATGAGTTAATAATACCAATCACCATATAAAATATGCTTTAATGCATTACAAATAATGTTTCTCATGGTTTTCCAAAAGTATCTATACACACACACACACATATAATGCTAGCTTTTTCTTTTGAGTTCATACACACACACACACACATATATAGCAAAGCTTTTGGTTTTAAGTGCATTAATATACATATATCTGGGAAAAACATATAAATTAGTTAGCTTTATCCTATAATTAAATTGATTAGTTTTATCCAATTTAAACATATATTTAAATTGGTTATTTCTCCCCCATTACAACTCTTTATTTTATTATTATCATTATTATTATTAATTTTTATTTATTTATTATTTATTATCAACCGTTACTTTTCTTGATAGAATTACCAAATATCTTAACAACCAGCTACTCCCATATAAGGTTTTGTGGGTATCCTGCACATGATTATGGTATAAATTGTTCATACAATATTTCATGATCTTTAGATATAATTTATTCTCTTTATTATATATATATATATATATATAAAACAATAATGTTTTTCTTAAGTTTGCAGTGAAGTGCAAAGTGAAGTAAATGCAAAGCTATATATATATATATATATATATACACTTATACTTTCGATCAGCAAAGTATTTCCCATATACAACAATTACAACCACAAAGTATGAAATATATACACACACACACACACATACTTTTCACTTGACAGTAAAGTTTCTTTTCTCTCTCTCTCTCTTTTCTTTTTCTTTTTATAGGTGTGCAATGTTTATATATGTTTCTTTCTTTTTCTTAACTTCTAAAAATACTCCTTCACTCATAAGCAAGTCCATGCAGCCACTACATGCATATGTATGTATGTATATATATATATATATATAACTATTAGTTCTTCTCTTTCTTTCTTATGCAGCGGGCGGTACATGTATATTTCCATGATAGTAAGCTTTGGTCCCTATTATATACACACACACATATAAAATAGTAGGTTATTCCCTTTACTTTCCCATGTGCAGCGATACAGACTCATATTTGCTAACACAGGTGCAAAACTGATATATATATATATATATATACACACACAACAAGGTTTCCTCTTAGTTTTCCAGGTGTGCAACAATGTATAACAGTTTTCTTTGGTTTTAAGATCAGCACACTCATGACTCTTTTCTATGGCTTAATACTCCTAACTTACGTTGGTTTGTCATGGGAACAAGAAGAAAAGAAGCTCGATAATTTACCTCGATGTACGTTCAACTTCGCTGATCCTCACCGTCAACGATCACCTCTGTTTTCAGGATTCAAAACAGAGCAACAACTGCTGGAACTCTCTCTCTCTCTCTCTCTCTAGGTTTCCCTCTCGCTCTCGGACTGAATGAATGAGAATGAAAGTGAATAAGAGTCAAAAAGCATGGTTTATATAGAGTTTAAGGGTCTGGTCCAAGGTGGATGAACCGCTGGTCCGAGGAGTAAAGTTAGTGGTCTATATGGAGCTGGCTCGATGGGCATGGGAAGGGTTTGATTTGCTGATGAGAGGAGCATGGGTGCGAGTGGATCTCTCGCTGCAAAATCGTGTGTCGTCTGCTCCTGTTTCGTGTTCACCGCGTTAACGTGGTAATGCTGATGTATCTTGTTATGGATCAATATATTGGGCCAGGCAGATTCTCGGCCCAGTGGAGAGTCCACAGTAAAAGCCCCCTATTTACCCAGGTAAATGGTTCCCCACTACTCTATCGTGCCTGGTATGTGCAGGACCGTACAGGTAGTGGAGCAGAGACCTGGAGAACGTGGGACGTGCATAACGGCTGAAGGATGGGAGCATTTGCATGGGAGTGAAACCCTAGGTAATCCTTATAAATAGGGGATTACCCACCAGGTGCACTCTAAACTCTCTCTATTTCCATTACTTACCATTCAGTCACACGGCACACACACCACCCTCTGGGCGAAACGCCCGACCTGTGTCGCATCGTGAACTGAGCTTTCTCGACGGTATCTCAACCGTAGATACTATCGAGTCGGCACCTTTCACTGAAACTCAATCGGTGGAAGACCCTTTGATCCAAGATAAACCATTCCCAGCTCACTAGAGCTGGACATCTGTGTTCTACGACAGAACATTGGCGCCGACCGTGGGGAACTGTAAACTTTGATTCCCAGGCACGTTAAAAGCCGGTGATACCATTGAGGATGGCGGCAAGCACTAGAAGCCGTAGTCAGGCACTCCGGTCGGGACGGCCGGGGAGAGCCTCGGCCGGCTTGTACGTGAAAATCACACGGTTCGGTATTCGGATTCGGCTAACCCGGATCCTAACTATGTCGTCGAAGTGATGGAAGGCGAAATGCGGGATACGACGAATTCTCCCCACCCGGTTTGATGGCTAGACGGCAATGGACCGGGGTTGAGGATGATTCCTCTCCCTCTCGGGAAGTCAAGTGGAACACCCCGATACCCGAATTATACGCATGACGTTGGACTCATTACTCCGGCGAATGGAGAACATGGAAACTCGTCAGCGGCTACAGAGAGAAGAGGACGCCCGACTTATGCAGGAGGACTTGGAGCGCCGAAACGCTATTTGGCGTCAGGACGAGTCGAAACGTATAAGGATAGCTAATGATCAGCGTGAGGGACTGAAGGGGAATTCCGGCGGGGTTGCAGGACGAGATATAGCCGACACATGTCGGGTAATGACTTAAACCTCGGCACATACCCACGGAGGGGACCCCTTAAGAAGTTACGAGAAAGACGAGTTGGCAGAAGATGATTCGGGAGGGCCTACTAAAGAGGAACGTTGGGAGATTGAATTGTTAAAAGAGCGATTGAGAACGCTCAAAAATCCTACCAGACGTACTGTTCGGGTTGCTGATAAGCCTAACCGGGTTAACGATATAACGACTACCGGGGTAGGTGAGGACACTCGAAGGTTAGCAGAGGGCGACATTTCCCGGGCTAGGGGAAAGCAGTCAGCTGAGAATTCGGACTTGAATAAGCAGACAACGGTACCCCCATCTCTTAACATGCCCAAGACGTCGGCAGAAGGGCATATTGGGGTGGGATTGTTGAATCAATTTTCTAAAGAGATTATGGCCGCCGTTTATCCTAAGGGTTTAGATTCCCGGGAATTACCGAAATACAATGGTACTCAAGATCCCTTGATTCACTCCGAACAACTTCAAGATAGAGATCGGAGTAAAGGGTATTGTTGGACACGTGGTTCCACGTTTGTTTGCGGGCACCCTTCAAGACGCGGCCCAGACGTGGTTCCACTCTTTGCCGCCCGAATCCATTCATGATATGAAGACAATGGAGCATAAGTTCTTACTCTATTTTGCGACAAGCGGAAATAGCCAAAGATCGAGTTCCTCGACCAAGTCAGCGATCGCCCAATGAAACATTGCGAAATATTTGGACCGATTCAAGGAAACGACCCTCCGGATCCCTGGTTTAAAAGAAGACGTACATTTACATTGCGTAATAGCAGGCCTTAGCAATCTGTCCAGGCTTAAGAAGTCGGTCATGAAAAGTCGTCCCCAAACCTTGGCCGAGTTTACGGACCGGTCAAAAACGTACTTGGAGCTTGAACACATGGAAATGATGAGTCGATGTACCGAGGGAAAGGGGAAAAGTCCTCCTCCAAAGGGCCGAGCCGCATTATCCGGCGTAAGCCGGAATCCGCGGACAGTCAAGAGCCCGGACCGAGGCGAGAAAAAGCGGAGGAGATTTGACAAATATACCCCGTTAAAGGTGTCTCAAGCTCAGATTTGGAAGGAGGTCGCAACCACGAAATGAAAAAGGTGGAACGACCCCGGCCCTTGCGAAGGGATGCCGGTCCTAGATAAAACGCGATATTGCGAGTTTCATGATCAACACGGTCATGAACCGACAACCGCCGGGGATTTGAGAGACGCCATTGAAAGGTTCGTTCGAGAGGGCAAGCTTCGCCGGTTTGTCATACAAACTCAGGGACGGCAAGGCAAGAGACGGCAGGGAGGAAGGAGTAAGAGCCCACCCCCAGAAAAGAAAAAGCGGGAACAGAAAAAGAAAGCGACGAATAGTGACGACGAATTCCAGATGCCAAGTTTGATTGTACCACGATTAGCGAAGGTTTTGGCGGTGGAGGGGATTCGAATAGTCAGAGGAAAAAGTACCTAAGGGAGGTCTTGTCTATCAGGGATCACCTTGAGTTCAAGAGGGACACGACAAAACCGGACCCCCCGATGCTGAGTTTCTCCGCGCGGGATTTAGAGGACGTTCCGCCAGGGCACTATGACGGCCTAGTTATCACAGGAACAGTGGTAAATTGTTGTGTAAAGAAGATCTTGATCAACAACGGCAGTGTAGTGGATATTATTCTTTGGGATGCCTTTAAACGCATGTACCTCGACCCGAAGGACTTGAAGCCATGCAAAACAACCTTGACTGGATTCAATGGTAGAGACACATGCCCGAAGGGTTACATAGACTTAAAATTGACGTTGGGATCTAAAGAGACCTTTAAGTCGGAAAGGGTGAAATTCATAGTTGCCGACTTCCCATCCCAATACAACATTATTTTGGGTCGTCCTACCATCCACGGCGGGACATGCGGCGTCCTCTAAGCACCGAAGCTAAAGTTGGTCAACGGGAAAAATCGAGATAGTAACGATAAGGGGTGATCGAAGGACTCACGTCAGTGTTATTTCGACACGGTCAAAGAAAGCAAAATAAATCCGTCATTACGGAGGGAGCGAAATATGAAGTCCCCAAGAGCGGACGAAGACGGTAAGTCGGTGAATCTCGTCGAGTTGGATCTACGCGAGGAACAAAAAATGAAGAAGACCGAACCTAATGGCGAGCTAGACGACTTAGTATTGGGCTCTGAACCCGGCCAGATTACCAAAATTGGAAAGAGTTTAGACCCCGAGCTTCGGGTCGAGCTAGAGAGATTCTTGAAAGAGAATCAGGACATCTTCGCCTGGAAGCCGTCAGAGATTCCCGGGGTTCATCCTGACGTATGTTGCCATGAGTTGGCAATATCCCCAGAAGCGATCCCAGTGTCGCAGAAGAAGAGAAAGCTGGGTGAGGATAGGCGAAAGGCTTTGGCCGCCCATGTCAAGGAACTACTAGAAGCCGGCTTCATCCGAGAGGTGCAGTACACTACTTGGTTGTCGAACGTGGTCATGGTAAAGAAGCCCAGTGGCAAATGGCGGGTATGTGTCGATTATAAAGACACGAATAAGGTGTGCCCAAAAGATTCCTTCCCGATGCCAAGTATTGACCGGTTGGTGGACAACTCGTCGGGCTTCAAATTACCGTCATTCATGGATGCATATTCGGTTACAATCAAATCGCTATGCATCCGGGTGACCAGGAAAAAACAGCATTCATCATACCGACAAGGCCAATTATTGTTACAATGTTATGCCCTTTGGATTGAAGAATGCGGGAGCCACTTACGGCGAATGATGAATCGAGTCTTTGAGGACCAGATTGGAAAGAATGTGGAGGTTTACATAGACGACATGATTGTTAAGTCTTTATCTGTAACCGACCATATCCGGGACTTGCAGCAGACGTTCGATAAATTGAGAAAGTTTTGAATTCGGCTTAACCCGGCTAAGTGCGCTTTTGGCGTTCCAGCAGGAAAGTTCTTAGGCTTTTTGCTTACGCATAGGGGAATTGAAGTCAATCCGGACAAATGCCAGGCCGTGTTAGATATGCAAGCACCAAGGAACAAGAAAGAGGTGCAACGGTTAATGGTCGGTTAGCGGCATTAACCCGATTTTTGCCGAGATCCGTAGAAAACTCCCTTCCGTTCTTTAAGTTATTGAAAAAGGAAACCTCTGGAGAATGGAATGAAGATTGTGAGTCGGTATTTAATAAGATCAAGCAGTGCTTATCCACCCCGCCGGTGCTATCCCGGCCGGATCCGGGTGAGAGTCTAATTTTGTATCTGGCTGTGGGGAATGAGGCCGTTAGTGTGGCTTTGATTAGGGATGCCCAGGACGGTCAAAAGCCAGTGTACTTCGTAAGTCGGGCCTTGCAGGGTTCCGAACTAAATTATCAAAAGTTGGAAAAGATGGCATTTGCCCTTTTAGTGGCGGCAAGGAGGTTGCGTCCCTATTTCCAAGGCCATACGATCATAGTCCGCACTAGTCAGCCGATACGCCAGATTCTACACAAGCCAGACCTGGCAGGACGGATGGTCAGTTGGGCCATCGAGTTATCTGAGTTTGACATCATTTATGAAGCTCGGCATGCGATCAAGTCACAGGCATTGGCGGATTTCGTGATGGAATTCACATTTGGTCAATGACCGGGATGACAAGGCTGAAAATACCACGGAAGTTGTTCGTGGATGGGTCATCCAACATCCGGGGTAGCGGTCTTTGGGGCCAAGGAAAATGGGGCAAAAGACATACATGTATCTACCGATTCCCGGTGGTCGCTTCCCGGATAGAAGGTACATACCAAGCCAAAGGACCTCTCATGATCAAATATTTGGGAAAGGTCAAACGGCTTATGGCGGAATTTGATAGAGTAACCATAGTCCATATCCCCGGAGGAGACAACGTAAGGGCCGACATTCTGTCTAAGTTGGCGAGTACTAAAAGCCCCGGAAATCATCGAACAATCATCCAACAGAATTTGTTGGAGCCAAGTTGCGTGATGGTCATCTCAGAGGCAAGTGATTGGAGGAAATTAATAGTCGATTACCGGAAAGGGAATACTCTCGGAAGATGTTTCGGACGCCAGAAAGTTGGTAAAAATAGCGGCTTCATATTCCATGATGGGGGACGAATTGTACCGAAAAGGTTTCCATTCTCCGTTGATGAAGTGCTTAGATTCAGCTAAGGCCGAGTATGTACTGGCGGAGATACATGAGGGTATAAACGGTCATCACATGGGGGCCAAGGCATTGGCCGAAAGCGTCGGTTTGGCTACTTTTGGCCGACGATGGCGGAAGATGGAAAGAGACACGTTCAAAGGTGCAACAGTTGTCAAAAACACGGCCATCTCCTGCGAACTCCGCTATCTCAGTTAACGCCTATCTCGGCTCCGTGGCCTTTTTACAAATGGGGTATGGACCTACTCGGCCCTTTTAAGATGGCTCCTGGACAGTTGCGATGGTTGATAGTGGCGGTGGATTATTTCACCAAGTGGATAGAAGCGGAACCGCTGTCAACCATCACTTCAGCCAGGGTGCAAAAGTTTTTTCATCGGAGCATCATATCTCGGTTTGGTATCCCGGCAGAGATTGTCACCGACAATGGAACCCAATTCATGGACAAGGGCTTCCAAGAAATGATGGCCGATTTCCATATTGAAAGATTTCGCCTCGAGAGCATCCACAATCTAATGGACAAGCGAGGCGGCCAACAAGGTTATTGTTGAAGGGCTGAAGAAGAGAATGGAAGAAGCCGAGTCAAGTTGGGTGGATCAATTGTACTCAGTCCTTTGGGGACATTGGACTACCATCCATTCGGCAACTAACGAGACTCCTTTCAGATTGACTTATGGGTGCGAGGCAATGATCCCGGTTGAGATAGGCGAGCCCTCGTTGAGGAGAATAAAGGCTCTACATGAGGAAGAAGAGAATAGTCAGCTATCTTGATCGAATTAGATCCGATTGATGAGGTCGGGATGACGGCGCACTACCGAGAATTGGCCGCGAAGCAATTAATAGCAAACCGGTATAACAAAAGGGTCAAACCCCGAGGATTTAACAAGGGGATCTCGTCCTACGACGGCCGACATCATAAACAAGAACACCGGCCGCCAGGAAAGCTCGCAAAGCAAATTGGGAAGGCCCATACCGGGTGGTTGATAACCGGGTAAAGGAGCTTATAGGTGGAGACTTTGACTAAGAAACCCTGTGAAGCGAACGTGGAACGCGGACAAGCTTAAGGCCTATTACAGTTGAAGTACAACCGTAGGCAAATGAATTGTGTTGATTTCTTATGATGATCCCTTTGAATGTTGGTACTTAAGATTAATGAATTTTGGGTCTAGGAGCCCATTTTTTGCAAACACAAGTTCGCCATCGTGTTCCAATTAAAGCATGTAGGAGTATGAGGCATTATAGCCCGGCTCCAGAAACCATGCTCCAATTAAAGCATGTAGGAGTATGAGGCATTATAGCCCGACTCCAGAAACCATGCTCCAATTAAAGCATGTAGGAGTATGAGGCATTATAGCCCGGCTCCAGAAACCGTGCTCCAATTAAGGCATGTAGGAGTATGAGGCGTTATAGCCCGGCTCCAGAAACCGTGTTCCAATTAACGCGTGTAAGAGTATGAGGCATTATAGCCCGACTCTAGAAACCATGCTCCAATTAAAGCATGTAGGAGTATGAGGCATTATAGCCCGACTCCAGAAACCGTGTTCCAATTAACGCGTGTAGGAGTATGAGGCGTTATAGCCCGGCTCCAGAAACCGTGCTCCAATTAAGGCATGTAGGAGTATGAGGCATTGTAGCCGGCTCCGCAAAACCGTGCTCCAATTAAGGCATGTAGGAGTATGAGGCGTTATAGCCCGGCTCCGTAAAACCGTGTTCCAATCAAGGCGTGTAGGAGTATGAGGCGTTATAGCCGGCTCCGTAAAACCGTGCCAATTAAGGCATGTAGGAGTATGAGGCAAACCATGTTGCAATTAAAGCGTGAGGCGTTATAGCCCGGCTCCAGAAACCGTGTTCCAATTAAAACATGTAGGCGCCCGAGGCAATATAGCCCGGCCGCAGACACCATGTTCCCATTAAAATGCGTGTGGATTCATGGCGGGCTAACCAGTTTCCATTAGCATATTCGCGAAAGGATGGCATGAACTCTTGATTAAACATCCAGTTTTTAAAGGACCACGCCACGCCCTCAAGAAAACGCGTATGAGTTAAAGCGGAAATTCGAAAAACGGAAAGCTAGGGTTGATCAGATCAGTCGTCATACATACAAGCCGGATCATTACCACAAGCATCAAAAGCAACGAGGCTACAAAATAACCAAAATGAACGAAAATTACAATAAGTTCAAGAAGACGGGGCCGGGTCGCTTCCTCCTCTCCTTCTTCATCTTCGACCCGGAGGTATCGGATGCCCTTGCTCGTTAACATATGATTCATAGTTAAGGCCATCCGGAGTTAAGGTTGAGGTCGGGATTGAGGGCGCGAATTTGCGCTACGGCGTTGTCAAATGAGAAAACCGCATCGGCATACTCGGTCAACCCCACCTTGGCTTGACTTAGTTCGACCTCCTTAGCCGAAAGCTCATTTTCCTTGGCTGCGAGGAGGGTTTTGTGATGTTCGGCCTCAGATTGAGCCTTATCTACGGCCACGAGACCATCCGCGCGAAGATCTTCCAAGATGCGGACATCCAGCTCAGCCGCCGACAGCTTCTCCTCCATCTTGTGGAGGTCGGACCTGGAAATTTCCAGTTCCTTTTCTAAGGTCCTCTCCTTAGAAATGGAAGACTTGAGTTCCTCTTCCTGCTTGTCCTTGGCGGCCTTCAGAGAGGAGAAATCTTGTTGTAGCTGGGCGTGCTCTACTGTAGTGGCCGAGTTGGCAACGGCTCTATTCCCCGTCCTCGGCAATTTTAGCCACCTCGGAGGTTTGTCTCGGGCGGTATTCTCTCTCTTCGCCGCAACTAACCGAGCGTACGCCGGCCGTATTTTACCTTGACGAGCGCGTAAGAGCGAAGCGGGGAAAGACCGCGCAGTAACCCTCCACCGCATATTATTCAGCATCCTCTTAATTGGCTCAGTCAGGCCGGATGCGTCGTGAAGAAAAGCATGAGGTCTCATCACGTCTAGCACTTCCTGGCTCAACCCAGTCCCCCACAGGGCACCCTCTGGAAGGTCGGTCACAGTAAGATTCCCCAGCACCGCGGTTTGCCGAAGCAATGAATGTGCGCGGGGAGGCATTAGAAGAGCCGGTGAACCCCGAGAAACCGGAACCTCGCCGAGATTTGGTGGTCCTCCACAAGATCTTTTCCCTTGGCTTTCTTTCGGCAAAGCATCTCCTTCGGGATCGACGGGGCTAGCCGCTTTTGCGAGCCGTGGACAGGAACCGGTGTGTCACTAACCGGGATAGCAAGTCTTTCTTCTGGGACCCGTGATCGATTCTTAAAGATGGCAAGTTGTTTCGGTCTACCCATAGCTCGGCCTGCAAAAGAAAAAGGATATCAGAACAATAAAAGAAGAACAAAATGGAATTTAGCTGAGTATCAATAAGGTCATACTCGCGGTAGCTTTCCGCCTAACCAAAGGCGTGGTGATGTACTTAGCCGGATCTAAGGGATCCCCGGAGACCCCACGTATTCCGAAGTCTCGGGAGGGTATCATCCTCCTCGTCCGAAAACGCCCGTGGAAGGAAGTCGTCGGGCCTCAAGGTATGATGGTCCGTTGACCGAAAGGGAAACCCTCCTCGAGCTCCCCAGTCGGCCCTCCTCACAAACCAGGGGGCCCGGCCCTTCGAGGGCCTCGACCTTGACAAAGGCAGATTGAAGTTCTTCCAGGACTCGTGGAAAGGCCTGAAGAGTCTCCGATCGCGGATGCTTCGGAGAGTGGTCCACCCAAACCATTTCGTTGTTGTGGTCGTCTGGATACCGGTCTCCATTAGGGAAAAGAAGGACATGAAGATCGGCACGCTACAAATAAAGTCCTTCTCCGCGCACAAGTTCTCAAACGCAACAGCGAACGCCCAGCAGTTGGGATGAAGTTGGGAGGGGGCGAGGTGCAAGTGAGTCAACAACTCGGTCTGGAAATCGGTGAAGGGAAACCTCACCCCCAAAAGAGTGACGACATCCCGGTAGATGAAAAAGAAGTGAGGACCTCTCTCCTTTGAGCGACCGACGTCTACAGATTCGGTTTTTGCGGGTAACCGCAGGACGTAACCTACCCCGTCCCCAATCCCGAGTTGCAGAAGATCCTTCGCGGTCAGGGAGTTTTTCACCTCAGTAACCTTGTGGCTTACGGCCGGGGTTAGCTCTGTAGAAATTGGGGAAGGGGTGGAAGTGCTGGACCCTTCATTCGAAGACTGGCTGGGCTAGGATGAGGCCATGAGCACCTAAATATTAAAAATCAAAGAGCATTAGTGTGGGGTCGGTGAAAAGTATTGTCCCAAATAAGGGAGTTAGAACTACAATGAGACGGGATGAAGAAATAAGCGTTTTGCCTCCGTCGAAGGGTAATTCCGAGCAGCAAGCACCTTCTGGGGCATGGGATGGTTCTTTGGGTTTTCGAAAAGTTTTTGTAAGGAAGGATCGATGTCGGAACCTAAAGGGAGACTTTTGGCACGAGTTTCCAATTTCACGGATGTACGGAAAGCTCGAGCCATTAAGAACACCTAGAAAGGGCATCGAGACTAAGAACCCACCCAAAGCGAGAACCCGAAATACAAAGTAAAGTCGAAAACGATAGAAACCCGAAACGCAAAGGAGTATACTCGGAAAAAACCACATGCATTATAGTAAGCCTAAGAGTGAAGTCGGAAGCAAGAAATCACCGGGCGGCGATAATACACAGTGAAAAAGAGGAAATGCGCAAGATTGACAAAGCGAAAGGCAATAACTTGGATGCAAGGTAAACTCCGAAGCCGAGAGAATAGTCGATAATGTCAAGAAGGGTTGACGGTTTTCGAAAAGGAAATATATATAGACGTTTGGAATTTGAAAGGCCAAGAGTCGCGACGCCGTTAGCTCCTTCTAACGGAATTGGAAATCCTACGTCTCCCTACGCCAAGCGTACGTCCAACGGAACGTTTCGGGGAAACGGCGAGAGCATTAAATGCGCACGAAAACCAAAGGTGCAATAATGCCCAATCCGCAAAAATGACGGTTGAGTACTCAAAGCACCAGACAGGATAGCACGTGGATTTGACCCTGTTAGAAGTTCTTGAGGGCGGTTAGTTTTAGCTTAGCCCGGATTGGAGGGCGGTTTGCCCAAGAAATTAATCCGTTCTTGAGGGCGGTTAGTTTTAGCTTAGCCCGGATTGGAGGGCGGTTTGCCCAAGAAATTAATCCGTTCTGGAGGGCGGTTAGTTTTAACTCAGCCCGGATTGGAGGGCGTCGATTTTCAAGACAATCTGTTCTGAAGGTCAATTAGTTTCAACTTATTCCGGCTAATATGAAAGGGCGGGTTGGTTTTAGCAAGGAACGGTTGGAATAATGAGGCGCAAAAGAGAAGCCAACATAAAACAAGATTTTCCATTGATAAGTGAACGGTTTTACATAACATTCATACAGAAAAATAGACAGAACTGGTATTCGTAAGCGGGATTACAGCAATCTTAAAATAAAAGCTCGCCGTCATGTGCAGAAGGAGCTCTCTGAAGTGAATCGGCAGGCATCCTTTTGGAATGTTTGGATACGGGGGACCTATTGACCCGTATACAACCTGTGCAACCCCAACCGTGGCACTCCCGGGGGGTGATGTTTCCGGGTACTGGCCAATCCACGGAAAGGGCACTGCCTGTGCCCGACGGACCTTGGCTGGGACCCAGGTGGAAATATTACGCTGTGCACGTGAAGACCGGAAAATACGGTTGGACTCCCGAAGCCGCCGGGGATGTAGATGAAGACCGGCAAATACGGTTGAAGGTCACCAATAGAAAGGACCATCGGCGCATCTCAATGAACCTATGTTTTTCTTCTTGGTTTTGTCTCGCCGGAAAAATCTTTAAAGAGAAAAACGTAGGTCTGTGGCCTGATTCAAAGGAAATCCCTATTTGTCCAGAATGGATTTTCATCTGCAAGATTCGGATGGGAAGAGAAAGGTTTCAAACTTTCAGGACACGGAATAAGGCAAGAGAGTGAGAAATCATGCCCTTATATGGGCCTTATGGACATTTATTGCCTGAGCAGTTTTTATTCTCATAACATAGAGAATCGCAAAAGCTGGTGGCGTTTTCTTATACGAGGGGGTTCAACCGTTGAAAGCAATAAATTCCTGCTTTATGGGGAAACGTAAGCGCCGGCGGCAATAAATGCCTCCTAAAAGGAAGGCGTGCGGATTGATGATTAATGAGTGCATTAATTGTGCACGAATCTCGAAAGGGATCATGATCATAAAGAGCAAAAATCGTATCCCTAGGGAGATAAAGTCAAAATAAATCGTGACTACCAATACCTTTCATGACAACCCGAATTGGGGGTAATAGGTGGGAGACACCAAATACAGCGGCTAGGGAACCAGGCAGGCAGAATAGCCGAGGAAGTCAATCTTGGTTGCCATAAAGTGGTATTATAGAATTGACGACTTTGACGGATTGAAACGAAGGGGAAGTCGGAAAAAGTCGGCAAAGTGACAAAAGGTCATAGCCGATTATGACCAAGATCATAATAACGGTGTTAATCAAAAGATCACTTGTCGACACGAACCCCGGTCTCTATCAAGGTCAAGAAAGTGTTCTGAAGGAGAAAGCCGAGCTCAAACTCGGATGAATGATGGCCGGACTAGTCAACACGCTAACCTCGGCACGTCGGGAGCCCGCCATACCGAGCTTGGGGGCAACTGTTATGGATCAATATATTGGGCCAGGCAGATTCTTGGCCCAGTGGAGAGTCCACAGTAAAAGCCCCCTATTTACCCAGGTAAATGGGGAACCAGGTAAATGGTTCCCCACTACTCCATCGTGCCTGGTATGTGCAGGACCGTACAGGAAGTGGAGAAGAGACCTGGAGAACGTGGGACGTGCATAATGGCTGAAGGATGGGAGCATTTGCATGGGAGTGAAACCCTAGGTAATCCTTATAAATAGGAGATTACCCACCAGGTGCACTCTGAACTCTCTCTATTTTTCCATTACTTACCATTCAGTCACACGGCACACACACCACCCTCTGGGCGAAACGCCCGACCTGTGTCGCATCGTGATCTGAGCTCTCTCGACGGTATCTCAACCGTAGATACTATCGAGTCGGCACCTTTCACTGAAACTCAATCGGTGGAAGACCCTTTGATCCAAGATAAACCATTCCCAGCTCACTAGAGCTGGACATCTGTGTTCTACAACAGAACATATCTTTTTCTTTAATGCGTTTTCGCACAGTTGAAGTCGAATGGGCTAATGGAATGTGAGTCAATATCTATTGAAGGGTCTTGATATATATTTTACTGATATATTCCTATTTGTCACGTGCTGGGAGGAAGAGTAAGAAAGTTGATCTGAATAATAGGAGTATTTGGGCTCAAAGATAATATGGGCTTATGTGAGGGTGCATCAGGTTGGATGAAATATGAATAAATTTATATACTGTTGCTCTCAGTCACGTTTTGGGCTAATAAATTTGTGTTGTGGGACCACTTAAAAATTAACCCACTTGATCCTCTCCAAAACCATTATTTGCAATTAGGTCCTTTGCCTATTTAATTGCAAATATTGAATAAATGTTAGAAACAAATCCTTAATTCCATTTAAAGATTTTTTTTTTCAATTAATTCCTCTTGGCCATAAAATATTCATTCTATAATTTTTAAGCCTAAATTATTATTTTCCTGTAAATTTCTCAAGGAAAAATAAGCCTAAATTTTCAATAATTATTTTAAACCAAAATTACATAATTAATTTTCATAAAATATCCAAATTTCAAATCCCAAAATTTGAGATGTTACATTGGTAGGCCTGAATTAATCGCAATCAAGTCATTAGGGCATATGCCTCAATCAACACCACTACATATATCACAAAGTCACAAAATTGCAAAAAAAATAAAAATAATCAGAAAAGCAAGAAAGAGATAGACCATCATTGTTTTTATAACTACAACAATCACAAAGAAAATACAGCTTGCATAAAAATGTAAACTTTCTTGTAAAATTGCAAATATTTTTCACAATCAAATAGAGATAATATTGATCAAGCTGAACACTTTCATTAATATGGATGTAAGAAAAAAATGAACTTTCAATCAAGGTTTCGACAAAGAAGAAAAAGGAGTATTAGGGGTTTGTGAAATACAACTATTAAAACTTCTGTGTAGGAAAATACAACAAAAGAGATCACTGACAAAACATGACACAAAAACATTTAACGAGGCTTTGTGAAAAGCAACAATTTTTAGCGAACGCAAGAGCAAAATGACGACAACAGAAAGGGAGAGCCCAACAAAAATGAATACCAAACCATTTTGATGGTGGAGGGAGAGAGAGAGACATCACATTGCTATTTGGCATATATGGAGTGTGAATGATAATATAAGGTTGACCAATAACTCTCTCTTACTCCATAGAATATATCATGATATGTGATGGGTGAAAGTAGTTCAGTTATGGTTTTGTTGGGATCAAATTATTATATGTTTTCCTTCCATGTTCCCTTCCCCTATTTTATTATATGGTTCCTTCACTTTGTCTCTTTTGCAACAAGACTCAAAGTACTGGAGGTACATGCTATGTTGATAATGAGATTAATGCTTGTCTTTACTTGCTCACTAATAATTGGGAATATACTTTTCTTATAAGTTAAACCTAAAAATTAAAATCTTTCTTTTGATCAAAATAAATAAAACTGATTTCAAAAGGGATTTATATTGTGGGGGATTTCTAAAGCCTTTTCAGGAAAAATCGATTATTCTTCTATGTAGATTATGGAAATTTCCTCAGGAAGTTTAATCCAAAAGCCTTTTAAAAAAATATTTTCTAAATAATAAAAAAAAGAAATTGTTTTCATAAATATAAAATACAAACCAACAAAAAAATATTTTCTCAAATAAATTAAATAAACATTTTTTTTAAGAAAATACCAACCAAGTGACACGCCTTTTTACCTTGAACTACGTGGGCTTTAATCCCTCTAAAGGGTATGTAAGCCTTAGGTTAAGTCTCCGATATTGTAAATAAAATTATTTTCCCTTATTTTTCTTTTGTTTTCCTTTTTGTAAATAAACATTATTTTTGTATTTAGTTTTCATTTTATTCATTTTTGTAAATAGTTTGATTTTTTTTTGGGGAATTATAATAAAATTCAAGGCAATAATTATTTTTAAATAATTTGCTTAGAGTAACCATTCTTATGAACGAGTGTTGTGGGGTGCTTAACATCTTCCTTACGCACAATCGACTTCTGAACCCTATCTGGTATTTTTAAAAATTGTTTCAAAAATCATCCTTGTTTTGAAATTTTTATGGCGGCTCCATATTTTTAAAAATCTCAAGCGCTTCATCTGTCTCTTTGATCTTGCCATGTGCATCAATAGTGGAAGTGTTGCTGCTCAAACAAGAAAGAGAGAAGTAGAAAGGAAATTTTGAATTTAAACTTAGGAACTAAAGGCGCCTTGGCATAGGCGGATCAATGTTATGGATTTGGGGGGAGTGCCCCCCCTTAAATTTGTCACCTGATTTTTTTTTTTTTTTTTTTTTTTAAAAAAAAAGAAAAAAAAAATATGTATTTAATGCCCCTTGAATTTGTCTCTTCCAATTTTTTTTTGTTAAAGATGTATTTGATAGTATTGATAATAATGCAATTATGATGGAATTCTAAAAAATAAGGCCTAGAAAAATGATATTGTAATTATTTTTATTGTAATATACTTTTGTTATTAAAATATATGTACTTGAACTTATTTAGTGTTCACCCTTCATTGTAATTTATGTAGTTGTATTTCTAACAGCATTTAGCCTTACTTTTCTAAATGACAGTTTTGTAAAATAATTGTCGCTTTTATTACATCATCAGTATTTACTTGATTTCATGAATATTTTTTTGGGAAAATTTCATATAGGTCCCAAGAAACAAAAAAATTTACAAAAAAGTCCCTTGAAATCATCAAATTACGCTCAGGTCCCAAGGGACTTCTGTGTAATTATTTGTATGGAGGTTTTTCATGAATATGCATTTCCCGTTGTTAATACATGCATTTTTTGTATGGTAAAAGCCAGGGTTTTTAAAAGTTGTTGTAAATAAAATTATTTAAATTATTTGTATGGAAATAAAATCCAGGTTTTTAAAAGTTGTTGTAAATACATGCATTTCGTTGTTAATATATGCATTTCGTTGTAAATGGTCGTATTTAAAAGTTGTTGTTAATCTATGCTTTTTTCCGTTGTAAATAAAGGTGTTTAAATGTTGTTGTAAATATATGCATTTCCTGTTGTTAATATATGCATTTCCGTTGTAAATGGTCGTATTTAAAAGTTGTTGTTAATCTATGCATTTCGTTGTTAATATATGCATTTCGTTGTTAATACAAATAATTACACGAAGTCCCTTGGGACCTCGAGCGTAATTTGATAATTTCAAGGGACTTTATTGTAATTAATTCCCTTCCTTGGGACCGAGCGTAATTTTCCCTATTTTTTTTTATAATTTTTTCTTTTCTTGTTTTTATATATATATATATATTTTAATGCATTTAAAACTTTCCTTAAAAAAAATTCAGGGGCAACCCGAACCCCCTACCACTAGTGCCCCCCTTGAATAAGTTTTTGGATCCGCCCCTGCGCCTTGGTATTTATAAGTGAGACTGATGGCCGGATAGGTCATATGATACTGATGAGACATGATGATAGGCGTTGAAAGTTGAAACGTTACGTATTTGAAATGTGCATGGTCTAAATAGTAATTAGGAAACCGGATGCTCATCTTATCCAGTGGAAATAAAAAGTTAATGTTAGAAAAATAAACAACATTTACACCAATCAAAAGTTAAACACAGTTCATATTAACATATTTATACCTTGTGCCACTACAACCGGTCTGAATACAATTAAATTATATATTTAACATGAATAGAATTAAGTTGAATATACATTATAAATTATATAATAAAAAAGGGTTAAGGAGCAAATTTACCAACAAACTATTGGCTCAGGAGCGTCCAACACAATAAACTTTTAACTGGCCCTAAAATACCAACAAACAATTACAAATGTAAAATCAACACAAATCTGTTAGAGTTCAATTAACGTCGTTGATATTCATTATCTTTTGCCAACTCAAAATGATCCCGTCGAAAATCATCCACACTCGGAGAAACATTCTAACCATAATCGAGAGCAGCTTTGAAAGAAGCATGTGGGGTGTCCAAAGTTTCAGTTTCATTCTTTTTGCTTATTAATCTCTACACATCGCATATGACGGTGAGGCTAGAAAGATAACAACAACATTTGGGAGAGATTGAATTGAAAGATGCTTCAACCCATATGAGCAAAATATTAAAACAGATGGGTATGCTCTTCCGAAAATGGATCAAGCAATCATGTGGACCCAAAACTGAATGTGTTTCACTCCAAAAGATCTGAAAATAGGCAAGAAGATGCCAGTCTATTTTACCCAGAAAATTGAAGTTTAGACTAGATTTCGACAGAGCCAAAACCACAAATTTAGGCAAAATCGATCAGTGAAATCACTTCAAATCAGCAAAATCGCTTCAAAAGTAACAAGTGATTATGGAAGAAATCGCAAACCAAGACCAAGATCGGAGGTAGAGACAAGATTTTGGCCCCATGCTTCAATTTGAATGAAAATAAAATCAGAGCTGAATAATCTTGCGCCAATTCTCGACTAAGAACTTCAATGCTTCCTCGGCAAAGAACATCAGAAACCCATCTCTTCCGCGAGTGAACAACAAAGCCGCGAGAACGCCTCCGACGTAAGATCCAGCGACAACGTCTGGGCTAGGCCGCGAGCTTCACCGTGCTTCAGCGGCGCTCCACCGTTGTTCGGCCGCCACGTTTTCATCGGAGCCGCAGACTCAAGACAGATCGGAGGAGAGAACATGAAGAAGAAGGTGTTTCCGGTGAAGAGCAAGGAGGATTCGGTGAAGAGGATGAAGAAGACGAGAGAGGGAGAGGCAATGAATGAGAGAGGGAAATGGATGTTAGTTCAGCTTTAACGTCATTGTGTCCAATTAACATTTTATAAAGTTGGTTGGTATTTTAGGTCCAGATAAGAGTTTATTGTGTTGGGCGCTCCTGAGCCAATAGTTTGTTGGTAAATTTACTCCTTAACCCATTAAAAAATAGCAGAACAAAGATAAAAGAGAAATGTGACTATGATCAAGATCAAACAAGATGAAGATCAAAATCAAAATATTTTTTCATTAATAATATATTTTTATGTTGCCCGATCAAAGGCATCATTAGTACATAGATTAAAAGAAAACATTTTACATAATAAAAAAAATCATCAATCTTCCTCCTCATCGCTGAAGGCAGTGGAGGAAGAAGGGGAAGAGGTAGGGTCATCTGAAAGATTGTACTCGATGTCATTGGCGTCAAGTACAAGGTTGAGCTTGCTATTGGCAGTGTGGAGCAATGCGACGAGTCTTCTAAGGCTTCTGTCTATATGATCCACACTCACATACGGTGGCGGAGCTAGGATTTTGAATGACGGGGGGCGAGAATATAACATTTTATATTAGAAATAAAAGTATTTAAAATACAATACAGACTTAATGTACAAAAAATTAAGAAAAATATATTAAAGAAATTAAGATAACTTCACTTGACTTTTACCTTATGTGTTTTCATATTGTTAAACTCATCTATAATTGAATCCGTGTTAAAACTCAAAACAATTTCTTTTTCAGTGAATGTAATCAAAGACTCACTATTCTTTTTCTTAAAAATAGTATCAATGGTAGCACTCTTCCCCATAATAATCACCTACAAAGAGCATAAATTAATTCACAAAATTTCATATCACACATTCCATTTCGTAAATTCCATATCACAAATTGCATATCATAAACTCTATATCATAAATGATAAATCACAAATTTTCTAACTAAACCCTAACTTTATTTTCCTCAAATCAACTACTCAAGTAAAAAATATAAACCATACAACTTTTACTTAAGCCTCTTTAACTCCATTAAAAGCAAAATGATCATCTAGAAGCGTCAAAATTTCAAAATCTAACAAATCCCTAAATTTTTCATAAAACAAATTCTATCCAACTAAAAGATAAGAGACTAAAAAATAAATTATATAACCTAACTAAACCTTAATCTTCTGTACTGTGCGAGGAGTAGTAGAATTAATTAAAAAATGGAAGTTAGTGTATGCTGCAACTTTTGTTTTTATAAATATGAGTGTGTGACTTTTAGATAATTGGTGGGTTCCCCCTCCCCCCAATTTCTTTTACTCATGGCTTCACTGCACTGGCTTGGACACTTGGGGTTAGACTGTTGGTGCTAGGCCCATTTCCCATCTTTACTTGAATAACCAAAATGCATCGTTGTCATCACACTGATTCTTTTTTTTTTTTGTGAACACTGTCCTATTCCCATTATTTGATTTTCTTTTTTTTAGGGGGGCAGGGGCCCACCCTAGCCCCCTGTATCCGCCCCTGCTCACATGAAGTTGCTAAAGAAGCTGCTTGGTTGAAGGTGGTGGAGGTGGCTATAGAGGAGGACGAGGAAAAGGAGGATAGACATAATTAGCCCTCTCGCGTACCATTTTGATATTCTAGTTAGAGACGAGAGGAAGAGGAGCTGAATCTGAAGAAACGAAAGCAATGAAGAGTTTAAATAGACAAGACGGATTGAGATTATTACATTTATTGAAGTAGCCTCAAATTTTGAAGAGACGCGTAGTTGATGAGTTTACCTTGGAAGCTGAAGAGTCTAAAACATTTAAGACCGGTTATAAAAAAACGATGGTATCTAAAAGGATATTTATACCGTATGTATAACCGTCTGGTGTAAAAAGAATATAAATTTTCTTAATATTTAATACTTATTGACACCGCATTAATTTACAACCAATCTAGAAAATATTATTCAGACCGCATGAAAACACTATCAACATTAAGTTGTATCAATATTTACGAAAATGCTATCGGTTATACTTTTTAAACGCTTATATGGGTTGAAATTTGGTGGTCTTATAAGCTCTTTTTTCTTGTAGTGGTAGCACCATCTAACGTGTTGCTCACAAGAATAATTGTGCCAATCAAATTTATTCATATAAGATATAAACTACTACCCCTACCCCTGATCCTTAATATAAGATCTAGTTTCTAATATAGTTTATACTAATAATGAGACCTTATATAAAAAAAAAAAACTGGAGGTATTTGATAAATTCCAATTTTCATATATTTTATCCCGCTTTATTCATTTATTTTGGAGAATATTTTAGGCTAATTTGGAATTATTAGATAATATTTGGATTGTTAGCCAATTTTAGGAAATAATATAAATCTGAATTAATTATGGAATTATTGGGTTTAAATTATTAATATCCTAATTAATATCTTGTGATTAGATAACATTTCTAATATATGATAGATCACGATTTTATCATATTAAAAAATCTTATGGTGCAGAATTTTTTAGGGAAGCTAAAAGGAAATCTAATGATAAAATTTTATTGGCCTTCTTATATTTTAATGGGTTCAAGTTAGTACCAAAAGCCTCTCTTCCTCTTATTAATTAACCTAATCGCCAACATAGACTGACGCTTTCATTGAGAGCCGCAATCACGCACGTGGAAAAGCAAGACGCAGCCACTGATCAAGTATTTCAACTCACTAAGTGCTTCAGTGGGTAAAGGCGTGCTGACCAAGAGAATTGATTCCAATTCAATCTTTGGTTTTCCCCCTTTTTGACAAATGCTTCCAGTGGCGTTAATTTACGAGGAGATTGAAGTGCAGAATTTCATCGCAGCGTAAGGTTTTGGGAGACAACTTAGCAGGAGTAGAGAGAGCTTACAGCTTACATTTGAAGACTATATGGGAGTGTTTTTTTTTTTTTTTTCGATTTGTTTCAAGACTTTAAAATTATTTAGTTTTAGATAATTTTGAGTTGTGTTAATTGAAAACAATTTAGTTTTAGATTATAAACATATTATTTAATTTAGATTAAATTGATAATTTAGATTTAAATTGCGCTAAGATATTTCTTTGGAATTTTTGCTTCCAACCCGTTTGATTGTCAATTATATTAATAATTGAGTTTTTTTTATTGATTTAATTGTCAATTTAAGTTTATCATCTTGGTTGTTTAATTAGGTTGGTTAATTGTCTAGTTGTTTAATTAGGCAATTGTGAACATAATTCCTAAAAGTATCTTTGAACTATTTCAACTGGTTTTAATGGGTTTAATTAACTAGCGCTCATTCTATTATGAGTTTTCTAGTGGATTAGGTGTTATTGAACTTGAAGGTTTCTCATGCTTTAATCAATTAATTAAATTCATTAATTCCAATCTTTACTAATCTCCTTTTGGTCTAATTAATTGATTTGGGCTAAGAAAGTCAATTCCATGTGAATCCTAAATTGTCCCCTTCTTCCTTATAACTGAACTAGATATTTGTTATTTAATTTAATCAATTCTCTTCTTAGGATTTTAATTATTCTCTCATATCAAAACCCCCAAAAATTGCATTTAAATTCATATAGATTAGTCTCATTTTCATATAAATCTTAGAGTCAATTTTCATCTTGCATTTAGTTAGTTATTTGCATCTAGGTAGTAGTGTCTTGCATTTTAGTTTAGGTTTATTCCATTGCATTTTTATCACCTAAAGAAAAACCCACAGATGGCTTCTTGGGAGAATGACCTAAGTTGCCACTATAATATTACATTATTAGTTGGTCCTAGTTTAATTGATTGTTTTAGCGACAAAAGCAGCGCATTAGTATTATATGTTTATTAACTCAAAAACTACAACACTTAATATTAACTGATGAGTTCGTCCGACTATCTGAATAATTAAACCCTAATTTTCTTTTTAAGAGTCGGTTTCAAGTATAAAAGAACTTATAAGTCTGGCCCTAATAAACTTGTGAGAAACGGTCTTAGACTTAGGTTAGCCGCCTAATTTTATTGAAACCCTAGTTCGAAAAACCATAAAACACGTTTCCTCGTCTATATTTTTATTTATTTTGTTTTTTATTTTTTATTTTATTGAAACCCTAGTTAGAAAAACCATAAAATTTTTTTTCCTTTTCTATATTTTTATATAAAGGAAGCACGGTGGCATTAATTTTTTCCACAGTTGAGAACTGAATGCACGTTTTACAAACAAATCTAATTAATTTGAGATCTTGGGAAAACAAAGAAGATATAATTTAAATCTAAATAAATATAATATATAAAAAAAATTAAAAAAATTTTAAAAATATGCTAATACCTCTAATTAGAGGATTAGCACCTAATAAAGACATACCTATAAGCACCTAATGTGGATTCGTGGCATTTTGTTCCACAGTTGAGAATCTGAATGCACGTTTTAATCTTTATGAAGAAAGCGAATTAATATCACCCCTTCTCCATCTTTGCCTATATTATACTACCTCCAGTACTAATTATATGACTTTTATAGTGGAATTTACACTACAAAAGTATTTTTATAATTAGGATCGGAGGGAGTATAATTTTCACTAGCATATATCTCCAAGTTTGATGACCCTAAATCCAAGGACCACAAAGTCCTCAAGAACACCTTGTTTGCAAATAATTAAAATTTTTTGGGTAAAGAAGTAAAAATATATATGTGTTTTACTTTTGGAAGCGCCCAACACTATATTCTTCTTTTGGGAGCAAAAATACACATGTGGCTATATTATATGCAAAAGTCACATTTTGTAGAAACACCGTTAGTTCTTGTTATCCTCTGTTTCTTATCACTCTCGAGCTGCAACACAATGTCACTGATCCCCAATTTCTTTGGCGGACAAAGGAGCAGCGTCTTCGACCCCCTTCTCTCTTGACATCTTGGACCCCTTCAAGGACTTCCTTATCCCTTCTTCTTCTTCTTCGCAGGAAATTTCTGCATTTGTGAGTACTCGAGTGAATCTGAAGGAGACACAAGAAGCGCACGTGTTGAAGGCCGACCTTCCAAGGCTGAATATCAGTTCTCCAATAAAACACTGCCATCTGGATTTTTAACATGTCACCATAACGTCTATCTTCCTCTTACCCTCACCGCCTACGTTCCGCTCTTTTCTGCTCATCAAAAGAAAAATCAATTAGGTTCTTGCAATCATATATGAAGAGTTTAGATTGGGAGTTGCAACTGAGTTATAACTCGAGAAAGCAGAACCATGTAGCTGATACTCTTGCTAAGCATGGTTTATCCAACACTGCCTTATTGGATTTGTGCTCCTCCTTCCTGCCCTGCGGACTATGTTTGATAGAGACTTTTTGAGATATGATTAAATTCTTCCAATTGCTAGGTCTCTTTTAATTCGGGCATGAGCCGTCATATGTATCAAACAAATATATATATATATATATATATATATATTGCTGTACTGATTCAAAAAAAGCAAATGAGAGAAGCAAGTAAAAACAACTGTAGGGCATCATTACAGGGAAAGAAAAAAAAAAAGATTATCGTGACACACACCAGCCATGTTTGGACACACCGAAAGAAAGCCCACAGGGATGGAGAAGAAAAATTACAGATCCTCCCTAAAAGTCGAACAGCGATGAGGAGCTCCTGCGTAAAAGCCGAACAGAGATGAGGACACACACTTTCAAGAATTGTTATTATTGCTATTCAGAGGAGCAGGGGGGACATTGGTCGGCAGAGGAGGTATTATTTCGAAGGGCGGTTGAATCGCGACGGCGTCTTTCATCAAGTGCTTGCATTCTTTGCACCGCGCCACTGCTTCTTCGTTCTCTATCTTGGAATGATGATCAATATCTCCAGCTGGGAAAACTAACAGCAAAACTAACGGTGTTTCTACAAAATGTGACTTTTGCATCCATTATGAACAGCGTGTGTATTTTTTAAGCCCCAAAAAAAGCGTATGGTGTTGAGCACTTTTTTAAAACACATGTATATTTTTACTCTTTTACCCATATTTTTTCTCATTTTGGATCATGAACAACTTTTCCCTATAATCACGAATTATGGATTCATTTAAAAATTATACTCTTTCCGGTCCTAATTATAAGAGTTAGTTGACTTTTTTGGAAAGATTAAAAAAGCTAATTAAATTAGTTTAGAGTATTTTAATTTTTAATTTTTTCTACAAACTAAATAGTTTGACTAATAAACTAATATATAATCTATGAAAACACAACATATGAAATGATTAAGTAACTTATTTAATTTCTCCAAAAAAAAGTCAATTAGCTCTTATAATTAGGACCAGAGGTAGTATTATTTATTTATATTTGTACTGTTTATATTCAAAAAGTTTCTTAAGAAAGATTAAGCCCCACTTTTTCTTTGGACAATAATTATGCCCCTCTGATCTTTTGAATTAACCCTCTCCGTCTTACTTTTTTGTTTTTTATTTATGATAAAATTTGAATGACAAATTGAAAAGGAGGCTTAGCAGTTAGGACTACGTACTCAATTATGGGGCGGATGACAAAATGATGCGTTCAAGGTATGAGGTATGTAATAATTCAAAGTTTCAAACGAGGATGGCAAAAAAAAAAAAAAATATCAAAGGAGAAATAATATCCGTGTTTTTCTTTCTCTACATCTCATCTCCGTCTCTATTCAATGACTAGTATACTAGATAACGAACACGTTTTGGTAGGAGCGTACATCCATCTGGACGAGATTTAGATGGTTTAAATTTATTTTTTTACTTTGTATTTTGTGAAAAAAAAAAGATTTTAATGAGTAAAAAATTTAAAATAAAGATAATTTCTAATTAATATTTTTTAAAAAAATAATTTTAATTTAAAAATCATCAAATTAAAAAAAATTAAATATGTACCTTCTAGATGGAAAATATCCGCCTCCTGTCTATCCAACGCGTTCCTACTAAGATAACTACTCTGTACGATTAAGATTAATGTTTCTGCGTTAATTTCTCTGGTGTCGTAAAAATTAAACAACAGTTAGGCGCATTTTGATTGAGGATCATAAGCCATCGTAACCCTAGGCTTAAATCGCCTTCGTCGTATTATCCCACAAGAGAATTGCTTCGTATTATTAATTCCAAAACTAAGCATCTGGTTACATTAAAGCAATATAATCCCCCCAAATCACTAGGATCGTAGGTAGGAAATAACCGACACGCAATAACGAGAGTATCAAAGTAAACGCTGCTCATCAAGACATGTCAAAGAAGAGGATTCCCAATTAAATGCATATATGTGATGGGGTTTATATATATAAGACGAAGAGCTAGCTGCTCTAATTAATTACTCACAGAGACAGAGAAACAGAGAGAGATGGGGAGGAGTCCATGTTGCTCCAAGGAAGGAGTGAACAGAGGAGCCTGGACTGCCCTTGAGGACGAGTTACTCATCTCTTATGTTCAAGCCCATGGCGAAGGCAAATGGCGAGACCTCCCCCACCGAGCTGGTATTCTCTCACTCCCTCCTCCTCTGTTTTCCTCTCTCTTCACTACTTCCCTCATCTTCTTCACTCCCTCCGCAATACAATGCAGGCCTGAAAAGATGTGGCAAAAGCTGCAGGCTTCGCTGGCTAAACTATCTCAGGCCTAACATTAAGCGAGGCAATATCACTCACGATGAAGAAGATCTCATTATCAGGCTCCATAAACTTCTGGGTAACAGGTTTGTTCTGCTTCTCTTCTTCCTCTTGGTTTTTTTTACTAACAAAAAGTTTAAGTGGGTTGAGTCTCACCAGGTGGCTAGGACATGTCTTTAGATTTAAAAGTACTTACAGATTATCTGTTTCACAGAAGTGGGATTCGAACTCATAATCTTAACCTTATAGCTATAGTTATGATTCCCCTTTATGACTGAAGAAACTTTTATTGGCGCTTCTCCTCCTCTTCTTCTTCTCCCGTTACTTTATGGATGTATATATCTCACGACGTGTTAATTACCCAGATGGGCTCTTATAGCTGGAAGGCTACCTGGGAGAACAGACAATGAAATCAAGAACTACTGGAACACTACTCTGGCCAAGAAGCACCGACACTTGGAATCAAAATCAGGCAAGCAAGTGGCTGATGATCCTCAGCAACAACCACAGTTAATTCAAACCAAGCCCAGTCGGTGTAAGAACCTAGTTATCCTACCGCCGCGACACCCTGATGAAAACTCCAACATCAACTCTTGTGCTTCAAACCAGATAGAGGTTGATGCAGCTCCGACAGCCACAAACCAATCTGTGCAGGGTTCACGTTCTCCGAAAACTCAAGTTAACGCAGACGAAGAGGGGGTTCACGAAAATCATTATTCGGATGTGAACATGTGGGGTTCTGGGAGAGAGGATCAGTTTGGCCTGAGTGCAGAAAATTTGTACGGAGAAGCCGGGAACTTTAACCTCGACCAGCCCCTACCCGTTGACGAACTTATGGTCAATGGTTGGGCCCCGACAACAAGTGGCTTCGATGTCCCCGACAATAATGCCGCTATGGATTTGGAATCACTGTCCCTCCTGCTCGACTGTGGGGATTGGCCCTGAATCCACCGTGTCTCTGGAAAACACCATGTATTGTAATTTTATTTAGAATATCCTCTATTTTAATTCCCTCAAACCCTATAGGTGAGTAAATAAATTTAGAAAACATCATCTCGACCCATATTCCTTATTACTACTTTTGTTTCCATGTCTGCACAACCTCTAATGGAACTTTGTATAAATGACGAAGCATTACCAAAGTGTCACGCAGTACGTAATAGATATGTACTGGTTTGAATTAATTGTGTTGATAATTTAATTTGCATTTCACCCTTTACTGTTATTTCTATATTAAACTATTAGGGTTAAAGCAATGTCTCAGATGTTTTTGTGTATAGAAGTTGAGCACTTAGAAATTTTCAATGGATGAATGATGTCTTAAAAGTTTTAAAAATAGGGCATTATTGTCCTTCCTTTAACAAACCCTAATGGTCAGCATTTGTTGGCCATCTATGCAGAAGTGGCATGCCTACGTGGCATTCACCTCACCCTCTATATTCCATGTTTGAAAAAAATTTAACTCTTACCCTCCCTCTCGACTCTGGCACTCAAATCTTTCTCACTCTTAAAACCCTTTCTCCATCCTTAACACGACCTCCATCACCCAGAGCTTTCTTCACCTTCAACTTTCATTGCTAGCGACCTCTTCTTAGTTGACAGAGCAAGGAAAAGAGTATTCATTACCGAATCAGAACTCGACGGTGAATCAAGCTTGCTTCTCTAGCTCGCCTCGAATGGTGAAGTCGCTAAAGCAAAGAGGGGATCCATTAGAGAGCTCGATCAATTTTGAGAGTTCACCAATGTTGCTGCTGCTAGAAGAAAGACTAAGATTGTGCGGCAATGGCAACTTCTCCCTCTTTGATATGCAACTTCTTCCTCTTCAATCTTCAACTCGTCCTACCTCTTCATCTTCTCTTGCTCTCTCCTTAATTCATCAAGCACATCCTCCTCTAGCCTTTGTCGTTGCCACCGTCTGCATTCAAACTTACCCCTACGCCGCCATTGCACAAATCTAGCTAAAAATTGGACCCAAATCTTCCTCTACTTCTCGATCTCTGCTTTCTTCTACATCTCCATCTAATTTTTTCCTATAAATCTTAGTTTGTTTGAGATGGATTGATTTTAATTTTCCTTTGAAATTATTTCTTTCCAATTTGATTGGTGATGTTGGTTTGGATTTTTACTATCTATCTAAGTTTTCCGATGATGTGCAATGGTGTGGATGGGTTTGGGTTTTCTTTGGGAAGGGTACTTCAATAATTTCACATTTTATTTACATATATAAATTAAAACAAATGCTACTTTCAATCCTTAGGCTCTGTTTGGTTCAATGAGGGGAGGGGAGGGATTTTAATATTTTTTTCACATTGACAACGGAGAGGAGAGATTTTACTTTTATATTATAAAAGAAATTTTATATTATATTTTATTTATTTAGTTCAGAGGGGAGGGAGGGAAATTGTCTTCACAGGATTATGCACCAATTGTTTAATGATTATAGGAATATTTTTTTCTATTTTCTTAACAGGTGAATGGAAGCTTGTGATCGTCATGACTAGTGAACCCCATCACTGCGCAGACAATTGTTTTCATCATGACTAGATTGCAATCAATAAATAGTCTTCATTTCAATTAGAATAATCCAGTTGCAGAAATTTCAACCTCCTAACATCGTCATTCTCTTCCTTCATCTTCTTCAGCTCCTCTAAAGTAGGATTGTCAATTGGTCCATCAAAATAAGTGCACCCTCAACGTTCCTGTATGTCAGACAAATCCATAAAACTCATTAAATAAAAACCCAGCAAGTCAGTCAAATCATTAGATAAACATATCATCCACTAACCTTATAATTTGGGAACTTAACAAACCTCCTACCATAGATTTGCTCTGTTCATGAAGTGAGAACTATCACTTCATCCCCACATCTGAATCTTTCACCACCCTTCTACCTACATTGTTTGAGGATGAACTTCTACTAGAACCCATGAAACCTCACTGCATAAAAAATTTAATTCCAGATTAATTAAGAAAAGGGAAAGCGCAGGAAAGATTGGTACTTTGTCGAACAATAATATATATAATCATTAATCACAGCCAAAATTTAATTCCAGATTAATTAAGAAAAGGGAAAGCACTGGAAAGAGTTGGGAATTAATTTATTTTGGTTATTAATTAAGGTTCCATTCACAGATTATTCCCCATGTCCAGCGTTGTTGACTTGCAGTTGTAGCAGACAAGAATAATAAACCGAAAGGCATTAATTTTAGAAACAAATGAAAAATACACACTTGATCACTGAAAGAACGAAACATACGAAAATACAACATGCTTATTGTTAGTCAAATGAGCTCAAGTGCAAATGATGTGAAAAGATAAGCAGTACGAATTAAAACACAAATATGGCTTTTATTAATCTGGAATTAAACCCTTTGACGAACGTTCGACAACTACGATCCCTCTGCAGAGCTTCTTCAACACCCCTTCGTCAGTTCAAAAAATTTTAGGGGCATCTTAGTCCACTGACACACCCATTCTAATAATCCATCTAAATCTGTCTGATTTGGGGGGTGACGTTTTTAAGGGGAGAGAGGTAAAAATTTTAAAAAATTTCCCCTCCCCTCCTAAAAAATATTTAGTCAAACGAGCGGAGGGGGCTAAAATCCCTCCATCCTCCCCCCTCCCTTCAAACCAAACAGACCCTTAATGTAAGAGACTTATTCAACTAGTTTGAAAAGATTAACGAAACTAAATAAATTACTTCAATGAATTTATATTATCATGTTTTTCAAACTAATTTACTTGACATATAGACTAATATATATAATTTAATTATATAAATATTTTAAATATTTTATTTTTAGCTTCATCAATTTTTTAAATAAGTCAATTAGATCTTATATTAAAATCTAGAGATATAGTGTATTTGAGTTAAGGGAGAGATCATGAGGATTTGAGAATTTTTTTTTATAAATTTTTTATATTTTTCCTACTAAAAAATATGATGTGGAAAAAAAGGGTAAGATGATTGCGACATAGGTATGCACCTATGCATATATAGTCAACAAACGTTAATTGTTAAGACTTGTTAACGGTAGGGAGACATTATCCTATTTTTGAAACTTCCAAAGCACAACCCCCCTCCCCCGTGAAAAATTTCAAATACCTAATACCCATATGCAAAAACTTTTGAGGTATTTGAACCTTTAACGCTAACTATTAAGTTGAGCCTAGCTAAATGAGCCGAGAGTTTTGATCCACAAGTTATTTGAGCTCAATTTTGAAGAATTTAAATGAGGTAAAAATGAACGGTAGGCCTTTTTCTTTTTTTCTTTTTTTAACAACACAAAATGATATTCATTAATAAGTTCAAGAGTACAATTTTTTTTTTTAAAAAAAAAACTAACGCCAGAGCAGGAGCAAATGTAACGGTGTCTTAAACAAGAACGATCAATCACGTTAGGCATTTGTGGGAATGGGATTCCCTACCTATCCTTTGGATAGGCAGGGGAGCTCCTCTCCCCTGGATTGTCCAGATTTTTTTTTTTACTTTCTATTTTTTTAAAAAAAATATTTTAATGGGTATAAAATCTAAAATAAAGATAATCTCTCAACTAACATTTTTTTTAAAAAAAATTTTTTTTTAAAATGATTTTTTTTTATTAAAAAAGCAACAATTAAAAAAAAAATCCGGACCGTCGGATCACATCAGACAAATTTCAAAATGAGCAGCGCAGATGGTGCCTATCCTTTGGATAGGCACCAAAACCGGTTCCAACATTTGTGTGCCGAGTCACGTATGGCTGTTTATGACAAGAGCGAGCACATCAATTGAAAAGGCAATCCATGGATGGAGAGCTTCTATTTTAGATTTTGGGGGTTAAGGGGTATTTTTTCCCAAAATTTTTACCGAGGGGAAATTTTACCCCGAAAGTAAAAAAAAGTGGAGCAATTTTGTCGACCATTATCCTAGTTAATTTTAATTGTTAGTTGATTAAATATGTTGAAATTTGTGAGTCACATGTCATCCATGTTATTTTGGTTAAGGTGAAAATTTGCGCTACAAGTCTATGTGTTATCTATTTCATCTTTTTTCAAAGTTAGATTTAAAACTTTTAAAGCAAATTTGCATCTTAACAAAAATGACGTTGAAAACATTTGAATTGTCAGCTTGACAAATTTAGTCAACTAACGGTTAAAATTAACTGTGATAACAACCATAATAAAATTACTTTTTTTTTGTTTTACATTTCCGAGGCAAAATTGTCCCTCAAAAAACTTTTAAAGCAAAATTGACTCTAAGTAAAAACTTTTGGATAAAAATGTCTCTTAACCCTTGTGTGACGATAAGGTTAGGACTATGAAAGGAAAGCTAAGATCCAGCCCTTGTCATGAGACTGCTCTCAAACGTGAATATCGTGCTGTGTAGAAGCAGGAGATTAGAGAGATTAATCGTTGTTTGTGAGATATGTACACTAATCTCAAAATTAAAGTGGGAGGTCTACTATATATGATGATGCTATGCAAGTTAATTAAAACATAGATAATATTAGAGACAATGCAGTTGCGAAGCTGCTACAAAGGAATCGATGGACATGGTGCTTGATTGACGCTCAAAAAGAGACTTGTGTTTAGGTGGTGGTCGGCCCTAGCCCTCTAAAAGAGGAGAATACAAATAGAGGGAAAAACCTTTTATGTTTTAAGTCTCTAAATAAATAAATTTCAATATTAAAGTGGCTTGGGGATACTTTGATTAATATAATTAAAAAAAAATAAAAGACTTGTGCTTTATATAACCTAATGAAACCCTCTGACAGCAGATAAGTATTTAGATTGGTATTGCTAATAAAACCATTTACAATAGCGATGTTCGATAAATTATTGGTCAATGCTGGCGATGGAGGAGGGATACTTTCCATCAATGGATGAAGTGAGCTGGAATATTAATGATCGTCAGCTAAAACCACATTAGAGAGATGCATTTAAGGGAAAAAAAATCCAGAATAAACTCAGAATTTTTTAATTATGATTATGATATAATATACGGGAAAAAAGATTATGATATAATAAAAAACGGATATCAAATAATATTTTATTAATTAGTGGTTTAAATAATGAATCTATTAAATGGATATGAAAGGAAGTAATTAATTGTTTAATTAACTATAAGAATAAAATCATTAAAATATTTATAAAAAAAAAACTTTATGTGAGATAGTTTTTAATCATTATTGTGTTATAAGTTTTTTGGCCTGAAAACTTGTATGACAATGGAAGCGTTGTTGTTAAACTCGCGAGTTGGATCTCCAAGTTTTACATTTTTACGTTTTTAGCTTACAAAATTGAGTCGAGTTACTAATAAAGTTATTATTGTAAACTCAGTTAAACTCACAAGTTTATATCGAGGCTATTGTTTTTACGTTTCCATTTTATAAAATCATGTTAACTCACCTTTAAACTTATGTTAACTTTTTCAATTTGATCATGTTTAGCGGCTTTAAATATAAATTTTATAAAAATTTCTTTATTAAATATGATAAATTATGAACGTATGGATTTAATTTCAATTATTTGGATTTAAAAAATATTTAAATCAAATTGTTATTTATTTTTATATTTTAATTATTTAATTATACATTATTTATATCTATTTAATGGTAAAAATAAATACTTACGAGTTTATCTTACTGTCACGAGTTTACTTAATTTTACAAGTTTGATAACCTTAAATGGGAGAGCATGAGACCTTCATTTCAAAAAAGAAATAAACATCAATAGGTTGCAGGTAAAAAAATTATATATAGATAAGTTCCTCGAATTTCATTTAATATGAATTAGTTATTGGTCATAAAGATTTTAATACTTACAAGTTGACTTGTAAATGATTTATAAATATTAAATTACTTGAGATCTAGAAGTATTGAATAAAATTTAGAGTCTCTATTTGCATTTAATTTTTAATTTCTTACCCTGATTTGATGGCTATTTTTTTTAAAGAAATTACTTAAATCAAATTCCTTATATCGATTTTGTCAACTCTAATCATATATATGACCATGTGTTTTATTTTTGAATTATTAGCATTCAATTATAAAATCAATGTGGAAAAAAAATAGGAGACATGATTATGTGTAATTGGAGAATTAGATATAATGGATATAAGTATGATACTTTCTTTAAAAAAAAAAAAACTTAATATGTTCAAAATATACAGAGCATGATCACTTATGGAAAAGGAAACGCTAGTAGCATATGGATGTTCGCCAGAGTCACTTCTTTTTCTTTTCCCCAATCTAAAACAAAATCCATCAATCATTTATAAAACACAAAATCTATATAAGATTGCACTCTTAATGCGTCTTAAACAATCCTAGTTAATCATTTTTTTTTTTTTAATTGTATGAGCCAACCACCATCTAATCAGATCAAAGAAAAAGACTGCAAGTAGTCAAATTTACATCCAATCTTCTGTATTCTTTCTTTTAATTATTATTTTTCTCCTGCATGTAGTAATTAAATCAGACCCATCTTATAGGAATTAAATCTGAAGAATGTTTAAATTTAAATAATACTACGCGGTTTTTAATATAAAATATCTTTTATAGTTTAATTTAAGGACTGGATTAAATATATAATATAATTAACTACAAAAGGCCGCATATATACGTTACTCACAACGTCAGCCGTTAATATATAGTAAGTACTCTGATTTTATATTTCTTTTGGGTGAAATAATATGTTCTTAGTGAAAATGTGAAAAATTAAATTTATATGTAAGAATAATCAAGATATAAGTTACAATTTCGTTGTGCTTTCGGTCCCGGAGAAGGTTCCGAAAGCTAAACAAACTGAAGAGGTAAGGATGAAGGATCCAGTTCCTCTCATTTTTCCTCCTCTCCTTATCTTTTTCACAGGCCCTTCGTGGCCGTTGGATTGTTGATCCAACGGCCCCAAAAAAAAATTGGGAAACACCGGATGAAGGCTGAAGCTTGTGAAATGGGACTACAATTTATTATTTTTATCTTTTAAATTTTTTTACGAAAATTAATATTTTAAGCGAAAATTGGAAGAATGGGAGCAAATAAATCAATGGGAGATTCTTCCTGATCATTTCCTGGTTTGTGCTATCACTGTTATTACAGACCCAGTAGGCACGTGATCCGATCCGTAACAATATAATTCAGATGAAGCGGCTGAAACATGACACAGAGTGGTCCTTCAATTAATTAATTAGTAGTACTATGTAGGCACGTGGGAAATTTGAGGAGGGAAAGGAAAGGATGTGAAGATTTTGAAAGATGAGTTATTTGATAAAAAAAATAAAGGGATAGTAATTGGTAAAGAATTAAGAAATGTATATTTTACTCTCAAAAGTAATTAATTTAAAAAAAAAAAAAAAATTTTTGTTAAAATATATTTTAAAAAAATATCTTTCTTGTCAAGTTCAAACTTTTCACCAAGTTCAAACGTTATCATCAAGTTTAAATTGAGGGTAAATTTGTCCTAAAATGTGAACAGTGACATGGGAATTTGAGATTCCACCAATTTTGGTGAGATCTGATCTTCCTACATATGAGGGAAGATCGGTAGGCCCGAAAACTTGGATTCCCGAAAAGATTGGTCTAAAATGCGTACCAAACTGAAGAACTTACTAATATTCTTTTTTCTTCCCACCGATTTCTTAGCTTGTACCAAAGGGAGCCATAGGGTTTGAAATATTCACGAAGGATATTCAAAATATTGATTTACATTAATATTATTAGAGGCGGCTCAACTGTTGGATTCCCTCATTCTCAATTTTACACATGACGATAAAAAGCTTTAATTTGAGTGCATTATTTTCATAATTACAATCTCAATTAGTGCTTCTAATCCTCATTCAAATAATTCGCGCGGTTGGTATGTGAGTAATCTAGCTAACCCTCCCAATCTCCTATCTTGTTATCCAATCCGCGCATTGCATGAGGACTATAGTGCTGTTTGAATATTTTTGAAACGAAGAGACGCGTTTTTTTTTAAAAAAATAAATAAATTATGTGCTAATAAATTAAGGGAGTGTGAAGGGTTGTGTGTAAAGTTATTGTTAAGAAAATAAAAAAGAATCTTTATTTAAAAACTAATCAACTCACTGGGGTTTAACAATAATCATCTTTTACTACCTGAAGGTGATCGATTAACTAATAATCTTATCTCTAGGCAAAGGCGGAACTAGAGGGGGCTTAGGGGCCGCCCTTAAAATTATAGAATGGAACCTAAATTTTTAGGAAATTATATATAAGCCTCATCAAAATTTCAATATTTTCACTTTAGTCCTCACTAAAATTTTCATAGAGGGACTAAAATGAAACTCCTAAAATTTTCATGGGGTATAAATATAGTTTCATGAACATCGGAATTCTATTTTATAACCTTCGCCTCCCCTAATTATAATTCTTGGCTCCGCCCTTGTCTCTAGGGATGTTGAAGGGAGACACAGGTTATTTTGTCTCTCTTTAGTAAGGATTCCACACCCCACACACTTGACCCGTTAATTAGGACTTCTATTTATAGGGTCTAATCACTAATCATGATATTAACTAAGAAATATAAGATCTTAACCATAGTTCAATATCCTAATAGTTATAACACAAAAAACAACTAAGGTCATCCTTCTTTTATTTCTAAAGTCATGTATGAAAGGTTATAATCAAAGATATGGTAACCACCACTTAGTGAAATGTTTTGTTATTTTCATAAAATCTATATACTATAAATGTGTAACTCTTCATAATAATTAAAAAAAAACATTAGTTATGTAAATTATGCTGGTTCACTAAACAATATATGATTATATAACTTTCTAATTGAAGAGGTAGTATTGCTTCCAGAGTGTATTACTTCAACGTATGCGCTGGGAAATATACAAGAGAACCTTATAATTGTTATGAATATACTAATTATGTGGATGTCCATTGACTCTTAATCCTCAATATTATTTGTATATGGATTTTTTGTTCATACTAAGATCTTGTTCACGTATACGTATTTTACTATTCACGTATATGACTACTATTCATGTGGGTCCCACACCACTTTCTCACAATCTCCGAAGCTGCAGGTCTGCGCAGAAGATGTTGAATAATTATGATTTTTGGGGAAAATTAAAGCTAATGACCCAGGTGGAATAATTACACTTAAGGACCCATTTTCCTTCTATAAATAGACGTCTCCTGTAAACATTCAAAACACACTTGAATGAAGAACTTCTCTCCTCTCTCTCTCTCTAGAATCTCTCTACTCTTATTCTTCTTTATTTACCTTATGATCTTTTTAGTTTTATAACACATTATCAAGACGAGCTCTAAGAGAGGAATGATTTTCTCATCTTCTTCTACATGTTCATTATATCAACGGGATAATCTTAACCACTATATGGAATTATTGATATACTTTTACCGATTGTTTTGAACATCGGGTTCCATGGTTAAAGATTGGAGATTATTTACTATTTATTTTTGATCCAATTATTTTACATAATATTTTATACTTATGAACAATATATATATTGTTGTTACCTCCTATATGGATGGTTCTACTTTCAAAGTTTAATTTTATTGCTAACATTTTATTATTGTTTTAATTTGACTTCTACATGGATGGTTCTACCTCCTACATGAAAGTTTAGATTACTAACTTTAACATAACATTTATTTTAAGCATTTACTTTTATTATTTATTCGACTCCAACTTGGAAGTCTAGTTTTGTAGCATTTTATTGTTGCTAATTTTTAATATTATGTTATTCTATACAAATTATTTTATTAATATTATGGCGGAAGCCATACACCACTTTGTTTTCCTATTCTAATATTATATGACCGAAGTCATATCATTTTAGTTTCTTAATTTTATGATTAGAAACCATATAAATTTAATTTCTCATTATGAGAACTAAAATGTCCGAAGCCATAAAATTTTAATTCTTATACTTATGTCGTTATGTGTGCATATATCATTATTTTAATATATTTTATTATCTCGGTATATATATATTAATTCACATATATATATATATACATGTGTGTATTTATTTCATTCACCTTTTCTTCTAATTTTAATTCAATCATAATAATAAAATGTCACCAAGAGCATTATTATTATTCTTTTGACTTTGGGTTCATATGTTTTTCACTTTGATGCTTTTTATGATGCATCAATCCATGGACATATTGTGTTATAATATTATATTGTTTTTTTCTTGTATGTTGAAAAGAAAAGATGGAAGCTTTTGGATTCATTTGGCTCTTAAATTCAAACGAGTTTGGTGCTTTCTTCTTTCATTTCTATGTATGTATCTTGACTCGTGATGGAGCAAATTTATGCGAGTGTTAAATGAGAGAATATCACATTTATTTTGAAGCCAAAATGAGACAAATTAGCCTGAAGCTATGAGATGACACAAATTGGCTTAGTCCTATGAGGAGACACAAATTTGCACGAAGCAAAGTGATAATTTGGCTGAAGTCATGAGACAAATTAGAACAAATTAAAGGGATTATATAACCACAAGAAGATGGTTGTTCCACTAAAAGTTTATTATAAATCGGTGTATCTAATTTGCTCTGCAGATAGCAATATTATGAAAAGAAGTCTTAAGAAATATTATGAATTAATTTTATTGACCTCGGGTAGTCAAACAAAATGTTACAATAATTATGAATATTTATCGACTTAACTTCATTCCCGAAGTGAATGAATTATGGCCATGGACATGTATGTAAATATGGTGAGTATTGTCATTATTATTGTGATCATAATTGATCTAAGTTCCCAATTGAAGTGGAGAAATTTTTGTTATAAATTACAAACAAACGAGATCCTTGTTTATGAGAAAAAAAAATTGTCTGTTTACTATTTGCACAGTAACCATGCGGGGCCCACGTCAAATATTTCTTCCCCCATATGCGTTTTCACGTGAAGAGTTGAAAAAAAAATTCTGGTGGGCCCCACGTATTTAATCTGATTATTTTTACTATTTACGGGCACTATTTCATGAATAGTGTCGTATGGTACTATTCATAGATACGATACTATTCATGAATACGGTATTTTTATGAATACTTTTTATATGTGCTAGGTGCTTCAAAACCAAAATTTTCATGGTAAAATTAGTATTTATTCCTTAATATTAAGGCGCGAAGGCTTATGTTTGAATATTGTATGATCATATTTTAATAGTTTTGGAAAAGTATTGTCCAAAAGACAATAAATTTGCAGAGATTTATGTTATAATATGTATATAGGCTAATAGTCCGCAAACTAATTAGCATATTTTGAGGAACTAATGTTTAAACTATATATCTATATGACAAATTATAAAATGCATTTTACTATAAAGTATATGTTTTATTATTAGCTTAGTTTCAATGATATTTTCTTGATGTTATAGAAGTAGATATCATGTATAAAATACATGTTCTTGTAAACCGAAGTTTACAAATAATAATGCAAATTGGAAGTTTGTAGTAAACTAGAAAGTTTGAGATAATCAAGAGATTGGAATTGTAAACCGAAGTTTACAAATGTAGCAAATCAAAAGGTTGCTAATACAAATCAAATTTTTACCAATGTAAACTAAAAGTTTACTACCAATGAAATATTCAAGAGGAAATGAGCTACGAGAGATTTATTGAAGCCAAGGCTCAACATAAAGAATAAACCTACAAGGTAATACGACGTTTAAATTTGTTGTTATTATTATTTAAATTTATTATGATTACATATCATTAATTTATTGTCATAAAAATTTTTACGCTAGAAAATTATCATATGTGTGACTCTAAATCGTGTAATTCTAAGTTATTTTAACATGAACATCTTCACATGTGATAGGCGCATATATTTTATGCATATATAAATCAATTGAAGCATATTAGACTAGTGATGCAATATTATATGTTTATTCCTCGAAGAATTAACATAAATTTTTCCTTTCAAAAATTTAAGATGCAATATTATATGTTTATTCTTGAAGAATTAACATAAATTTTTCCTTTCAAAGTTTAAAAAATTTGAATGTGATTTTGAAATACAAATATAAAGAAAGTATGTTTATATAACTCACACTTGAGCAGGGGGAGATTGCTAGAAAAACAAGTGTGAGTTGTGTGAGTACAGATGTGAGCTAATATTTAAAAAGTTATATAGTTCTCACATAAAGTTTGATCTCCCAAAATGCATGTCGTATTTTGATTAATATGTTATTGCAATTAAAAAAAAAATTATGATTGTTTGAAATATATGTTACAGTAAACCAGAAGTTTACTGATCCAAATAAATGTATTGTTGGCAAGACTTGTTTAATCATCCGAGTCATATAAGAACCAGAAGATTCTTCAATAACCAACATATTGTTCAAGAATAATTATGTCTTTGCTTGTTCTCAAATAAAAATGACTATGTGAATATCATAGATCATGATTGGTAATGGATCTACGGAAATATATCAAACAGATTTTATGGGCCCATTGCAACCGAGAAGTTTGTAAGAACCAACTGAAGTTGCAATAATGTTTGAATAAATTAAGCGCGCTATTTCAGATTATACGATCCGAGAAATCATGAATTAAAGCATCTATAAAGAGCTGGATTAATGCTTATGAGAACATAATACTATGTTGGTATATTTGATATTATATATTGCAGCATTTATTTAAGCCAACAAAATTCTCCCGTAAAATTGGCTTTTGGTCGGGAGCGAGACAATTCCATCCGAAAAGTTTTTGAATGTACAATGCTTATAAATCAACTACAATGCATATAGATGAATATAGAAAGAAAGTTGGGATAAATATGTAAGGACCTCCTTCTTCTTCTTGTTTGTCTCTAAATGGAACAAAATGATGTTTCTAAAAGTAACAAATGGATTTAGGAAACTTACACTACATGATTAGTCAATTGTGATTTGACATTGTTTTCCCAATATGAGGGGGAGAAAATAGGCGGTTGGGTAAAGAGATTAAACTATAATGAATTATCATTAGCTCATTTTGATCCTCGTACAAAACAATGTGAACCTGGAAGTTCAAAAGATAATTCATTTATAGAATTTAGCTAATTGAATGCCGAAGCATTCTTCGACCCAAAGAAAGTGACAAAGTCATATGTCTCATTTTGCTAATGCTCCTATTGATGTCTACGAAGGACAACCTATGATAAATGAATTGATATCACGCCTGAAGCGTAGTAGGTCCATCGGTTCCAAAGATATAAATCCTCGAAAGAGAAAAAGAGCTAAGAATATAGATGATCAAGTTGAGAATAATCAAGGAAAATTAGTAGCTCCGGAAGAGCCATCTCCTGAAGAGATATTATCTCCAGTAGAGATATCTCCAGAAGAGAATGTTCTAAGTCCCAGAAGAGACAAATGTACCTGAAATGTATGAAAATAATGAGATCTCAATAAATTATGTTATGAATAGTATCCGATGGGAATTTGAAATGAAGTCAACGTTGATGACATCTTTGCTTATGATATAACATATGATGTAATGAATAATGATGAGGATCATGAGCCACAATCCATTAGTGAGTGCCAACGGTGAAAGTATTGGCCCCTATGGAAAAGTGCCATTGATACGTAATTAAAATATTGGCAAAGTCCATACAAGCGATGATGTAAGGCGGTGATGTAAAACCGGTTGGATACAAATAGGTTTTGTGCGAGAAGAAATGAAAAGGGTGAAATCACAAGATATAAGGTACGTCATGTAGTTCAAGGTTTTAAACAAAGACGACATTGATTTTGAAGAAACATATGTTGTTGCAAATACTTTTGTTATTTGATAAGCCTAGCGAGTAAATAAAGGGCTTGATCTGCATCTAGTGGATGTTGTAAATTGTAATGTTGTCTATTTGTATAATTCACTTGATAGTGATATTTATATGAAAAGTCCCGAAGGACTCATGGTGCTAGAAGCACATGTCCCCGAAGGACTTAAGGTGCGAATCACATATCGCGAAAGACTTAATGTGCAGGAAGTACAAATCCCCGAAAGATTCAAGATGTTAGAAGCATCGATTCAAGTTCTCAAGAACAATACTCAATTAAGTTAAATACGTCCCTTGGCACTGAAGCTATTAGAGCGCATGTGGTATAATTGTTTCAAAGAATATCGATGAAAAGAAGGGTACAAAAATAACCCAATATACCCATGCATTTTTATGAAAAGATCGAGAAATGAATTTGTTATAATTGCCGTTTATGTTGATGATATCAACATCACTATAACTCCGAAGAACTTCAAAAGATAATTAATTATTGAAAAACTACTTGGTCCGAAGTACCATATCTTAATACTATTGGAGTATTAATATATCATGCTTATTAGCAAGATACAATTCTTCTTCAACACAAAGACATTGGAAGCAATGTTGGCATCGAAAGAGCAAGATTGATATTGTCATCGGGGAGTAAAGCTGATGTCATTAAGAGGGGAGTCGATACACGCGTACTTTCTTTTTCCTTATCTAGATTTTGTCGGGTTTTCCTAGAAAGGTTTTTAATGAGCGGCGCATTGGAAAGTGTATCAATGGATGATGTCTTTCTTTTCTTTGGCTAGGTTTTTATCCCTTTTGGGTTTTTCTAGTTAAAGTTTTTAACGAAGGCACATTCATAAATGGACATCCAAGGGAGTGTTATGAATATACTAATTATGTGGATGTCCATTGACTCTTAATCCTCAATATTATTTGTATAATGGATTTTCTTGTTCATACTAAGATCTTGTTCACGTATACGTATTTTACTATTCACGTATATGACTACTATTCATGTGGGTCCCACACCACTTTCTCACAATCTCCAGAAGCTGCAGGCTGCGCAGAAGATGTTGAATAATTATGATTTTTGGGGAAAATTAAAGCTAATGACCCAGGTGGAATAATTACACTTAAGGACCCATTTTCCTTCTATAAATAGATCGCGTCTCCGTAAACATTCAGAACACACTTGAATGAAGAACTTCTCTCCTCTCTCTCTCTCTAGAATCTCTCTACTCTTATTCTTCTTTATTTACCTTATGATCTTTTTAGTTTTATAACAATAATAAGGGTTAAACGGTTTAATAATTAGACCAATATAATTATTGATTATTTTGTTGAATAACGTTGTTGTTGGTCACATATGAGACAAATCCATACAATGGAGGCATGGATAGGCTCATAGGCTACTTCGGTCACTTAAGTTGAAGGCAAGTAGGGCAAGCAGCCGTAGTATACTGGGTTTTTGCTCCCTTCGTCAAAATTAACTTTACTCTGGATCACATCAACATACAGTGCTTTGAGTTTAATTTTCACGCGCAGTTGTACTAATGCATTAATATTAATAAGCTGCTCATCTGCACCCTTTCCCTGCTAATGGCTTTGTGCTTGTTATTATTATAGTACTATAATTTTTGCCCTACTCGTTCTTTGGATAAGTAGGGGGAGCTCGTCTGTTTGGACTAACTCCCAGCCGTTCAGATCCAAATCTGGACGGCTCAGATCTTTTTTTTTTTCATTTTTTTTTTCTATATGAAAAAATGTTAGTTCGGAGATTAATTTTATTTTAGATTCTCTATCTATTAAAATTATTTTTTATTAAAAATAAAAAAGCAAAAAAATAAGGTTGGGACCGTTAGATCGGATCGACGCGGTGGGAGCTCGTCCAAGCTCCCCCTGCTCGTCCAAAGGACGAGCAGGTAAAGTGGATCCATTAACTATATCAGTAAGTTTTTTTTTTTTTTTTTTTTTTTGGGGTGGTTTTCCTAGAAAACCTTGAGGGAGATCAAAAGTTTAAGGTAAATATATAGCACTACCTCTAATCATTAGTATAAGATTCACTTAACTAATTTAAATAGATAAAGAAATTAGTTATTGGTTAAAAATGTATGTTGATTTTCCTAAAATATCTTCTTAAATCATTTACATTAAGTCTATCCAGAGAAATTCTTGTATGAACTCGGTTTGACACGTCATTTATGGTCTAACCAATTAAAATAAAACAACTCAACTAATATTAAGTCTACTTGGCTGCTCATGTAATTCACATTTTTATTTTTCTTAACAAAATAAATCACTTAAACAATTTAAGTAAATCTTATGAAATATTTTAATTCTATTAATATGATAATTAATATTTAGGAGATGTCAAATCACCACTTGAGTTGTTGTATTTTAATTTGTTAAACCATAAATAACGTGACAAATCAGATTCACACAAAAATTTCTCATCTTTTAATGCAAACCCTTCAACAATTTATAAGGATGTATTCATATATATATATATATATATATAAAAAGAGAGAGAGGACAAAGTAAATATATTGAGATATTATATTTAATACAACAGTCCAACTAGCTTTTATATCAAAGATCAAAAATAGTATTTGATTGAAATTTACATGTACATCAAATTTATACTACATATCTTTCTCTCCTAACCAAATTTAAATGAGACTATCCTCTTTCAATTATGATGGGGTTTCCGCTAATTAGCCGGTGTAGCTATATATGTATTCCTTAAATGACGTGTAGTTGGCCGCAAATAATTAATCACAAATAAATGAACCGTGACGCATTGGGTTCCCTTGATGTGATTGTTGATTCTACTAACCATTCTCATTTAAAGTCTTGATGGCTAGTACTCTAACCTCCCCTCCAAAAAAAGGAACATGCATGTTTTAATTTTCAAGGATCTGGCCCCCCGTTTTTTTTCTTTATAAAAGACCCTCTTTCTCTTAATTTTTTAAAACGTTAATACAATTTTACAATCTTCTTATTTATTTTCTTAAAAAATTTATACTTATTACTTAACATGAGCATAGTTTAAAAGATAACACTGAGCACATAACTTGTTTTCCATACGTTTTGGCCGATAGAGTTGAGTTTGAGCATCAGCTTCAAAATAATTTACCGCATGCGGTAAAAATTTAATTATTAAAAAAATTTTGGACCGTCCAGATCTTTATCCAGATGGCTGAGGATGAGGAAGAGGATGGAAAAAGCAGAGGATGGAAGCCGGATCCATACGAGAGGACAGTGTGAGATGGTGATTCTACTGATTAACTTTTTTTCTTTTTTCTTTTTAGAAAATGGTTCTGCTGATTACGACTTCGTTTGGACGAGCAAATTAAAGTGTTGGAGGAATATGATTTGTATACGGTATTGTAATTGACATGCATCGTAAATTTCAATATCCTATCGTGACCTGATATTCCTTTCACTTTCTTGGCTACCATTTTCCAACCTATTTAATCCCTGTTTCTTTTTAGATTTTTAGGGTGTTTGTATGATTTATAAGATAAATATATGATAAGAATTTTATCTCAACTTATAAAAAAATAAATAAATTAAAAGTACTTTTTTGCCTTACCCAAACAAGCTATTAACATTTTTTCCTCTTATTTCCAACCAAACCAGGAGCAGTTTTTATCCAGTTCCAACACGCCCATAGATTGAACCCTTATATTACCTCTTAGGGTAATAATCTCTAGAAATTCATACACTTTAGGACATTTTCCCATATTTTTATAGTTTTTTGGAGCCAATTTGCACATAAAATAGACATACATGGAGAAAAATGTGATTAGGTGAAACAATGTTCAAATTAAATATGGATTAAGGTGCAAAAAAAAACATATATGGTTTTCCCAAAAATGCACCCAACACCAAGTGTGTCTTTTTTTTTTTTTTTTTGTGGGTGTAAAAGTGATTTGTAGTTACAAAAGTGGAGCAAAAATACTCATTGAAATTTAGCTGAGTCATCGTCCATGTCAACCTTAAAAATATAAAAAAGTCAAACTAATGGTTAATGAGTATTTTTGTTTCATTTTTGTAACTACATAGTCACTTTTGCACCAAAAAAAAGTATTTGGTGTTGAGTGCACTTTTGAGAAAATTACATGTGTATTTTTGCACCTTAACCCTATAAAGTTTCAAGTAGCTCAAAAAATCATTCTTTATGTAGGAGGATGGTGACCAGATGTGAAAACTTGAGAAAATCATGGAACGCTTAGGAAAGAAAGAGAAAAAAAATGCAAAAATCAGATGAAAAGGGGAAAAAGATTATATATGCACCTGCCGTTGTTTCACCATAGCGAAACTACGGCAAAAATCAATGACCTTTCTACGCAATTCAATGCCATTTCGCTACCCATTTACCACAACAAAACCATGACGAAAATCAATGACCTTTCTACCTCAAATCAGTGCAATTTCGCTATCCATTCGCCATGGCAGACTGCTAAAATATGAAGTTGTTTGTTTTGAATAGCTGATGCAAAAATCTTGTTAAAACCTAATAGGGAGTGCCAAAATAGAGCATTCTGACTTCTAGGAGTCAAAATCTTGCAAAGGGGTGCTTTTAAAAAGAGAGTTTTTTGAAGATTTGGAGCCTTGGGTTGAAGTTCCAATGAGATTTATTAGATTATCTTGCTTTTGTTAGTTAATGAGAATATATGTTGATTTTTCTTTGTACTTAATGATATCTTGTGTTTGATCACCACATGATTAGAGTAGTACAATTGGAAGATGCTTGAGAGAGCTATTTTGATTGTAGAACTTGAGAAAAATCATGTTAGACTTAAAGTTTAGAAATTAAATGGATGATTTGTTATTATAATATAGACATATCTAACAACCTAGAATAGTCTATTGAAAAACTGCTTTGAAAAGGTGGTTTTCATTTATCATAAATAAGATATTGAATATTTCTATTGAAGATTAAAAAAGAATCTTGACTTGAGAGAGCTTGGTTGATGATTTTAGAACCTTTGACTAACACATAGACTTATTTAACCAACATAAGTGCATAATTGCATAGTTTCGTAAAATACAGGGAAAGAAATAATCCTAAGTATTTAACCTCTTGAAGTTAGAAACAATTTTTCAATTTACGTAGTTTTTATCAAATATCCTTATTCAACTTGGACAATTTTAAATGATTTGATTCAACCTAATTAAGAACATGGTTACATTAGTTAGCTCATTTTTGTCTTAGTTCTTATGGAATGACACTCTTTTCAAACCAAGTAAGAGGATAAAAAAGCCATCAAACAACACAATTACGCTGCTAATAGATCATTGAGATTACGATCGATACCATCTTCGCTTCGTCTTCAGAGATCCTCGATGTTGAGAGGTTAAGGGAGATACCACAAATGCTATATATGAAATCGAAAATTGCATAAAATTCTGGGTTTTTATTGTTAGATCTTAGATCTAAAATCACAAACCCATCATCTTTCATTCTTTCTGCGTCTGGAAGAAAGTCAAGATTGAACGAAGGGAAGGAACAAATGAGAGCGATGCAAAGGTGGCGGTGGAAGGATTGGTGTGGGTTTTCTGCAGCAAAGATTTTTTTGTTGTCTTTGCTATAGTCGCTGGGAGGAAGAGAGGGGGAATCAGAGCAATTTCAATTTTTGGGCGACAAATTGTAATTTAGGGCTAATCTTTTAAACCAATTATCTTTAAAATAAGGTTTTAAAAATTCACCTATCGGTTAATCTTAACAACCGATCTTAAAAATAATAAAATGTATTTTTTTATTCTTTATCTTTTAGACCGGTTATTGTTAACAACCGGTCTTAAAAGTTTTATTTTTTAGGCTGGTTTTTTAACTTTTTAGACCGGTCATTTGGAAACCGGTCTAAATAATTTCTTTTAAACTTCATATTAAAGGAATAGGTCTAAAAAATTCTTTATATTTATGAAACTGCCACCAATCATACTTTTTAGACCTGATCCTTTATATCCGGTCTAAATGTGAAGGTCTAAAATTCATTTTTTGTACTAGTAGATAATGAAGAAAAAGATCCAATCACTAGATGCATAACACATTAAGGAAGATTATCGAAAACAAGGTCATTGAAAACTCTATGCTGCCATACCTAGCGACATCGAGATAAACAAGTACCTCTTTGATTTTCTTTTATTGCACAAAATGTGTAACATCCCATTTTGAAACGCAATTTTTTTTTTCAATCAGAGTAGAGCAATAGAGCGAAAGAGTGATCAGTTCATAGCCAAAACATCAACCATTGTGTAATATTGTATAGATTACAATAGTCCTATGGTTTAGAAATGAAATAGCGGAATGAGAATAACGGAATAACGAGAAAACGATAAGATAGAAATAGTCTTTTACCGCACGTCTATTAGGGCACTTGCCTCGATCCCCGAACCGTGGTCCTCCCGACCACTGAAGCTACGGTGAGATTCAATTCACCATATTGAATCTCGGGTAACGAGTTAACCTCATACCCAAACAATACAATATACGAGACAACAAATATTTCTAGAGCTAATACCACAAGTATATCATAAGCATACAAACGATGCATGATCATTATGCCGACAAACATAAGCACAAAGCAATATGTAAAGCCCCATAAGGTAAACAATAAAGAGATGCACTATTCACCGGTGCCACGATAATTACTCGTGTCCTCGCCGCTAGGAAAACAAAACGGTGTTACCAAAACTATAACCCGTATAAGCATGCGTATAACGGTCTACGAACATATCATTGACATATAAGTATTTAAGATGTACAAGATTAGTGTTACAAAGACGCGTCCGTACCTTCGTTGGCAACATTAGGTACTACCGGCGGAAGACGTACTTTCACGGAAGAACGTGAACTTCAAAAAGCGGTTCATCGGGCGAACGGCAAAGCAAATCGAGATTCGATATCCTATAAGAATAATATCACCTTTATTAGCGATTTGACACTATAACTGGCTTTTTAGGTAAAAATTACCATTTTGCCCTTCTACCCCTAATCGGCGGAATTTCACCAAAGACTTCGTTACTCTAGCAAATTTTCTTCCCGAAATTTTGCCGAACTTCGACGCAACTATGATTTTCGAAAATAATGACTAAAATAGCCCTCCCATATGATACCCAAATCATACTTGAAATTTAAAGGCTATTCTAACAAATTCTACCCTTACTTTTAAAAAGAAGCGCTAAAGTTCCAACTTTTCGGCGACTCGACCCCTACTATGTTTTTACCTCTTTAGGCACATTTTTCAATGCAATGAGGCCTAAAAACAAGCATAGGAATCTTATCACCTACTTCCTAAATCTAACTAACAATTCTACTAACTACCGAACTAAAGACTTAAAAGCTAATGGCCAAAAGACTTACCCGTTGAAGAATTCTCGCAGAGATTTTCCCGAGCTTATCTCTCTACTTTCTCTCTCAAGAAATTCGGTCAAGACAAGAAAGAAATGGTGTGAGGATTTCTCAAGGAGCATGCCTCCTATTTATAAACTTTGGTTAAGGCTTTGTTTGGAATTCCAAATTGTAAAGAACCCATTAATGCAACTTGAACAAAAAGTCACAAACTCCACCTCACCCCCTTTGGTCGACATCTTTGGGCTGTTTGGAAGCCAAGGATTGGCCAAGAAGTGATGACTCACCTCACTTTATGGCCGGTCAGTAGTATTCTCGATCGGTACTCGATTCGCGTAATTTCGGAGAAATCTCAAAATTCTAGATTTAGAACTTTGAAGACCTTCTCTTTCTCATCAATAATATCTATTATAACTTGAATTTTGACTTTAGACGGGGTTCCATTTGTCCTTTGAAGTTTCTCGAAAAACGTGTCCGTACGCGTCGGTGTCGAAATCGGTTAGGAATCATCAAGCTCTAGATAATAATTCACTGATTCCAAATGTATTTTTATAATTATAAACTCATCCCTAGATGTTGAGTTATAATTTATTTCCTTATTTTCCCAAAATGTGACTAGCAAGATTTTCCCTATTTCGTCTTATTAGGACAATGTCTTACGGGTCTCGGAATTGACTTAGGAAGAGGTCACTTGAAGGTAAAAACTCACGATCAATATTTTACCTTGACTTTGGAATTCCTATTCCTGGTTCCCTAGATAGGATCTGTTTCCTAAATATAAGATTACTATTCATGCTTTTTAATTATATTATATAATAATCAAAAATTTGCAAAATACCAAGATATCAAATTTTGCTTCTTATCCTCAAATTCTTTGGCCAATTTTCGCAGCCTTTTTTTTTTTTTGTAAATGTTTTTTTTTTTCAAGAATTAATTAATTACTTAATTCAATTTTTATTAAAAATTCTACAAAATTCCCTAATTGGTCCATTCTTGTATTTAGGTTTAAAAATACCTAAACTCAACTATTTTTCTCAAAACTTTCCAATTTAATTAGTAAATACATTTTATTAATATTCAACTAATTTCCACTAATTTTAGAGCTTCACATAATTATTCTTGAAATTTCCTTTGCTTATGCTTAAGTAATTAGCTATTAATTACTTAATTACTCTTTTAATCATAGTTGGTATTTTTCTTAATTAGAATGCTTCATTACCTTCATATTCTTGTATTAACATTAGCATTTCCATGCCTCTTGCATTGTTTCATAATTACAAGGGTATTTTGGTCATTTTATTACTTTATGAGCATCCTTTCTCATTTTCCCAAGTTTGTAATTTATTTAATTACTGTAATTAGAGATAATATACTCTCTTAATTCAACTGGTCATTTCTTGACTTTTAGGATTTTTCATGAATTTTCTAAGTTAATTACCCTTTGCGGGGGCATTTTGGTCATTTTGGCACTTTGACCCTTAAACTCCCTAATTTCTTGCAGAAATTCTACCTAGAAAATAGACTATAATTACCAAAGAATGGAGATTGCAATTTCACTTATCGAAATATCCAACTTTTATTTATAATATTCCAGATAAATATCCGGGTATTACAAAATGTTTTCACTTCCTTGATTGTTTCTAACCCTTCGTACAATATGCATTTTTTTAATATTTGTTTTCTTCTTATTTTTAAATATAACTTTAAAAATACTAAAGTGTATGATACATGGATTTGCGAAATAGATATATGTGATTAACGGGTAACTTAACGTAACTTGGATAACAAGCAGGGTGAAATTGCTACCATTTGAAAACTTGTAGGACAACATTGCTCCTAAGTGAAAACTTTCAAGGTAAATTTACACCTAAATCTAAAACAAAAATGACGTGGATAATACATGAACTGTTATCTCAATAAATTGGTTACCTCACGTTCAAACTTAACTAGGATAACGGTCAAGGTGAATTGCTAAATTTAAAAACTTTCAGTATAAAATTGCCCCATAAAACTGTCGAGACGAAATTACTTTTCAGTAACAACTTTTAGGACAAAATAGCCTTTTTAATCCTTTTATTTATTGGCAAAAGACACCGTCTTGATTTTTAAGTTTGGAAAGGAATGTCATGCCCTGCAGATTGCAGAACACGATGTAACTTTTCGTATTTGGATTGGGCCCGTTATGAATTAAGGGGCTCTTGGACTAAAATTAAGTTCTATCACTTCACTTCTTGGTTCATTGTCTTGCAGTCCACATTCTTCTCCAAGTTCAAACACTTGTTGCTTGAAAGTTGAAACTCAAATAAACCGCCCGGTTCACTAATGAGTGGAAGTGGTTCCATCATCATATAAATGTGAAGTTGTTGACTCATGGAAGCAATGAATTTGAATCTATTGATGTGCTGCTTGTGCTTCTCTGCCTCGTATTTTTTCAATTGTTAATCTTGATTTAAAAAATCTAATTCATATATATATAGAGAAATACTTACATACTTTAGGAGTGTAACTTGTGTTTTGACTAATTAAACTCATTTTATTTTAATTCTATATGGAAGATGAGTAATCATAGAAATTCAAAATTTAAGATTTTGAAAAACATAAACTTCTTAATTTAGAAAAACAAAAACCGCAATTCCCTCTCATCATCTCTAAAATCATAAAATTTGATTTTTTTCAGTTGACTAATTTTACGTAGGATCAAAATAAGATGAGTTATTGCATTTTAATTAGTCAGATTGAGTACGTACAAATGAGATGGCGCTCCTGAAATATATAAGTATTACCTCTGGTCCTTATTATAAGGCACCAACTAACTTTTATCACAAACCAATAAAAGCAGTTAAAGTCAATAAAATTGTCCTATAATTTAAGTAATTTTTAATATTACCCCTACTAATTGCACTAAACTCTAATGTTATATTAATTATTACTCTCACACACTACCCTTATTAATTATGGGCAGACATGGAAAAAAATAATTAATACTCATTGGAAACAAGCAAATGCCTTATAAAAAGGACCAAATAAACTTGCTAGTTGGTGCCTTATAATAAGGACCAAAAGGAGTATTTCTCAATTCCATATATACGTTGCCTTTCAAAAATATTGAACGCTATTTACACTCATTAATTTCTTCGCCAACTCATCACGCTTAAGCATATATACTAATTTTTTTTTTTTTGCTCAAGAGCATATATACTAATTTGTTGCTTATTATACACACATCTCTTTTATAACTTCATTTCACTTGTGTATATTATATGCTCGTGCCTTTATTGTATTGTTTATGTCCACCATACATTCTGATTCTGTGATCGTATAATTAATTAAGTCCTTCTCCTTTCTAAATTATGTTGTCTTCTGTGTTTGAGGGGATCGCTTTTCTACGTTATCGATCCTTAATTATTGCTATTCGATCATTTGGTGAACTTGAAAAATTCAACGTTGGATACTTCTAATATACGCTAGCTACAAAGACATACTAGTATATCCAATTTTGGATTCCCCTGAGATTTACTATTTTATGACTGTTTGACGTTGAACGATCGAGTCCCTTTCTATGGCTATTAATTCTCGAGGAAAAGCAGAATTTCTTCCCAATATCTCGTAGATTTAATAGCTGGAGAACCTTTTTAACGCACTTTACCGCTGCGGCAAAAAGTCGAACACAAGCCACAACTAAATTAGAGTTGAAGTGTAAATTTATTTTGAAAGTTTTTATTGAAGAGAGATGTTACCATAAAAGTTTTTTATGTTCAATGTTACCTCATATACCATTAAAATGTTAACGTTAATAGTTAAAATATTGATATTGATAGTTAACTTTTTTAATAAAGAATAGTAGAATTATTTCATTTAATTTTTTTGAAACAATATTAAACCTAAAAAAATTTCTGCGGGAACATTGCTTAAGAAAACTTTTAAGATAAATTTACACCTTAAGCCCGCTAAATTAAATTCTCTCCAACGATTATTTTAAATCCCTGAATGCCAAACTAAGCCGCTAGCTAGTTTGCACTGCAATCCATAAAACACCAACATAGAGAAAGAAATGGTTATTCTTTCGATGCAGAAAACCAAACACATGCAACATTTAATGTTGCTTTCTAAGGCAGCAAAACCGAAGTTGACTTTCATTCGTCATCATCCACGTGGAGAGCTATATATACACGTACGAGTTATTAGGGTTTTCCCCATCATAGAGAGCTCAAAGGCACCGATCGAGACTGAGAAATAGAGAGAGAGAGAGAGATGGGGAGATGTCCATGTCGCCCAGACAAAGGAGAGGGGCTGACAAGAGGAGCATGGACTGATCAAGAAGACAAGTTACTCACTTGTTACATCATGGTCCACGGCGAAGGCAAATGGACTCAAGTCCCTAAAGAGGCTGGTATATATAATTTAACTTAATTATCTCTTATTCTTCCCTTTCTATATATTTAGAAGAGCGTGACGTTTTAATTCAAAGTATAAAATTGCAGGCTTGAACAGGAGTGGCAAAAGCTGTAGACTCAGATGGCTGAACTATCTCAGGCCTGACATTAAGCGAGGAAACATCACTCGTGATGAAGAAGATCTCATCATTAGGCTCCATAAACTTCTTGGCAACAGGTTGTTAATTATTATTTAATATATATTTTTGACCAAATATTTAATATATTAAGTATTCATGCATGTATATTTAGTTTATTTTTTAATTTTCTCTTCCTAATTTTTTACCTAGATGGTCTCTCATAGCTGGAAGGATACCGGGACGAACGGACAATGAAATAAAAAACTACTGGAACACAACTTTGTCGAAGAAGCTTAGAACACAATCGTGTGTAACGACGACTGAACTACATAAATCGAACAAGTCAACGGCAAGGGAGCCTTCCGATACTCTGTCAGCAGCTATCCAAACAAAACCTTGGAAATGCAAAAATGTGGTTATGCGACATCCTTCATGTCACCAGATAGAGTTTCAGGAAGCTGACGTAACCACCCAGCTTTTCACTAATCAATCTCAAAACTCATCACCTCCTTCAGGGTCTCGAGTTAATAATGTCCATGAACATCATCAGTTTAATCAAAATGATAGCTTTGATGTGAATTTGTTGAGCCTTGGAAATAATAATGTTTTTTGCACGGACTTCAATTGTGAGAGCAGTGTAGCCATGGATGCTCACGATGATCAGTGCCAGCCTATTGATGACCAAGTTATGTTCAGTGGTGCTTGGAGCACGAGTTGCTTTGAGGAAGACATCGATAGTATTGGCTCTTATTGGGATATGGATTCATTGGCCCTCCTCCTGGAATCTGAGGTTTCGGACGTGAGTCCTGTGAATTCATGATTTGTACTGTGCGTCTAATTAATTAAGAGCAAGTATATTGCGATGTATGGACGATGAAAATCAACACTTGACATTGCTATCCCGATGGCTGTATGTTATTCCCGTTTAATTGAGATCTTTCATTTTTATTTTGTCGGCTTTGTTTGGTTTGGGGGAAGGGAGGGGAGGGGAAATGGAGGGAAAAAATTTAACGGAGAGGAAAATTCTTGTGGGCCCCACTACAAATAACTTTTCTCTCCCTCCATTTTCTCTCCCCTCCCCCTCCCCCAAACCATGCATAGCTGAAAGGGTTGTCTGATGGGTTAGTGAAGGAAGCTTTATTTTCTTTTGTTTTTTTACCCATCCAAAGAATGAAGGTTATATACAGTGGAATTAAAATCGATTGTAAGGAGTGAGGGAGAAAATGAGCGAGGCAAATGCACATTACCAACAAAATGAGAACGCAATGGTTTAAATTCTATAGATCCTTTATTATATGGAAGTTGCACTTTATTCACACCTATTAACTGAAATTAGCAGCTGATTGAGTGTACACACATAATAGATTTATGAGAAAGAAAAATCCCAATTAAATCCAATTGAAACGGTCAAAATCAAAGTTCCCATACTTTTAACAAATTCTTAATAAGGCCAAGAAGCCTAATTAGGAATTTCTGAATGTTGTTAAAATATCAAAATTTCCTTTTGTTATTTAAAAGAAAAATTGAAGGTTGTTAAAAATGAAAAGGGGATTTCTAAATATGGCCTCATCTAACTTAAATTAATTAATAATTATTCAATATAATCAGCTTGCATTTGTTATTTAACTTCAGATGTCTGACAGATTTTTTTTATAAATAAAATGATCATGTATTTATATATTTATTTCTATATCAATGATGATATACTTAAATCATTTGTATCATCATGTTCATATTTTAATCAAGAAAAAAATCACTTAAATATATTAAAAACTTGAGGATTTCACATATATAATTTCCAACTTTTTTGCTTTAACCAAACTTAATTATTATTTCCGCATAAAAAATGCTTCATTGCCTACAAACATGAATAAATAAAATGAAGACGTGACGTGTGTGGGGATCCATGATTAATCTGCAGAATACAAAATCAATAATTAAACTTAAAGATTAAATTCTTGATATGTAGATGAATCTCAGCATATATAGAGATAGTTAAAACATGAACAACATTAAATTAGACATAAAGATTGAAAATTTGTGAAGACGATAAACACGAAATCCACTCATTCTATAAAAAGCTTTGCAGGAAGCAAAATATTTTAGAATTATACTTAGTATTTTATTTTTATTACTTGAATCGGTAAAGATCAATCTTGTGTTGTATGAAATATAAAAAATGAGCGGTATTATTTATAAGACACTGTTTTGTTAAAATTTTAATATATTATATATAGATATAAATATACAAATCCATGATCATATTTTTCAAAAAAAAAAAAAAGTCAAACGTGGGTAATATAACAAATGCATAGTAATTATATTGAATAGTTATTCATTAATATTTAAGTTAGATGAGGTTAATTTAGTTTAGAAATCTCTTTTTCATTTTAACTATCTTCAATTTTCCTGTTTAGTAACATATGGGCATTTTGGTCCTTTAACAACATTCATAAATCATTAAATAGGCCTCTTCTCCTGATTAACAATTTATTGAAAGTGTAGGCTCAATTTTGATTTTGATCATTTTAGATGGACTTAATTAGGATTTTCCCTCAAGAGAATGTATATATAAAGGTTGAGGCTGGACATTGAATGAACTTATGCCCATATCTAAAAATTCAACAACACACACTACAAATCGTCCCAATTAATAGTAATAGTAATTCAATCCAATCAGCTTGTAAAACCAACAATTGCTGGTTAGAAGTTAGAACTCAATCTAACCACATCGTGTTATATCATATGACACTTCTAATTAATTTTAGAGAAGATTTTCTAAACATTTACATAAATTAAATGACTGAAAAAAATCATGATTTAAATTTAAATAGTTGCAAAAAAAAAAAAAAAATCAAATTTAGATGCGAAGCTTCTGGTTTGATCTGCAAATTATTTACACTTGATCTGTTGAGAAGTGCGATGAAATGTCTTTCTTCATAATTATCACTGATATATTGTGAGATATGTAGTTCCTAGAGATTCTTAATTAGGAGAGAACCATGGATGAAATCATGAAATTTCTAGGAAAAAATAGTCATGGATTCCAAGGAAGAAATAAATACAGATAGGTCCTCCAAATTCTTTTTTTTTTTATTTGCCGTTCATTTGATACTAATAGTTTTTTTTTTTTTTTTTTAAAAAAAATATCAATAACACTAATATGTTTTCAGGAATTTAATATTTACAAGATCGACTTTGTAAATAATGCAATTCACAAATATTAAAGCTTAATTTATAGGGAAAATTACAATAATATCCTAAATAAGGGACTTAATTACTGAGAAGTCTCAATAATAACTAAGGTGTAATCATTTCTTACTTCAAAATTTATCATTGCCTGCTCTTCAGTTGTATTGAAACTTATATATAATTGAGTCCCTCGGGACTTCATTGTAATTATCCCTAGTTTATAAACATAAATTGTTAAATTTAACTTATTAAAATAAATGGTAAATATTAGATTTTAGGGATCTAGTAATTAGAATTTAATTTAATTTGAGGAAATATATTTATATTTAACTTTCTTATTTAAGAACTATGAATATTTTTGTCTTCTAACTAATCAAAAGAATAGTTTGTCATCAGTTTCTTAATCCAGGTACCCAAATAAATAAATAAACAGCTTCTCTATTTTGAGTTAAGGGGAGGCAATTAATTATAGTGTGTGAATAATTAAAAAAATTATGTCAAATCTCCATTCTACCATGTGAAGGTAAATTAACATGAAAGTTACATTAATAAAACTATATTTGCCAAAACCTGTGGAGTCAGAATAATTTATGCGCTAGCTCGACAAAAGAGTGAGTAATTAAATAGATAACATACCCTCGATACTATCTTGCTAGCTACAACCTACCTTCAATTTTTTATCACTACTTTGAGGCAATAAAAAGTTTAGTTAATTAATTTGCTTCCACTCATATAGAAACAACATGTTAATAACGGTCTCCTTCAATGAGCACTGAAAAAAATATTTCTTTTTTTTCAAAACCCCCCTAAAAAACAGATGCCCCTCTGATCTTGGCCCTCTTAAGCATACCCTTTTCTTGACCTGAATAGCTGATAACATCCAACTAGATTAGCGACGAATTCTTCACGGAAAGGCTACCTGAAAAAAATAAAAGAGTTTAATGCTCTGCGTAAAGCATCAAGTTAAATGATCGAATTAGGTCAATTTCTACAGCCTAGCTAGATAAGACAAATTAAGGAACATACTAAATTCTATATCTTTTGTTTAATTTCTCGCGCGTGACTCACTGTTTTTCAAAAGGAAAAACATATATAGGGTGCTCCAACAATACTATATGTCGTAAAACACCACAAATGATCGATCTGGAATGTGCAACTTGATCGAAATATATAAAAAAACTTGCGTGTTCCCCGATACACCCGCGCACACATATCTTCCCCCAGTATAGGATACAGTCTTTCCTAAACCCTTGACACTAGCATTATTACTTATTACTCCGACACTCTTTCTGTGAAATCTTCATTTTTAAGCTACAGCTCTGTTTCTCTAGAGTCATCGATCTCTTTCTGGCTTTTGCCATAAGCTATCGTCAATAATTGGAGTCGAGTGAATCTTTTACAGCCTCTTCATTTACCTCTATGCATGGTTACGTTATATATTTTATGATTAGAACTATAATAAAGATCTTGTGTTGTTTAATGTCGAAAGTTGAGAGAGATGCGAAGGGTGAAGGACTGTGTATAAGATACGATGAGGTTTTTCAGAAGATTCCCTATTAGTTGAAGTCACCCATATAGAACAGATATTTAATAATGTCTAATCTTGACGATTTTTTTATTTTTGGTCGAGGCCATTATGATTCAGTTGAAATAATTCGTTAATTAAGATAACTGCGCTGTAATTAAATTTTCTTTCTTGATTTAGTGATTAAAAAAAATCCTAATTAAATCCAGTTGAAATTGCAAAACTCAAAATAAGGCCTATATTTTCAATAAATTCCTAATCAAACAAAGAGGCCTAATTAGGAATTTATGAATATTGTAAATGATCAGAAATTCAGAATGCCCCTACTAGAGGCGGATCTTAGTAGAGACAATACCCCCTTCCCAAAAAATAAATAAATTTGTTCAGATATTTTTTTTTAAAATTTAATATAATGTAAAAATGTATGTTATCTTATATATTAGACTTGTTAAAATAATTTTATTATACATTTGGCTCCCCAAATATTTTTTTTAAAAAAAATTAGTTAATGAGTAGTCAGTTGGCCCCCCAAATATTTTTCCCAAGGTCCGCCATTGGCCTCCTCCACGTAGTTAAAAAATAAAAATAAATGTAGTTTTTGACCAAATTTCAATTTTGATTATTTAAGCTGGATTTAATTGCAATTCTTATAGCCCTAAGTAAAGCCTAAAGTCCCTTGTTTCTCAAACTACTTCTGGTTCTTTTTTATTCTAATTTCACCACAACTTCTTCCGTCATATGAAACCGCGAACTGATTTGATTTTCATTAGTAAAATTTAGTATTAATAATTAAAAAGAACATAGCTCATCGCTCTACGAGATGCTTGAGGCCAAAAAAAGAGCAATAGCCACGAGAGGAGGTGCGGCACCTCATGCCCAAAGGATTAAACTGTTTAAATAAAGCAAGCTTTTTTTTTTTTTTTGGGGGGGGGGGGACTTTACTTAGGATTATGGGAATTTGTAATTAAATCTGGTTGCACAAATTAAAATTAAAATTAGGCTTACACTTACATTTAATTTTTCTTTTTAACTATAGAGGGGGTCCATTAACAATATTCATAAATTCCTAATTAGTTCTCTAGCTTAATTAGGAATTTGTTAAAAGTGTGAGCCTGAATTTGAATTTTGTTATTTTAACTGGTTTTATTGGGATTTTCCAATTAAAAATTAAAATTAACAAAATTTTAAAATGTTTTCTTGGCTTTATATAATTGCTAGATATCGTCCGATAGCCAAAAACTCTTCAAGTGACGATGTAATACGGCACTAATAGAGATACAGCGAAGCTGCAATGTTATTTTATCCTTATATATATATATATACGGCACGACCTTCGTAAGTTTTTTTTAACAGCGCTCGCCCACACACACACACACACATATTAATTACACATTTCGATTAGATTAATTTACTAATTCATTTAACAGATCCTTCATTTGCCACTTATAATAAGAATTACTAAAATAAAGTTTCTGAAGCAGTAAAAAATTTACAGTGGAACCTTTAAGTATATGTTATATCTACGTGTTTTGTTAAAAATAATAACACACATATAATAATAGCCCAAACCAAAACTTATCCATGATCCCCACACGCAACAGCCCTGGTCGGACAATTAAAGTCTACTGTTCTTTACCATTATTTCCTTTCCAAGAAAAAAGTTTGAACTTCAATTGAGTTTACCACTGCTGATATGTTTGAAACTGAAATATTTGACTACACACACAAACATGCACACAGAGGAATTGGATCAAGTTTTCCCTTTTGTAATTTGAGCTCCTCCTAGTTTTGGTTGAAATGATTGAGTGCTGTGCTCGAAGTTCAAGTAGAAGCAGAGAGATTCAAAAGGTTAGGTAAATTGTCGTTGAATTTTATTCACCTATCACAGTACGTAGCGGAAGCAGCAGAGTAACTTCCTATTATTAGTCGCCGCATGACATTTGAGTATTAGTCCATGAACCGATTAATTCGCTCCCCCTTTGAAAAATTCGCCCACTCGTGTCGTGACTCAAGCTGCCCCATGATTTGCTGTCTTTTCTGCGTTTCTTGTTTTCTGGTTAACTAATGAGTTACATATTAATGATTACCCCCACTAGGGCTTATAAAGAAAATAGTAGTACTTCCCTAGCTCTCGGTAAATTAGAGAGCCACGTGGCCCTGCATGCAAGAATATTAGAATCAAGCTAAGCATGATTCATGGAGACCAATGTCAAAACGACAAATCATCGCATCAGTTGAGTTAATTAACAGCGTTCAATCATGGCAAAGAGAAGCTAAATTTCCACAGGATTGAAATTTATGAAATGATGTGTATATCTAACTTCTTGTATATCAAGCTGCCGCGCAACAAACAAGTTTCCACAATAATAATGGTGTTACTGTTCAATCATGTGCTTCTGATTTTCAACATGTATTACGTACCTAACTTGCTTAATTTTAGTTTTGAGAAGCGTGCATGGTGCCTATCAAAGACGATTCACCCAGTGAACTGTTTTGTTTGGGCATGCGATTAGTAGTTTCCCTAGGAAAACATAATAAACAAATCATCTAATCCAATTGTCCGAGTCTTAATCACGATAATTTATACCATGTCCTTCTTTATTCTTTTTTCATATTGGATCTTCTAAGTTCTAGGCCTGGCGTTCATTCTAGCTTAGGCTTTTACAGAAGCCCACAGGCTTCGGTTCATGTGGCTAGAAATGGGCTCAACAGTTACGCATCACACCAGCTATAATTTCAATTTCGTATTTTGAGAAAATTACTATTACTATTCAGAGGTTTTCTTTTCAACAGTACATCTGACTTCGGTATCCACACCTATCAACTAATTTTTTTAACCATGTTATTTCTATTCATTAGGGTTCAAGCCTTCAAGAAATGACTCTGTTACAATTAAAATTTTTCATCGTAGAACTCTTCAAAATAATTTGAAATGTTAAGATATAGATATATTTTCAGTTTAGGGTTCTAAGTTGTAATTTCTGGCTACCTTTTTGTTAGGTAGAGAGCAAGTTGAATAAACAATACATGGCATGCGCATGCGAGCGGGGTCAAAGCCCAGAACAGTGATTGTCGCGGTAACCCTGTCTTAACTAAAAAATTCGGTAACATCAACAACTAAGTTCAAACTCGAAGGTACACTGATACAAAATTATAGTAGTTACTAGTAATAGCACACCTAACTTTCTTAGGAGTAACAAGCACGCAACCAGCTGGTTGCATGCGACTAAGGACCCGGATGATTGACTAATGATTCGTATTAACGTTGATGATCTGTGAGACTGGTAGTTTCACCCTCGAAGGCAACGTATGTATGAGTTGACATGCAAAGACAAAATAGTTATATTTATAAATGACTCACGAATATTTATGTAAAGACTTCAGGTTATACAACATTGAATAACTAAATTAATAAATAACACTACTTGGACATCAGTTAACTTCAACAACGTAGTGCTGTACGTAGTACTGTTCCTTATTTAAGTTACTTGCTAATTGGATTTTGGGGTAGAGAGGTCCATAATTTGAAAGCCACTAGCTGCTTTGCCTTTATCATCGTTAACTATGATGAATAACAGAGCACACAATATCGGCCATTTAACCAGACAAGCCATATCAGATTTTTCAGAGGTTCAGACACTAACTCAAATTTCCATCTGGTTCCATATATATAAATATAAATATATTGGCTGTAAAATCGTGCTAATCTCCACATATAATAATAACTTCCGTTTTTTCCTCTTTCTTTGTTTTTTTTTTCCGAAGGCAAGTCAACCAATCGCTGAGAAGTGAGAACTAACAATGGGGTTTTCCTGATCGACGTGTTTAGCAAAACGTTCTAAATAAATGCACAGCCGTGATTAAGCCAACAGCTAGCGTACTAACCAGCCTAGGTATATATCTAAGTTGAGAACCAAAAACCAGACTAACCAAGGCATATTCTTATTATTAGTATTATAACTTGGATTTACATGTGTACTGTGGCTTAAGAGGCCAATTCCTTTGTCTACTTTCGCTTCTTATATTTGAGTTCCATGAGACGCGAAACTAGGAGATTCCTCCCCAAAGGAGCTGGTGAATATTACTTGAATTCAAGGGAAATAACTAAGCGCTTTGCAAGGCCTGAACAATTTGTCTTTCCATTTCACGGCTAACGATGCATATAAGCGTGTCTGTATATATAACCAATATAATCTATTTTCAACTTGACGTTTTTAATATTTAGTTGGATAATAGTTTCACGATTCACGTGATGACCTCAGGAATTTTTTTTCTTATTCTGGAGCCGCACTCACCTCATTTAAAATACATAAACATATAAAATTTATTATTCCGTGTTTATTATTTGAAGCAGATCGAGGAAACCAAACACATGCAATATTATTGAGTGTTGCTTGCTAAAACAACACATTAAATTTCAGTGCACGAGTTTGAGCGTCATTGGTTGAATGGTGGTCTATAAAAGGAGTTAGGATTGGTCTAAGATCAAAAGACGGAAACAGAGAGATAAAATTAAGAGAGAAAATATATGAGGAGGAGTTCAAGTTGTCCTGGGGAAGCAGAAGGACTGAACAGAGGAGCATGGACTGCTCCAGAGGACAAGTTGCTCACTCGTTACATTATGCTCCACGGCGAAGGCAAGTGGAGCCACGTCCCTAAAAGAGCTGGTAAGACTTCTCATCACTTTCTTCCCCCTTTTCTTCTTGTTGCTCTCTAAGTGAACTGTACTGTGCAATAATTTTCGTCGAGCGTCGTCACAAATAAAGAATAATCAAAATGCAGGCTTGAATAGGAGTGGCAAAAGCTGTAGGCTTCGATGGCTGAACTATCTCAGGCCTGATATTAAGAGAGGCAACATCACCCAAGACGAAGAAGACCTCATTATTAGACTTCATAAACTTCTTGGTAACAGGTTGATATATTATACATATATATATTCCCTCTCCATTTTTTCTTGACGATTCTTTCATCCTACAGATATAGTAACAGTAAACTTACTTCCTAACTGGTATGTGTATATATCACTCAGATGGTCTCTTATAGCTGGAAGGCTACCTGGAAGAACAGACAATGAGATCAAGAACTACTGGAACACTACTTTGGGAAGGAAGCTTAGAACACAATCAGGCGCAACGACGTCGTCTCAACAACATGCAGCCACCAAATCAAGCGAGTCTGATGATATGACTCGACAAAAACAAGTGATCCAAACGAAGGCCGTCAGATGCAAAAACGTGGTTATCCAACATCCACCACCCAATTGTCCAGAGGAAACGACGTCGTCCACCGTAAACTCTCTAGCTTCTTCCGACCAGTTAGGTTTTGATGAAGCTCACCTAGCTCCCCAGTTCTCGGACCAGTTTCTGGAGGCCGATGTACATGAATATGTGAACTTGTCGGGCCCTGAACGTAATGATGAGTTACATGGTGAACTGAATGGAATAGATTTTTTCAGAGAGTTTAACGTGGACAATAGCATGGCCATGGCCATGGCCATGGCCATGAATGCTCAATCAGACGAGTTCTCAACTATCGACGAACTTATTAGCAATTGTGGGACAGCTGATGGATTCAGGAACATTGGCTCTATGGATCTGGATTTAATGACATTCATGCTGGATTAATCTGGCTCTGCCGATTGGCCTTAATAATTCATTTTGTCTTATTAAGAAGTTATAGATTTAGTTATCGAACCAGATGCAGGCATTAAGCGGTATATGTACGATAATGTTGTCTCCAATATTCAAGATGACGATGACGTCAGCGACGAACATAATTGGAGGAGATTATTATTACTAAAAAAATATTTATGTAGTGAGATTTATTGATTGTAGAATTGAATCCAATGGATATAAATAAACAGAATTTGCAGATTGTAAATTGATTTGAATATTATAAATATTGCCAGGAGATATAGTGTAATCTCCAGAACTCAAATTTGACAGGCTTTGAAAATTCAGTGAGATTCTGTCCACAAACAAAGGGGCAATATATGTTTTGACTTAAGCTGCCCTACCTCCACAAAAGTAATTTTTGCATTTGCACCACATAGTCATAGTGCGGAAATTCAAGTTTTTCTTTTGACAATAAATAAATAAAGTGCTTGTACCTTGTGACACTCAGCTTACCGATTTCTAGGGTGGAGTAGCAAAAGCACGGAATCACTTTCCCTACCCATCCCAAGGATGGGTTGGGAAAGCTTTTCTTAATCTGGACCGTCCATGATGGGATCGGATGGTCCAGATTTATTTTTTTTGATATTTTATTTATAAAAAAATAATTATTTTAATAGGTATAGAATCTAAAATAAAATAAAGATAATTTTTCATTTAAAAATTAACAGTTTAAAAAATTTAAATGCGGACAGAAAGAATCGAAGATTAAGAAAGAAAATCTCTCCCTACCTATAGGTAGGGAAAGTGGTTCCGCAAAAGCGTACCGGACCCTCCTTTGCGCCCACCTACGATTAAACCATGATTAAAAATAGGCCCAAACATATAATTAAACGTGATGCGACAGATAATAAATTATTTATCAACATACTGTTGTATATATAATAAAACAATAAACACGGCTCATCTCATTTTTCCATTGCACTTTTCATAGCGCTTCATTAAACTGTCGCTGGTTTGAAGCTAACGATTTTTCCATTGCACTCTGGGGATCTTGAATAATGACCACGTTCAGACGTTCTTGCATCTACCAGCCTTGGTTGAGTGACTTCAGGCTTATTACTTGCTGCTGATTTTATTGTTCCATCTTGTTCAGATATATATATTGATGGACGACATGCATGCTTGCATGTGTTCTAAGCTTTTTTGCCAGAGTGGTGTTCCCGTAGTTCTTGATTCCATTGTCTGTTCAGGTACTGAGAGAATCTAAAATTTCTTTTATGAAAATGGCTATTTTATTTTGCTTTAACCTGTTATTATTACCAACGTTTAATTTGATCTCATGAGCTCCCAACGTCCAAAACCGAAGAGTTTATTACAGCAACGTTCGTAACTGGAAATTCAATTGCCTTCAACGAGTTTAATGGACTTTAAAATTGGTTTATCTCTGCTCAACGGGTGCCTTCATTCACCGCCTGAAAATTAATAGATTTCCTTTATTTTCACCATAAAGAACAAATTAGCAGATTCCTGAGCTCAATCATGTGAATTATGAAATTATTTGGCACAAGATATTTGTCTATGCGTGGCCGGCCACTGTATAATAAGAAGAATAAGTTGTGTGGTTATATTATATATGTAAAGTAACAACTTGAGCCCCAACTTTCAGCAGTCCTCGATCACGCTGCTGGGATATAATATATATATATATATATATGCATGTATGTATAACTGGGAATTCCAGGATAGCTATCTGCTGAAATTAAATAATATAGAAATGAAAGTACCAAGAAAGAAAGGACACAAGCTAAGATGTGAATTAACAACTTCTCATCATGAAGTTCAAGTGAGATCTCTGACCTGCCGTGAACGCTAAATATATTCATCAATCAATAAACAACGCTTTCGATAAGTCCTAATATACTCACTTTCCAGAACAAGTGCTTTAATCCAATAGAACATTGGGTGTCTAACTGTACTATGCTAATTATATACAATCAGTCAATAATCAATAAATCGTATAAAAACAAAATCCATCAGCACTGCTGTATAAATATATTGTTCTTTCCCTGAAATCTATGCTTTTTAATATTTTCATTCTTTAATTAACCGGCCCTTCACAATAACGTAACAGAGGGATATTACTCTCTCAAAATCTCAATTAATTAAGATGGCTTCCATATATATTACATGCTTTGCTTGTCACAACCACACTCCCTAAAATTAAACATGCGAAGTTCAACTAATGCTTCAGAAAACTTTTTATTTATTCAAAATATGATAAAGTCATAAATATCCTCTTAAATATAGAAAACAAATTACTACTAAGTTATTCATTCAGGACAAAATAAAATTAATAAATTATACCATTTGGAATATACAGATTCTTTTGGGATTATATATTTTTGTAAAATATTCAGGATTCGTTCTGTGCCTGGCCAGAGAGTTACGTTGACCTCCTCTGGGTTTGGATGGAGTTGATTGGTTGGTTGTGCTGCACAAATTTCAACTTGAGGGCTATAGAGCATGAATTCACAGGTTAATTATGAGCTGAATAATCCGAGTAGTATTGTATTTAACCCCACTGTAAGTAACAGAAGGCGCTCATCAGTTATTTCCTATTATTATTCATATATTCAGTGAATAATAATGCATGATGGTATCGGTGGACAGCCAGGCATGTGAAGAAAAGAAACACGACAGTCCAGAGATTATTAAGCCCCCCTAACTTGCAAGTCCTTGAGATTCACAAAAAGATTATGTCTTGCACCAACCATATGGTTTACTGTAGTACTGTAACTTGTTCCCAGCTTTGAGGTTCAAAAATGAGATATAATTAATATGGCAGTAAATGAACATGTTACTATGTTTTAATGAGTGTTTAATATTCTTCACCATCATGACTTTCTGCATATACTATATTTTAGTCAGAGACTTACACCAGGTAAGTGCTTCCCAGTTGGTGCTAGTCAGTATATAGCGGGCTTAATTAGACATGCAATGGTCTATAAAATTTTTAGTCGCTAAAAAAATAGTAATAAGGATCTGGATAGGAAAATAAAAAATAGCTACAACGATTATCAAATTATTGTGCTACTTTTTTTATTTGCAGAAATTCTTGATGACGAGCAAGCAAAAATGGACAACGCTTAGGCACAGTATATACCTTCTAACCGAGCAAGCCAGGACTCATGAGGGAAGCGGAGAGGTCAGAGTTGGGCTTATAATAATAAGGGAATGGATTTCAGTGTATATCCTTCTTAGGCTGGGCTGTAGGGTACTCCTAATTTAAGTCCATGGTCCATAGAATCTCAGTTCAAATTACTGGTTTGTTGTTTTCTTTTTTAATATTTTCCCATATTCAGGACTTGGTGGATACGTGGCTTGCTGATTGTGATTCTTCCCAAGGGTCCTCTCTCATTATCTGGAAAATTAAGGAGCTCATGAGGAGAGATTGGAGGGTAGTTATTCGATATATTCCAAGGAGTTGTAACAAGCTAGCTGATAGTTTAGCGAAGGAGGGGATTTCTTCTTCATGCCCCTTTTTAGACTCTTGCCCGTCTTCTTTACGGGATCTTTGTGCCTCTGAGGCTTTGGGATTTACTCCCCCTACTGTAATTTTATTTTCTGTTGAACTCATTAGTAAAAAAAAAAATCCCATATTCTAATCCTACTCCATAGGCTCTTGGTAACTGGATATCTTGTTGTCTCTGGGAATTTTTATCATGACAGATTTTCAATTATTTTAAATCCAGAACTTCAATGGATCTCCCCCAGTTCGCCTGTATCTTTGTTTGTCGGCTGAAATCCAACTTCATACTAAAAAATGATCCTATTTGAAAATCCAATTTTTTGCGCGTGAATGGCAGCGCTACAATTTAATTCTGAAGCACGCATTCCATTGTCTTCAATAAAGTAAAAAGCTAACGATCATAAAAATTACGAGCCCTTTATTGAGATGGATCAGCAAGTTTCTCTATTTTCTGACGTTTCAGGCCGAAAAAGTCTAACTGGGCAGGGTGATATATTTGAATATCAGCTAGAGGTAAAATAAGTTAGTTCTCGCATACTAACAACAAAGTCGTTGTAGTATAGTGGTGAGTATTCCCGCCTGTCACGCGGGTGACCCGGGTTCGATCCCCGGCAGCGGCGAAATAATTTTTTGTTTCCGTTTCGCGTTTGCGTCCTGAGTATCACGTTGCGTTTTGCTTTTGCGTCCTCAGTATCACGGTTTTTTTTTTTTTTTTTTTTTTTTAAGTATCAGGATCACCTTGTCTGTCTCGACCCTCCACTCTCGCCCGTTGCCCTGATTAGTCCAATTTTGTCTGGATAAAATTTTATTCTTCAAAAGATTTTCCCCTTTCGCATAATCAAATCGAGCACTTCGCGTATTGATTGTTGAAATTGTGAGTCGGACACTCGGACAAGTTGCGAAAGTGAGAATGGGTTGGGGTCACCTGGGAAGAACTGGGCAATCCAACTCGGGTGAGCCGAGTACCAGTGCGGAGGCTGCTCCCACCAACCCCGAACAATCCGTACCTCGGCGATTCCCTCCGGCGGCACAGCCTGAGATCATGAGAGCGGCTGAGAAGGATGATCAGTATGCCTCCTTCGTCTATGAAGCCTGTCGCGATGCCTTCCGTCACCTCTTTGGTCTGTAGACCGTATTAGCCCATTACCCTGCATGTTTTAAGATTTTATGTCAATTGCTTTTCCCGTTCCACTCTTTGATTTTATAGTAGAAAAAATATGTCTAATTTACCTGGTAAATATGGAGTGGCCCTTAGGTTAGATGAATTCCTTAACTTTCTCTACTTCATATGTCCGTTATTAAAAAAAATTGACGAGACCTACAGGTTTGAAACTCTTGCATGCCTGCATTGCATTACTTGTTCTACTCGTCACTCTTCGTTTTTCTCTTCTATCATTATTTTTCTCACTTATTTAGATTATAACTAATTAAGTGAAATTTCATTTTACCCAGTTTTATAGATGAAATTATGTACTAATTAGGCTTCTTCTCATTGTAACATTTAATCTGGCGATTAACTCATAGGTCTGCTCGTGTTAACCTGGCATATCTGCTTTTCTTGCTACAGGTACTAGAGTTGCAGTTACCTACCAAAGTGAGGTCAGCACTTTCCTTCATAAATTGTATTCGTGCCGTCACAGTATTTTTTCTGTTCATTTATCCTGGAATGAAGCTACGTTGGTTTGAAGATAGAATTAACTGTAATGTTATTGTTTTGCAGACAAAACTATTGGGACAGATGCTTTACTATGTGCTGACAACAGGTTCAGGACAACAGACGCTTGGAGAGGAATACTGTGATATCACTCAGGTTTGCTGTATTTGCATGAACTTTGACCTTGTCTGACTGCATATGTTGAGTTATCTAGCATGTGGCTGGTGTCCCCTCGTTTTACCATTCTGGAGAATGGCTTTTTTAAACTTGAAACTCGGACAGTTGAGTGTTCTTTAATGAATCATGTAGTGTCTTCAGCTGCCTTTAGTTTTTATCTATAAATGAGATCATTGAGGCCATAATTTAGTGTAGGACTGTAGTATCTCCATGTTTAGTATTGGAGGCTTGGGGTTTATTTTAGCAGAGTTTTTATCTAATTTGTTTCCTTTCCTCCAAAGTTTTGATATCTGATAATTCTGATTTGTTTTTAGGTTGGAGGACCTTATGGACTTCCTCCTACTCCTGCAAAGCGTGCTCTTTTCATTGTATACCAGACAGCTGTTCCATATATTGCAGAAAGAATAAGGTTGGTTTAAGCCTCGTTCTTATATATTCCTCAAATGTCGAGTTTAATCTGTCATGTTTTTCCTGTTACCATGATCAGTAATATGTATTTCTTTTCAAATTTAATGATGGCTTCCTTGTTGATTGTACAGTTCTAGAATTGCTTCCCGAGGAATTGCACTTGCTGATTCACAATCTGCTGAGATCTATGGTGAAAGTGGTACCATTAGGAGTAGTGAACTTCAAACTTCTGATGTGAGTGAACTTCCCTCTTCTTCATCAGGGCAATCTCTTACAACTCTGACAAGGTTGAAGGAGAAATTGAGAGGATCTTGGTTGCATGTAGTTCAGAGATGGCCTACGGTACATTAACTTAACTACATTTACTAGGTTCATTGATTTCAGTCAAAGGCAACGTTATACTGAAGCGAGGTTTTATGTTGCTGATACTAGATGCTACCTATGGTTCGTGAGTTGTTGCAACTGGTTCTTCGTGCTAATCTTATGTTCTTCTATTTTGAAGGTGATCCTTTGCTTGAGGGGCTCATTTACTGTTATGAAATGTTTAAAGCATGTTATAAAAGTTTCTGCTTTTGCAGGTCTCTTTTATCATATATCAAAACGTGCTGCAGGAATTCGATATGTCTTCATTGGAAAATCATCAAATCAAAGGCCCAGGTATTGTTCTTGTAGAATTTTAAAAACATACGGGCTTTCTAGAACTCCATGGTTCAATTAACAAAAATTATCTATTTCTTCTCGTCTTTCTTTAACAATTTTTCTTTCATTTTCCATTTTGTTTAGTTTTCTTTTGCCAATCCCTGTGTTGGTTTGATATCCCTAAAGTTGCTTTGTAAAAGGTGTTAAAACAAATGTCAGTCTTTGTTGTTATTCGCTCATTCTTTCTTTATTTAATCGCACTAGCTTTGTCTTTCCCCCTTATGTCTTATCATTCATCAGTGTGACCATGTCTCTTTTCTAGATGCTTAAATTTAGAACTTACTTCCCGTAATTTGGCTTCTACGCAGATACCAAATTCTTGGTGTATTTCTATTGATTCAGCTTTGTATAATTGCTGCTGAAGGGTTACGTCGAAGCAATTTATCTTCAATTGCAAGTTCAGTTCATCAGACATCCTTTGGGACTCATCAGCGATCAGCAGGTTATATAGTACTCTAATTAATCTACACTGTACATTCATTCTGTTACTTTTCTCATTTTCCTTTTTCTTAAACTTTTTTGGTTCATCGGGAGATAAGGGAAAATGGCCATGTCTAAACTGTATATGGGACATATATTTCTCATATATGTCTTTTACCCCAATCTGATTCCACCACTGTGTTATAGGACGAGGTTTGCCTGTTTTAAATGAAGAGGGTCTTCCAGCATCGTCAGATACAGACAAAGGAAATTGGTTATCTGACGCCACACGTTCTGAGGTGCAAATTTCGCATGAATCCATTGCTTTGTTGTTTTTCAAATGATATGTGAGCATACATTTAATGGCTGTTGAACTTGTCACAGATGTATCTTGTTTTAGAAATGATCTGTGGTTGGATAAACCCATTGCTTTTGACCCCTTAATATGATCATCCCCCCCTTTCTCTCTCTCTCGATCTGTTAGGAAATAGGAAGGTTTGGGCTTAACAGTTAGGACCATTGCAATAATAATGGTGGGTGTCTCACACCTTGAGGTTCAATGTCCAAATCATTTGAAAGATTAATTTGAAATTCTTCCTACTTCTAGTGAACATAAAGCACCCATACTTTAAGAATTGAGTCATAATGTTGCATTACTTGTATTTGAAACAATGTGATACTTAATAACGTATTTAGACAATGCAGATTTTATCCTTGTCTGTGTGTCTTAGCTGGTGTTTATTTCACTCTGTTTGGACAACGTTGACAAATCATTTATTACTGATTATGGGAGTGGCTGCCTGCAAAGGATTTTCACAATGCATAATTGTCAGAAGGATTGATTTACCAGATTCCTTCAAAAACAGTGACTTGTTGCCACTGGTGTATCAAAGATAGCAAAATTAATAAAAAAATTCCTCGTCCGAAGTGGGCAATTTCGTATGTTGTGTCAGAGCATCAAGTGTTTTGAGATTGGTCTTCAGATGCGTTTACAGAGAATCATCCTCTACTCCGATTCTCTTGATGCTGTCAATATCCTTATGAGGGATTCTCCTAATAATCATCCCCTTAAGGATATCATTGGGGAGACTCGTGACCTTTTATTCCGTGACTGGGAGGTGGAACTTCACCATACCCCTAGAGACAACATCTCCTGTGCTAATTTCATGGCCAAAGAGGGTCACAGTGTTGCTGTTGGTGCCAAGGTGACTATGATTCCTACGGTCCCCAGAGGATGCCTTGATATGGTTTTGAAAGATCAGTGATCCTGCCATTCCTAGTTTTCTTATATTTTGTTGTATTTTGGGCTAGAGTTTTATAATCTAGTCCCTATATTCAAGCTTCGGCTTGCCTATATTATAAAAAAAAAAAAAAAAAAGTGTTTTGATATTGTTATCTCTTTTGCAGTCCCAAGCAACTGGTGGAGCGAGCAAATGCACTCTCTGCCTGAGTAATCGGCAACACCCAACAGCCACTTCCTGTGGCCATGTATTTTGCTGGTATTGCCTTGCCTTGCTTCATTGTTATGTCCTGATCCTCTCTGTTCCGTTCTCTTCATCTTTGTTTTGATTTGTTCTACGCAGGAACTGTATAACGGAATGGTGCAACGAAAAGCCAGAATGCCCTCTTTGTCGCACCCCCTTAACACACTCAAGTCTAGTGTGCCTGTATCATTCAGACTTCTAGAATCTGCTTCTTGTCAGCAAATAACCTTAATCTGCTACTCCCTCTTATCCTAAATATAAGAAAAAATTTATATTTTTGGAGAGATTAAGGAAGCTACTTAAATTACTTTAGAATATTTTTATTTCTACTTTTTTTCTAAACTAATTAGTTTAACTAATAAACTGATATATAATATAATGATACACAATATATGATATGATTAAGTAACTTATTTAACTTCCTTAATTTCTTAAAAAAAAGTTGATTTTGTTTTATATTTAGGATGGGAGGGAGTATTTACTATCGCTAAGAGAGGCATCAAAGGATATCTTTTCCTTGTATAGGTAAATATCACAATCGAAGGATGAGGTATTTGGTCTAGGAGTCCACTAAAGCTAGAGGATGACTTCAGCAAAATTAGTTGGTGGAATCCCAATCTAGTTAATCCAACCATTTTGCTTGTGCCATGTGCTTTATTTTTTTGAAAGCAATTATTATTATCTTTTAATGGATCCCCTCTTTGGGCTTTCACTTAATTTCTCCTGCGCTGAACTGAAGCTCCCCACCCTCCTCCATTATCCATGCTGCAGACAGTGTTGAAACCACAGAGCATGACTAACCTGGAGAATATATATCCTATCAGTCAAACATCTTTTTTCTAGCCGGAAGAATTAAAAAGAAAAAATCACGTCCGTCAAATCGTTAAGTTCAAGGCTAGGAGGGTGCAGTGAATTGTGGCAAAAGTGTATCTCTAATCCTTGATGCTAAGTTTAATGTTGGCCTCTTAATTTTGTGAAGTGTCACAATCTTCTAATTCTAGTAAATAATTTCAACACGGTCAACATTAAAATGTTTTTTTTTTATTTGACATGATTTTTTTTTAGGGCTTCGATGTAAAAAGTATTTAGTTCTCATTTTTTTTCTAAATAATATTTTCATTATAAGGAAAAAGGATTACAAACACTAAAGAAACAACGCAACCCAACAAATTGATCTAGAAATATAAAATTGATCTAGAAATATAATGAAGGGAAAATCATTTTCAAGACCCTTTTTAGAGAAAAAATCCCAAAAAAAAACCCTTAGAAGTCTGAAATCCCAGAAAAAGCCTTGAATTTTTAGAATATATGTGAGTTGTTAATGGGGTTAATATAGTTGTTAACGAGGTACTGATATAGTAGTTAATGAGGCTGATTTAGTTGTAATGACCGAAAAGAGCAATGACTAATTTTTGTTTACTATGATTCAGAAAGTGGTAATAGAGGGTGGTAGTACAAAGACCAGCTTTAATGAAGCCGAACCTCTTTGTCGCCAATGCTGTAAAATTGGAGGCAGCTCCAAACACCCATCCAATCACATTTTAATCATTACATATCGACACATTTAAGGTTAATTTTAAAAATAATAATAATAGACACAGTCATAATTTGATACCAATAATATTAAGATTAAAAGGCTGAAAAAAAATACTTTACAAAATAATAATAATAATTTACACAGAAAGTAATTTGTGTGTGTAGTGTGTACTTTACCCAGACCAGTCGGAGCTAACGAGGGTCGAGGGTTAGGGTTTTCTAATGGTTGTTATGTGCCAAACTACCAATACGAATTGCACTACAACGACGGAACGACCTATCCAATATGAGCCGCCATCGTTGCTCTCCCTTAGGGTTAGTGGTAGATGATATAAAGACTGCTTCTTCTTTGATCTTCAGGGCGCCCGTAAGCAATGATGTCTGCAATAGAGATTAGCATCGCTAGGGGATGCTTCCGCTCTGATTTTTTCTGGATAACTGTCTGTCTAATTTGATTTCTTGCTTAAAAATGTAGCTTGCCTCCGCCGACCGGAGGTTTTATAATCTTCAGTTGGATCGATCACTTTGATTTGGAACTGCAAGGTTTTCCTTTTTCTTTGTAGGGACTTATTCTTGATTAAATTGTTTTTCATCGTCTTTCATCCGTCGGAAGTCATCTTTACAGCGAGTTGGTTCTTCATAAATACCTATCTCGTGTCTGAGGATGACAATAGTGTCTGGAACCACTGGTGCTGTGTAAGCTATGGAATGAGATTTTCACTTCTCATTTGCTTAGATTCCGGTGGTAAATTTCAATATAAGTGGGACTCATCCCTTGGTCTAACTATCTGTGATCTAGTGGAGGATTTGGGTTTTTGTTTGCACATGACAGCATTACTATACCCTTGTGGCATCACTCATTGGCCTTTGGGGTTTCATTGTTACAATGCTCAAACTAAATGATTGTTGGAGTTAGTCAGGCTTCTTGTGCTGCTTTCATGTGCTTGGAGTTTGGAATATACTCCTACATGCCTGTTTCATGCTGTTCTCATTTCCATTTGCCTTGTCCCACCTCCCATCCTTTCGCTCCTCAAAAGATAGGGAAAATATTCCATCTTTCAGAATGTTAAATAAAATTGTACTGCAAATTATATGTGGGGCTTGCCAGAAATCGTGGGATATCAATTTGGGAGGAAATCTGAACTTGAATAAGGCGTGAGGAAATTGCTAGGGCACCTCTAGATATGTCCTATATTCCCACTAGCAAATCAGGTGTGAGAGTGTTCGATATGTATTTATGTTTTTATAGGAACTTGTCAGTCAATGTCATGGTAAGTGAAGGCCCCACATCTGTTAGTTCGTTCTACGCTATTGTGAACTTAATGGCCTCTTGTATGCATTGTCTGATGAAGGAGGCCAAATGTTTAAAGCCAAAATATCTGACGAGGATCACAATTGTGAGAAGATGTGACATCTTAATCTCAAGGCAGAGAAGACATATGCTGTAGTTCTGGTTGGAAACCTGCTAGTAACCAATTAGATCATGGTTCTGAGGTTCTCAAGGAGGCAGGGGATGTGCTGTCATGGCAGAGGAAAGTAGGAATTAAATGTCGAACGATAAGTTTACTCTCATAGTTATGGCCATTCTGAATCTCCACCAAATAGAAGTAAACCTGAGGGGTTGGCTCAAGTTACTGAAGAAACTGGTTCAAATTGATCAATGAGTCCAAGTCGGAGTTGAGGGGCAATCACTTTGAACAATATAATGGAAAATTAGTATTCTGGAGGACGAACATGTGGTAAAATTTCAATTTAAGTAAATTTGAAGGATCAAAATGACTAAAATTTGTCTATCAGCGAACACATTTCGCCCAATCAGGAATCTACAGTTCACATTAGGCGTTTTTTCCTTACGTGTTTGTTACATTGTCTGGGATGAGATTTTTTGTTTTTGTTTTTTATATGTTTTGTTTATTTAGATTAAATTATATGCTGCTTTTCTGAAATGTTTTTTACACCCCGTATCTGAAATTAATTAGTTTTCAGGATACTAGTATTACAAGACAAATATTTGTGAATGGGACTGGAAACTAATTTGAGATCTTTGCAGACAAAAAACATCCAGAAAGCAAAGATATAATTTAATCTAAATAAAAAAAATAAAAAAAAATAAATGTCTCTTCTCTTTAATTAGAAGGACAAGCATGTAAGAAGAACAAACTTTTCTGGAAACCGGAGAGGCACACTAATAATATTCAGGTGTGGTTTCAGTTTCTGAACCTCGTGTGTGTTCTGAATAACTGAGGTTCGATATGCAACGCTTGTGCCCTCATCAGTTCCTTCTCCCCTCAATTCAAATCTACAGGAGAAAACTCCTGATCCGCCGAAGCATCGAAAACTTAAAAAGCACAAATCGATTCATCAATCAGCGGTAAGACAGTCCGTGCTTGTTTTTGTTTTCCTATTTAAAGCTTCTGATTCCAAAGATTCTGATGGATGCTTCTTGCTTTTGCTTCAAAGTCCTGCTTTGGACCAGATCACCAGACGATCAATGCGAGAGCTTTGTCGTTATTATCTGGATGATCGATTGTATACATAATTTCTCATTTTCATTAAGGTTAATCATTGCAAAACGAGGTTTTATTCCTTTGCTTTTTAAAAATAAAATAAGAGACAGAGTCGTCCACGGCAAAAAAAGTGTAGTACGAGGAACATTGATGATTGAACTCATTTTTTAGTTATGAAGTGACCTTTGTCTATCTACATCGTGACCTTGTTGCTTCCATGGTTCAAAATTCGAAGCCCTATAGAATTCCCATAAAGCCCCGATTTGGTTTAGCTTAAAAAAAACATTTTGGTTGCCTCAGAAGAGTATAAGGAGAAGAGATGAATAAGAAAGTAGTGCACAGTATTTTAAAGACATGATTAGTACTTTCATTTAGTTTATTTGCCTCCACCTATTCATATCTTATACAGTACAATTTGGATTGATGGACAATGAAGATCCTTAAGTATGGATTAAACTTCCAACACTCAAGTAATAATTTAACTTTATCTCTATGTGCATTCAAAGACAAAATCAATAAATTTGATGTTGTGGTCATAAATATTTGAGGTTGTTTGGCATGGCAGTGAGACCATCCAAAAGCTTAGTGGCACTTAAAAAAGCTCAATGAGAAAGAAAACATGAAGAAAAAAAAAACCTGTTTGGCAAGGCTTTAAATGGTGATGGATTTTTTTGAGGTTCTCTATCACCATCAAACAGTGACTTTTTTACTTTTTTGGGCTAAAGGATCGTTGAGTCCTCTTGGCATTTTTTTGAAGTTGTCTACTGGATGCGAATATGAGGTGTACATCTGCAATTGCATGAGATAAAAGCTTTAATTTTCTTCCTTTTCTTTGTATAGTTTAACATAATTAATTTTTTTTAGGGGATAGATTTATTTAAACACTTCATTTGTTGTAATTTCTTTAAAAAAAATTAATGTTTTTTTTAGCACATTTACATTTAAATTTAATTTTTTTTATCCTAAATTATCACATAATATGCAATATATATATAGTATTCAATAAAATGCATACATTTTTCAATCATTTTTAATCTTAACTGACTTTTCAAACGTTATGTTAAAGAAGAGTTCATCTGGAAAAAAGTTACTTTTGTCACCACTATCTTAAACACAAACTACATTTACAATCTGACTTTTAGAGGAAAAAAAAAATCACCTGTAAAAAAGTCACTTCTGTTATCGCTATCCCAAATGGGCACATGGATCATGAAGTTGTAACATCCCATTTGAAAACGGCGGAATATTTTTTTTTTTAAACGTTTCCAAATATTTCAAACGAGTAATCGAGTAGAGCATTGGAGCGAAAGAGTAATCGGTTCATAGCCAAAACATCAACCATTGTGTAATATTGTATAGATTACAATAGTCCTAAGGTTTAGAAATGAAATAGCGGAATTTCGATAAGATAGAAATAGTCACCGCACGTCTATTCAATTGTACCGTGGTCCTCATGAACCAACAACTGAGATTCAATTCACCATATTGAATCTCGTGTAACGGTTAACCTCATACCCAAACAATACAATATAGACATATCTAATAACCCATATATCATAAGCATAAAACGATGCATGATCATTATGCCGACAAACATAAGCACAAAGCAATATGTAAAGCCCCATAAGGTAAACAATAATTTTACTATTCATTTTACCTAAAACGGTGTTACCAAAACTATAACCCGTATTTTTTATAATAATATCATTGACATATAAGTATTTAAGATGTACAAGATTAGTGTTACGTCCGTACCTTCGTTGACGACGTTAGGTACTTTCGGCGGAAAAACGTACTTTTTTACGGAAAAACGTGAAATGTTCACCCGGCACGTCTACGGCAAAGCAAATCAAAGTTCCCGATGCCCTATCGAGTAATATCACTTTCATTAGTGATTTGACATCATAATCGGCATTTTAGGTAAAAATTACCATTTTGCCCTTCTACCCCTAATTTGGCGGAATTTCGCGAACTTCGTTACTTTGACCGTATTCCATTTCAAAATTATCCCCACTATGTTTTTACCTCGTCAGGCATCTTTCAATGCAATGAGGCATAAAAACAAGCATAGGAACAAATTTCGAAACTTCCTAGATCAAAACAACGGTTCTACTATAACTACCGAAAGAACTACGGAAACTAAAAACTAAGGACGAGAAGAACTTACTCGGAGCTAAGGCAAAACTTTTGCAGAGCTTCTCACTCTAAGTTTTGGCCAAGGTAGAGAGAAGAGGAGGTGTGAAGAATGAATGAAGAGTTCATGCCTTTATATAGGCAAAAATTGGGCTACTTTGGTAATTTTCACTTTCCAAGTTTTGTAATTTTTCCTTTCTTTTCAACCATGTAAATTCAAGACAAAATGGTGGTTAATTCTTGTCCATGGCTGCCTTGGTCGACATAAGGGAGGTGATGTGGCATCAAACCATTGGTCCAAGAATGGTGACTTAAGCTTACTTTATGGTCCGATAGAATTTCCCCGATCGGTGTCCGTTTCGTAGTCTCTAAATTCTGAATTTATAACTTTGAAGATCTTCTCTTCCTCATCAATAATATCTAATTTAACTTAGATTCCAGTCCCTTACAGGTTCCACGATCCAGTTGAAGTTTTCTCGAAAAACGTGTCCGCGCGTCCGATTACGAAAATCGTTTTCGGAATCATCAACCTCTGGACAAAAATTCACCGATTCCAAATATGTCCATATAATCATAAACTCATCTCCAGATGTTGAGTTATAATTTATTTTCTTCAGATCCAAAATGTGACTATCTGCGCATTTTTCCCTATTTCGTCTTATTACGTAAATGCGCTACCTCGGAATTAACTTAGGAAGAGGTCACTTGAAGGTAAAAACTCACTGATCAATATTTTACCTTGACTTTGGAATTCCTATTCCTGGTTCTCTAGATAGGATCCGTTTCCTATTTATTCATTTACTATTCACTAACTTTAATTATATTATATAATAATACAACTTTACCATAACATTAAAATTTGTTTCTCTCTCCTTTTTCTTTCAAATTTTCGGATGGCATCTTATTATTTTTATTTTATATTTTATTTTATTTATTTATTCCAATTTTTTTCAAAAATTCCACAAAATCACCTAATTGGTCCATTCTTGCATTTAGGCTTAAAAATACCTAAACTCACTTATTTTTCACAAAATTCTCCAATTAATTACTAAATATGTTCTTACTAATTTTAAGCCAAAAACCACTAATTTTAGGGTTTTACAAAATTTACTTATGAATTTCCTTTACTTATGCTTAAGTAATTAGCCGTAAATTACTTAACTACTTTATTATCACTAGTTGATAATTTTCTTAATTAAAATGCCTCATTACCTCATAATTCTAGCACCGACATTTCGTTTTCATGTATTCTGCATTATTCTAGAATTTGAGAGGGTATTATGGTCATTACAATGCTTTTTGAGCATTTTTATTCAATTTCCCCAAGCTCACAATTTATCAAATTATCACAATTAGAGATAATATACTCTCCTAACTCAAATAATTATTTCATTGCCTTTTAGGATTTTTCACAATTTTCCTAAGTCATTTTGCATACCAGGGGTATTTTGGTCATTTGGCACTTTGGCCCTTAAATCCTCTAATTTCCTACAGAACTCATCCTAGAAAAATAGGCTATAATAACACAAGTCTTGCAACAATAATTTCACTTATCAGAAATAGCCAATTTATTTACCAAAATGTAATATTTCGGATAAATAAATATGCGGGTATTACATTTCTCTCCCTTAAACAAAATTTCGCCTCGAAATTTAATCTATACTAACTAGACTACGGGCCATAAACTCGGGTACTTCTCCTTCATGTCACTCTCGGTTTCCCAAGTTGCCTCGTTTGATGACAAACCCTTCCGCACCACCTTCACTATCGGTATAGTTTTAGTCCTAAGCCGTTTTTCTGGCGTTCGAGAATTTGCTCCGGCCGACTACAAAGGTGTTATCATGCCGTACTTCAACATCATCGTACTCTATGACATGATCTCGATCCGTAGGTATTTCTTCGGTTGTGACACGTGAAAAACATCGTGGAGATTACTCGGGTTCGGGGTAACGCTAGTTGATAAGCAAGCGGTCCTCGCTCGGCTAACACTTCAATTGGTCCAACATAACGCGGACTAAGCTTCTTTCTCTTCGGTGTTCCGCCGACACCTAAGTTCATCGGAGATAATTTTAAACACATGGTCTCCGACTTCAAACTTCAACGGCCTTTCTCCTTTTATCTCGCATAGCTCTTCGTCTACTTCGTGTGCGAAGGAGTCTCTTCTTGATCGTAGCGATCTGCTCGGGAGGTCTCTTTTAGCATATCCGGTCCAAGAAACGCTTTTCGCGACGCATCATCCCGCAAAGATAAAGGCGATTGGCACTTTCGCCCATACAAAGCCTCGAACGGGGCCATTTGTATGCTTGAATGATAACTATTGTTATACGCGAATTTACGCTAGTGAGAGGTGTTCGTCCCAATTTCCTTTGAAATCCGGGGCACATGCTCGTAGCATATCCTCCGCCGTCACGTATCATCCTCTCGATTGACCGTCGGTTTGAGGGTGATAAGCCGAACTGAACTTCGCTTGGTACCCATTCCTTCATGTAGTGCTTGCCAAAAGCGGGATTGGAATCGAGTATCCCGATCAGAGATAATACTCTTAGGGACTCCGTGCAGTCTCACAATCTCTTTGATGTAGATTGCAGCCAATCGTTCTGGAGAGTAGTGGATGCTAATGGGTATGAAATGTGCCGACTTGGTTAATCGGTCGACGATCACCCAAATGGTATCGTGATGCTCGATCTTAGGTAGACCTACCACAAGATCCATGGTCACATTCTCCCATTTCCACTCCCATAGTTCTAGTCCTTGCGGAAGACTGGGGTCGCGGTGCTCAATCTTTACTTTCTCGGCAAGTTAGACACCCGCCTACGTATTGAGTTACGTCTCTTTTCATTCCAGGCCACCAAACTTCGGCCTTCAAGTTCTGGTACATCTTGACCATTCCTGGATGCAGAGTGTACTTACTCTTATGAGCCTCATCCAGTATCTTCCGCTTCAGTTCATCAACTGCGATATGTAAACGCGCCCTTGTGTCGACCAATCCACTAAATGAAAGGTCGTGGTCTTGGGTTTCACCTTGAGAGATCTTCTCCCGCATGGAGATTGCCCAATCATCTTGTCTCTGAGCTTTATCAACTTCATCTCTCAGGTCGTACTCCCCTTGACTCACAAAAAGATTTGCAAGGTAGGCGTCACTTGGTGCGTTGAAATCCATGCAGATTCGGTTTGAAAGATTCAGTCTCGAAATCTTCAAGTAATTTCGCTCTTGTATCATCATGTATGACACTTGCACCTTCTTCCTGCTTAGAGCATCCGCAACGACGTTTGCTTTCCCTGGGTGATACTTGATCTCCAGGTTGTAGTCTTTTAGCAATTCCATCCAACGACGTTGCCTCATATTCAGTTCCCTTTGATCAAAGAGATACTTCAGGCTCTTGTGGTCGCAGATAGTTCTACGGTCGTACCGCACGAGATAATGCCTCCATATCTTCAAAGCGAACACGATGGCGCAAGCTCCAAATCGTGTGTAGGATAGTTCGACTCGTGCGGCTTCACCGACGAGAGGCATAAGCCACCACTCGCCCAATTGCATTAGGACACAACCCAATCCTTGCCCACCGGCATCACGTAGACAACATATGTCTCATCGGGATCGGGATTATCAATACCGGTGCCGTAGTCAACCTCTCCTCGGTCTCGAAAGCTCTCCTCGCGATCATCTCCCCATACAAAGGGTTGATTCTTCCTCGTAAGCTTTGTCAATGGTAGGGCAAGACGCGAGAAATCCCGTATAAATCTGCGGTAATATCCCGCGCACCTAGAAAACTACGTATCTCTCATCCTTTGTTTCGGCCTCTTCCATTCAGAACCGCTTCCACCTTGCTCGGGTCAAAAGAACTCCGCCGCTAGATATCACATGGCCCGTAAATCTCACTTAGGTAGCCAAAATTCGCATTTGCTCGCTTTGCGTAGAGCCGCTTTTCTCTTAGTATGTTCAATACTAGGCGCAGATGTTCTTCATGCTCTTTTCTGCTTTTGGAATAGACGAGTATATCGTCAATGAACACTACCACAAATTGGTCTAGGTGTTGTCGGAAGATACGGTTCATGTAATCCATGAATACCGCAGTGCATTTGTTAATCCGAAGGGCATCACAAGGAATTTATAATGCCCATATCCGGGTTCGAAAGCCGTTTTGGAAATATCATCGTCTTTGACTCGCAACCGATGATATCCCGAACGCAAATCAATCTTTGAAAAGACAAAGTGGAACCAGATAAGCGATCCAAAAGATCATCAATCCGGGAAGTGGATATTTGTTTTTGAGCGCTACTTTATTTAGTTCACGATAATCGATGCAGTAGTCGAAAACTTCCATCTTTCTTTTTCACGAACAGAATCGAGCTCCCAGGTGATACACTGGTCGAATGAACCCCTTCTTCTAAGTTCTTCTAGTTGTTTCTTCAACTCTTGCATTTCATTTGGAGCCATACGATACGGCGCCTTTGATATTGATCATGTACTGCATCAATTCAATATTGAACTCCACCTCTCGGATAGGAGGTAACTCGGTGAGATCCTCCGGAAATACATCGGGAAAATCATTCACCACGTGGATATCCGGAGTGAAAGTTCGATCGCTTTAACCGAAAGAATACCATGTAGGCATGGCATCCCCGTTTCACGATCGATCAACTTCGTAGCGAGAGAAAGCTCAAAGCTCACATCAACCTTGTCTCCGGAAATGATATCTTCTTCTTGCCACAATCGATCATTGCACCGTTGGTCGTTAGCCAATTCGCATCGAAAATGACGTCGATGCCGTGTGAAGAGGTAGACGGATGAGATCTATCTTTGAAACTCGCCCATCCACGTTAGCGGTACGGTTCATACACACGTCGGTTAAAGACTTTACACCCAAATGGTGTAGATACTACCAGATCAAAAGGTAAACTACAGCATGCATTCCTAAACGACTTGCACAATCATATGATATAAACGAATGATCGGCACCCGAATCATACAATGCTTGCAATTTATTCCCATTAAGATAGATGGTACCTTGGACCATTTCGGAGACCGTGCGGCCTCGGTGTTTGTCAACGCAAAGATCCGGCCGGCGCTCGAGGTCTCGCTCCGAGCTCTGCTGGGGCAATCCCGGCTAATGTGTCCCACTTCCGCACCCGAAACAGACTTGTTTCCCATCACGCTTGGCTCCTCGGATGGTACTTCTTGCATTTTGGACACGTCCGGGATCCCTACTGCTTTGGGGTAATTCAATTGTCCGGTTTGGTAGGGTCTCTTGTTTCCGCCTCGGTTATCGCTCCAAGGCGCCTTCCTCTTCGTGAGGAGCCTCTCGCGGTTAAACCCACGCGGGTTGCATTGTTTCCTTCTTGGCCCGGAATTTGTGTAGTTCTTTCAAATTGCGCTACCAATCCGCAGGATTCATGACTTGGGCCATTCTCGGAAAATGCTGCGATACTAGCCTCGCCCTTATGTCATATTTCGGCCACTAGTCGATTCGCCTTCCGGCTCTCATTTTTGTGGCTCGTTCAGATATGATGAATAACGAGACAGGTTGGTGAAACGCGCGAAGTAATCGTCGAACGATTCTTCATTTCCCGCTGGATGTGAAGAAATTCTTCTTCCTTAATCACATGCATCGAGGAGGAAAATACTTCGTTGAACTGTTCTGTGAATGCCTCCCAAGTAATGGGCCTTGAAGGGTGTGGAAATACTCTTCCACCACCCCGCGGGCATCGCCCTCTAGCTTGTAGATTGCCACTGAGCCTTCCGGTTTCCGGCACTCAATGACTTCGAATATCTTCTCCGCACTCGAAGCCAATCCTCACCAATTCACTTTTTCCGGAAACCGGGTGGTTTAAGCTTGCACTGGTTGACCCAGCCTTTCCGTGGTTCTTTCTCTTCTTCCATGTCGTGGAGGTAATCGGGATCGATCAGATTCATTTCCTTCATCGTTATGTTCATCGTTGTCCTCATCTTCATTATCATCTTCTCCATAGTCATTGTCATTGTCACTTTCCTCATCACGTTCTTCCTCGTGTTGTCGTGCTTCCAGCTGTCTTTGGGCTTCTTCATCCCGTTGATGTTGCCTCGCCAAGTGCATCTATGAGAGCTCTCTGCTAATTTAGACTCGTACTAAACTACACTTCGGACTTATTCGCTCCAGTAACTTTTCTCTATATGTCTACGCCGCCCCACTTGATGATCGAGAATTCGTCAGATTGACCGTAAAGATCTTGTCACGTCGTACTTTGATATATAGTATTTCCCGTGGCACCCATATACCGTGGTCAATACCGGATATCAAAATGTCTCCATGGCGCCCATACACCATGGTAACACAAGATACCTTAAATGTTTCCATGGCGCCCATACATCATGACAACACAAGATACCTCCTACTCAATGACACGATCGCGGTCCGGTTGTAGTAACCAAGAGATATGCATCGGAAACTAAAATTTTCGCAGCAAGTAAGATAACTATTTATCAAACCGTAGGGGAAAACGTTAGATTTAGGAAGACAATGATTAGTCTATCGCAGACTTTATCACACTAATACTACAAACGAATGTACACTCGTACTATTTCCCCTCGCTCGTGATTTCGTTGATTTGGTCTACTTAGAAACGGGTACGGAATTTCGTATCGGAGTTCCTCTACATGAGTCAAATACTACATGTATCTATCCTTGTTGGTCTCGAAGTTTCATCGCATGGCCTAGTTCCACATATAAGCTCGCTTAGACGTAATAGTCGTCCAAAGTACAAACCGACGATTATCCGAATTACGTAGTTATCGAGACCGATATCGTAGTTATAAGAATTATCGTGGTCCGATATCAAATATGAATATAGACGATGGATTTATCGATTCCGGGGTTAGAATGATGCACCGACGTAGGGTGGTACACGGTTCGGAATGGTATACCGGTCCGCATCGGTACACCGACTTAGGGCTATCTCGCACTCATTTTCAAAAATGTGCTCACAATTTAAAAGGCTTTTTGAACATAACTCCGTTATCCGAATGAAATGGCCGAGATAAGTGTCTATCACGGGGACCTCACCAACTCTATGGCGACTGATTGGCCACACCCACATAGACTAGCCTCAACTGTCCTACCATACTATCCGTAATAACATAGTCATATCAATGCCAGGACTACTGCTCTGATACCATAAATGTAACATCCCATTTGAAAACGGCGGAATATTTTTTTTTTTTTAAACGTTTCCAAATATTTCAAGCAGAGTAATCAGTTCATAGCCAAAACATCAACCATTGTGTAATATTGTATAGATTACAATAGTCCTAAGGTTTAGAAATGAAATAGCGGAAACGAATAACGGAATAACAGAGAAGACGATAAGATAGAAATAGTCTCACCGCACGTCTATTCCGGCACTTGCCTCGATCCCCGAACCGTGGTCCTCCCGACTCGGAAGTTACAAACCGAGATTCAATTCACCATATTGAATCTCGTGTAACGGTTAACCTCATACCCAAACAATACAATATACATAAACAATGATATTTCTAGAGCTAATACCACAAGATATCATAAGCATACAAACGATGCATGATCATTATGCCGACAAACATAAGCACAAAGCAATATGTAAAGCCCCATAAGGTAAACAATAACAGCCTGCACTATTCACCGTGCCACGATAATTACTCGTGTCCTCGCCGCTAGGAAAACAAAACGGTGTTACCAAAACTATAACCCGTATAACTCGTCTCGTATAACGGTCTACGAACATATCATTGACATATAAGTATTTAAGATGTACAAGATTGGTGTTACAGTACGCGTCCGTACCTTCGTTGACGACGTTAGGTACTTCCGCGGAAAACGTACTTTTACGGAAAAAACGTGAAATGTTCACACGGCACGTCGGCAAACAGAACGGGCAAAGAAATCAAAGTTTCGATGCCCTATCGAGTAATATCACTTTCATTAGTGATTTGACATCATAACGGCATTTTAGGTAAAAATTACCATTTTGCCCTTCTACCCCTAATTTGGCTAATTTCGCGTAACTTCGTTACTTTGACCGTATTCCATTTCAAAATTATCCCCACTATGTTTTTACCTCGTCAGGCATCTTTCAATGCAATGAGGCATAAAAACAAGCATAGGAACAAATTCTGAAACTTCCTAGATCAAAACAACAGCTTCTACTATAACTACCGAAAGAACTACGTAAACTAAAAACTAAGGACGTAAGAACTTACTCGGAGCTAAGGCAAAACTTTTGCAGAGCTTCTCACTCTAAGTTTTGGCCAAGGTAGAGAGAAGAGGAGGTGTGAAGAATGAATGAAGAGTTCATGCCTTTATATAGGCAAAAATGGGCTACTTTGGTAATTTTCACTTTCCAAGTTTTGTAATTTTTCCTTTCTTTTCAACCATGTAAATTCAAGACAAAATGGTGGTTAATTCTTGTCCATGGCTGCCTTGGTCGACATAAGGGAGGTGATGTGGCATCAAACCATTGGTCCAAGAATGGTGACTTAAGCTTACTTTATGCCCTTGGCCCGATAGAATTTCCCCGATCGTGTCCGTTTCGCGTAGTCTCTAAATTCTGAATTTATAACTTTGAAGATCTTTCTTCCTCATCAATAATATCTAATTTAACTTAGATTCCAGTCCCTTACAGGTTCCAAATCCAAGTTGAAGTTTTCTCGAAAAACGTGTCCCCAGCGTCCGATACTGTAAAATCGTTTTGAATCATCAACCTCCGGACAAAAATTCACTGATTCCAAATATGTCCATATAATCATAAAATCATCTCCAGATGTTGAGTTATAATTTATTTTCTTCAGATCCAAAATGTGACTATCTCGCATTTTTCCCTATTTCGTCTTATTACGTAAATGCGCTACCGACCTCGGAATTAACTTCCGGAAGAGGTCACTTGAAGGTAAAAACTCACTGATCAATATTTTACCTTGACTTTGGAATTCCTATTCCTGGTTCTCTAGATAGGATCCGCTTTCCTATTTATTCATTTACTATTCACTAACTTTAATTATATTATATAATAATACAACTTTACCATAACATTAAAATTTGTTTTCTCTCCTTTTTCTTTCAAATTTTCGGATGGCATCTTATTATTTTTATTTTATATTTTATTTTATTTATTTATTCCAATTTTTTTCCAAAAATTCCACAAAATCACCTAATTGGTCCATTCTTGCATTTAGGCTTAAAAATACCTAAACTCACTTATTTTTCACAAAATTCTCCAATTAATTACTAAATATGTTCTTACTAATTTTAAGCCAAAAACCACTAATTTTAGGGTTTTACAAAATTTACTTATGAATTTCCTTTACTTATGCTTAAGTAATTAGCCGTAAATTACTTAACTACTTTATTATCACTAGTTGATAATTTTCTTAATTAAAATGCCTCATTACCTCATAATTCTAGCACTGACATTTCTGTTTTCATGTATTTTGCATTATTCTAGAATTTGAGAGGGTATTATGGTCATTACAATGCTTTTTGAGCATTTTTATTCAATTTCCCAAGCTCACAATTTATCAAATTATCACAATTAGAGATAATATACTCTCCTAACTCAAATAATTATTTCATTGCCTTTTAGGATTTTTCACAATTTTCCTAAGTCATTTTGCATACCAGGGGTATTTTGGTCATTTGGCACTTTGGCCCTTAAATCCTCTAATTTCCTACAGAACTCATCCTAGAAAAATAGGCTATAATAACACAAGTCTTGCAACAATAATTTCACTTATCAGAAATAGCCAATTTATTTACCAAAATGTAATATTTCGGATAAATAAATATGCGGGTATTACAGAAGTGGTGCCTTAAAATGGCGTTTCTTGAAGTAACACCTCTTCAATAAGTAATTCATGAACCAACAACTTAAATACTCCCTCCGGTCCTAATTATAAGACATATCTAACCCATTTTGAAAAGATTAAAGAGAGGAGTTAAATTAGTTAATTTTACTCATTTTCCTAAATGCCCTTATAAAATTTTTAAATAACATTAATAAAAGTGAATCAACAACCCCTGCGACGTATCTCTATATCTCCCCGATCTAGAATTTTCCTTTCCTCGCTTTCTAATTAAAATAATGATTTTGTTATATATACATATGTGTGTGTGTGTGTGTATACATATAGATATACACACACACACATATTTATATATACATATATGCGCGCGCGCGCACACATATATATATCTGTGTGTATATGTTTGTGTGCATATATATACACATATATCTGTGTGTATATATGTGTGCATACAGTGACGGACCTTTGTGTATCCCTAAAAAAAAAGGCTAAAGTATATTTTTAGTCCTTTAAGTTTACATGAGGTATATTTTTTATCCCTTAACTTTAGAAAGTATACTTTTAGTCTTATAATTCTAACACTGTTAATTTTACTAATGGAAAATGCAAACTTAAGTGATAACGGTGTAAACTTAAATGATTACTATGTAATTAAATCCTATTAAGCTTAAATTTAAAATATAGGTAAATTGAAGAATACATAAAATTTGTGTAATTAAATGTTATTAGTTGTCACTTGAGTTCTTTGCATCAGCATTTTCCGTTAGCAACATTAACAATGTTAGAATTTTAGGACCAAAAGTATACTTTATAAAGTTAAGGGACAAAAAATATGTCTTATGTAAAACTTAGAAGACTAAAAGTATACTTTAGCTAAATAAAAAATAGGCTAAAGTATACTTTTAGTCCTTTAAATTTTACATAAGGCATACTTTTGGTCCTAAAATTCTAACACCGTTAATGTTGCTAACGGAAAACACTGATGTTGCAGACTTAAGTGATGACTAATAACATTTAATTACACAAATTTTATATATTCTTCAATTTACCCATATTTTAAATTTAAGTTTGATAGCATTTAATTACACCGTCATCATTTAAGTTTACACCATTATCACTTGAGTTTGCATTTTCCGTTAGTAAAATTAACGGTGTTAGAAATATAGGACTAAAAAGTATACTTTATAAAGTTAAGGGACCAAAAGTATACCTCATGTAAACTTAAAGGACTAAAAGTATACTTTAGCCTAAAAAATAAAAAATTGTCCCAAATTTTTAATACAAATTGGATTTTTTATACATTTGGCCCCAAAATTTATATATTTATCTTAAAAATTTATACATTTGGCCCCCCAAATTTTTTTTTTTTTTTTTTTTTTTTTAAAAAAATAAGTTAATGAGTATACATTTAGCCCTCCAAAAAAATCTTCCAAGGTCCGTCCCTGTACACACATTCGAAAATTAACGTCAACGGATCGAAAAACAAATTAAAATCCAACAATTTAAAATTTTTACTGACAAGAAAAGTCTACGCACCCATATGCATATACATACAAAAGACCAAATACACTTGAGAGAATAAAATATGGTATTTTAGGAAGAAATTGATAAAAATTAAAATTTTATCTTATAATTAAGACTAAAACCCAACCCTCAAATGTTATCCTATAATTAGGAGAAGTGTATCCTAGTTATAACAAACCTCAGGAGTATATATTTGTTGGTGCAAAGTCCATTACCTTTTTTCTCAAACATTTCACACCATATTTTCCCATATTTGAGAAAAAAGGTAATGGACTTCGCACCAACAAATATATACTCCTGAGGTTTGTTCTTATTATCCGGGATTTAAAATGGAACAATAACCAAGTGTGTGTGTGGTCAAACAAATATATGTGCATATAATTACATTATAAGTCATTCATCCCCTTATTTGAATTTCTAAAAGGTGATTGAACATGATACTAATTGATTTTGTGATGAAATCACATGACATCAAAGTGAATTTAATCACGTATGTCTATATTATTTATTCTGGTCAAATGTATTTAATTTGTTATAATTGGTCTATTCATTGTACTTGATACTAATTGATTTTGTGATGAAATCACATGACATCAAAGTGAATTTAATCACGTATGTATATATTATTTATTCTGGTCAAATGTATTTAATTCGATATAATTGGTTTATTCTGGTTAACCATCTGTGAAAGGTTGTTGTTGTAAGTTCTAAACACCTATCTGAACCTTCGAATATGAACTTGATTGTGATTTAAATGCTTGAAAAACAACTCAAATTAACATAATGGATTGTATAAATTATAGTTTCTTACATCAATTGATTCTTTTTCTCAGAAAATCAATTTAAATAAGCTAGCTAATAGCCATCTTAACCTATCAAACGGGTAATCTGAGTCAGGCGCAGATATATTTTTAATTAGTATAAGGATTTATCTTTCTTTCGTACGTTTCTACATTGGCAGCTATGAGGCGTCGCCTTACATAAGTCCCATGAGTTATGATTGCCCATTGATCCTTTGATAAGGATGGTTTCAGTTCAGATTCTTTGCTTCTTAATCGCGATTAACACTTTAATTAATCACATTATTGGGAGACAAATATCACAGGCTAGCTACCAGAAGAAACTGCATAATAATTAATTAATCACCCTATCACTCTCGTATACGTGTCACATGTCATGTAAAAGAACATGCAACAAGACAGAACATGAGATTTTGCAGCCGTTTGAGGAACTAGAAGTGATTAGTAGCAGTCATAAGTGTTAATTGAGGTGTACCAAACCTATAAAAAATTAAAAGAAAGAGAGAAAGAACATGCAACAAGACAGAACATGTTGATTTTGCATATCCATATTGTTTTTGGTAGTTTCTACATCTTTATTATGCTCACCATACACACACACACGATCTGAAATTGTCAGCACACAGTAACTACTTAATTAGGGATAAATTATGATTGGTGGAGTCAATATATGTTATCAGATTTGTTGTGGAGAGAAGTATCCTGATGAAGATTACTTCTAAACTAAAATATGATTCGACTATACGCATCACGTTATTCGGCCTTGTTATAATTTTGATACACCGAAAATAAGAATTCATCTGAAAATGAGCCAAACGCTATATTCTCAATTATTATACTTCTTTCCGATTCACAATACTACGAGAAATAAAAAATGACAGTTAAGTCATTTAATATGTCCCAAAATATTTTTTATTTTTATTTTTATCCTTATTGAGAAATGTGTTTAATTGCATTAAAAATGTTATTTTAGAGAAATAGGATATAATAAGTGGGCACAGTTGGAAAGTGAGTATCAATCACACAAGAAAAACAGGAAAAAGAATATTAATTAAACTGGAGGTGACTTATATTTTAGACCATGTCTTCCTTCCAGATGCCCTTATTGTGGACCGAACAGAGTATACCTATATAATAGATGGAAGAGAAACAGCGGTAGGCGTTGAAAGTGTCTTTGCAGTCTTCAATGGTCATACCAATCCCAGAATCAAGGATTCGTGTCTCACTCTTTTTTCTTTTGTGTGATGCATTATGAATATTGTCCTCTCCGGATCTTATATATATGTAATGGTCATACAGCTTACTATGTACATTATTAAATTAATAAAATAAAAAACTCAATTAGAAGCCTCCATGCATGTATGTGTATATATAATATATATATAGTGTTGGTTTGGGCGGCGATCACTGGTTGGCGCATTACTTTATTCAATTTAAGGGTTTAGTTTCTCTCATAATCGTTTCCTCATTATCTCTTATTATTTCTAAATCATATTCATCCAATCAATCACAACATTACTTTAACATTTCTCTCATATTCTCAATCAACGTCCCTGATAGGCTGATGAGAAAAGATAAGGAAAGAATCATCTTCCTTCAATTCAATGTTGCAACAAATTAAAGCTTACTCATATATATACATATACATACATATATATATATATATATATATATATATATATATATATATGACATTCCCTAAAACAGATTATTCTATTTCTAATTATTCTAAATTTTGGATTAAATATATAGTGAAGGATTATTTTTTTTTTTGCTCAGAATATAGTGAAGGATTAGGAGTGATGGAAGTAGCACGCGTCCATGATCATCATGTCCAATCAGCAACCACTTTAGAAAAGTGCAATTATTCCATCGGCCGGGCGGCACCATCCAAACCAATCAACATCTAAAATGGGCAAGCTCCATATCACATGCAATAATGGACCCCTTCATTATCCCTTAATTTGGTCTTGCTTTCGATATATATACATACAAACTACACACTTTATTTTTATATATATATATATATTGAATATATACATTGTGTGTAACATGAATGATAATATTAATATTAATATTAATAGGGATTTAGATGGGGACCAAACTTAGTGACATCTATAATGTGATTATTTGGTGCCCGAGGAGACCTCTGCTATCTCGACACCTTATCGGGGTTGGCATTGACCGCTTAATCCGACACATGCAAAAGCCAATTTTGATTTTGCTCTTTATCATCGGCCATTCTTTTATTATTATTATTATTATTATTGAATTGTGTTTTTTTGGAGGGGTTGAAAAAGTAGACATTTACCTCAACCCAAAAATGAAGAATATACACAGAAAAAGTAATGAAAGAGATCGATAGATATATATATATATATATATATATATATGATAAATATAAAATAATATAATAGAGAGAAAATATGAGAATAAAAAGGATGCATTTATTCACTAAGGGGAGCCTATGAATAGGAAAATAAGTTTCAAATTAAATAATAACCCACCACTAAAATAAATAGGATACGATTAACATTAATCAACAAAACTACATAACATTCTTAAAAGTGAGGAGAGAAGATCAAGCCAAAGTAAATAAACATGAGATAATGAAATTTTAAAATTCAAATTGGAGATATTTTAGGTAACAGACTAGAGCATGCACCAAGCCAACCACATGGCATCATGAGAGTTTTTCCAACAATCCCTCCCTTAAATTAATGTTTGCAAACATTAAATTTAAGAGCATAAAGATTTGAGTCAAGCCATCCCTTGAACAAAATCTTCCATATAATATTCTCCAAACATTTGTCTAAGCTTTAACAACAGAGCTTGTTTGAGCGGTTTAGTCATAATGTCAGCCACTTGATCTTCACTATTGCAAAATATCAAAATAGCACCATCATTGCAAAGGTCGAGCAAAAAATGATATCTTACATCAATATGTTTGCTTTGTCCTTGTAAAGTTGGATTTTTAGAAATTTTAATTGCTGAAACATTGTCACAATAAATTATTGTTGCACCTTTTTCTTGACTCTGAACTGCTTCAATCAATCTTCTTAACCACATATCTTGACAAAAATAGGTTATAGCTAGCAACCACAAATTCAGTTTCTGTAGTTGACAAAGTAACAATTGGTTGTTTCTTTGAAGACCAAGAAATAGCTCCATCACTCATCATAAGCCTGATGTGCTTTTTTTATCATCCACATCTCTAGCATAGTAACTATAAGAAAAGCCATAAAAATTTCTTTTAGATTAGCCTTATAAAAAATTCCATAATCAATAGTACTTATCAAATAACAAAAAAATCTTTTTGCAACTATAAGATGAGTCACAGTTGGATATTCCATGTATTGACTCATAAGACTAATACCATGTGTGATGTCAGGCCTTGGAGAAGTGAGATACATTAAACTTCCAACCATTTGCTTGAAGAAACTAGAATTCACTTTCTTTTCTCCATAATCATTCACCAATTTGGAGCCACATTCAGTTGGAGTACGAACATGATTGCAATCCCTCATTCTAAACCTGTCCAAAATCTCAAAACATATTTATTTTGTGAAATAAAAATTCTAGATGGTGATTCCATAAATTCAATACCAAGAAAATGTCGCATTGATCCCAAATCAAACATATCAAATTCTTTTATCATGCTCTCCTTCAAGGCATCAAGCATGCCTGTATCATTCTCAACATAAATCAAATCATCAACATATATATATATATATATATATATATATATATATAGAAAGAGAGAGAGTCATAACAAGAATTTTTCCATCTTTTCCAAATTTTGTAAAGAGGGCATTTTTGAAAACCTTCTTTAGAAAAATAAGCATCTATACGACTATACCAAGTTCATGGTGCTTGTTTAAATCCATATAAAGCCTTTTTCAATTTATATACATTTTATTCACTCCATTTCTTCATATATCCAAGTGACTGATCAATATAAACTTTTTCCTGCAGCTTACCATGTAAAAAAGTAGATTTGACATCTAATTGATAAACCTGCCAAGAATTTTGGCCAGCCATGGCTAACACTAATCGAACAATGTCAAACCTAGCAATTGGAGCAAAAATTTCTTTATAATCAACCCCAAATTCTTGCCTATAGCCTTTTACAACAAGGCGTGCTTTGTATCTATCAACTCCACAATCTTTGTTCAGCTTTGTTTTGTAAACCCATTTAATTCTAATGGATTTTTACCTCTTCGGGAGCTCCACCAATTCCCATGTATCATTTTTTTCTATAGATTTGATCTCCTCATCTATAGCTATTTGCCATTTTCTTTCTTTATCTGCTTCTTCAAATGTGAGGGGATCACAATATGTAAACAAAACAAGGTGAGTTACATAATCATCATAAGATAAGTCATCTCCACTAACATAATCTATCATCCAAGATGGCCTCTTTCGAGATCGACCAACTCGAGGTTCCTCCGCTATTACAGTGGTTAGTGCTTCTACATCATTTGGAGAATTTTCAAGAGTAGCAATGGCAGTATTTTCTAGGTGTGGCAATTGCTTTCTTCGTCAATTTTTCATAATCACAGTAAATTGGAGAAGGTTGCTACCCATTCCAATTCCAAGTGCTTTCTTTATCAAAAACATCCATGCTAATCACAATTTTATTGGTTAGGGGATTAAATAATTTATAAGCTTTAGATTGCTCATTTACCCAAAAAAACACCTTTTTCACTCTTATCTTCAAGCTTCTTTCTTTTCTCATATGGAACATGAGCATATGCAATGCAACCAAAATTTTGAAGTGATCAACAATTGGCTTTCATCCACTCCAAGCCTCTTGTGGAGTCATGTTTTAAACATCAAAGTAGGGCTTTTATTCAAGACATGAATGCTCCAATTCACTACTTCTGGCCAAAAATTCTTTGGAATTGTTCCTTTTGCTACCAAGCTTCTCACCATGTTGAGGATGGTTTTGTTCTTCCTCTCTGATACATCTTTTGGTTATGGTGTATATGCAACTGTAAGTTCTCTTCAAATACCAAATGCTCACAAAAATTTGCAAATTCTTTTGAGCAATATTCTCCCCTACGATCTATATGGAGAGTTTTAATAATATTTCTTGCTTGATTTTCAACCTGAACTTTACAGATTTTAAATAAATTAAAAAGCTTTATTTTTCACCTGTAAAAAGTAAACTTAAGTTTTTCTAGTAAAATCATCAATAAATGTGATAAAATATTTTTTACCACCATTGGAAGTTGAAGTGATTGACCCACATATGTCAGAGTGAATGAGCTCCAAGACTTCTTTTGCTCTCCATGATTTAATTTCCTTGAAGAAATTGAGAACGTAGTTATTTCTCAACATCACACTCTTCACAAACTTGGAAAGGAGAAGAAATTTGAGGAAGACCTATTATCATATTTTTTGATAAAGAGTTTTTAATCCACCAAAATTCAAATGGCCATAGCGATAATGCCATAGCCATGAGACATCCTTCTCAGTAGCCATCAAACAAGATTGAATACTTATAATGTCCAATGGGAATAACTTGTTTGAAGTCATTGGAATAATAGCAATACCACCCCGTAAAGAATCATATACACACACACACATCTCACAAGTCCCTTTCTGAATAGTAATTGTATAACCTTTTTCTTGAAATTGACCACCACTCAACAAATTGCTTTTCAAGTCAGAACATAATAAACATCAGAAATTGTTTCAATAAAACCATTTTGAGTTTTTATTTTGATGTTACCTTTTCCCAACACTTTAATAGTAGAGCAATCACCAAAACTTATAGTGGAATTAAAACTTTTATCCATAGAAGAAAATAAAGATTTTCTTCCACACATTCGTTTGTTGTAGCCAGTATCCACATACCAAATATCTCATTGTGATGCTTTGGTAACTTGGTAAGCCATCAATAAAGCATCTTCCATCTTATTTTCTGTAAAATTTGACTTCTCTCCTTTTTCCTTATTGTTAGACAACCTAGCATAACACTCAGAACGGTAATGACACCAAATTTATGACATCTAAAGCATTCTACCTTAGATTTGTCAAATTGCAAATTTTGTTCTTCGTGTTTGCAATGAAATTCATCCTCTTCCTCCTTGACATCTCTATGGTCACGGTCTCCTCTTCCTCTCCCATGACCTCTACCTCAATTTCTACCTCTATCTCTTCCTCTAGAATTTGAGGAATGGGTAACAATGGAAGCTTTTAAAGCCTGCGCCTCTACCATTGAACTGCAACAAAGAGCTCCGTAATTCATCAAGTGAGAGTGCATCTATATCTTTTGACTCCTCAATTGAACAACAACATAATCAAATTTTGGAGTTAAAGAACGTAATATTTTCTCAACAATTGTAACTTCTTGCATTTTTTTCACCATACAAACTCATTCTGTTACTTTTCTCTAAAGCTCTGCCACAATAGCTAGTGATAGATTCATCATCTTTCATCTACAGAGTCTTGAAATCTCTTCTCAAAGCTTGAAGCTATGCACACTTTACTCTTGTAGTACCTTGATATTTTCTCTTCATAGAATTCCATATGTCCTTGGAAGTATCTTTGTAAAGAATAGTTTCCAAGACGGGATGATCAATTGCTTGAAACAAAATAGTCAAGACGGGATGATCAATTGCTTGAAACGAAATAGTTCTTCGCCTTTAGATCTTTCAACTTCAACTCTCCTGCCTATGATGGTTGTGCATTCACAGGTGCTACTAGACCCTTCTTTATAATTTACCAGTACCCCTTGGATCTCAAGAAGTTCTCCATTAGAATGTTCCAATGATCATAGTGACCATGTGTAGAATAGATGATTACACAAAGTTAGAATCTAAAGAAGACAGATTGCTTTAGCAAACAAAAACAACACGTACGTTAGAATTAATAGGAGGAAATAATATTGTGCTATATTATTTTAGAAAATTAGCACTCTTAGAAACCAATCAGGCTCTGATGGCCACTAATAAATATAAAATAATATAATAGAAAGAAAATAGGAGAATGAAATTGGGTGCATTTATTCACTAAGAGAGAGCCTATAAATAGGCAAATACATTACAAATTAAATAATAAAATAATAATCCAATACTAAAATAAATAGGATACGATTAACATTAATCAACAGAACGCATGACGTTTTTGAAAGTGAGGAGAGAAAATCAAACAAAAATCAAACCGAAATAAATAAACATGGGACAATGAAATTTCAAAATTCAAACTAGATATATTTTAGGTAACTGATTAGAGTAGGCATTAAGGCAACCACGTGGCATCATGAAAATTCTTCCAACAATACATGGTGGGTGCATATATTTATATGGATACGGATAGTGCACCAGGGAAAGATTTCTACCAAAAACCTTATCAACAAAAAAGAAAATCAGAGGTGAGGTTCAGGTCACTGAGGTTGTAATTAAGAGCACACGTACGTGCGTGTACGTGCAATACAATGTGAGGGCATGTCACTCGATACGCACGCAATTATAGTGTTACTTTTAATTAATCCAGTTGTAAAAAAAGGTGGTTTTGTTTTTGGAGCACCAAGCACTATGGCAACATCCACCACAACAAGTGACAATTTCACAATGAGTTTGTCCCTTTGTTCTCACCTATTCTGTCGACTCTCTGATATTACCCCTTTTTCTTATTCATCAAAGCACGCAGAAATTAAAAAAATGATTAAATATAATATATATATATATACACATAATGTGTGAGAGTGGAGACGGGTAATAGTGGGCACACCAGCAGCCACCAAGCACGCCTGCTTCTTAGTTGAATGCTCCATTTTTGCTTTGTGTGCTCTTCAATCATGAACCCTTGTTTAACTCTCTCCTACCTCTTAATTACCACCAATTTCCTTTTTTCTTTTTCATATTTATATTTTAATTTGCACTATCCCAATCATCATCCCTTTTGTTGTATATTCTGCGAATCTCCCTCTTCTCTGCGTAAATCGACATTTCCATTATTCTTAATTAGTTCAATCCTCCTTGTTGTATTTGTCTGTTTCCTCCGTCTTCAGTTAACTATATATAATTAAAGAAACGACATAACATTGATTTTGTCTTCAACTGAAAATTAATTAATTACGGGGCTAAACTATAAAAATTATTTAGTATGTACGTTGTTGTTGGGCTACGGATATTCCTCGATCGACTGGGAGATGCAGCGATGCTGGATAGAAATTTAATTCGTGGATTTAATATAAACTTGATTTCACTTTGGATGTGTATGAAATCCTTATAGCATAACTACGGCAACAAAGATATGAGAATAATATCTCATTAATTCACAGGTTCTTTCTAACTTCTAAATATACGATCTAAATAATACATATATGTATTGTTGTCAAACTCGCGAGTTGACTCTCCGAATTTACCGTTTTTATGTTTCTAACTTACAAAAACGAGTCGAGTCACTAGTAAACTCGTACCAGTTGTAAACTCAGTTAAAGTCATGAGTTTGTATAATCGTTTTTTTACCGTTTTTAAGTTTCTAGCTTACAAAATTGTGTTAACTTACTCTTAAACTCATGTTGATTTTTGATTTGAACATGCTCAGCTTAATTTATATAATTTTTTTTTGTTAAATATGATAAACGATGAATGTTGATGAATTTAGCTTCAATTATTTGAATTTAAAATATATTTAAATCAAATTGTTGTCAATTTTATATTTTTATTAATTAATTATATACTAATAATACTTATTTAATAATAAAAGTAAACTCTTATGAGTTTACAATTGAGTTTACGTCATTTGTCACAAATTTACTTAAACTCGTGAGTTTGACAATCGATATGGTGCAATTAATAAGATCCATGTCCACACAATCAATTGGCTTTACAAAGAAATTAAAGCTCGTAATTTAAGAAGCAGGAAACTGCAGTGACAATTACATATTATTTCCTCTCATCTTTAATATTAAACTCATTTAACTTTTTTTAGAGAAATTAAGGAAGCTAAATAAATTACTTTAAAATATTAACATGTGTCGTCTTTCTCCAAACTAATTTGTCTAACTTATAAACTGATATATATAATAATTTTTATGTGAACAAATGATTTATAATCTGATAATATGATTAAGTAATTTATTTAGCTTTCTTAATCTTTTTATAAAAAAGTCAACTCTGTCTTATATTAAGAACCGGAGTGAGTATATTTATTTTTAAATTTCAGGTTTCAAAATATCCTATGATACATGGACATGTTACTTTATACACAGTTAGGTGAACCCATTCATTTAATGGAAGAAGGAGATGCTGTGTGTGTGTATATATATATGTGTGGGTAGCGAGTGGAGTTCAAATTTTTCTAGTGTCACAAAATAAAAATGAAAAATAATGATACCTCTCAGCTGATAATCATCTTCATCTCTCTTGCTATGTCGTCTTGTGTTTTTCCTTCTTCCTCAATTATTTTCCTATCGACACATGAAAAATTATCAGCATCCATGCATAGAAATCAAAATAATAAATATATATAGATAGAGAGAACAGAACGGCAGCAAATTAAAGCAGAAATATATGGAATTATAATTATAAATATAGAAGTTATTGTTAATAAATAAGAAAAACATGGGGTTTGACTTTTGGAGGGGGGAAATAAACAAGGGCGAGGGTAATAAATTATGGAAGGCATTGACTGAAAGGAGAGAGAGTGGGGAATAAAGGTGGATAGCATAGAGATATATAGATAGGGAAATGGCACAAAAGTTGGTGAAAATGATTCGAGAGATCCATATCACTCTTCTTCAAAGTAATATTACTCAAAATCATTTTATATAATTTTCTGTGGGATTAATGTGCTTGAAAAGGTTGTTTGTTTGGCACTCCTTTGTCTCCCCATTAACGTAGAAAACCCATCATGCTGGTCTCCCATCGTGCTCCACCATTTATTTATTTATTTATATGCATGCGTCTCTTTTTTTATATATATAATATCTCATATTATTATATCAAATTTAAATATTTTCAAGCCTAATGAGGATATATAATTCTTCTAATTAACATTCTATTTCATTTCTCATGGCTTCTCTTCTTCGTAAAATAATTAAAAGCCACCTAATAATCTCCTTTCCTACCTAATTGTCATATCACCATCGTCCCAAAGATACTGCCTTCAGTATTATTGGGTGCTAAGAAAGATATTTATATATCCTCAATTCATGTTAATGCTTCTAACACTATAAATTAAATACAATATAATTCTACTTCAAATTATTTTATTTTAAGTTTTTTTTTTTATTATATTATTGATATTTTTAATGGATATCAACTATGATCCATAATGGGGGGGGTGTATGCATAGTAAAATAAGTAGTAAAAGATATTATGATGAGATTATTAAAAAAAAAAGAAAGAGAGAGGCAGATGAAAATAATGGAGATGATGGAGAATGCGAAGAAGGGAAAGAGAAGTGGGTTGTCCACAATATCCATAATGGAGTGAAGCCACGCTCAACCTCTCACCCTCCATCCACCCACTTTTCCCTTCTCCAATATAATTCCCCCATCACCTTCCTATTATTAAAATTATAACCATTATACCAATATCAATATGTATACCATTTATAACAAGTTATTATATTCGTCATGTATATATAGTATAAATATTGTGATTAGTTCCCGATGCAAAATATATGTATGCTTGTTTAGAATAACTATTGGAGTCTTTAAAAGTAACTTTTTAATAGTGATTTACGATATATGATATAAATTTTGTCTCAATTTATGTGAATAAACACTTATTGAAATCCCAAATGTGATCCTAAACAAGTGCATTGACTCTCTAACAAATCTTACTGATCATTATATATATGTCATTTCTACAAACAATCATTATATATAATAACTTATTTCTTATACATAGATAATGTAATATGTTAAAAAATATGTTTAGTTTACGATAAAGATGAATCAAAATCAATAGAGGACCAAGTAGTCTTTGAGTTATATTCACTTCACAATTATAATGGCCTAATAATTATAGATAGGCAGAGTTAAAGGATCGTAGCTAGGGAGTAGTATATATGTATTTGTTGTATGTTTTGTGTGGACCAAGAAAGTGTGTTTATTACTTTATTCATTAATTAACTAATTGTTAAATTAATTAATCCGTTGGTCCTTGGGATAATATTTGTGCTTAACATCGTACTCCCACTGCCCTATCCGCCGAACATCGTGGGTAGTACGGTTCTAGATTCGCTCTCCATTCTTACAACTATATCTATATCTATATATATATATATATATTCCCTCTTTTCATATGCTCCTATATATACTTATCATTTTTAAATTTCTTCTCTAACCCTATTTCTCACCTTCCCTTTTACTTCACTAACTTTATTTTAAGTTAAACCTATCATGATCAATATATGTGTGTGTGTGTGTAATGTTTTGGTTATAGAATACTATGACAAAAATATGAAAACTTAAATATAATTTTTCATATTTTTGGTATGTTTCACTTGTATGTATACATTAATTTTCATTTTCTGTTTTCTTGATATGAGATGAATGATTTTAATTATACGCCTTTTTCCACGTTTGTCATATATATGGGATGAAAGATTTTCATTATGTAAAAAAAAATATACAATCGTTTTGAGTATTCATAAATTTAGAATTTTTTTAATATTATCGTAATATTAGTTTTTAAAGAAATATATTTTGAACGAAGGTAATTAATTTTTTAATACATAAATTTAACTTATAATTTTGAAATTACTTTAATGTTTTTATTATGAAACGCTCGGGCACTACTAGGCAAGTGTCAAGTCACTTGACTCAAGTGTTCCATTACATTTATATATATAATAATCTTATAACTATCTTGATCGAGCTTAAAAGTTAAAACCTTCCCTCAATCCCATTTACCTATTAAAGATTGTACTAAGAACATAAAAGAATTTATTCTTTATGCCTTTTACAGGCATGGACACGCACATTTGCTAAACGGGGGGGGGGGGGATAAACTCAGAGGCCCAATGAGATACGTATGGCCCACGTGCCACTCGATGCAGTCGTGGACATGCTGGGCCCACCACTACCCCCAGAGAGTACCATACAATACAAAGTAGAAAGGTAACTTTCCGCGCGTGCTGGTTTGGAGTCACCACAGATGCTTGAAAGTTGTGTCCCACCTATTCAAAATGCAGACACGTCATAAAAGTGGACTACCAGCTTGGCTTCCCACAAATCCCCCAACCACCTGTACACCAGTAGTACCACTATCCATCCCCCCATCTTTTTCTTCCTCCTTCGTACAATTCCCAATTTCCAATAACACCATTATCGCTTTGCCTAATTTCTTCTTCCTCTTTTTTTTTTTTTCCAGTAATTTCTGGGACAATGTGCTATTCATTTGTTCAATTTTGTTAAAAAATGTGGTTCATAGTTTTGGTCATTGTGATTTTACGAAATTAATTATTATATTCTTCGGAAAGGCATATAAATGATAAATCCATTCCACACGCTGAAGGACCCCATAATTATAAAGTTTTAAAGTTCGTATTAAAATAAAATGTATTACAGTTTTTTAATCAACCAATAGAATATTACCGTCGACATCAATGCCAATTCATTAATATATAGTCCTACATGCTTAAGATAATTTGCTAGTTCACCATTAATATAATATTATATATATTTAATCTATTTTAAATCCTATAAAAGCTTACATTATCTTTTAATCCTGAATATTGTACCATTTATTTTTATTAAAGATGATTTTCTTTATAGAGTTCAATACATATAAAGAAGGCTAAAGTATACATTTGGTCCTTTATGTTTTCTACAGTATCATTTTAGTCCTTAAGTTTGTAAAAATCATGTTTGGCCCCTTAATGTTAACACCGTTAGTCTCACTTAACGGAAAATACTGACTCAACAATTTTAAGTGATGATTGTGCAATTAAATGTTGATCAAACATGCTAATATGTTAGTATTTTAATAAATTAATATTTTAAATCTTATTAATTGAAAAATATTTAATTTTCTTCAACAAAAAAATATTTAATCTTCACAAATTTTGAAAAACCACAAAACAATCTGTGAAGATTAATTTTTTTTTCTTCAATTAATAGGATTTAAAATATTAATTTATTAAAATACTAACATATAAGAATGCTTGGTCAGCATTTAATTGTACCGTCATTGCTTAAAATTGTTGAGTCAGTATTTTCCGTTAAATCAGACTAACAGTGTTAACATTAAGGGACCAAACGTACATTTTACAAACTTAAGGGACTAAAATGATATCAAAAGCAAACATAAAGGATTAAATGTATACTTTAGCCTATAAAGAAAAAAGGCTTTTACAGCCATGATTGTCCCAGATGATATGTAGCTTAGTCCCTTAGCCAGTTAATATCGAGTTCAATCCTCAAGTACTTAAGTATGTATGTACAAAACTCTTGTTTGGATACCCCAACCCTTATATGACCCTCTATCAAGTGGGTTAAATTAATTATTATCTCTAGTCCTTATTATAAAGCGTCAACTAAAAATTGTATTTGGTCTTTTTTATAAGACATTTGTTTGTTTCCAAAGCGCATTAATTATTATTTTTTCCATGTATGCCCATAATTAATAAAGATAGTAGGTAAGAGTAATAATTAATATAATATTAGAGTTTAACACAATTAGTAGGGGTGATATTGAAAGTTACTTAAATTGTATGACAAATTTATTAACTTTAATTGTTTTATTGGTTTATGAGAATTATTAGTTGATGCCTTATAATAAAGACTAGAGAAAGGGAGTAGTTATTTGGATATCTGGTGAATCAATCGGAATAAGATAAAGGCTCTTGAATTTACAAAATGTGGCTATATCTTTTTTTAAAATAATAATAAAAAAAATACTGCAAAATATTCAAAGGAACCCTTTTGTAAGAAACAATATGCAATGACATAGTATAACTAACATATAATCTATTCATACAATAATAAGAAGAAGAAGAAAAAAAAAACATAGAGATAACAACGTAAATTAAGTGACGAACAATATCAGCTAGAGATTTAATTAGATATTCAAAAGATCATATCTTTTAAAAGTGATGAGATCTCCTATAAGAGAGATGAAGCCATACATATAATTACCAAACTCATGGAAGGAGATTTGGTACGCCTCTTTAAAAAAGTCAACCACGCGCATGCATTCTCATATACTCACTTTTGCGCACACATAAATTGCATATCTCATAATTGGTTTTATGTAATTTGAAGTTTTTCATTTACTGAACAATTAGTATTCTCTTCATATCTTATCAGATCAATCATTAGGATGATATCCTAGAATTCGAGTGAGGGGATATTTGCCCACCCTTTCTTACACATAGGATTGTCAATGGTAGTTCGAAATTAAAATGCAATTTTTTTATTTTCTTCCCTGATGATAATTATAAGATAAACTTAATAACTAACTTTATTTTTAATTTAAGACCATCAGTTTCTTCTAAAAAACGTCATTAATTAACAAGAAATTGGAGGGAGTATGCATATATGGTTTTCATCATTTTTATAATACGTGCATGATTAATATTTGGGACAAATTATGATGCACGAATATCCGGATTGGTTATAAAGATTTAATTTAATACTATTTTTAGATTTATTTTTTGAGAAAAATATCTTATGAGATTTTCTTATATATAAAGTGAAAGTATAGTTTTAGTCCTTTAAGTTTATATGAGATATATATATACTTTTAGTCCCTTAACTTTATATAGTATACTTTAACATCGTTGATATTGCTAACAAAAAACTCTGACACAACATACTCAAGTTATGATTGTATAATTAAATACTATTAATCTTAAATTTAAAATATGTGTAAACTGAAAAATATCTAAAAACCTAATGAAATAAATATCAAAACCTCGATTGTATTAAAAAAAATTAGTTTAATAATATAAATAACAAAACCTTGAAATCATTTCAGTGATTTGTCGGTCTATTTAATTTTAATAATCTCAATATATTGTATTAAAAATTTAAACTTAAATATGTGATGTCAGCTACACAGTCATCACTTGAATTTGCTGTAACTAAAAGTATACCTCATGTAAAATTAAAGGACGAAAAGTATACTTCAATCTATAAATAACAGTGGCCCGCGTTACTAATATACTGGGATGCACTACTTGCAAGGGATATACAAAGAATTATTATTATTATTTTTGTAAACACAGTAAACAACTATATGTGTAGTGGGATTGATGACAAGGGTGAAATGATTAAAGTATGCCATAGTGGGTCTAAATGTTAATTAAATAAAGTCTTGTTGTCCTTGAGTAGTAATGCCTCTGCTTGCAAAAAATAGTTAATTAAGGAACAAAGTACAGTTGTGTGTGTGGAGAGTAGCTATAAAAAGGCAGATGCAGAGAAGAAGCTAAGCACCAATACCATTTGCAGTGCAGAAGAAAATAGCAACAATACTAGAGTTTGTTACATTACGAAATTAAAATGGGTGAAGCTCCTGAGGTGTTGTATGTGACTAACAATAGTAATGGTTTCTCCAAATTTGGATACGAAACAGATCACAACTTCACCCACCATAATCACGATTCTTCTACCTCCTGGTTTGAGGAAGTCATCGATCAACACCTCAAATGGTCTTTTGCTCTTAACAGGTTCTTCTGACCCATCCGTTCTTCTCTTTATTAACTTCCTCAATCTTTATATACATATATATGTTGAATTTCCTTGTTGTATTATATCGTATCAATCTCAACAGCGTTCTTCACAAAGGGATTAGCCCGTACCAGGAGATTGCACTCTTGGACACCAAGCATTTCGGCAAGGTACGTTTTGATTTCCGCTCTCATAGACTCTCTAATAATTCTCTTCATTCACACACACACACACACACACACACACACACACACACATATATATATATAAATCAAAACACTGTTCACTTAAGTTTCCATAAACACACAAACAGGCTTTGGTGATTGATGGGAAGATGCAGAGTGCTGAATCAGACGAGTTCATTTATCACGAATGCTTGATTCATCCGGCTCTCTTATCTCATCCCAAGTAAGTTGCTATTCTCAGTATACTTGAATATTTCATTGGGATAGTGATGTTAAAGGGCCTTTAGAAGGCTTTTAATTAAGATGAAGAGGCATTCATGATATGATGTTGTATTATATTGCAAATTAAATGGGGCAGCCCAAAATCAGTATTTATAATGGGAGGAGGCGAAGGTTCTGCTGCTAGGGAAGCCCTCAAGCACAAGTCACTAGAGAGGGTCGTTATGTGTGATATCGACCAGGTTCATTTATTTTCTTTTAAATTTTCCTCCTTACGCTTCATTTATTATCACTCCTCCGTCCATATTTATTTAACGAACAAAAAAAATGCAGGAGGTGGTAGATTTCTGCCGTGAATACTTGACTATGAATAAGGAGGCATTTTCTAATAACAAGCTTGACCTTGTTATCAATTGCGCCAAGTAACTCTTTCTTCATCCCCTTTTTACTTATTTTTTGTGTTCATATGCGTTTGTGCGCTTTATGCATTATATAAAGATGGAAGAAAGGCACAACTTGTAATAATACGATTTATTCTCAATTTTCTTATATATATTGTTGACGTCGATGGATTATTTAATTCTCATAGTTACAAATAAGAAATAAGAAAGTACAAATATTCTTGGTACTTGGACTCGTTTTTGTTATGTCCGAGACTCGAGTAGTTGAATTATAGAAATTTTCTGGCCAAAAAAAAGAAGAAAAAGAAATTTAGACATTTCAACTGCTGAAAACTCCACAATATAATACACGCTTCGCTCTTCCTTCGCAAGTTATTGTTCTTTAATCTTTAGTATCCAAATCTCCTATTTTGAGCAGTGATGATTTCGATTGATCAAGGGGACATTATTTCAACAAGTCTCAATCCCATGCAACTGTATTTGGGTATCTAATATACAAAATCTTGTAAAACAAGTTCATTCTTATGAGTATAAAAAATTAGTACTTACTCATTTCATTTTTCTAATCATATACTCTTTTCTGGTCCTAAATATAAGATATAGTTGACTTTTTTTTTTTGAAAAACTTAAGAAAGTTAAATAAGTTACTTAATCATATCATTTGTTGTGTATCCTTAGATTATATATTAGTTTATTAGTCAAACTAATTAGTTTAGAGAAAAAAATAAAAATACTCTAAATTAATTTAATTAGCTTCATTAATCTCAAAAAAGTAAACTTTGCCTTATATTTAACCTAGGAGGGAGTGTTTTATTTTGACTTCTAAATATTTTGTTTGGACTTCAAATAGTTTCTAGCCAGATTTTCACAAACTGGTTAACATATGATAGGTATGGCAATGGAAGGGTGTGCTTGAAGATTGCCATAATGATAATATATATGGATCAATATTCGATGCTTAATATTTTAATATAAAATATAAGTTTTACGACATATTTTACTATTTACAAATTATGAGTAATTTAAAATTTCATGCAATACAAAAATAATATCCCTTTATGTATGCAAGAGAAGGGTGCGAGCAGCTATTTGACTCTTCATTATACTAAAACAGCGGACACTTTACTAAAATGATACTAGTAAACAATTCAGGGCAAAAAATTTAGGGAAAAAGAAAACGCTAACTATGAATACCTTTTTGTTCCTACTTTTCTTGACCCAGCCCCTTGAAGTGGAGCCGAGTGGTCATGTCTGGTCGTTTATGATTGTCCCTGGAAGCTATTTTGTCGGTCTTAAAATAAAAGTTAAAGCAGTTATGAGTAAAGTGTGTGATAATTATATATTTTTTGGATGAAGGGGAGAATTAGTGCGGAGGAAGGAGAAGTACGATGTAATAGTTGGAGACTTGGCAGACCCGGTGGAAGGAGGGCCTTGCTATCAGCTTTACACTAAATCATTCTACCAAAACATCCTCAAGCCCAAGCTCAATCCCAATGGCATTTTTGTCACCCAGGTCCCTTTTTCAACGTTGATTATATTATGCCCGCGTGACAACCTATTGTTATTCATCAACTAATAATGTTGAGCACTTCATTAATTACCTGCGCAGGCTGGACCCGCAGGCATCTTCACCCACAAGGAGGTCTTCACTTCCATATGTAACACAATCAAACAGGTCTTTAAATGTATGTCTCTCTCTCTCTCTCTCTTCTTTATAATTGGTTTTAATGAATTGAACTCAGGACATGATCTTTTTTTCGCTTGTTTTTTATGCAGATGTGACGCCGTTCGCAACTCACATACCATCTTTTGCTGATACTTGGGGATGGGTTATGGTATGCAAATATTAAACTTTGTTACGTTCCATTGCTAATGGGGTTTGTTATTTATTGCGAGTACATAGAGATGTGGAATGCACGCTGGTGTTTACTTGAATCCGTGTGTGATCTGAATTCAGGCTTCAGACCAACCATTTTTGATCGGGGCTGACGAAATGGACAAAAGAATCGAAGAAAGAATAGATGGCGAATTGCTCTATCTTAATGGCTCTTGGTTCCAATCCTCTGCCACCATGAACAAGACTGTTTCACAAACGTAAGTACATAAATGAAGCTTCGATTGTTGAACCAAAACTGTACATTATCAGTATCTTAAGCGTTAATCTATTTTGTTATTTCAGGCTGAGAGATGAAACCCATGTGTACACCGAAGAAGATGCTAGATTTGTGCATGGACATGGTGTGGCTTATCGACTCTGAGGCTAAGGGGAGTTGATGTACAGATGAATGGAGCTGGAGCTTAAAACAAGCATAACAACTTCAAACCTAAGAAACCAATCAACAATTTACAATTGTTTTGTCAATTTGGTTTTAGGAATTTGTGTTAGCTTCCCTAAGGTGCTCTTTTAAATTCAAAACTTGTGAACACGACAACCTTCATCTGATATATGAATCAAATAAGTTCAATTCAGAGACACTCATCCCTTCACATATTCTGCTTCTTTCTAGTTTTTAATACCAACTTCGACAGGATTGAAGATTGAATTTACCTGCGCTCCCAAAGTATCAAATCCTATGGCATAAATGCTACCGCCAGTAATTTTTTGTCACAAATTTGAGTGAATTAAGATGTGAAAGTTAAGTAAAGGAAAATTAACGTTGCAACTTCAACTAAAAAGACTAGATATACTCTGAAATTCATATAAATCATAAAGTTGTTACCAGCCTCATGACCCTGCAATTTGATCAAAAAAACACTTCTACATTTTCTAGCATCTATTAAACTCCAATTAAACCAAACCTACCTAAAAGGTGGTCACGAGGGGCAGGGAGAAAAAAGAGGCGCACGCTTGAAGAACAATGAGCACGAGCAAGAGTTATCACTTGATCAATGGGCCTGTATCTGATCCAACATAACTGAGATGAATTGTGTTATGGACTGACATATTGGGCCCAGTGTTATGCAGCCCTGCAGGGACACTTTATGGCAGAATGCCTCCATAATAAGGTAAAACGCTAATTACCATGTAATCCCGGCAATAGTTACGGATAGTACAGGTAGTGGAGCAGACATACACAGGTAACGGAGTAGGCACGAGAGATTGGAGGCACGCAGGGCCCTTGCCCCGAAACCCTAGAGGTAATCTCTATAAATAGGAGATTACTCATTAGGTACACACTCTCTATTTTATCTATTTTACAATTCAATCTCACTGTGCACACCCTACTCCTCTTTGGCTAATGTCATTTCTGTGTAGCACAGTGATCCACTGATACTCCAAGATATCTTCCTCATAGATATCTGTGAGTAATCATCCTCTCTTTGAGATTTACTTAATAGACATCTTGGAGAGATTACTTGATCCTATATAAATCACCAACTAATCCATCGAGGTTAGACATTTTCTACTTACAGAACAAATTGCCTGAAGAAGAAGGTGGTATCTAATATCAAGCTCCTCAAATATTTTCTTTAGTTCCATCACCAGTTCCGTTCTCCTCTTGATCTTCTACGCGTAGTTTTGGAAAATTCATTGTATGGCTAGCATACACAGCTATTGTAATCTCATTCACATTTTCTATCTCCTTTACCATCACTATATGATTAGGATGCCAGTGTTGCGGATTTCTCTCCAAGTACCTGAATTAACAAAGACAATACGATGAAATGGGGAAACAAACAAAAACACTAGAAATAGACTTAGAGCACAGCAAACATAGGCAAGATCCTTCAACTTAATCAAAGCAATATCAGTTTGGGGCCAACAACAAAATATGATATTATGCTTCTTCAGTCGTAGATTCTAGAGGAAATTACAAATAACAGAAGAAAACTATTATGTCAAGGGTGCTATCTAAAGCATTTCAAAAAACATTCATATATAGTCTTTCTCAGTTCAAGCTGTGTCAATGAAACGAAAAAATTATACCTGGAAACCATAACCTAAAACGCAAAACAGCAGTGAATTGTATATCCAAATTCAAGTTTCAGTAGAATATAAAGAGTCAACATATGCATATACAAAGTAAGAATAAGATAACCTCTTTATTTTTTCCTTTATTGCTCCAATCCTCTCCAATGGTGTCATAAAGTCAATTGAACACTCTACAACTTCACTCATATCAGGGCTTCTGTAATAATTGCTAATGGGTTTTGTTGCCAGAATTGAGTTTGGTAGAACACCTTCTCATTATCAAGTTTCAATAATACCGTACCGTTGTCAAGAAGTTCATTTCTTAAACCAATAGCTGCAATACCATATTTACATCACCAGAAAGAATAAATAAATATGCAAATTCATAAGAAAGGCATAAAATTTGGAAATAAAAAATTACCGGAACCCCATCGATCGATAACATCAAATGGATGCATCACAAACACAAATATGAGAGCCTCAAATATATGTTTGCATGTGCTTCCAAACATGAAACTTGCAACTACTAGCTGAGATGAAATGAACACCAATACTTTTGTTGTTGCAATCTCCATCCGTAGAAGCCACACAGTTATGATCAAAATGACAAGGATCCCTGACACAAGCTCGTTCAATTGCTTAACAGCAAGCAGTCTTGGTGTCGCTTAAGGCATGTACCAATGCCTTTCGTTCCTGATAGACCTTCACCTGAACAAACCAAATATTATAGAATCAAACTTTTTCCAGCCAAATGACAGAGTTTAATTATATGTACACATAAAAGTCCTTACCACCCAGTTTGTCAGAGCCTTTCTGTCTATTCGTCCAGTCTCTGATCCTTCAAATAGGGGAAACACCAGATCTACTTCTTCCTTAATCATGAACTAACCTCAGGACTCAGGAGATCATCTTCATCTATGTACCTTTTTATAATGAAGAATTTTTATAGGAGAATCAAAATTCAAAAGGAAGAAACAGAAACACATTCATTTACATGAATCAAAGAGTGAAGTTAAATATTCTTACAAGCAACCAGGGGCAGCGACATTCCTGAAAATCTTATATGCAGCAGCAGTTGCTTCCATCTCATTTGTAATCTCTTTGTCGTTTAATCCTCCATCTAAGCTCTCATGTATCACACAAGAGATTGTGGTCAGCCTTAAGTTTGCCATTGCATCAACCAAAATCTTCATTGTCCAAGCAGAAACTTTTTCCCGTTTCATATGGTGAAGCGATGCCATATTAATTAGAGTCAGAAAACAGGCCGAGCATATTGCAAGGACCGGGTTTAAAATTTTTACCTTAAAAGTGAAAGCGAACTTAAAAGTGCCAACCTTGAAGGGTTAAGGCCTACTTTTTAAACAGATGTTTTTTTTTTTAAAAAAAAAAAAATATTTATATGATAATAATATTATTAATTTTTTTATACTTTATTAATGATGTTGTAAATATTTAATTGTTATTATCTTTTTTAGAATTAAGTTTCATAAAAACATCTTTTATTAAGAATCCTAAAAATTTAAAACTTATAAAAGATATTTCTTATTTTACAAGTATTCTCACTAATTTTGTATTTTTTGACTTATTTTCTAGTTATTGTTTTGCTCATATGATCTTGTTGTGTTGTTTTTTTATTGACTACTTACACTTTTCAAGACATATTTATAAGAAGTATTTCAAATTTTGTTAAGTCTTCTCATTAATTATGTGTAATTGTGATAAGTGAATAACAATTTACTATGATTATGACTTAATGACTATATTTGTTTGTTGTATGATGCGTATCATTTACATCTTAATTTTAACAACATTTATGTGTTAAATTAGGACTTTCATTATTGTAATTTTTTTCTTTTAAAAAGCTGAAAAAATAGTAAAAAATTGTTAAAATATCTTTGACGTTTTTACACCCGCTTTAATATTAATTACCTCTTTCTTTGTTTTGCGTTTTTCACCTTTTGTGCTCCTGAAACTAACTGGCCAAAACACAGTGATCTACCAACCTTCTCAGTCTCCTCTATCAATGGAGGACCAGATAGACTCTGTAAAACATACTGATGGAAAATTGATTCATGAATCCTATCAAAAAAATATTGGACATGGAACTTTGAGGCCAATATCTTCATCAACAACGTCTTCACCACCCTTAAGAATGATCCAATGAGAAGAGAAACAAGAGTTCATGTTGCGCCATGGAAAAGTTTTGTGCCAAGTTCTGATACAGAGCCCAAGCGACAAGAACCAAACCCAGCCCAACGAAGGCAAAGCACTTTTCTTTAGTCCATGAACAAAATGGAGAACCATTATCCTCAGTAAAAAGTTCATTTCAAACAGGGAAACTACAATGTGCATGATCCACTCGGTAAGCAACATGCCACAAAACCAACACAAGTTCACACCACTTCCAACCGCCAACGCGCAAATCATAACACTTTTCAATTTTTCAACAGTAAGAGTCAGTGACGGAGTCAGGTTTCAGAATTTGTGGGTGCACAATTAGTGGGGGGTTCGGGGGCAGCGCCCCCGATTTTTTTTTTTTTAAAGGGAGAATTCAATACAATTGTAATCAAGTATTGAAGCTCCATTAAGTCACAATGCACATAAATTTGACCAGTAAGTCAAATTCAATTAAATGCAACAAAATTCCAGTTAATTGCACAAGTGATGTGAATCGACAACGAGCAGCAAAATTAAACCGTAAATGTGCGAAGTTCCAGAATAGTTTAGTCAGATGAGGTAGAATTCAATGAAACAAAAGATCAACTCTACAATCAATTCATTAGATCAATAGGTCCTTCTCACTTTTAAGGAAGAAATTCAAATTTGCAAACAGGCTTTAGGTCCTTCTATAGGTACTGCTCCTATGCCCTGGGTTTTAGAAGTCCAAGCTCTAAATATAAATTCACACCCAAGGTCTATCCACATATATGCTATTGAGGATCAAACAATTCAAGCTTTGACCCAACAAACAAAATTTCCAAGCTCTTAATGTAATTGTTTTATCTCATACTAACTACGATTCTAAATGTAGGACCAGTTTGTAATGCAATTTAGAACTTACTTTGTACTACATTTATAACCGGAGGAGTGCGAAATCATACAATTAAATCAGAAAACAGCTAATGGGTTTGGATACATAAGAAAAATATCCAAATTGCATAATCATCACAACAACATAGATCAATTTCTTCATGGGCATCATATGAACCTCATCAAGAACAATTAGTCGATCAACTTGTGCATTTTAGAAAATCAGAATATTGCTCAGGAAATAAAAAACGCTTCAATTGCACTACACAGACCTGGAAATTGCACTACAATTGCAGAAAATCAGAAAATTGCTCAGGAAATTGCACTACACAGACCTGGAAATTGCACTACAATTGCAGAAAATCAGAAAATTGCTTAGGAAATTGCACTACACAGACCTGGAAATTGCACTACACAGACCTGAAATCGCTTCAATTGCTGAGTGAGCTGGTGCCATAGCTTCCTCTAGTACAGATTTGCGAGCCGTGGGTGAGAGAGAGAGACGAATTGACTTGGACGGATCGATTTGGAAGAGGGATCGATTTGGGGTGGGTGAGACTTGAGAGATGTCGGACGGAGGGATTTGGAGGAGGATGACGGAGGGATTTGGAGGAGTATGACGGAGGGATTTGGTCCGGAGGATGACCGATTTGGGTTGGGAGTTGGACGGAGGTATGACGGAGGAGGATGACGGAGGGATTTGGAGGAGTATGACGGAGGGATTTGGTCCGGAGGATGAACGATTTGGGTTGGGAGTTGGACGGAGGTATGACGGAGGAGGATGACGGAGGGACTTGGAGGAGAGGATGACCGATTTGGGTTTGGGTTGGGAGTGTCGGACGGAGGGATTTGGAGTGGGTTGGGAGTCGGACGGAGCACGGAGGGATGACGGAGGAGGACAACGGAGGGATTTGGGTTGGGAATGGGAGTGTCGGACGGAGGGATTTGGGTTGGGAGTGCCGAGTGGGTGAGATTGAGACTTGAGAGATTGAAAAAAAAAAAGAGGCATCTGAAGTGAAGTTCGAACCCAGGACCTTTGCTTGGATTTCAAAAGTCTTAACCACCTACTCTAACCAAATAAGTTGCAAAGAAAGTCCTATACAATATATATATTTTTTAACTTTTTTATGTCTGCACTTGGCCACAGCTGCACTAGTGTGCCTCTGTCCCTGGTCAGAATAGCCACCAAAAATCTCGTAATGCACGCAACCATAATACACTGAATCAAAGCCTTAACCTTCACCATCTTACTCCTCCCTTTACACGGTTCAACTTGCATACAAATGATTTCATCTTCATCTTCCTCAGCTGGCCCCGGAGACATCATCAATGACGTCTTAGCAGCGACGGAACTAATGGACACTGTCCTATTAACAGTAGTTGATTTATTATCAGGTGATGCTTTCATGCTTCATTGGCCCATTGCCTAACGGGCGAACCAAGTTAGAGAATATAAAATGTGTAGCAAATGAGCAGAAGAACTAAAATGTAGTGCTCTGGTATCTGATATATATATAGAGAAGAATACATCATCCAGGAAAAGAATATTACAGCAGGAAATGGTACAGAGGTACAACGGGAATCCAGGAATGAGTAACAGAATTGTAACTAACCCTATAGCAGCTATACACGTGTCTACTATGGATCTTACTGAATCGCAAATACTAATCATATTCTAACCAACCAAAGGCAAGATGTTCTTGGAAATTGGAAGTGACATTCTCTTCCAAAACAGCTGCATCAGAAGGATAAGATCGTTCCCCAAATCTGGATTTAGGCTTAGAATACACTGACCTTTGTGGGTCTTATTATTATTATTATTAACAAAAGTTTAGGTGGGTTAAGACTTGGCCCCCACCAAGGCCAAGACATCACTTTTTTGCGCTTTCGAAAGACTTACAAGCAGATTACTAGATCGCTTACTCGGGAAGGAGCCTCACAACTACAGAGAGGAATTGAACTATCATCCTTTTGGGGTCTTTCTGCGAACAAGGTTTCGGGTTGTAGCAGAAAAGTCAGCATGCTTGTTTGGGCCGGAACTGGGCCTTATATCAGGGGAAGCAAGATCTAAAGCTTGGGGCTTTAAGTGAGATTCAGTCACTTTGGAGGTTGGATTGTCTCCAGGAAGATTCGGATTCTGCTGGGCCGGAATGGTCACCGCCACTTCTCAGTCGTTAGTTGTTTTCTTCTCCGCCATGCTCATTTCACTGCCTTATAAAGCTCGATGCTTAGCATCCATTACAATGCTTTTTAGAAGCTTATAAGAGCATTTTGAGTTCGGTTGCTGAGTGGAAAATACTCAAATATGAACCGTGATAAACGTATTGATCCCGGCGACGCCTTCATGTGAAAGCAGAGGCTCGGACGGAGAGCCAAATGCGAGAGTGGAAACCAGGACAATTACACCAACCCGCCTAACAAAACGTGCATGTATTTTTGTACATAAATCTATATGGTATATCTCTGTTCTATAAATCTATAGTATCTATATATAGAAAACTGTAAGCATACTATAAATAAATAGTAGCGGATTCGCGTTTGGATTTCGTGTATTACGGGAAAAGATGTGAGTTAGATTTTACTCGTATTATTATAATATTAGATTCACCCTACCCAGCGGAATTGCATAACAACGCTTGACAGTTTGGTCTCTAATTTGAATAATAATGTCTCAAGTATCAATTAGGCGGAAAAAAGAAAAGTATGGCGATTAAAATAAGATATTTAAAAATATTCATGCAGGTCAGACAAAATTGTGAATATGTAGTTTATTGATTTTAATGTTGCTGTTATGAGTCTCACATCGGGGAGCCAAGCTCTTAGAGTGAGGTTTATGTTCATCGGTTCTCCTCCTCATGTTTTTTTTTTGGGGATTGGGACGCCTCCCTTTGGCCTTGTGTTCATTACATTGGATGCTTTCATTGAAAGCTCGATGTTCACGGAAAGGGCTACCCACGGAGGGTTCTGACCGGATAGGCCGAGTGAAGTGCCGTGCGCGGAGGGTTCTGACCGGATAGGCCGAGTGAAGTGCCGTTGAGTGAAGCCACCGGGAACGTCGGCTCTTAAGGGGGTGACTATGTTATGAGTCCCACATCGGGGAGCCAAGCTCTTAGAGTGAGGTTTATAAGTCCATTGGGTTCTTCCTCCTCATAGGCTAGCTTTTGGGGATTGAGCTCTCCCTTTGGGCTTGTGTTCATTACAGTTGCTTACTTTTTTTTTCCCCGAAGATTTTAATGTTGCTTACTAGTATATGTAAAAGATATCAAGATATATCCCCATGTGAACTATGTGCAAAAACATAAAAGTTAGTGGTCAAAACCTGAGATTTGTTTTTGCTTTTTCTTCATTTTTCTTTAGCAGAAGGAGATGGACAAGGTGGTCGGGGGAACATATGGGAAGTGGTAAGCGCTGATTCTGTGAAAGTTTCAATTTCAGATCGATAAAGCCTCGCTTATGGTAATACTCACAAAATGAATTAAACAAACAGAGTCTCAATTCTCGATTGCAATGCAACGGCAGCTTTTCTGCCTATATATTTTTTCAAAGATGTGTGCGATCATACCTTTTGAGCTTGTCTAGTTATAATAATCATAGTGAGTACTTTAAAAACTATCAGAATTTTTGTTTCAGTCTTTTAGTTAAGTCATACCTTCTCGTCAAACATTTCAATCCTATGAATTTTCTCTGCACCTCTCTTCTATAAATCAAAAAGAAATGTGTCGTACATAGATGTAATGAAGTGCGTGTCAGATTACAATGCCTGGATCTAGAGTGGTTATGAATGACATGGTAATGCTTCCTAACCCGTTTATGTATAAAACGAACAGCCCAAAGGGGTCTCAGTTCGAATTGCAAAACCCGGAAGCAATCACGTATAGAATAAGTTTGGAGTTCAGATTGGAGGCGTTTTCCCATCGTAGTTTGGAATCTAGATTCTCTAATGTGCGTCCTAAGCATCTGAAAAGCAAGGGGAATTTATAGCATCATCAAGGAAATCATTCCCTCACTTTGATGATCTGCGATCTGCAGAATGGGGAAGTGTTTTTTTTTTTTTTCCCTTTCTCCCTTAAGAATTGAAAGTTAGAAGGTTGAAGGGGAGACACAAGGAAAATAAGGATTTTTTAAATGATAAGATGATAATTTAACCCTCGTGATATATATATAACTATCAAATTGTTCAAATTGTTAAATTATATATGATGCTAGGTAGGATATAAGGTGTCTACTATCGATCTGATCTAATGTGTTAATTTCTATTAAAAAGTTAACTATTAAAAAGTTAAGGAAATTAACAATGTGGTGTTTATAGTAACAAAATAAAAGATTAGGGAGGTTAGATTTTAGCTTCGAAACATCAAGGACATTACATGCAATTAACTCAAAATTAGAGGGAGCTTTGCATAATTTAGCCTTATTTTTTTATCAATCATTTTTATACATTTTTTTGTTGGATTTGTTGGATCTATCTGAGGAGTCCAATAATAAGATATAAATAAAAAAGTAGTATACAATGTATTCAAGATGTGGGCGACACTTTTCTTTAAACTTATTTTACCGCCACCTCTTTGAGTATGGATTGAACTCCCAACACTCAAGCTAAGACAATAATAATGACTTTTACAAAGTGATATTTTGACATTATCTTTGTGTGCAATCAGCTCATACACAAAGGTAATAAGTTTGATTTCCTATTGTATTGTTGTATAGTGTTATTTTTTATATTTGAATGGACTGCTGGTGATGAATATTTATAGGTCATGAAATGATGTTTTGAATGTGGTGCCTCTTAAAGCAACACCTTTTTAATTAAAAGTCATAACAATTTGTCAGATTTACGAATATCATATGTTGATTCAAGAACAGGCATATGAAGAGTTATATATTTATATTATGTAGAGTTATTTTTTATAAATACAACGCAACATTTTACCAAGTGATAGTTACCACACATTATCTTTAAGAACTAAAGAGACAAAACATTAGTGACACTTAGTGTTATAACTCCTTACATAATTCTCTATATAAATCCCTTAATTTATAAGAAGATAAGTTTGCAAAAAACACACATTCCTTCATTTTCAAATATTCTAACATTTTTCATTATAATTAGTTAAAGAGGAATTTTTATAAGTCTAATATGAGAAAATTAAATATAAAAATTTCTTAAAAATTCTTATTGACAGACTTAGCCAAATTCAACAATTTATATTTACAAATCAAAATTTTATATCTACAAGATGAATTGCATTATACATTTATAAGTCAGGCTTGTAAAATTTGTTGAGGAAAAAAATTGAATGTTTTGAGACGCTTTGTATTTAATTTTTTTTATCTGAAATCTATAAATAATTATTTTGAGTAGCAATAAAAGTTTCTTGATTTGTCCTCCTCCTTCATAAGTGATTTTTTAAATTATTTTTAAAAGATACTCTCTTTACTAATACTAATAAGTAATTGTTGTTATTGATGATAATTATTAAAAAAACAATGACTTTACTATCCACTAAGTAGGGAAAGATTAATGTAATTATGGATTATTGCTGAACTAAAGCTCAATATAATGGATTCAGTCAAAACTAGAGAGTAAAAGCCATGTGGACAAAAGTGCGACAGAGAGGCATTCTAGACTTTGAACACCAACACTAGCTAATCGGGGACTTGAAAGAGGCCCTCTTGATGTAGCCTTTGAGGGTATTAGTGATGCTTGCGAATGAAGGTCTCATCGTTGGATTCCCATCCCAACACAGTCTGATCGCTTGCACCAGCTCCTCCACTTCCCCTCCTTTATCCTCCGGAACCATTGGTCTCAGGTTTCCCTCCACTACTTCCGCCGCAATCTATTATTCAAAACTAAATCATTACTTTGCTCAAAACATCAACATTAACTAAGCAAATGTACCTTGGTAGGACTGTAGTCTGTTTCAATGTAAGGGTAATTTCCGGTCAGAAGCTCGTTTAGTATCACCCCAAAACTGTATATGTCACACTTTTCATTATAAGGCTCGCATCGAATCACCTCCGGTGCCATGTACACGTACGTTCCTGAACGAAATATATCACTGAAATCATTCACACCAAGAGATCAGTTAAGAGAGAGAGCGTGTGTGTATGGCATGCCTGTTTCGCCGGTGAGGGCCATTTCGTGGTCAGCCAAGAAGCGGGCGTGGCCGAAATCGGCGATTCTGATGTGGAGGGCGTCGTCCAAGAAAATGTTGCTGGGTTTGAGGTCACGGTGGATGAGCTTGGGCTTTTGTTCATGCAGATACTGCATGGCTTGAGCGATCTCCAGAGCCCTCATCACTCTGTCCTTCAGGGAAGGAAGTGGGACCTGCCTGACTTTGCTTCTCTTCCCCGCGCCGTGAAGCCAGTCTTTGAGGGTGGTGCTGACGTGCTCGGTGACCACCCAGGCGTGGTGGGGAGGCTCCAGGCATGCCCCCATCAGCTGAAGCACAAACCTGTGCCTCTGCCTCGACAGAGTCTCCACCTCTTGAGCAAAAAATACGACGCCGTTTGCGTTTGTCCTGAAAAAATCCGCAGATAAGCACTTCACCGCCACATCATATCCTCGCCAAGTTGCTCTGTATATCTCCGCCGTGCTTCCCTGTCCTATCTTCTCCTCCAATTGAACCTGCACTGGCGGACAATGCAGTTAGAGAAAAGTAAATAATGGGAAAGTTTGGTCTTTTAAGTACTGCTGACCTCAGTAGGATCAATGTGCCATCCATGGATTTTGGCTTGTTCAATGATGGCTGCGAGATCAGGGTGGTGGTGGTGACGGTGGATGGGAGAGGGAATCTGAGGACTGGCGGCGGAGTTGACGGTGTGGACTGATAAAGGGGATTGTTGGAGGTCGCCTTTGGAATGGGTGATGAGGTCCAATATACCATTCTCTTGTGCTATTTGGAGGCAGTATCTTAGATAGTCCTGTGTTCTTTCCATCCTTTTCCTATACATCACTCGCAACTCTTTCTGCCTCTGCACTTCTGTCTCCAAATCTGCCACCTGCATGACCACATCAAACTTAATCATGAATTTCATTAATCAATTCAACTTTGTAAACAGCAATGGAAGTTGTGACCCATTTCAGGAACTAGACCGCCAAGGACAAAAAGGCCACAACTTTATATCGGCCCAATTCTCACCTATCCAACCCAAGCCTAAACCATACCGGCTCAAATTTTGGACCAAGACTGAAACTTTGAGGTGTTTTTTTGGTGTCAAAAGTAGCTGTCCATGTAATATCCTCTTCGTTTTGTTTTGCTAGACAAATTTTAGAGCTGAATTTGGTTTGATATTAAGATGGATTCGTGTGAGGGATGGGAGTACAGTACCTTTCCTTCCAATCTCTTGGAATGTTGGAGCTGCTGCTGGTACTGCAAGGCTGACAAGGTTGGTCCCGTGGTCTTGACGTTACCGAAACCTCGACAGCATCCACTAGGAACAGGGCTTGATGCCTCCACTAATTGCTTATGCTTGCTACTCGCTTTGGATGATTGCCGAGACAGGCGTGGCGAAGTTAAACTCTGCATAATTTGAGGACTGTCTCCGAAACTCGTGTTCATTTTCTCGCCAATCCAACCGATGCTAGTTGCAGACTACAATCTTCAATCTTATGGATATACGATGATGATGCACCTACTTATCCGCAATAAGAATAAAAGGGTCCTTGTGAACATGTTCCCTTTGTTTCCAAATAGCCGACGGCAGGACAAGGGACGGACTTTGAGATGAAACCATTCGTTTTGTTATTAGGTAGTGACAACATTCTGGTTGTCTTTTAACTCGGTTTCCTTGTCCAATCAAACTATTCAAGAGACATTGCTCCACAAAACATTCGTATATAGGGTAATAAGTGAACGATGAATATTGAACGATTCAGAATCGTACTCTTACAAACGAAGAAAGCACAAGAAATTTTGTAGTAATTAGTAAAACATTGGAGTGAACGGCTGCCTCATATCAGATATGTCCAGCAGGAAAATGGCAAGTGGGACGGAGTTTACTACAGCCCCAGAGGCTTAGACATTTATTTTATATAATATCTTCATCAAGTTCTCCTAAACGGAGTCAATATTTTATTATACATGCATAGTTATCCGAAATTTTATTTCCCGGCCCCTTTCCTCCACTAAAGGCTTTGTTGGATTATCAAGTAACTTCTTTCTATACTGTCCTCGCTCCCCAAAGTAAGGGACCACATAAAAGCTTAAATGGACTGATATATGCAAATCTATATTTTGCTGAATTAAAGAGGTTTTAAAAGCAGTGATGGCAGTTGGCCACGTAGGGCTTGTAATTTCCAGAGTTGAGCGTTTGGAGGCAGGAACTGAGAATGCAAGTCTGTGTGCGAACGTTATTTTAAGGTTTGTGATTTGAAATTGAAAGGAAGGGAGAGAAAGAGAGATATATTATCGTTGATAGATACAAATATGGAAGAACATGGCCATCTGATCAGGCTCTCACTTTAGAGGATAAAAAAAGGAAAAGTGGTTTAAGAGCATGGATCAAAACTCACCTAGGGATCGCCAATCCCTAATGCCTTTGTCTTTTGCTGCAAATTGTGGACCATCCAACCTAGTTTCCCTGCCCATACTTATCTTCCCAACCCACCCAGTACTACTATACATCTTTTCTCTCCTTTAATTTTCCAGCTAGTGTTTGTGTTTTGTTTTTTTTTTAGTTTTCTTTCATTTTAATCTTTTGCAAAATACACATTGCAAGACACCAACTGCTATTGTCATTTTAGCTTTCTTAATTCATGTTAGGTAACATGGTTGTTAAGGCTATATATGGGTGTATCGTTGTTTAGATATTCAACCTAGCTAACACGTCCATTTTTTAAGCATCAGATACTATAATAATATACACTAATAATGTTTTTTAATCTAGGATTATATTTAGACCTCCGTGCTTCAAAATAATGTCTAATTATAGGCATAACCACATAGTCAATCTATATGCCAACAATAGTAGGTGGCATGTAATGAAGAGGAATGGCATATGCAGAGTCTGAAACTGGGATTTTTAAAAGGGTGAGGAAATTAGAATGTGTTGGATGGGACCCCACAAAATTATTCGTCTCATGATTGCAGGGTTACTTATCCACCTCATTCGCAGTACGGAATCTTCAACCTCAGAGATGACACCAACTGTTCCTAACCTAATTAAAAATGGAACCTCTCCGCCCCATGTTCCTAATTGTTTTAAAGTTCTTCGTACTCTTAAAGATAACAAACACGATGAACAACTCTGTGGAATAATTTATCAGCTTAGGACCATAAAGGTTGCTCGTGAATTATAAATATGGGAAACAATAGTTGCTTGCCAATACATTATTGAACAAGTTCAGATCCAATACTCACAAGCATATATGCATCAATCATGGTAATTACTAGTTTAAGTTCTAATGATAAGATCATGTTATATTTTCTTTGACTAGTGAGAGAGAGATAGAGATTCCTCTTTCATGCTCAACACGTAGTCGTCTTAATTAATTATAGGTGACTGCGCCATCATTAGGTCTACATATATAGAATTAATTAGCCCTCCTGACCCGCCCTCCTTTTTATATTAAATGCTAGCCTCCACATGAATTATTAATTTCTTATAAGCATTTTGTTTTTTTTTTAGTGTTTGGCAAATTATGGTTTGAGAAAGTATTTTTTATAAGTTGTGATTAAATTTTTTTATATATTTATCTTATAAACCGTAAAAATTATTTTTTAAAAATTAATTTAAACACACGCAAATGTGTGTATTTGACACAACATGCGCTTCTTGCTTCATTGGACATGCTAAAGTCTAATGCACACTATCCACGAAAAATTGTGTTAGATACACATGCATGGCCCACATCTATCATACACGTACGCAAATTATAGTTTAATTTTATCAGGGGTTTTCTATTTCGTTTCTTTTTTCATTTTTAGTAATTGGGCCTTAATGCCTAAAAATTGGCAAAGGAAATTCATAAATAAAATAAAATAAATAAATGATAGTACTAGGGAAACAGAGCTTTGAAAAATGAACATTATTCAAATGGGACTAACCGACATGGCACCCAAAAAAAAAAGAGAGACTCACAAAGATATTAAAAGAAAAATTAAATAAAAATACAGACACTCAAGAAAACTAATTTCAGATTTTTCAGTTCGTTATAATTTTAAGGCAGTTCCAAATTACAGAAAACAACCCTATTTTATAAATCATGAATAGTACAGCTTAACTAGCACACATTATATCTAATAGTACACAAGAAAGCATGCTTAAAAACTAGACTCAAAACTTATATATAAAGCTCGTATGTAAAAATATACTCTATTCGGTAACTAGGCCTCACATTCCCATGAAAATAGTTTACGATAATATATTTAATGAAAATAAAAATAGAAAGTGATATAAATTCAAGACATGCAATTGAATTGTCATCGAGGTCATGTTAATTGTGATATTTAATTTTTATTTGTGCAAAATAAGAAAAATTGAATTTGTTAGTGGTTTACAAGAGCCTGCAGTCTCCTCTGTTCCCAGTGTTCCCCCCATTTAAATTTTAACCCTCCCACTTTCCATGTGAATGCATTGAATTGAAAATGTTCCCAGAATAACAGAGCTCCTTGTTCGGTGGCACAACCTGCAAGTAACGGTGTCCTCTTCAAATTTTACAAAATCACCAGGTTTCAGACACAGAAGAAAACACATTAATCTTCACTTTCTCTGTTCCCATGGCCCAACATCTGACCTTTCCCTTTATTTCTTTCACCTCCCCAATCTCTCGTTTTTGCTTCTTATTACGATCTCTCTCTCTCTCTCTCTCTCTGCTTTCTTTCTCCTTCCTCCACATCAGACCTCTGTGTCAGTATACCATCTGAATGTTTGATCACGATCGAGAATTAACGCATCCCCATTTATTTCTTTTCACCCCCACCAACTACCCCACTAAAAAATCAACCCCCGCCTACTGTTCTTTTCTCGTTTTCCTTCTCCATTCCAAAATCCAACAAAACTTGGTTGCAGATCCTCTGACACATCCACAACAGTTACATGTAGTATGCTTTTGTGCATAATACATACCTCCAAATGCGTAAAATTATACATAATTACACACATACATAACATGAGATCTTTCTCAGTTTAAAAACCATGAACAGTGACACCATCGCCATAATGAAGGTTACTTTTGGATCTACAATACCATTTCTTAGAATTTAAGCTCATACACAAAACACCTCAAAAAAATAAACAAAATGGTAATATATGAACAAAACTACATTATTAGACCATTCGCTATGGCTCGATTAGTACTAACATGAGTAGTCTCATACACAGGAAGCTCCTCACGGTACCTATTTTCCATAACTGCTAAGTGGTCCAGCTCGAAAAGATCCGAACTTGAATAGCTGGCCGCATCGTCGTCCTCATCTTCATACTCATTTGTCCTCAACGGCAAATCCATCAATGTGAAATCGCTCTTCTTCTGATGATTCTGAAGGTACTCTCTCAGAAGCTCTCTTCCTGCCTCTTCTACCCTCCTGCTCTTCTCCATGGCCGCCAATTTTATCTCTCCGTCGTTCTTCTTACAAGTCGTCGGTGACCGTCCGATTTTCCACGCCGTTGGCACTGACACCGGCATCATCACGCTTTGATTCCTCTGTTCGTACAAGAATTTATGGCCGCAAGGTCTGCTTTCTTCGTCAACGATAACGCTTACGGGGCAGAAACGAACGCTTCTTTGAACCCCATCTCGTAACTTGTGTCTAGAAGAAGGAGAGGTTTTGCTCAGACAAGAACGTGAGAATGATGATGCAGAGGAACAGGCCGAAACAGAGGCTTGCCCTGATTTTGATTTTCTCTCAGCGTTCAAGTCTTCGTAGCCTCCCACAGAAGTTGTGTTCTTTGATTTCTTCGTATTCCCAGGAGTAAACAAAGAGTTGAGAAAATTCGTGAGCCTCCCACCCGGAGAAATAGGTTGCTTTACCTTCTTGAGATTGTTGTAGATCTTCAAGGCCCTCGATTTTGACTTGATTAAGCCTTCGTTGCTGCTGGCTGTTGTGTTGTGATTTTGACGATGATAATCATCAAACGCATTCACTTCTCTGTGTCCATAAATCTGAGCGCTGTGCCTCCTTTCTTTCTTGTCGGACACGCTGGTCCTCACCGGCTTAGGCCTCGAACGTGCGAAACATGATGTCCCCGATCCCACTCCGAATATGGACTCCGTGTCAGAGGACGAGAATCCTCCGCAACTAGAATCCGAGGAAGTTGAAGTTGGACTGAAAAACAGAGCATCTTGGGACTTACGATCATGACGACGGCGTAATTTCTTGTCCATCTCTGTCGGCTTTGGTCTCCCATGAGTCGCATGTTTTTCGGCTATCTTCTTGTCCGTCCACTTCTCCAGCATACAAGCTCTTCGAAGACTCTCTTCTTCGATCCCCTCCTCTTGCACGCATCTGTTACTGTGTTTCCCACTGATTCTGCTCTGTTTCTTGGCCAACGTTTCAGGATACAAGTTCATTTTGCCACCGTTGGTCTCACCTTCGTCAATGGAGCGGTAGATTTGATCGAGGAGGGAAGAGGAGAAAGATGGGGTTTTGGCATGGCTGAGAAACCTGTCTTCTGTGAGTGACGTCCTCTGAGACCTGTACATGGTTGATGCGAAAGGGGAATGATGAACAAGGTGGACTTTTTTTTGTGAGGAAGGAATTAAGAGTTAAAAGGTGGAAAAGAAGAAGAATGAAATAATGAGCATTTGGAAGAGGGGCGATGATGGAGGGATGATTGCTGGGAATAGGGAAGAAGAAAACGTGAAGAGAGTGATTGATAACTGTGGAAGGAATGAAGGAAGGAGAGTCCGAATGAGTGAGGATGAAGTTCAAGGGGAGCAGGCGAAAGGGAGGCCTTTTATAAAGGAGGCTCACGCGCGTGCGCGTCGTTGTCCTTATCATCCTGGGAGCCAATGCCACTCTGGCACCTTCTTGCATACGTGGCATCAATCTTCGCTTCATCATTCCCAATTCCTCCCTCCCCTCCCTTCCCTTTTCTATCTCCTTCCAAATTCGAATTTGTAGCCGTTGATCCCATTCAACAGTCCCCGCAGTTTCAGTGGGGATTACCGCACCTAATTAAACCTCCCCTCTACGTCCTCCGATTGGGTCCCAGTCCCACACATCCATGTGTGTCATGTACCAATTTCAACAAATTATATTATTCATGTTTTTTAAATAATTCATGGATGTACAGAGAATGTATTCGCGTGTGTGTCATCCAGGCATAAATTCTATTGTCACCAAACCATCAAATGTATTTATTTTCCAAGATATTTTTTTTAATGATTTGAGGGGGGAGAAAAGGAAAATTAAATGGCTTCTTGTTATAGCTCGATCCGGATACAAGAAGTAGATGGTGAAATTTTGATGGTAAAAGGGAAATGAATGTGGAACACAAAATGAGCAATCATGGATGGGTTCTTTTATTTCAATTTCACACGTTGGGAGCTCCGGGAGGATGCGAATCATGGATTAATAATTATTCAGTGTGTCGGGAGGCTGACTTTAGTGTTCTTTGATTGGTATCCAAAGTTTTTTAAAACCACACCCTTCGGTGAATGGGAGATGAACTGTTTCTATCAATTATAGACGGAACAACAATAGTAGTAACTACTCATTATTGTTAAACTCGTGAGTTTACTCTCCAAATTTATTGTTTTTACGTTTCTAACTTATAAAAACGAGTCGAGTCACTAATAAACTCGTGTCAGTTGTAAACTCGGTTAAACTCATAAGTTTATACACCGAATTTATCATTTTTATATTTTTAGCTAATAAAATTATATTAACTTACTCTTAAATTCGTGTTAACTTTTTAAATTTGATAATGCTTAGTGAGTTTAAATATTTGTAGAAATTTCTTTGTTAAATATGAGAAATGATGAATGCTGATAGATTTAATTTCAATTATTTAGATTTAAAATATATTTACATCAAATTGTTGTTATTTTTTATTTTTTAATTATTTAATTATACACTAGTAATACCTATATAATAATAAATATAAACTCTTAGAAGCTTACAATACGATTTTGCATCACTGTCACGAGTTTGCTTAAACTCGTGAGTTTGACAACCTTGATACTACTTATTGATTTGAATTTACAGACGAGTTGGCACGGTCATAATTGATTGTATGGTTATAAGGTAACACTGACATCGGATTCATATTTGATACATGTGAGATATATATTGAAAGTTATATGTTCAACATTCAAGAACAATAGCAAATGAGGTGTTTTTTTTAAAAAAAGGAACAAAATCAGATTTCCTCTTATCGTCTTCCAAATAAAATATGGCGCCCGTAAATTACATGTTTTGTTGCATGCATGTTACGTTTATAATCATGGAGGATGAATAATATGTTAAGGTCGATTATATTTTCCTTTGGGGTTGGTGTGTGTGTATATATATATATATATAAATATAATTAACACAGCAATTATTGATGGGGAATCGGGGACTCAGAGGAATATACACACGTATATCTCAATTTTGAAGAGTGGGAGGGATGTAAAAGTGTAGTTAGAACTTAGAATCACATGCACAATGGAATAATTGTAAGACAAACGCATATACACATTAATAATTCTTAAACTAAACATACATGTATGTATTCTCACAGAATGATTCTAGCGGAAGACTATAATTGCCATAGCACTTGATTCGGAGCTGCTCACGGTCTGAGATAAATAGAGAAAAGGAGAGTTGTAAACAAAGAACATTGTTCGTATAAACCAATGATCAGTGACTTCTTCTAGATGGGCACAGTGAAGGCCACCGGTAAAAGCTATCACTGGTCAGGGTTATATCAGAAAAGGAGCATATAGATGGTTTTGTGCAATCACTCCCTCACTTAGCCTTACCATAAAAGTTAACGTGTATCGCCATTAAGAGAAAATAAAATTTAAATAATGATTTGAGTTAAGAAACCCCACCTAAACTAGGCCTAACCTGACTACACGTACGTCACATTTAGGATATTTTAGTAATTTCCTAATTTAAAATCTAAATAATGATAATAACATAAAATATCTCACATTAATGTGATTAACCAGACATGATACGGAGAGGATAGAGCAACAAAAGAGGAATGAATAAGCATTTTTGAGAGAATACAGGAACCGTCAATTATTTGAACAAGTGGGATGTTCTAGCTAGTTACCACATCCAAGGTTTATATATGTAGAACAGAAAATATGTTCACCAGTAAAGATTGTTCAGGTACACAACATATTAAATATGCATTGATCCCTAATTAATTAGTAGAAGAATGGTCACGTTTTGCTTAAGCATTTGGTGATTCATGTACCAATTCATGTATGTGTATATTGTTCGAAAAAAAAAATCATGTATGTGTATGCATGCCAAAAATATCTCTCTCATGTTTTTAAAAGATCCAATTAATAATATGAAATGTATTTTTATTAATTTTACCTGTAATTAATTTTATCCTCTCTCATTATTTATTTTATACATTTTTTCATATTTAAAATAATTCATTTCTAACTTATTTATTACTCCCTCCGATCCTATTTATAGGATCAAAAAATAACCGAATTATGTGATTTAAAGAATCAGTTAAAAATAATTAAAAACAATAAGTATATGTGGGATAAACTTTTCTTTTAAATATATCCTTATTTATGATAGGAAAAGTAAGAGAAATAAATAGAATAACACAAGTATCACCAACCATTTTATTAATACAATACATATAATTAATAATAGGTAAAAATGGAGGGAAAAAATTATTAAATAATAAACAACTTGTGTCGGTCTCTTATAAAAAAGACAAAGGTAATTCAAATTTTGATAAAAAGGATGGGAAGGATCAGTATACTTATAACTAGTTTTAACACATTTTTAAAATTTCATAATTTGGTTGTTTGGATCTTATAAAAAGCAGCGGAGTACGTAGCATGAGCTAGCTAGGGTGAAAAAGGAGGGAGAGTTGTAGGTTAATTAACAAGATGGGAAAAAGGAAAACAGGTGAATGGGACAAAGATGAACTTTAATGATTGGTCATTCAATAATTAAGGGACAAATTATGCTGAGGGAGCCTTAATTACATTTGTCGATGAAGCAGCCTCTCGATCAATCTCGCTAGCTACCTGGTTGACTTACGGATAATAATAACTGTAACGTGGCCTGATTTTTATAACGGCATATTCTCACCGCAATTAAGCTTGGTAGGTATCAAATGTCACTATTCAATAGTTTGACTTCATTTGACTTTTTAATTTCCCTCCAAAATCTGATTATTATTTCATCCATTTCCTTAATTAGCATAATTATAACCATTTAGTCACCCTCAGTGCGGCTTGGGGTTTAAAAGACCTCATTAATAATTATGGCCTATTTCCCGTTTTAAAGCTTTGTTCATTTCGGCTTGTTTACATTACTCGTATTTCTCAAATTAACATTTTGTTAATAAAATATGCATATATTACTCTCTCTGTTTTAACAAGATCTTTGTACCAAAACCCTTTTAGAGTACTAGTATTTTAAATATGACTTCAATTTTTTCTCTCAACAATAAATATTGCCGGAACCCACTAATAAAAGATATTTTTAGAATAACCCAATAAATGCCTCGCAATTTTTTTTTTTTTAACAAAACATCTTATGTTTAAAAAAATCATAGGCGATATTTTATTAGTAGGATTATTTAGGAAGATCAGGAGTACATGTTTGATCCAAATCAAAATAGCCTAGTTAATAAAGGTTGGCTGTGTTATGCTTGTTATCAAAATTATTTTGGGGAGCTAATAAATGTTGGTCTAATTGGTAAAAAACTGGCTCATAACCCACAAGATTGCAAATTTAAATCTCATCATTACCAATATGAGAATTTTATTGATGAGTGATTTGTAAGTATTTTCATAATCGCCTAGAAGCATGCCTTAGCTTTGGTTAATTCTAGAAATCAACTCACCTAGATTTTTATATACCACAAGAAAAAATTGTGTTGGGGAAACTTGGTAAAAAATTTAAAGCCAGACACATTTAGGTCCTATAACCTATTAGAGCCAGTGTTGTCAATTTACGATTAGAAAATGCAAGAAACGGAGCGATTTACATATTGTCGCAGTGACTCGTGATGAGATGTGTGCTTGGGCATGGTGGTTGCTAGTTGCTACATATAGAAAAAGTCTTTGAGCAAAGAAAATAAACTGAATTTATAAGGTCATCATTATAAGAGGTCGCCACCAAGGACAGTGAAGTCACTAGCATGAAGCAGGTGAAACCAATGAGAAAATCAGTGCATAGTCAAATATGCACTGATCCATGAAAAAACCCCACCTAACTTAATAAATGACGAATTCACACTCAGGGCACACACGCACGATACATTACCATGCACGTAATAGCAATTTGGTGGTACCTGGTTGAATTGAGATCTCTATTATTAGTGTTTTAGAATTGAAAGCAAACAGAATCATTAACTATTGTGAAAGAGACTAATCATATACTTTCATTAAGATCCAACTCTACCCCACCATTGCCCTTAGCTTTTATGGGCACCAAGAGATTTTGCCCCCTCCCTTACTTGTCAACACCACATGCTCTCCAATACACATGGCTTCCTCACTGTTTTTTTCCTGGAGACATAGCCCATGATGTGTACAACATCGACGACCCTTTATGTGCCCTAAACACAAGACCTTGACATTGAAATCTCTTTTGCTTGGTCTCTCCATGTCATAACGTGATTTCCCCATTTGATATAAGCAAGTGTTGTGGACAAGCTGAGGTTGGCTTCCACCCACAATTAGACAGTGACCTCGTGCGCAGTAGTGACGATGGATCTTAAAGGAAGATTTAATATTTGGTAGGGACACACAGCTTCTTCGTGCTGAGATATTGTTGCATGTGATGGTGTGGACGGAGCCATGAGAAGTCAAATTAAAGAAAGAGAGGAAGTGGAGACAATTTTTAATTGCAACAAGCCATGGATAATGAAATAACGATGAGTTTGTGTGGCAAAAGGACATTGTTGTTTCTCAGCAGAATGAGCCCCACGTAATAGCTAGCTTGAATTACTTATGAGGGGGATCTTGTTTGAAGCTTCCGAGAAATGGACAAAAATGAGAGAGAATTGCTAAGACTAATTTAATAGAGAGAATAATATGTTGTCTCTTTTTTTTTTTCCTGCTATTATATATCCACTCCATCTATTTCTTATTATAAGACACCAATTATCAATTCTCACAGATCAATAAAATCGATTAAAAGTATTAAATTTGCCCAAAAATTCAAGTGATTTCTAATATTACCCTTACTAACTACACTACACTTAAATATTCATATTAATTATTACTTCCTCTGGTCCTAATTATAGGAATACTTTTGTAGTGCAATTTACACTACAAAAGTATTCCTATAATTATGACTGAAGGTAGTACTCTCTCCCACTACCCTTATTAAACATGAGCAGACATAGAAAAATAAAGTAAATGCTCATTGGAAACTTACAAATGCTTTATAAAAATGATCCAGAACACTTGTTAGTTAATATTTTATAGTAAGGACAAAATGGAGTATTATGCTAGTATGAAAATAATAAATATGTGGTTATTAGTAGAAATCAAGGGTTTCCTCTCTTAAGGATTAGAGAACGCAAGATTATTTTTGCCTCGCGCAACAAATGGGCTTACTGGGATCTAAATTTATGTTATCCTTCTTACAAAGGTGAGACTCCCTTACCACCTCAACAAATAATTTATTGGTTAATTTTGTTTAATTAACTTATATGTTGATAATTAGAGTTCCAAATTAAAGCTAGTTGGAACTTTCGCGAGTTAGGTGCTACTATGTTTGTGTGAGGTCAGAGGTGAAATAGCTAGTAAAAGTTGAGGGGTGCAAGGGTGAAGAAGGCAGGGTGGAGGAACAAGTGGAAAGGGAACAGAGGAGTGTTGATGCATGAATGTAGAGGAAGACATGCACATTAAATTCAAACTGAGATTTTTAATGCAGTCTCTGTTCATACGTAAGTAGATATAGATGCGTTGGAATCAGTCATTTTGGTAATCTGCCACAAGCATGATTCTCTCACTACCTGTAACTAAACAAGCTAGGCAGACATACGGACTTAATAATCTGACTCGTTACTGACATATATGTTAGGGTAAAAATTGCTTTTTATACTTGGTGAATTTTTTTTTTTAATCGGTTCTAGCTCTAGATCAAGTCTATATATAGTGCCGGTCTTAAAAGTCGTTTTTCATTGACGATTCTAAAGAACGGTTTTCTTTCAAGCATGGTAAGTGAAAGGGCATAATATGGACAACAATGACAAAACAAGCATTAAAAACAGAGTTGGTTCAATTCAATTAAGGCATAATAAATGAAAGGGCATAATATGGGCAATAATGACAAAACATGCATTAACAACAAAGAGTTGGAGTTACATTTTAAATGTATCTATCTATCTTCTTATCACTTTAATACTTGTAGAGACAGCTATACTGATAATGGGTTTCACTTTGATACGAAACATAAAAGGAAAAAAACACACAATCCGAGAGTACGTGACCTTTAGATTGATGGATAGATATGCAGAGCAATCTATCTTATTGCATTCAAAGAGGCTACTACAATTTATAATGGATGGGGCACATACTAAAAAAAAATGATTATTTGTAGTGGTTAAAATGACGTAATTATAGCGGTTTTAACCGCTATACAATATTAGTAGCGGTTAATAAAACTACTACAAAATACATTGTTGTAAGTTGTTTTGTAGCGATTTTATGGCACCGCTACTATATATACATTAACGGCTACTGTAACTGTAGCGGTTTACCTCCACCGTTACTATATGAGGTTGAGATGACGTGGTTTGTGAATAATTTGTAGCGGTTCATTAATCACTACAAAACGAGATTATCCGAATTGGTAATAGTTATGTAACCACTACTAAATACATCACCAGAAATTTTGAAAATATATCGGGAACAATTTGTAGCGGTTAATTGACCGCTACAAAATTGGATGAAATTTTCAAAAAAGGTGTTCAAAGTTTCAAATTATTCTATAGCGATTAGGTAACCGCTACAAATTCTTCCCATCAATTTTTTGGAAAAAAAAATTGCCGCTTTTTTTTTAAAAAAAAATCCATGTTTGTAGCGGTTGTTACGTTGAACCGCTACAACAGGACCTATTACGGCCCCCTGTACTACTGCTGCCCCTTAGAGGCACTATATCGCGTACAACCTTAGCTCTTTCCTTTTTCCTACATTTTGCCTAGAATCCATAACTCCAAAATCTCGTAAATCTTACAGCTAAACGTAAAAGAATGAAAGTTAAAATGTGATATATCAAAGCTTGCGTGGTTTGAATGGAGATGGAGACACTTTTTAAAAAAGGTGTCATGTTTGTAGCAGTTTTGACATATAACCGCTATAAAATGTTTGACCCTTGACATTCTGTAGCGGTTATTGATACAAAACCGCTACAAAATGCTTGTACCTTGACATTCTATAGCGATTTCAAGGAGAAACCGCTACACACACGCTTTCTTAGTTACTCAAGATAGTATAGCATGACACTGGAAGATTGGATATCCAGTATAGATGCCAATCTCTGATGAAAAGGTGATTGACTTATTTTCATTAGAGGAACTGTATTGCAACCCAATCTTCTGTTGCATGTTGTACTATCTTGAGAGAGAAAAATTGAGGGCTAGGGGTATATATAATAAGTTGAATATTTGTAGCTGTTGTATTTATAACCACTACAAATTAAGAATATTTGTATCGGTTTATGCCTCACTTTTTCTAACCACGACAAATATTGTGTCTCCTCACATTCTGTAGCGGCTACTGAGGAAAAACCGCTACAAAGGTATGTGTATTTAATATTTGTAGCGGTCTCAAGGAGCACCGTTCTAAATAATTTGCCATTATTGAAAATAGTGCAATATACCACATGAAGATTGGATTTCCAAAACAGATCCCAATCTTTGATGAAAAAATCACTGACTTATTTTCATCAGAGACAGGCAGCTATGTTGCAACTCAATCCTCTGTTGCATGTTGCACTATTTTCTGAAAAAGATTAAAGGGCTAGGGGTTATATATAGGTTAAAATTTTGAAACAGTTATACAGAAACCACTAAAAATTATCATATTTTGTTACGGTTTACGAGTCTGTTTTTTCAAACCGCGACAAATGTCGTGTCTCTTTGCATTCTACAGTGGTTATTTTCATTCCACCCCACAAAAATAACCGCCATAACGCGCCAAGCTGGCGCCAATAGTGTAGGGTTTATTTCTTATAACCGTTATAAATGTCCTGCCACAAACCTTCGCGTCATAACACGCCAAGCTGGCATCAACTTTGTAGCGATTTTATTTATGATAACTTACCAAACGTGATTACAAACAAACATGCTTTGACGTCATTATTGTCGCTATGAATTTGTAGTAATTTAGGTGTAAACCACTACAAATATTAAATGTTGTAGCGGGTTAATATTAACCGTTACAGATTAACGCTGCAAAATATCACTTTTTTGTAGTGACAATGGTCGAATGTGACGAACTTGACTACATAAGGAGACATCATATAGTGGATCTGTACAAAAAACCAAACGACGCAATATCGAGATGCAAAACCCTTTACAAGGCCAACCAGACACGTATCTTGTAATAACAGGACACTTATTCAAAATCATATCTCAAAACTTACAACATCAGTACAACCAACCCGTGCATTGCAGAGTTCACATTATGTGCATATAATTATGTCTTTCTTATGTGTTCATACTTCTATTAGAGGTGTGAGTTTTATTTTATTTTTTTATATATTGTATTTATTTAGATTTAAGTTTTATGTTATTTTCTGAGATTTTTTTTTCACCCAGTATGTCAAATTAATTAGTTTCCATAATACTAGTGTTACAGACAAATGCAGAACTGGAAACTAATTACTCCCTTCGGTCCTAATTATAAGAGCTATTTACCAGAATTTGGAGGGATTAAGGAAGGAAGTTAAATTAGTTAATTATATATATTTTCCTAAAATACCCTTACTCAATGTACGGACTTTTCAATATTACTGAGATTTTAACGTTGAGATTATTGAGCTGCAGGTTTAGAACGTGCACTTTTGTCCCACCTTCTTTCGTACTCATATATCTTGGCACGCTAATTTTAATTCATTGTGTGTGTGACCAAGTGCCTTTTGTTTTTTATTCCAATTATGTCATCCCAAAATTATAATTATTAAAGAATGCATTAATGCTACTTAAAAAAAATATTTTATATAAAAAAGTATAATTTAGGTGTATATGACATTAATGAGTTGCAAACATTATTTACTTTATAAAATATATAGGTGTATTATTAAATTATTATTATTTTTAATTATTATTGAGAAAATATAAATAAGGGTACTATAGGAAAAAATTGACAAAATTTAAAACTTGCTCTTATAATTAGGACCAAAATCAAATCCAAAATTTGCTCCTATAATTAGGACCGGAGGGAGTAATTTGAGATGCGGGTGCAAAAAACATATCGAAAAAGCAATATATAATTTAAATATAATTTAAATATAATAAAAAAAATATGAACACATAAGAAGCACATAATTATGTGCACATAATGTGGACTCTGCATTGCATGGGTATGTACGCAGAAGATCCAAGTTATATAAGAAAATTAGTACCTTTTTTATCCACTATCAAAACTTACAAGAAGAATAATTTATGTTGTAAAAATTAATTTAGGGTTAATACTATTGTTAATCCTTATAGTTTAATTAATCAATTTTTTTTGGATCTGGTTCTTTTAATTTGATATTGTCAGTTTTGGTTACTATAATTTCATTAGAGTTTAGCCTGAATTCAATGGTTAGTCTTTATATTTTTAATGAGTTTTTGATTTTAGTCCTTATACTTAAACTAAGTTGTTACAAAACAACCAAAACCAATTATTTCAAACTATAGAGATCAAAACAAAAATTTGATCAAAATGTAAGGATTGCGATAATATTAACCCTAAGTTTTAAAATAATCATTTATGACTAGCTATCATTTTCTAACTTGTAATTTTAATTCCCAGTATATTTTTTGTGACTACTCTTATTGTTTTATGGCGTAAGTGCCATTTTCCTAAACCTGTAGTCTTTGTTTGATATTTATTACTCAATTAATAATAAAGTATGACCAATGCTAAATATATTTAATACACACACACACACACAAATAATTTAATTGTTCAAAAAATCTCATATTATAGTACTCCTCCCCAGGTCTAATTATAAGAAATTTAGTTGAATTTTTTTGGAGAAGTTAAGGAAGCTAATTAAATTACTTTAGAGTATTTTAATTTTAATTTTTTTCTTCAAACTATTTAGTTTGACTAATAAACTAATATATAATCTAATGATATACAACATATAAAATAATTAAGTAACTTATTTAGCTTCTTTAATCTCTCCAAAAAAAAGTCAACTAGCTCTTATAATTAGGACCTGAGGTAGTATAATTTTTGTTGAATTCTTTTTAGATATGGAAGACACTTGAGTTAGGTACATATACATATCTCTCTTTGCTCTTTTTTGGGGTACCAATTGGCAGCAAAAGCTTTCCAAGGCTATATGTCATGTTTCACATAATTATATAATCATGCCTCCGTCTTATGTAAAAGAACGACACTAAATTGTTACTTTAAAGGAACAGGACAGGTGCGACAGAGAAGAGATCTCAGAGGAAGTGAAATAATAGTTAGTTGCATATGTCACAGTTAGGCATTTTAGTGTGGCATGGGAAAATACAAAAAAAAAAAAAAAAAAAAAAAAAAACCCTCCGATTATTTATAAATTAAATAATCACTCAAATTGTAAAAAACTAAAAACTAAGCCTCTGAACATGAAAAATCTAAAGTTCGTCACACACACACACACTAAAATTTGTGTGGAGGGAACAGGGAAAGGTGGTGGAGGGGGTTAGTGGGGAAGAATGGGGGTTGCGGTCCTCTTCCCTTCTCATCCACTTTCCATCCTCTTCCTTATCTCAGCCGTTGGATTGAAATCTTAACCATTCAAATCTAATATTATATAAAAGTATTATTTTATTTTATTTTTAATAATTTAATATTTTTTTAATATAAAAATAATATTTTTATAAAAGATTAAATCTAAACCGCTCAAAATTTCAATCCAACTATTTGAGATTGATCGGAAGTGGATGAGAAGTGAATGGAAGGGGAAAAGGATGGGGCCACTCCCAGAAGAATGAGCGTGAAGAAGTAGGGACGCATGGAGGCCCCAAAGAGCCACACCATGCGTTTGGCATCCCAGAAGAATGAGCGTGAAGAAGTAGGGACGCATGGAGGCCCCAAAGAGCCACACCATGCGTTTGGCACGTGATTCATTTACTGTACTTGAGCCCCACAAACATAACACCACAAAACCAAGAACGAGAGCGTCTCTCCATTTGAAAGAATCTGCATATATATATATATATATTGCCAGATTATGATCCGACTAGGCTAAACTTTCTCAATGTCAGAATTTAATTAACTTGATAAAACTCGAGAGCCACAGTCTTCATATATACATTCTGAAACTGTCCTCTAGACCAGGAAGGATGGCAGCTTTACCATTCTTTCACCCGCTTTCACCGGGCGTGACAGGTTTTTCTTTAAAATCTTGGTTTTTTGCCAACCACATCAAAACACATGTGGAAGTCTGAAAATAGATTAATGGGGCCAAAACCATGATATTTCAAAGGCCGGCCAGATCATGGTTTAGGGGAAAAGTTGAGTTATTGAGCTTAATTTTTGAGTAAATCTATTAATTCTCTGAAATCAATATAATACAAAATAAACACACCCTCAATTTATATGAAACTAGTTTGTGACGATGGATATGGGATTGCAATGGGAAGGAGTGGGAGATATGAGTGAGTAGGGGACCCAGGAGTTGCCCCCAAAGCAGGGAAGCACGTGCAAGGGCATGGCCTGACATTACCTTCCATTCCAGTCACTCCAACCCCTCAGGCGCATGGATCATTTTTGTAAATTCCCTCCCTCGATCTTAAACTCACCTTAAATTTTCCCGCTTCAATCCAACGGTTAGATTTGCTTGCAGGAGAACCAAGGCAGTGTTATATGTATGCTGTCATTTTTAGCAAACACTATATAGTAAAGTCAGTGTAGCGCTGGCTAGCTGTAAATGAAGTGAAATAAACATATATAGACTCATAGACAGATAGAAAAAAAGGAGGGGGTAAGGACCCCAGTGAGGAGATCAAGTGGCATAGTGTGTTGGAGTTAAGCGTGAGAAAAGAAAAGAAGGCAAGATTGTGATGGAAGAAAGGAACAGTGCTCTTTTTCCAACAAAGAAAGCAAGGATTCAGTTATTATATATGTAGCAGCATCTTCTTTTTCCTCAGCCTCGGGGTGTCTGACAACCCCCCCATGCTAGCTTCTCTCTTTGTTTCTTGCACCCAACTGTGAGTTGAGTTGCCCTCACGTGCACTTGCATAACTTGGACGCTTTTCTTTCGAGATCGCCACGTGCGACTGCTACTGATGATCCATCCATGCACATTAATTCCTTTCTTCAACTCCACTACATTATTATTATTATTCAACCTCATGTCATGATGAATTCCCTTTCTTCTCACTTTCATTGTTGTATTGATGGCACCCCATGTATGTGTTTCTTCCTGATGCAGCTCATACGTTCATTAATACCAAGCAGTCAAGCACACACCATCTCTATTACCACCGGACATCGCATTTAGTATCTTAGATTCAAATATTCAATATATATGGCTGCCTTTTTCACTTAAAAAGGCGAATTGTAGCACTTACAATTAGGCAAACTGATTTTTACTTTACTCAGAATATGTACAAGGCCAGTACATTATGGGCCTTTAATAAGTATACGTCTTGTTTTTCTGCTTTCCATCTTTTGTTTCTTGTGTTGTCGCCACGCCCCGGGTAAAAAGCTGTACGTTTGTTTGCACGGAGTGAAAGTGAAGTTTTAGTCTTTATGATATATACATATATCGATTATAATTTCACTTTTGTTTATATTAATACATATGATGACTCTGGGAGGAGTTGTATTATTACAATTAAATTTGCAACTAAATAGGGAAATATTAAGATTGAAAGTTTTATTTCCCTTCATGTTTAATAATGTTTGTTCATTTTTCAAATATACCAGTCTCTGAAAAAAGCTGGGAAAAGGAAGGGGAAACAAAGGAGCAGGTCACTGTCTTCTCCTGTCTCTCTAATAATATAATGAAATAGAGAGGTATTGCTGCCAACAGCTGCGAACTGTGTCCCATGCATCTCAAATTCTTTCTATTTTATCTTCAGATGATATATATGGCGATGTGGATGCATCATATCATTCAGTCCACAGGTGCCACGTTAGCCAGCCGCAACGTGTAATATCTTCAGATTGATTAATTTTTTCAATTTTGTCCTCATTTATAAATAGATTTTTTTCACCTATTTCTTCTCTTTATACTTTTAATAGTGGCAAAATTGTAACACCCTCGTTTATTATTTTAAAAGTTGACTTATAACAATGATCAACATTTTTTTTTCTAAACTGAACGTATAAATTGGGCTAGATTGGAAATAACGTAAGCCTCAAATCACCAATTGATATCTTAATAACATGCAGCGGGGAGTTTGGCCACTGGCTCTTCTGCAAAATCCAAACTCCAAAGTAAACATGCACATATAACGTAAACCATTATTCACTCACGAGCGCAATATCCTACGTACATATATGATACATTAATCATTAATCATAGTATCTGTCTAGTGTTGTACTAACTAAATAATGGAGATGGCCTGGTCATATGTACTTGTGAATGACCCGATTGCATCATTGGAGGATTGGGCCTCTAGAAAGCCACCAACCGGCAAAGGGACTCATACTGTACCCTTTCTTTGCTTTCATGAAGGCAGACATAAAATTATAACCAAGAGTTGCAACCACAAGTCGAACAAGACAAGATATTACAGCGAAGAAAAGCTAAATGCCAAGGCAGGCAAGCCACCAGCTCCTTTGCAATTTATGCATGACATGATGACTTGTATTGTCTCCATGGTCTAAAAAGACCCAAAAATTTTCTAAACTGCCACATTCATATTTATCCAAATATCATATTAGTTCAAACGGTCCGATCCTTTTCTCTTTTTTTATAAATGACGAGGAATATGCTTCTCTATTATTTCTAATAACCATAGTCAGCAATTTGGTTGGCACTAGACCAAGGAAGTTAAACATTAATTCAGCATCTACTTACTGATTATATATACAAGAAGAGCTAGCGGGATGATCCCAGAGGCATAACCTGATCTAATTATCTTGAGCTGGTGACCATGGGTTGCCACCTATGACTGTCAGCGCCAGATCAGATGAATTAAATTGCAGCAAGGTTTATTAGACTCCTTGGACCTTACAAATATCGGTAATAATCCTCATAATAGCAAAGCTAGAATATAGTCATACAGTCAAACCTTTGACTACGATCTCTTGCACCACAAGCCATGCTTTGAGATGTAAATTCTTTTTTTCCGGTGATATTGAGATGTAAGTTCTTTGAATACCCACGAAAAGTTAAGAACATAAGGAACCCTTGCATTACCTGGTTATCTGTGGCCCTGCTTATGAAAATTAAACACATTATTAGCAGAGGAAAAGATCATCAGGTCATTATTTATTGTTCTAGCTATTACTTATAGTAAAGCATCACAGTATTGAAGAATGGGGAATGAGAAAGAAGTGAAAGATAGCGTCATTTCATATTTATGACCAAAGTTTCTGGCTGCTACTGTGACCAATGTTATCTGGACGCGATGTATGTGAAAAATAATAGGTATGCTTCAGAAACCTTCAGGCCTTATGTGATGATAGAGGGATGGGCCAAGAGGAAGTTGTAAGGATACAAAGTTGGAATTGGATGGGCCCAGCCAATATTTGGGCTGCAGACGAAGATATGGCTGAGAGAGGTTAGACGAAAAGGATTTTAGCTCTTATAAAAAAAAAAGGGGGGGGGGGGGGGGGGGGGGGGGGGGGTTTAGCTAGGATCTGTTTGGTTGAATAGGGGGAGAGGTGGGAAGGAATGAAGGAAGGATACGTGAGAACCATATTTGGATTTATGAGAGAAAAGAGGAGGAGATGATTTATTTATTTTTTAGCTTGTTTGGTTCAAAAGGATGAGAGGGAAAATATTTTTATATGGATAATTTTACCTTTATTTTATTCAAGTTGCTTTCTTTAAAATTTATAATTATAAATGACATTAAATATATAAAATAATAATTTTTTTTTAAAAGCAAAAAAAAAACTATAATACATAATTAACAACTAATATATATTTGATAATTATAATTACACTTTTATATATATTTAAAATATTATATTCTATAAAAAAATTTATTAAACAAGTTTATTTATATCAATTGTTGTTTTCCTTTCCCAGCCTTTCAACCCATGTGTGTTTCGGGAAAAAAATAATAAAAATCTCTATCTACCTGCTCAAAACAAAACTCATATTTTCAATTACGGTGACGGTGACCCCTCCTTCGAAACTTACATTGAGGAGCAGGTTGATGAGATGCAAGTAATAATTGTCACAGCATGGAAAGATTGTTTTTGGCGTTGAAAGCCCTTGGGCTTTCGGGAAAATCAGATGGAGGACCGGCAGCTGCTGGTAGTTCAGAGGCAAAGTGGGAGGGTGAGGGAGAAAGCCAGAAGGGTAAGGTAGGAATATTTAAATCAAACGTGATTGTACGGTATATGATGATGATGAAAACAGATTAGGGCACACTTCTTAAAATAGAATAGCTTGTTTGGAGTGCAAAGCGTTAGGACCAGTAATTTTTTAAAAAAAGTTCACTAACGTTTAATCGATTTTTTAGTCGTTTAGACCAAGTTAAAGAAAAAAACTCAAAAAACTCATTAAGGAAAAAAGCTTCACCATTTTGAAATTTTTTCCAAAAACTCTCAAATTTTTTAACATGGTCTCGTCACTTCTACCACTATCAATCCAAACACAAATCAGATAGCTATTAAGTCACCGCTTCTATCGAGCTTTTTTTTTAAGTCAGATAGCTTTTAAGCCACCGTTTTTACCACCAACCCAAACAAACCTATTGAGAATATGATTTATATTTAGATTGATAGTGATAGAAGTCCATTTACACTTTTAAAAGAAGGTATAATAGCTTTTAGCCTAAACACGCAGTTAGAAAAATATCAATTCAAACACGTCATTGTACTCCTATCATACTTTTTCCCCTTTTTTCAGCCCCACCCATTCCCAAACATGTAATGCGATGGTGTAGTTGTGATAGAAGGGAGGGTGAGAAACTTAAGTCAAAAGCGGACACTGTCAGGGTCAACGTCACATGTGACATGTTACTATTTGTTAACAGGAGTAGCATACCCGCACTGCCATGTACAGCTGGACACTAAAAAACCGCGCACCTAATTACCTTTATTATGCAAAACCTTGCACTTCCAAATTGCGATTTAATCATGATTACCAAACAAATTATGCTCGTGGAATAACATAAAATACCTCCTCTGTTGTTTAACACTTCAGAATTTGATTTATTTCTAAATATAACATCTCAATTTACTTTATCTCACAACTTTATAACTTTTATTTAAAGTATTCATATTAATTAGATATTATATTCAAAAGTAGTCATATTGAAATATGACGTTTTAGGAAAATCAATTTATATTTTTTATAAATAAGTTACATAACTAAGTTTCTTAATCTTCCTAAATCAATCAACTAGCTCTTATAAGTGAATGTAGTAAACAATTTATAATCCATATCATGCCTTCAGGGTCAACCTCTACACACAGTGGGTTAGAAGATGAATGGATGACCATTTGTTTAATTAGAAGTGTCTTCAATATGCTTTTTCTTGAATTATTAAATTTCCTTTATTCTCTCAATGGACTTCATCATTATAGTTTTTGACATTAATCAATCAATTTACTTAAAGGGCTAGCCATATGCAAGGAAAATGATATATTGTCTAATTAGACGATAGATGTATTTATTAACTTTCCTTCCTTGTTTCTTTTGGTATTGTCTTTATGACATACTTTAACGTTTTCTATTAACATCATTTGGGCTTTTTATAAATAAATAAAAAACTTATAGCATTTGTGATCTAATTGATACTGCGAACAAAGAGTAGTATAAAATTTAGAGCAAGTTATATGATTCACAAACTGTGAATAATTAACTGTGTCTAATTTGTAATATTTGACATCCACTGAAATGGGAAGATGAGGATGAATAATTCTTAGACATCCTAATTAAAAAAATAAAATAAAATACAAACTATTTTTCCTTTTATTATCAGGGCCTGGATTGATTGGTTTATAGGTTGACTCACCCCAAACCCTATCAAACACTTTATATAAGACCAAGATTTGTATAGTACGAGAATTTAGAAGCCATCACCAACTATATATTGTCTCCCCTTATGCCGAAACGGTGAGGAGAAGCGCGAGTCGTTTGAACACTGTCACGTTTCTTCCAGAATTTTTTTTAAAAAAAAAAAAAAAAAAATCTTAAAGCGAAGGCGATTTAACGCAACTCTAACACACATACCAACCGACTTTTCCCAACGGTCATTAACTGCCTCTGGCGCCTCTTTCATTCCCTATTTAACTTGGCTTCAGAAAATAAAATGTTCGTTATACTTGCGTCTCTTTCAAAGAAAGATCACGCCGCTGCCTGACGCTGTACTCCACACCGCCCTCCGCTCTCTGTGGTGGCGGCGCTTTCTCCCAGCGCCGCTACTGAATCCCCTGAATCAACAATTATCAGCGCAGAGAGTGGAGGAAGCATTTTTGTTTCCAGCGAAGTTCCTTAATGCATGGGAGATCCCTGGTCTATTGTTCCGTACAATGATTACCTTTACGATCTCCCATTTCCCGATGACTTCCTCTATTTCCAGAATGGTCCTATTCCACCTGCTGATCCACATCCATGCAATGAGCACAAAGCTTCATTGTTTCCACAACAACACAGTGATCCCATTTTTCAGAGATATGTTCCGGATTTGGGTCAAGCGATTCAAGACACCCCCATGGGCCATTTTCCCCATCAAGATTGCAACTTTGAAGCGGGTCATCAAGTGATTCAGGACACCCCAATGTACCATATTCCCCATCAAGAGTGCAACTTCGAAGCGGGTCCATCTCAATTTCACGGACAAAGCCATATTCCGAGTCAGGAGAATGTGCACATACAAAAGGATTTCCCCGATGTGGCTCAACTTCCAAACTCGCCACAAAACCCACTCCCTTTTCTTTGTAGTTGCTGTCAAATTCTTAGAGAAATCATTCACACTAACGGTAATAAGATTTAGGCTATCACAAAAAATATACATATAGGGTAATTTTACTTTATATTCCGCTTACACCTTGAGTGTTTGGATCAGGGATTCAGTTAACGAAACTGGAGATTCACGGAAGAGTGGGTGAAATCTGTCATGGAATTCTACGACAGAATATAAATGCGGGTTCCACCGGCGGTCACCAAAGTCACTTGCTTGAGTACGTACTTCAAAACTCGTGCTTTTGTTTTTGCTATGCTATCGTATTGGCTTGCCAATGAACAAACTTTTGTGTGACTGATATGAGTTTGAACCTTTTTGGAAATACGATCATAATCAGTTTTAGCAAAATAAGTATGGAGGAGATCAAGAATTATATAAGGCAGTATTGCGCGGAGAAAAATGCAGCAGGCTACTACACTCTGTTAGATCCACTGTCAGCTTATTATGAAGCCCTCTGCATTGGAATGGAATGGAATGGGGAGTTAAACGACGACTTCCTCGACACTGATAATAATTCTGGTCTGCCTCTCTTTGCCACTCAATTTTTTTCCCCCTTTTCAGTCTCTGTTTGTTTTTAAATAGTCGCCTCTTTCACTTTGTTCATGTTTTGTAAGGGGGTGCATTTGACGAGGCTGATGATCCGGATAGGACTAGTAGGGCTAGTCTTTCAGCGCAGGTCGTTTTTCTCTTTAAACAAAAGAAAATTGTTGGAATAGTTAATCTTTACTTAATCTTGTTTTCAATGAACAATAATACTACCACGGGTTCTTTATAAGATCTTGTTCTAGTAACAAAAATATGTGACAAAATATGGGGGTGCAGAGGGAGAGAGCAGGGAAGATGAAACTGAGCGATTTCAGCGATGTGTTTCATCTACCAATTGAAGAAGCAGCCAGGCTAGTGAACTTGTGTCCTACAGTTGTAAAGAAGATATGCCGTAAAGAAGGATTACCCAGATGGCCTCACAGAAAGGTTCCTATTTTAATAAAATCTCTAGTTTTTGCTTCTTATCAACTTATCATGCTGAGATCAATCATATATATATATAAACATGCAGTTAAAGAGTATAATGAAGAAAGTAGACATAGTGAGAGGGATTTTAAACTCACCAGGTCAGGAGGCTGTGGCAAGGGCTCGAGCGGTGGCAGAACTTGAGAGACTTCATCGAGAAATCATTCAACACTGTGGTGGACTCATGCCCACTTCATTAAATTTCAATGCTTGACTGTATATTTATACAAGCTACAATAAGCTTTAGAGCCTTTTTTCTTTTTTCTTTTTTTGGGTCTGTTAAATAGCCCAGAAATTGAATTTTGGATTAGTTCCTTCATTAAGTATTATTCTCTGTGGATAACTACATGTTTTAAAAATAAAAAATATGTGTTGCCTATTGCGTAATGCCAATGATTGAGTAAATTAATCTGTCTAGTTATTCCATTTTTTTTATTTCTTCTGTCAACCTTTTTTTTTTTTTGCCCGAATTCTGTCAACCTTAATATCAGAGCCGGTTAATAAATTTTTTAGTAGATAAAAGAAATAAATTGTGTTAGTTATTTATAATAAATAATTTTTTTTTCCTAAAATACTACTCCCTCCCGTCCTAATTATATTACATATTTAACCGATTTTGAGGAGATTAAGGAGATGAGTTAAATTAGTTAATTTTACTCATTTTCCTAAAATGCCCGCCCTTATATAAATTTAAAATGATATAATTAAAAATGAATCAACAACCCCGCCACATACATCTCCGACTTAGAATTTTCTTTTCCACATACTTTCTAATTGAAATAATGATCTTGTTATATATACATATATATGTGTGTATATACATATAGAGCTACACACACATCCATATATCTACACATATATATGCGCGCACACACATATATCTACACACATATATATTGACACACACACATATACATACATATATACAAAGACACACACACACATACATATATATAAAGAGAGAGAGAGACACACACATATACATATATATAGAGAGAGACACACAATATATACATACATATATACATAGACACATATATATAGACACATACATATATATGTATATAGATACACATATTGTGTGCACACGTGCGTGTGCGCGTGTATGTATTGACAAATTAACGTCAGTTGATCGATAAATAAATTAAAATCCAACAATTTAAAAGTTTCATTGATTGGAAGAGTTCACACACCCACATCCATATACTCACTAAAAACGAAACACGCTTGAGAGAGTAAAATAGGGGTATTTTAGAAAGAAATTGACAAAAACTAAAAAAATATCTTATAATTATGACCAAAACCAATCCCCAAATATTGTTCTATAATTAAGACTGAAGGGAGTATCTTTTATCATAACCAGTCTCTAATAGAAACATATTAATCTTATATATATGTGCGCGCGCGCTGAATCTAATCCTAAACTAGCTTGGATTAAGTATGAGAGGTGGCATGATGATTATGTGATTGATTAATGATTTTTTTTTTTATAACATTGATTGATTAATGATTAATAAACCTTCTTATAATCTAAAACGTCCGGAAATAATAACTGCCAGAGAATTGAGATGAAATTAGTAGATTGGGAAAGCGAATCGGAGGTGGGCCCGGGAGAGCAAAAATTTGAAAAATTGTGTCTGTAAACGGGCTATGTGATCTGGTTGGCGGACTCTATGTCCTTTTATCAAATCCGGTTTATATCGTTCAATTCAGTCCGATTCAGATCCGTTTAAACCTACGCTCTCTCTTTCTCTCTCCTTCTCTCACTCACTCACAGGTCAAATACTTTCCCCATCTTTCCCTCCATTTACATCCTCACTCCCTCTCCGCTTCCTCCTCTAATTTCAGCCCGTCATGGACGGAGGTGCTCCCTATAATCCTCGCACGGTCGAGGAGGTCTTCAGGGATTTCAAGGGTCGCCGGGCTGGCATGATTAAGGCCCTTACCACCGGTATATACTTCCCCCGCTGTTCTTTTCTTTCTTCATTTTCTTTTTTTTGGAAATGTTTTCGCCTTTATCCTTTTGATTCTGGTGATCGTCTGTTTTAAATTTAACTTCTATTCTCGTATAGCTTGGACATACAACATCATGTGCTTTCTTTTCATGTATTTCTGCAGATGTTGAAGAGTTTTATCAGCAGTGTGATCCTGGTAAGGTTTCATTGTCTTATTTTCTCTATGTTCACATCTCAGCCTCTTTTTTTCGTTTCTATTGTTGATTTCTTTGGTAGCAAAGCTGCTCCTAGGGAAGCAGCAGTTACTGTGCATTTTTTGTTTGAAAATATGTGAATTTGTCGCACTTTTGATTCGAAGCTCCATTGAAGACAATATAATTTCGTGGTTTTTGAAGGCTGGTTCTAACTTTGATGGACGAGTGCTTTAAGTTATTATTTTCATACTTGACTAAAGCGACAGTTGTCCGCGTGTGCGCGCATGTGTATTGAAATTTTTTCGGAAGGGGGATAGGTAGCATTTATGTCATATGCATTTAAGTGGACTGTGCTTCAATGCAAGAACAGAATCTTAGTTATAATATTTTCTATTTGGTTCTGGCTTTGGGGTAAAACTGTTGCAACTTTATTTTTTCGTGCTTTGGCCCCAAAAGTTTATAAGTCTCAACGAGTCTCTTACTTTGCATAGAGAGATGGCCTCATTCATCCATTGTTGTTTGAAAACTTTTTCTTTTGAGTTGCATTTAATTTATTATAGCAGACAAAATTTTGCATGGATTCTAGGTGTCTCACCAACCAATTGTTCTGAACCTGTCCTTGATTTATAGGGCCTGAGGTTCTTACAGATAACGTCACATTTCACTACTTTTATTTTTTTTTGTGGGGAGAAGCAAAATATCATCCCCCCCCCCCCCCCCCCCCGAAATGGGCCCTAGTTTACCCATTTATCCTGGAATGTGTTTTGTGTTCAAGGAAATTAGGGATTATTTTTGGGCTAATGGAATGCAGTCAAGCTCATACATCTAATATCTAGCTTTGCACGTACATAGCTAGTGCCAGCCAATGGAATTAACTGGATTTCATGATTTAATATTCCATCACTCTTCTGGCCCTCCTGCATAACAGTAAGAAGGTCTGAACAAAAGAGGATCAGTTGGGTTAATTGAAAATTAGTAATATCCAGACTTGAGAGGGTAGGTTAACAAGATTTAGGATGTTTTAAAGCAGAGAAATGTATTGTATTCAGAATAAACTCACTGACTAAAGTTTTAAGCTGATGAAAAGCATTAGAATTTTATATTGTGATTTGTAATATTTTAACTACTGCACAACAAACAAACTTCTGGCAATATCTGTTAGCATGTGGCGTTTTCTCTCTCTCTCCAATGTGATTGATATTTTGTCCTTTGGATTATGGGTATAATCAATTGGCCTGTGCTATATTGTGCCTTGAGGTCTTATATAATCTAAGTAATTTATACAGAATGCAATATCATTGTATTTTTTGAAATGTTTGAAATTCTTGTACTTAGAAACAGTAAGTAGATTTATACAATGTTTGTGATACAGAGAAGGAGAACCTTTGCCTTTATGGATTTCCTAGTGAGCAGTGGGAAGTCAATCTACCAGCCGAGGAGGTGCCTCCAGAGCTTCCAGAACCTGCACTGGGTATCAACTTTGCCAGAGATGGAATGCAAGAAAAAGACTGGCTATCTTTGGTTGCTGTTCACAGTGATGCGTGGCTACTTGCCGTAGCCTTTTATTTTGGTGCAAGATTTGGATTTGATAAGGCTGATAGGTATGTCTTCCAATACCTTGGTTTTTCATAAATTTGAATGGCTTTTCTCTTAAAATGATTGATGAGTTTGTCCAAGTGTAGCATAGTTCACGCCCAACTGCTTGGGGCTTTGACGTTGTTTCCATATTATTAATTATTAATTTTAATATATCTCGCTATGAAGCTAAGGTCTTTTGCTGCTTTATTGGAACATAACATGAGTAATTAGGTTGCTTCAAAGTTCAAACAATGAAATCAATAGAACAGAGTTGTAAGTCTGAGTGGCTGCTGTTAGATGACACAATTCAATTGGAATTTGAATTGCTTCTGTGTTTTGAAATGTGGATTTCAGTTACGATCTTGTCAGAATTGAAACAAAATCTGCAATGCAACGCTAGGACTGTTGTAAACTGCTGGTCGGAACTTAATTATCATGCTCTAGGTAGAAAATAAACACCAGACATGGTTCCAATGATATTGAACATTTCATAATAATCCCAAAAAAAAAAAAAGATTTATATTACAGCTTGCAAGTTCCATGTTTTGTTTGGCATTAAAATGATATACCATATTGAGATTCATAAATAATCCCAAACATTAAGATTCATATTCACTGTCAGTTAATGGTGTCTCAGAAAATTCTAAGTTCTAACATTGTGGTACTTTATTTGGTTTTTTAGTTGTCATATTATCCGCATTAACTGTATTTTTAAACTTATACTCTTGTTTTGGCTGGTTAGCACTGTATTGCTATTAGACTCTTGCTCTTGTTGAAAACTATTGGCAGTACTCAGGATGGTTAAACTATAAATAAATTACTATTGGTGTTCAAGGATATACAATTGGTTCAAGCCCTCATTCAGGCTGTTGAACTTTTGGAAAAAAAAAAGTGAAAAAAGGGGAACAAGTTTGTGAATACCGGATAGTGCTTCAATTTCTATTCTATTCTGGTTCATGATTAACTGAAATATTATATATATTCTATAATGCCTCTGGTTCTTGCAGGAAGCGATTGTTTAATATGATAAATGATCTTCCAACAATATTTGAGATTGTTACGGGGATGGCCAAGAAACAAGGAAAGGAGAAGTCATCAGTTTCTAACCATAGCAGTAACAAATCCAAATCAAACTCTAAGGTATATTGTTGAATAGTGAATGGTGTTGTTTTTAGTTGTTAAAATTCAAATTCAAGATATACGCGATAGTTATTATACTGGGACCCTCGGCTCTGGTCCAGTTTGGAATGAGACATGAACCCCTGACTGTTATTTTCAATTATTTGTTTGGGCTAGCAAACGCAGAGAGGATCTGAATCTCAAGGAAAGTATTTGAAAGTAATGCAATCAAAAGATGAAGATGAGGAGGGTTTGGATGAAGAAGACGAGGAGGAGCATGGAGAGACACTATGTGGGGCATGTGGAGAGAACTATGCAGCTGACGAGTTCTGGATTTGCTGTGACATTTGTGAAAAGTGGTTTCATGGGAAGTGTGTGAAGATCACCCCTGCAAGGGCTGAACATATCAAGCAGTACAAATGTCCTTCCTGCAGCAACAAGAGAGCTCGACCTTGACCCTGGTTACTTCATATGCTGCAATTTTATGACAACTAATTTGGGTAGTAGGTCAGGTTCATTAGTCTTGCCGTCACAGGAAATCTGTTCGGGATATTATGTTAGGTTTGTAAGCTACTGTTTATTTCTTCTTAAATCAGGATGGTTATGTTAGGAGCTACTTGGTTATCTCATTCCTCTGTGGATTTGATCATGTGCTTCCTTAAATTTAATTGTCTGTAACTGTAATCCGTGTCAATATCGTAATGTTCATATTTTCATTGGATTGGTATCCCCTTTGTGCTCAAATTCTAGCCCTTTGTTAACAAAGGGTGAAGCGAAATATGTGCACGAATGTGCATCTAACGGTAACATCTGGCTACAAATGTAGATGCACTTTGAAAATTTTATTGGTGAGAATGATCTATAGTAAAGTATCAGTATTAGGTATATACAATATTTGCAGGATGATATTGATATTTTTTGTGTATAAAAATGTATAAAATCCTTTTTATCAATGAACGAACTTCCAATTTTTTAAAAATTTTGTAAACACAATATTGCGGTGCTTTAACTACTTTACATTGATTCTATATCTTTTAAATTCGTTGATGTAGTTTAATAATTTTTATTTAGGCCCATCGGGGACTTAAACTGATGGGCCAAAACCGTTATATCATTATCAAAAGTTAAAAGAAACTTGAAGGGTCTGTTTGGTTTGACAGAGGAGAGGGAGAGGGATTTTAATGGAGGGGAGGGAATAAGAGAGATTTTAATATTACCTTATTTGGAATGATCAGAAGGAAGCGGAGGGAAATGATTTTAATGTTACCTTATTTGGTTTAAGAGGGGAGGGGAGGGGATTTTTTTTTCATATTGACAACTTTACCCTTATTATAAGAGAGATTTTAATATTACCTTATTTGGTTCAGAAAAGGAGGGGAGGGAAATTTTCTTCACATGGACAACTTTACTTATGCACTTATGCTATAAGTGATTTTTTCCAAATTTTATTAAATGTATAAAAATGTTTAATTATAAATAACATTTTTATGCCTTAAAATGAAAATTAACATTTAAAACACACGCACATACATATATATATATATTGAAAATCAAGACAATATTTTACAAGCTATACAAATCAACCATAAAATTAAGCATTGGCATGCATATGACACCATAATTTTGACAAATTAAGTATAAAAATAAAATACACACGGGGTTCTTTAAATGGGTAAAAAATGTTCTTCATACCAAAATAAGAAGTTCTTCGTACTAAAATATGAATAGTGGCATCAAATGCCATCACAAAGCAAATTAAAATATTTTATATTTATTGATTGATGATTGATCGAGTGTATTTGCTATAACCATTGGTTCTTCATTATCTGCAGTTGGGGATAACAATTAATTTGAGTTTCTTCCAAGAAACAAAGAAATCAAGGCAAAATCGAAACCAGAAAATCTAGAACAGAGCACAGAAAGCATTTAAGTTCAATAACAAGTATAAGCAAACTGCAAAAATATAAATTGAATGCACAAACTCAAAAAAATGGAAAAGAAATCAAATACAAACAACAAATTAGAGGTGAAAAATAGTCTAGCACAACATAAACGATGATATTTTGCAACTGCAACTTTTTCTATCTTTTCATAACTTAATAGTGTGTGAAAATCCCGGTAAAAGACTTATCTCTCTGCAAGATTTTATAACTGTATCCAGATGCATATACACAAACAGATATTGACACTTAGCGACCTCTATGATCAAAACGAAGAAATAAGTGTAGTTTGTAAAATAACCTGCCATTTCTTTAGAAAATCCGTTTCTCTCTATATGCGATGGCTCATTCTCCTCCTTCAATAATAGGCTCAGCACTGACAAGTATCAGAAAAGACAGGTATCACCGGATTGATGGGGGCGATTGAGGACTTCGACCTGCTAATGAGAATGAAAAAGGGGCATAAGGGTATTTTAGGAATAATAGAAAAATTTTAGGGGCATCTTAATCCACTGACACATCTATTTTAATAATCCCTCCAAATCCATCCAATTTAGGAGGTGATGTTTTTGAGGGGAAAGAGGGGAAAATTAAAAAAAAATTCCCCTCCCCTCCTAAAAAATATCATCAGCCAAACGAAGGGAGGGGGTTAAAATCCCTCCATCCCCTTCCTCTCCCTTCCGATCCCCTCAAACCAAACAAACCCTAAAGCTTGCAAGGAGAAAGATATACAGAACTTAAAAATTAAGAAAGATGAAAAGATGTTTTAAATATTTATAATATCACGAAGATGTCAGTATCTTATTTGTTATTTTTAAAGTTAAAATGAAAAAACATAAATGCCCTCAAAGTTTTCCTTTTGAAAAAAAAGAGTAACCCCACCCCTACAGTAGCAAAAGTAATTATTGAATAAGTAACAAGATTTGTTAACTAATTCATGACATTTGATTAGGTTTCAATGACTTCCGTTTATTAAGTAACAAATCTACATTATCAAGTTTTTCACAAGATTTGATAAGAATTCACAACATTCGATTAGATTTTAATGACTTTCGTTTACCAAGTAAAAAATCTATACTATCATATTTTTCAAATTTTGTTAAGGAAATCACGACATTTAATTAGGTTTTACCAACGTTCATTTACCAAGTAACAAATATACAGGTTTTTCATAAGTTTTGTTAATTAAGGAATTCCACGATATTTATTAAGTTTTAACAACTTTTATCTACAAAGTAACAAATCTACATTGAGGTTTTTCACAAATTTTATTAAAAAATTTACAACATTTGATTAAGTTTTAACAACTTTCATCCATTTACGAAGTTTTTTTTTCCCCCTCCTTTCTTTATCTCTTTGATGATATATGAAGTTTCAAAGTTGCATCCAAGGCAGTAGAAAAAACTAGCCTTGTCAATTGCAAGAGTAGATGGTTGAACTTGAAACCAACCCTCAATTATAGCGAGACACTGTCAAAGAATGGAAAAGAAAATTGATACTAGTATATCTAATCAAATGTTAAGATGAGTGCAGAAGGGAAATGAGTGCAACTGCAGAAAAAATGGAAGCAACGAGGAGGAGGAGGAGTGCAGTTGCAGAAAATGTCTACCTTCTGGTCTGATAGACTCATCTCGTCTTCACACAAGAAGAAGAAGAAGAATGAGTGCAGTTGCAGAAAATGTCTACCTTCTGGTCTGATAGACTCATCTCGCCTTCACACTTCTTCCACTTCGGCTGCTGATTATAGCTGCCGTTTAGAATTGAAGAAAAGGGGAAACATAAACAAAAAAGGAAGGATGGTTAGCAGCTGGGGGGAGCGCCGTTTGTTTATTTTTCATTCATCTCCATTAAGTCGAACGAGAGAGCAGAGGGAGAGAGACCGCCGGCGAGGTTTGTGATTTCTTCTTCCTCGGTTCGCCGTCGACTGAACCAGAGGGACTAAGCGTTGAGCTCGACTTGAGGAGACGTCAACTTCCAGTGTTGATGCATTTTCATCGACAACGGTGACAGAGGAGCAGGCGACCATGGAAATTGTTCAAGCTTCCTCTTCTTCATCATCAAGCTAGATAGAAAGGGAGAGTACGATTTGGTGCTGTTCTTGGACTGATTTCATCTTTTTCAAAAATGAAGGAGGGTTGAATTCCAGGAGATGAATAGAGGACCAAATCAGAGGTCACTGACGATGGTGGGGTGAGGGTACTCTTTTTTTAAAAAAATTATCTTTGATGGCATTTATATCATATTTTTTAATTTTAAAAAGGATAAAATCAAGGATTAGTATATTTTTCTGATATTATGAATATTCAAAATATCATTATGTTTTTCAAAAAAAAAAAAAAATCCTCTTTATTAGATTTTCCCAAGGTTCTATTATGCGGCGGCTAGATGATGTTGTTCAAATTATTAATTATTAATTTTACGAATAGTTTTGAGTTGACTTCAAGAGAGGCAGCATGCATTGCATCTGGATTCATTGCAGTTCAAGAAGAAATAGATATCATGTCATACGAGAAAATGATTAGAGTAGTGAGACTGATATTTAGCATGATACATCTAGGACCTTTAATATAAAATATGTTTATCTAACTTAATTAGATTAAAAAAGTTAATTGAATTTTTAATATAATATATATTTTTTAAAACAATCAAATTATCTTCCTTAATTTCTTAATCTTTCTTGATTATTAGTGTGGAGCATGATACGAGTAAATTAAGTAAATATTGATAAATATGATTAAAACGAAGTTCAATTTTTCAAATATATCTTATAGTATTTTTTTGACTTGAACATTTAAGATGATTTAGAACTCTTATTTTAGGATTCATCACCCACTGAAATCTGGGATTATGGACGTCGGACCCCCTGAAAGTTTCTATGTTTACTGAGAAAATCAAGTGACCCCCTGCTTGCCAAAAACTCCTCACCTGTCTTACTGTAGGGCGATCATTCAACGTTTAACGCCATTGAAATGTCGCTTCACGCAAGAAAAACCCCAGATAGCACAATGCTACTGGAGTTATAAACTCAGTTCCAAGAACTTGTTGCCCCTCATTTACTTTTGGGAGGCTTAGAATCTGGACAAAAGCCGGTATCTTGCAGAAAACTACAAGTTACCGACAACAATCGTGAGGTTTCTTGCCGTTAATAGCGGCGGCCGTAATTTTTAATAGCCGCCATTCATTCACAACGGTAACTGCCATTGTTGTTAGGATTTCTAAATTAACCATGTTTCTACTACCCAATTAGCGTATCACTGATCTCCTCTGATATTGTCCTTGCGCGAGATGTTTCTGTTAAGTCGCCAAATTTTTGGTATCTTTACGCAAAGAAGGGGTAGATGAATTGGATAAAGTGGACTGCGTATGGCCCACTGTTTTTAGCCTACGAGGGGCCCACAGAAATGGAACATTGATTGGTAGCAGAAACAGGTATTTGCAGACGAGCCCCTGGTTTCCATATACGACATTGCTGCCTCTGTTCCATGAACCGGTTCACAGACTCTGCCACCGCTCATTATGACTAACCTCCTCCATAATCCTATCGCTCAAATGTCACAATCTTTATCCACTTAAATGCTTGTTCAAATGAATTTGTCTTTAATCACGGGAATTAAGAAGCCAATTCCAAATTTATTTGTTACCCGTTTTGGGTTTGATATATTTTGGTTCTTGGATGAGTTGAAACCCAATGAATGGCTTGTCGTTTAGCCATCTGATTGTTTTGCGTGCCCACAATCTGTCTTTTAATAACAGTTTCTTTTTGTGGCAATGTGACATCCTGAAGTGATGGCGTGGCGACAAACGATGATTACATTTTTGTACCCACGAATTTTATAATTACCAGACAAAGCCCAGCCCAGAGTATTATTATTATGGCGTCTTTCATGGTCTTTAACAAAATTGGGAGGTGATTGAATTGGTGTCATAAGTCCTTTGATCACCTGAACCTACGAATTAATAACCTCGTCCCTTGTCCTTTGAAGGTCGCAAAGGCCAGAAAGTAAGAAGAAACCTTCCTTCCTCGACTTGCATGAATTCATTATAATTCTCAGGAACGCCGCGATTATATATATATGTGTGTGTGTGTGTGTGTTTCGTAATTCTCTGACTGTGTCCAGGATCAAACAGGTAAAAGGCTTTGATTAAAAAGTTTCGATTACTAGAAATGAAGCACCATCACCATCAAAGTAAAACATAGGAAGACGCATATCATTTAAAAAATAATGGGAACTGTAGATTTTTTCTTGAGAACGAAAACAAAAAGAAAATTCCTAAAATATATTAATTTCAAATCAAGGCTCAAAATTATTTTAACTACCGTGAAGTCTATAAGACTGTCGGTGATTAACTATTTTTTGCAAAGTTACTTTAATACTCTTAATTTGAAAAGTAAATAGCAACAATAATATATCAAAGTGCTACAATTTAGGATGGGGTAGTAACTTGTTAACTTTATTCCACTGTCAACAGTTAGGTCATTTTAAAAAAAAAAAAACTTTAATTCCAAAATATTTCATATAAATTAAAAACCAATCTATTTCATGATTCACAATTCCACATATTTCTCCCTATATTTTTTGGGAGTTAGAGGAGAAGAAACAAAAGATGAATATACAATGACCTCATATTGGCCATGAGGCAGGCTATTACATTCTAAAACTTCAGACAGATATGACGAAAAGACAGAGATCCAGATCCCTAAAGAATCTTTAATTTCTTCTGCTCAAGCTTCAGGACATTATACAGATAAGTTCTCTTGCCTCTTGGTAGACATTCGTTTCAAAAACTCGTAGGTAGTAATCATGGCTGTAGCAGACATGGACATTGAAGCCCACCTTGGTCCCAGTCCTCTGTAACAAGCAATAAAGCCACCTTCCCTCACCAGATGCCTAACAGTCTGCGTAGCAGTTAATGGCTTCCTTCTTCCATTCTCCTCTGCATCCAAAACCTGCAACCTTGTCTTGATGGTGTCAAGGGGCATAGTTATAATAGCCGAAACCCCACTCGCCATAACTGCACTTAGCCCTTGCACTGCAACCATAGCCTTGGAATCAGGCCTAAAACCATAGCCGTTGGCCAATTTGGTATCATCCTTCTTACCCATATGGCAACCAAAAGCACCCCATATGAGCCTATGGACCATAGAGTAAGAAGTCCACCACACAGCATTGGATGGTGCATAAGTCAATATGGAAATCCCAAATCCTCTATATAAACCTCGCAGTCCATCGGTACAAAGAATTTTCCTGAAGGCATCAAAACCATTCCTGTAATTCCCACAATCAACACTGGGGAGCATGTTCTTGCAACCACAAACCATGAGTCTTTGACTCACAACATCGACTGGGGTCCAAACTAATTGTGCTGCCATGGCAGAACTCACTCCTGCAGCTGCATTACCTATGGCGGTGGCGGTGGTTTCTGAAAACCCCAAACCAGCAATAGCAGAGCCAACATTGCTCTTGGTGATTTCAAGTGCGCCCATGTAAAGTGCTCGAGCAGGGATTGTTCCAGTCAAAGAGGTACCAAAACCTTTGTAAAACCCTCTAAGGCCTTCATAGCGCATGATGGACAAAGACATCTGGAAGCAAGAAATCTGAGAAGAACAAACCTGCTGGCGGGTCTTCAGCACAATAATAGGATAAAGGGCAGTAGATACACCGGAAAATAAGGCGGCGCCTAAGAAGAAGAATTTGGATTTGTCAAGCATGTGCCAGTCTATTTCTGCTGGGATGTGAATTTCTGAAGCTGAATCGTCCTCAGCTGCACCTAAACTCATCTTCGCCACTTTGTAGCAACCACTCTAAAGGACCGACGAATTCGAAAAGACCTTTAAACAGATAGGTTCCCTTACCACTGTAAGCCAAATCCTCAGCAAGAAAGGAGTAGGCTAACTATTTTTTGCTCAACAATCCTGGAAGTAGAACATTAAATTGATCTAATAATAGCACCGAGCAAGGTGAGCTCGGGACTAATCAGGAAAATACAGAGAAATAGAGAAGAGAAAGATTGAAAGAGTAGGAAAGTAAATAGTTATAGTGATAAAATAAAGTCCAGGGAGTAGGTTGAGATGGAGAAATAGGATTTTGTGATTTTCTTGTAGCGAAGACAGATTATGGAGCGGGCGTGGATCACCAGAAATGGTTCAGACATTTCTTGAGGAGAGAGAAGACAGATTGGGAACAGGCCATAGTGCTTACCAGAGAAGTATGGACCCTGATCATGCTTTTTGAGTTGCTCATCAATTCATCATGCCCAGATCAAGCAAGTCGATTGAGAGGGGAGGCAGAGAAATCTAAACCTAATGAGCATGAGAAACAGAATTTGAGAGGAAGAGAAGCTACAGAATACAACTGAGATGAGTACTGAATAATTACACGGTGAAATTGAGACTGAGGCTAGAGAGAGGGAAGGGGGTCTAATGCTCGTCGACGATATGGAAGGAGGCTGTCGAGTTTAGTGAGGGTTTTGAGGCATCAGGGGAAACGGACACGTGTCGGTTTCTATATCGGTGGCTTGGCCGCAATTCAGTCTTCACCCTCTCGTGCGAGTCTGACCCAATACCATGGGTGCCCGTGCCCGGCGCCGCTTCCCTTAAAGTCTTAGACATTGGTTTTATTTTCAAAGGTTAAGGAGTAATTTTACAAATAAACTATTGGTCCAGGAGCCCCCAACACAATAAATTATCAACTAGATCTTAAATACCAACAAAGTTTTTAAAAGGCTAACTCAGCACAAAACCGTTACTATACAGAAACGTCTGTTAGTGGGCTGAATTGGGGGGAAAAATGGAGCTAACATACAAGGGTCAAAGGTGACTCAGCATATGACTCATATCACTTGGTTGCTACAACAAAGCCAATAACTCTGTTTTAGAGAAGTGACGAGAAATTGAGAAGGACCGACGGTGGCTGGTCCGACACCACACAACTCAAGAAGCCACATATTAGACAACAACCACCTCCTGCCGGCGAACCACCGATGGATGGCGACAAGTTTCATGCTCACAGGAGGACAACCAACGGTGACTCAAGCGCATGCAACACACCGGTTTCCAACATCTGACTTCTGTGGCTGAGCATGCGTATGTAGTGCAAGGTGTGCGAAGTGGTCGATCCCTCAACCACCTAGATGATAAACTCGTTCCCGTCATCGCCTTGCCTCTCCCACTCCAGTTTCTCACTCCCAATCGAAGAACAATTCACAAATCCATGGCCGATCCCTTGTACAACAATAGGATTACAGGAATTCAGGAATCCAATTTCTGCCTATGCAAAGTGGTCGGAGAATACAGAGAATATAACTCTCGCCCAAAAATTACAAAAATTAGGGTTGTTGCAGAAGCATGAGCAAGGAGTGAAGAGACTTGAGATTATCGGGTTCAAGAAGGAAGCGCTTGAACTCAGGGTCGAGATCGCGCTCGAGAGCTTCGTTTCTGGGTGCGAAGATGGTGATGTTGTGGGCACCGACAGTGTCTTTGAGATTCTGTAGAAGCATAGCCTTCTCGACCAACTCTGCGAGTTCCATGTAATGCGAGTCCAGAAGAGCCACAAGAACTGAGTTGGAGCTTATCTGACCCGAGGAAGAAGAAGCCACCGACAATCTGGGAGTTGGAGAATCAGAGAATGCGAGAAAGGGGAAGCCGGAGAGAAGGAGGAGAAGAGAATCAGAGATAATGCTTTTAATTAGGTGCAGCCACGTTTTTCAGTCCCCTTCTACCACGTCTGCATTTTCTTTTTTATTTGAACTCATTTTATTTCCCCAAAGCAGACCACTAACTGAGTTAAGTTATAAAGGAACGGTTTTGTGCTGAGTAAACCTTTTATAAAGTTTGTTGTCATTTAAGGTCCAGATGATAGTTTATTGTGTTGGGTGCTCCTAGACCAATAGTTTATTGGTAAAATTGCTCCTTAACCCTATTTTCAATTTAACAAGACCCAATACCATGGGTTCCAGGTGTCAGTTTCTTACTTAGGGCCCTATTAGAATATAAGGTGATATTAGTTGATTAGTTAGAAAGTTAGTTAGCCTATTAGTTAGGGAATTAGTTAATATAAGGGAATAATTGATTAGTTAGTGAATTAGTTAAGACCCTAGGTTATATAAAGGGTCTTAAGCTAATGAGATTAAGAATGAGTATCACAATTATTCTTTGTAAGAGCATTATGCTCTCTATTGTTAATAATACATTATTCTTCATCTTCTTTCTCCTAATTATTTTCTCTGATTATACTAGTTAACATGGTTTCAAAGCAGGTTGATTTCTCAAGATTAGCAGCCTAGTAATCAAGATCCAATCTGCACACAAAGTCTTAGTGTACAGGAAGAAGGGTAAGCCTCTCTGTATTGCAAGATTGAGGCCCATATTCAAGAACCCACACCTAGTCCAAGATTGGGTTTTCTCCTACAAGTCCGTTGAGCCTCAATTGCACCAGTCTCGTTGAAGACCATTCTATCTCTGCCAACGCACGAAAGGCGAGTTGACACAGCTCTTCTACGCCCTTGCGCTCTAATCTGCAAACCAAGAGAGAAAGAAAGAATGGGTTGTGTCCACCATGGATTCAAGAAAGTCCACTGTGCTTGTGTAGACCGGCCATCACGTGAAGCGGATCCCAAAGAGTATCCCCACGCAAGATTGCCTTGAACCCGACGGGGTTCGGTTCGTGAAGAGGATGCCAGAGAGCATCCCCACGTTCGACGCGACACCTCCAAAGAGGGAGAGATCGACGCCGGCGAAGAGGGAAAAAGACTCACGTTCGAAAGAATTGAATAGAGTAGAGAGCAGAGACATGCCTCCTCCACAAGGTCACACAATAACATTCGGTGAAGTGATGGAGATTCTTGCACCCGATTGGATGAACGGAGAAACGGATCAGATGATTGAACCCTAATTCTCTAAAGAAAGAATCTTTCAAGAACAATCAAATCTCTAAATCTTGAGCCCAAATCGACGGAAACCACGGTGAATCCAAAGGCAAAGACACAGAAAGGACGAAAGATTTCATAAGAAGATCGCATAGCTGGAGGGTACCCAGCGAGGCTGAGAATACGAAGCACGGCTACAAAGATGAAGATTTCTGGTTCTCTAATTGCAAATTGATATCCTTGATTTCTTTACCATCTCGGTTATTTGACGATGGAATTGTGATATGAGGAGAACACGATTACTTTGCAAAATGACAATTCTGTGATATGTGCTTTTACTAGTGGACATTATTGAAGGAGCCAAAGCCTGATCTAAATGGTTTGTTTGTGAGCATTTGAGATGGGTCTAAATGGTTATTTTCTCTTTATTTACGTTCAACCCAGTGATTTCAAGGATCCTGAGATTAGTCCATTGGCCAAGCAAGATGAAGACACTTTGCAACGAATTATTCATGAGATTCCAATTTGGCTCAAAAATCAAGACTTTGATCAGGTTGATTGGTTAAACAAGTCTCTTAAAATAAAACTATATAGTGGCCCCTGAATCCTCTCATTGGTAGTGCTTGGTGATGATAATTATGGTGGTGGTAATTGACACGAGGATGAACAAACCTGAGGCCATTTATGTGACTAGTCGTGTCATGATATCTCTGCAAACCCCTATTGGCATTCTCTAATGAACATTGGGTGCTTGCTTATAAGGCATTGGAAGAGACTAATTCCAAGCTGTAGTATGACCATCAGAGTTTGCAGTGTAATCTTACTGAGTCATTTTGATTTTCCTGTTTATCAATTGGATCAAACCATAAATTCAAGAGTTGCTGTTAAGGTTCCTGATGCATCATTTTTATCAGAAAGCTAGATGGGTTCTGGCCATGTGAATGAACAAAACTAAAGGCTGGGTATTCTTTTGCAGAGGGCTATTGACTTTGTGTTTTAGTGATATCTCAAAATGGTCAGATTCAAGTTTGGATTGTTTACTGAGTCCTTGGGGGGCACTACAATCTGTGAGGCAATGATTGCAGAAGCTTGTGGATTGAAGCCAGCAAATGGAAATGGAAGAAGATTGTTGAAGAAATCTTTGTATTGTTTTGTGATTAGAAAATTGGTCAATTTAATTCACCTTATTCCCTTATTTTTGTGTTGTTCAAGTTGAGCACCTTGTTAAATAGTGTTCAACTTGAGGGGGTGTGTTAGAATATAAGGGAATAATTGATTAGTTAGGGTTAGTGGACCCTAGGTTATATAAAGGATCTTAGGCTAATGAGATTAAAAATGAGTATCACAATTACTCTTTGTAAGAGCATTATGTTCTCTATTGTTAATAATACATCATTCTTCATCTTCTTTCTCCTAATTATTTTCTCTGATTATACTAGTTAACAGGCCCGTTTGGTACAAAGAATTGGTGGAGAAGGAAAGGAACTTTGGCAAGTTCCTCCGTTTAGTACACATTTTGAATTAATCTTCTCGGAAACCCAAGTCCCCAAGCCCACACCGGGCCCACCACTCTTCCCTCATATGTGGGAACTTGAGATCCCACCAAAATTAGTGGGATCTCAAGTTCCCACGTTACTATTCACTTTTTTGGACAGATTTACTCCTGAAATTCAAACTTGGCGGGAAAGTTCGAACTTGGCGATTTTTTTTTTACACGAGTTTGAACTTAACAAGAACATTAGCAAAAAAATATTTTTCTTTTTTATTTTAAATTAAATTATTGAGGGTAAAATAGACATTTCCTAATTCTTTACCAACTACCACCCCTTCTTTTTCTTCCTACCAAACAACTCAAGCCATCTTCTCATCTTTCAAATCTTTCTTTCCCTTTCTTTTAAGTTCCTTTCCCTCCTCAAATTTTCCTTGTACCAAACGGGCCTTTAGGGTATGTTTAGTTTGATGGAAAGGAATGGGAGTTTCCTCCCCTTTACTGTGAAAAGTCAGATATGATTATAATGTGAAATGTTTATACGGAAAACGATACAAAAAGTCACCGCCCTTGTTCTATTTATAAGCCTAGTTTGACCAAAAAAAATTAATCTTATTTATAAGTCCAATTTTATATAATAAATGAGATTGTGACAATTTTACTCATATTAATTATACCCATAAAGAGAGAGAGAAAAGAAACAGTTAAAAAAATACATAATCATAAATGAAGGTAGGGTTGAAAATTTACCCACATAATCATTGTGTCAACCACCTCTCCTTGGTATGTGAGATTTAGTCAAGATGGACTTATAAATAGCACCAGAGTGGTACTCCCTTTGGTCTTTATTATAAGGCACCAACTAGCAAGTTTATTTGTCCTTTTTATAAGGCACTTGCTTGTTTCCAAAGAACATTAATTATTTGTTTCCATATATGCCCCCTAATTAATAAGAGTAGTGGGTGAGAGTAATAATTACTATAATATTAGAGTTTAGTGCAATTAGTAGGGGTAATATTGGAAGTTATTTAAATTTTAGGACAACTTTATTGACTTTAACTGTTTTTATTAGTTTGTGTGAATTGTTAGTTAGTGTTTTATAATAAGGATCAGAGGGAGTATATAATTTATGGACATATTTAATTTTTCACATTAAGGAGGGAGCTCAAACCAAACACACCCTTAAAAGCTTCAACGTTTGTTTTATTTTTATTTTTATTTTAACAACACCTAGAGTCCTAAACATTCTCCTATCTTCTCTTGGATGTAACACCATAAATTTTTTGATTTGACTCTTCTTTTTTCCTCTTTTTCCTTTTCTTATTGTTGAATTAAAATCTCAAGGATCCAGGTCTAATATATTATAAAAATATTATTATAATTTCACTTTAAAGATATAATATATTAAATGTGAATTGTTGAGATCTTAATCTAACAAAGAGGGAAAAGGAAAGTAAGGGAAAAAAAGAAAAATCAAATCCTAAATTTTTAACCATTAGATAACAAATATATAATTTTTCAATAATAACATAATTTTCATTAATTATAAATTTGTTACATCAATATTAAAAGCTTACAATTGTCACGTTTCGGTAGAGATGGATAATAAAGTAATGATAACTAAGAAAAATCCATTTCACTCTAATATAAGCAATAAATGCATGAAAAATAACTTCTCACCAAGGGTGAGGTTTAGCGGGTTAGGTGCATGTTTGGATTTGTTTTTGAAGATTAATTTTTAGCCTTTTAAGATTACGAGGTAAGTATGTGAGGAAAATTTTGTCTTGGCTTAAGAAAAATGGGAAGCAGATCCTCTCATGATTTTTTTTCTCCTCATTATCCCTCATGAGCCAATCTAAACCGTTGATTAGAAAAAAAAAGAAAAAAATCAAAGTAATATTGTAATTTTTCACATTGATTGAATGAACATGATTTAGAAATTATGAGGAATGATGAAAAAAAGATGATGAGAAAAATCCAACCAAGAAAATAACTTTTGAAACCACGATTTTATGATTTGCTAAATATGAACTGAATTCCACATTAATGAGAAGCTTGTGCGTGTGTGAGAGAGAAAGAAAGCTGATAAGTAGAGCATCCCATCTTTTGGGTACCACCTATTTAGGATGTTCATCTGTTCATTAAAAAAAAAGAAAAAAAAAATCTAACAAGGCTGTATGTAGGGGTGAAAATAAGCCGATGCTCGTGGCCCGACGCGTTAGGCTTGAATTAAAAAAAGCGCCAAGCGCTATTTTAAGGCCTGTTTATCTTCGAAAGCCAGACCTAGACCTCCAAATAGGCCTGACAGGCCAGCCTGTTAAGAGTAATTAATATATATATATATATATATATTTTATAAAAAAAACATTAGGCATGTTTTTGGCCTGTTTACATTAGGTCTGTTGTCAGCCTATATACTGTAGGCCTATTTCCGGTCTGTTTACATTCGGCCTGCAAAAATACAGGCTACATGTCAGGCCAGACTTTTATACAGGCTCAGGCCAAAATTTTAGCATGTAACAGGCCACAGGCCAGACTCAGGCCACTTCCTTCCATTACAGTCCTGGCCTGACCTGTTTCCACCCCTACTGTATGGGCTTTTGTGTTAATTTGTTCTGAATCACTGGAGCCTAAACTTGTAGGCTCTATACTTTTGCCAAGCAACATCACTAGTCTAAGGTCATGGTCAACCGTATTGGTTGCAAGGGAGACATTAGATCAGGTTCAGGGTCTTATGCATCACACATATGTGATTTTGATCATTTGAAGTATGATAGCCAAATGATTTGCGAACTCGGTTTTGAAACGAACCTTCATTATAATTGTGAAAGGTTTGCGAACTCTATTTGAAATGATTCTGTGCAGTGATTTGTAGAAATAATTGTGCTTCGTTTGATTTGAAAAATGGTACTTCCTCTGGTCCTTATTATAAGGCATCAACTTAGCAAGTTTATTTAGTCCTTTTTATAAAAGACATTGTTCCAATGAAAGAATGATTATTTTTTTTCCATGTCCGCCCCTAATTAATAAAGGTAGTGGGTGAAAGTAATAATTAATATAATATTAGAGTTTAATACAATTAGTATGGACAATATTGAAAATTACTTAGATTCTAGGACAACTTTATTGACTCTAACTACTTTTATTGGTTTGTGAGAAAAGTTAGTTGGTGCCTTATAATAAGGACTAGAAGGAGTATGTAATAAAACTTTAATTGTTACTGAGACTTTAGATCTTACATGTTATGGTTTGCTATATTTTTAGACAAGGAATCTAAGGGTCCGTTTGGTACAAAGAATTGGTGGGGAGGGAAATAAACTTTGGCAAGTTCCTCCGTTTGTTACACATTTTGCACAAATCTTTCTGGGAAGTGGGAACCCATGTTCTTGGGCCCACCAGTCTTCCCTCATATGTGGGAAGATCAGATCCCACCAAAATTGGTGGGATCTCAAATTCCCACGTCACTGTTCACATTTTTGGACAGATTTATTCCTGAAATTCAAACTTGGTGGGAAAGTTCGAATTTGACGATTTTTTTTTTTACACGAGTTTGAACTTAATAAGAGCATATTTTTGTAAAATATATTTTAGCAAAAAAAAAAAAAAAAAAAAAAAATCTTTTTTATTTTGAATTAATTTCTTTTGAGGGTAAAATAGACATTTCTTAATTTTTTACCAACTACCACCCCTTCATTTTCTTCCTACCAAACAACTCATCTTTTTTCAAGTCATCTTCCCTCATCTTTCAAATCTTTCTTTCCCTCCTCTAAGTTTTTTTCCCTCTTCAAATTTTCCTTGTACCAAACGGAGGATAAGAGGGCACATGATGAGCGAGCCTTTCCATGACTCCTGTTGTTTATCACTTGTGTTGTCATGTACTTTATTGCCACGACTATTTGATTTTGTTCAAACCATATTTTGGGACTTGATGCCTACTTTATGATTTTTTTTTTTGATAAAATACTTTGATATTTTTGTCTAAAGAACATGAATGATTTGATGGATGTAAACGATACTTTTGAGGGCTGAGCCCATATCTTGGAAACCTATTATGGATTCATACACACATGAATGGGTGTTTTAGTAGTTTGATCAGGCTAGTGAATTTCATTGTGAGCCCTTTTTTTTTGGGTAGAGAGTTCTTTTTGTTTTGAATGAATGCCAACTTTTTTGGAAGAATGCAAGTAGTATCTCCAGCCAATAGCAAGAGACAAATCCTCCCGAGTCGTAGAGATCATCAAAGCGAGTTTTGTTTCTACCAACACCTAAAACATTATGTTTAAGAGACCTAGTCATCTACTAACTGTGTCAAGTTTTTGTTGGTAAATGAATGCCAATTTGGAGGAGAAGTTTGAAAGTTTTATGCAATGTTTGTTTGTAGTTTGGGCCTAAAGTATCGTAAACTAATATGGTTGGGATTCCGATCCATTGTTTATTTTCTAGGTATAGATTTTGTAAAGCGCGGGAATTAAGAAAAGGGCGTGTTTGTTGCACTTTGAATCACCGTTTTATGGTGGTGGACTAGTTGCCACGCAGTCGTGGGTTGATCACCGTTTTATGGTGGTGGACTAGTTACCAGAGATCGATGTCAAACCCTCCAAAACATTTTAATATATATATAAAAAAAACATGCCACGCTTGAAGGGGATTCGAAGGCTTTATTTAAACTTTAACTTCAGATTTTATTTTTGACCTAAAACCCTAACTTCAGATTTGAACCTTAATTTTATGCATTATATTTTAGAAGGTCACATACAAATTCGTTAATAGTACCCACTGTAAATTTAGAAATATGAGTGTGTCGAGTTCAAACAATAGAGAAGACACTTGTTAATACGAATTAATAAGCTTGTTTTGAATGTTCCATATTGAATAATAATTTTGGCCTTTTCTGGACATTAATTTATTCTTTTACCTGGTTCCAAAATGTCGTCCCTCTTCTAATTCCAAGAGTAGGTTCGAAGGCTTGATTTGAACCTTTATCCAAAGGTACCATCATTCTTTCGATATTTCACACCTCGTGGTTTCTTCAACCTTAATTTAATTTCACTGTCGATGCTGGAGGACATGCTGGAGCTGTCAGAGGGGGCGGAGAAAGGAGGAAGAAACAATGCGTCGAGGGCGTACGTGAGGGACGCGAAAGCGATGGCGGCGACGCCGGCGGACGTGGTGGAGTTCCCGGACCGTTACGTGTTCGTGGTGGACATGCCGGGGATAAAGGGGAGCGAGATGAAGGTGCAGGTGGAAAACGACAACGTTTTGGTGGTGAGCGGAGAAAGGAGGAGAGAGAAATGGAAAGAGAAGGAGGAGGGCGTGAAGTACGTGAGGATGGAGAGGAGGGTGGGGAAGTTCATGAGGAAATTTGTGATCCCGGAAAATGCCGACAAGGACGCCATCTCTGCAGTTACTCAGGACGGAGTGCTTACAGTTACTGTACCCAAGTATCCACCACCCCAGCCCAAGAGGCCCAAGACCATTGAGGTTAAGGCTGCCTAATCACTCTTCCTCATCTTCATATTCGCCTCTTTGATGTCTGTGTACCCAAATTATACAGTGATTACCAATTATGGAATGCATGTTGTGTATTGATTCCAGGAAATAAAGGCTTTTCCTCAATCTGATGCTTCTTTTACCAAAATCTATGCATGTGGTTCATGTAAATTTGTGAATCTGGTAAAAAAAAAAAAAAAAAAAAAAAAAAAAAAAAAAAAACACATGTTTTTAAAGTCCGGTCGAGAGCACCAGGGCCCGGGCCGGTTACTATTCTAAATTTTAACTATTTTTCCTTAACTTTTTTTAAAAAAATATATAATTAGTAAATTACAATACGGACAATACGAATCATCCAATAAATAAAGACAAATCACTAATTCATAATCAAAAGAAACTATGTTCACAAATAACTCACATAAAACATAAAAAAGATATCACTAAACAACATTAAGACGATGACTATTATTGTCGTCATCTTCGTCACTATCATCGATTTTAACGACATTTGATTGTTCTTCACTTTGAGTAGTATTTCGGCTCATGAGTAAGAATATCATGAAATTCTTCTCCGCATCGTGAACACATCCATAATCTTTATTTGCAACAAATAAAAAATCAAATCATAAAATTAGAGTATAGTTATTATGTATTTGTAATTAAATGGATAAATAACTCTATAACAAATACAAAATATATATAAATTAATAGATTTAAAAAAAAAAAACTACAAATTGAAAAAGCGCGCAGGGGGAAATTTGGCCTCCAAGGCCGACTGCTTAGTTCGTTTTTCGGCGCCCGTTAGGCCGGGCCCTCCTCCGTGATTAATTTCAAATATCTCATTCATTTTTTTTCTACTTAAATTACTAAAACTTAAACAGGTGGTCATTGATGGGCATGACCCGTTTTACCAGCTCTAGGTTCATGGAGCACTATTTGACTCCAATACGCTTTACAGACCCAGACAAAACGGATCCTCCCATAAGTAATGCACGCCGTGATATAAATCCTAATAGAGATTTTTTTAAAATACTGTGTTCGATTAATCTAAATTTTAAATCTAAAAATTAAATGGATTGGAAGAATTGCTCTTAATACCCCTGGTGTTTTCCACGTTTGGTGTTCATTGCAATGATGAACACCCAATTTCTCATCGCTTTGATGAGATCTTAAATGTTCAAAATCTAATCCCAACCGTCTAAATTTCAACTTTAACTCATAATTTTTTGAGTGATCATAGTTATAAAATTTACATAAATAATAATAAAAATATTAAATTACATTAAATCTGGTATCTATGTGTTTGTATCTCTTAATTAAATGGTTTAATTTAAAGGAAAACTCCGGAACAACTACCTATTCTTTTCTTTAATTTTTAATTTGGTATTTATTTCTTTATATCACTTTATTAAATGCATTACTTTTTCTCTATTAGTAATGTTAACTCACATAGAGAGTTAACAATGCTAATAAAGCAAAGTTACCCGAGCTAATAATATTAACAAAGTAAAATTAATGATCTAATTAAGAAAAAAATACATAGACATAAATTGATTGAGAATATAAGTACCTAAATGGGTTTTCCCCAATTTAAAATAAAAACTATAGTTATTTTTATTAAATAGAAAAAGTACTACCAAAAATTAATTTGCGTGTGAAATTTAAATGCCGAATACTCATAGTTATGTTTTGTTTAATTGCTTGTTGTTGGTCATACGTGGGCTTTGACCAAAAAAAAGAGAGTCATACGTGGGTTATTATGTCGTATGCGAGATATGTAGCTGACCCAAAGCCAGTTTTTTAATGAGAAAAATAGAGAGAGTCCGACGTGTAAGGAAAGGAAGACAATGATTCAGTTTCAGTGAGTTAATTTTTTATTAATAATCGTAATATCCACGAGTCTAGTCTATTCGGGACGTTAGTAGGACACTTGTAGAACCTCCTCGAACCTCCCAATCATCTCTCTCTGCTCTCCAGAAATTTCTAATTTCTTCCGCTAACCTCCCGTCACCCTTTTAAAAGCTCTAACCCCGACCCTTCGCCGGCACCGAAGATCGTCAGCAATCAAAATCAAAACTCTAATCCACAACAAAAACGAGTTTGAGAGATGGATCTCAGGATCATGGGGTTGGACTCACCGTTGTTGAGCACACTGCAGCAGATGATGGATCTGACAGATGACGGTGCTGATAAATCCGTCAATGCTCCGACACGGACGTATGTGCGTGATGCCAAGGCCATGGCTACGACTCCGGCGGACATCAAGGAATTTCCCAATTCCTACGAGTTCATCGTCGATATGCCTGGCTTGAAATCTGGGGACATCAAGGTTCGGGTCGAGGATGATAATGTGCTTCTGATCAGCGGCGAGAGGAAGAGGGACGAAGAGAAAGAAGGGGCTAAGTATGTGAGAATGGAGAGAAGGGTCGGAAAGTTCATGCGCAAGTTTGTGCTCCCTGAAAATGCCAATACAGACGCCATCTCCGCCGTGTGTCAAGACGGTGTGTTGACTGTGACTGTCCAGAAATTGCCTCCGCCTGAGCCCAAAAAGGCCAAGACCATCGACGTGAAGATTGCTTAAGGGCGATGAACCAGCATTGGCATTTCTGTGCTTGTTTCTGTTGAACGTTTTGCTGTCACATTGTAAGAGTAGTGTGCGGTTTTGTTTGGTTTGGCTGTGTGTCTGATTCCAGTGGGTAATAGTTTTATGGATGCTATGTCTTTTTCCCTTTAGCCATCGCGGTTGAGTTTGTCATTAATTATGTAATATTGACTTTTTGCTGCATATTTCTGTTATAAAGTAGATCTTGGGATTATCATCCTTCTTCGTTTTCTGTTTTTTTATGATCCAGTTGCCTTTTGCCCTTCCCCCTCAACACATTATCTTGAGAAGAGGAATTCAGGAGTATTTTACTTGGAAGAAACAGAGAAATTACAAGTGGACTGGTACATAAAAAATTCAATAATATCAAGATCAGAGCAGGATGGACCGAAAAGAATAGAACCCTCCTATATTGAGGGGAAGCAGAGAAGGAGTGTCTAAATAAATAAATGTTAGTGTTTGGAACACAAAATCCAGATTTATCACTAAAAAAATCATATCTTGTCACTGTGAGAGTATGCATATTTTTTAGAAGCTTGGGAAAATTAAACGATCGGATTCCAACTTATCACATCTCTAACAAGTGTATTTGTGGTAAAAATTGCCACAATAAAAGACGGGGATATTTATTCAGAACATTAAGTGAATGTTTGGATGCTTCAGAAGTGCTTTTTTATAAGCTGACACAAAATTCTTATATATTTATCTTGTACACGTTTATCTATTAAATCTGCACAGACATACAAGAGCTAGCCTAGCTACAGTGAGAATAAGAGGAAATTAGTAATCCGTTATACAAAGAGCTCCTTTTTTTTGTCCATCATATATGAGCAGCTACTAGAGCTTGTATAATTGTATTAATATTTTGGATTAATATAATCTTTCAACCTTATTTTAGTTTTGGTTTTTAAAGTTTTTTAAATTATGAGTTTTAATCTTTAAAAAGATAAAATTATTTAGGTTTTTATTAGTCTATAAGGATCAATATTTTAAGTTGAATGTAACCCAAGAGATCAAAATCAAAATATCAAAATAAGGATAAATTTAGGGACGAACAATGTATTAACTTTTTAAAACAAAATCTAGAGACATAAAAGAGGTGCTAGGACCACTTATCAAAGATCTAGTAGAAAAGGGGCAGGGATGGTATTCTATTCAGGTTTCTTAATCGTTTCCTATATTTTGAGGGGCTACCCGTGACCGTGACTTTCGGCTTCCCTGTAGAAGACCTAGCGGTATCTTATGCTCGATTTTAATCTCCAGGCAAATCAAACACTTCAAGATATAGGTCGCGTCGTCACATCTTTCTTCATCTTTTATCACTCTTGAAGTGTTTTGATTTGCCAAGTGTCCAGCTGAATTGTAATACAAGATATAAAAAGGGCTCTATTACATAAGTCTCCAGGCAAGATTTACGGATGATTCAATGTATACCCAGTCTCATCCCATAAAGCAAGGTGATAAATGAGAGATCATTGCCACTATCAAAGGACGATCTCAATTATTCAAACATTGCATGCCTTACAAATCCAGAATTATATGATTTTCAACTACTACATGTACATCAGAGAATCATCAAATCATACGAATCCAATCAGATATAAAAAATTGATTAAAGCATCCGTGGAATTTTAAGAAATAAGGAATTGTACGTAGTTTGATTGACTGTCTTTTGCGGGGGGAAACATGGGAATATAGTAGCAAACCAAAGACCTGGAACTAGAAGGTAACTAAAATCTATTGACCTTATACAGGCCGGGACCATAATAGACGACCAAGAGGAGACTTGTTTGTGGAGTTCCTCCTCTTTTCTCTTTTTGTCTCCTTTTGCCAATAAGTTTGATTGTGTGTGTTTTGGTAATACATAAAGTTAGAATAGTCGAAGATTGATTGGCTATACAAGTCAAAGAATTTAATGGCGGCGTCATTATTATCATTTTCTATCCATGACTTAGCAATTAAAACAAAGTCATTAGTCAAAGCTTGGCTGGTAATCCCCCACATTCATCTTCTGTATTCAATATCTATGATTTTCAAGAATAAAATTAAGTTGAAGACGAGTCGTGGCTAATACCTCTAGAACCCATAAGAAACAGTTTTATTTAACCATATGTACACATTGACCATAAAATTATAATATGATCTAGTTGCATAATAACTTAATAAGCGAAAAGATCACTACAAATGACCTTAAAATTGTTCAATTTGATGTGAATTCTAATCACTCTCTATGTAAATTATTTTTTTTAGTAAAAATAGATGGAATCATTTAAATTTGGGTTAAGGTGCAATTTTTTGCCTTAAAGTATCTTGGCCGGGAAGCGATTTTGTCACTGAAAAGGCGTAAGAAGAATTCTTCCCTCCGTTAAAAACCCTAACGTTGACCATTAAGGCGGTTAAGGAGAGGCAACATTCGCTACGTTTTTAAACTTCGAAGCAACATCATCTTATACGAAAACTTCAAAAACTTCAAAATCGCTTCCCTGGCGCATACTTTAAGAGCAAAATTGCACCTTAACCCTTTAAATTTTAATAAAACATGTTCATGATAATGATTAAATAAACCACAACTGCAATGAATTAATGGGAAAATATTATTCAATAATGGCTTGCCCGTTCGTTTGGTTTCATAAAAATGACTTCCTAAGTCTTTTTTTTTTTTTGGGAATGATGATAATCTAAGATATATGTACCATTTTGGTCATTTTGTAAGTCTGGTTTAAAAAAATTTGGTTCTTATTATAAGTCCACCTAGAAAGTAGTTAATGACAGTATTACAACTTTACCCCTCTCAAATGTAATAAAAAAAGACCTAATTTATGTTGAACAATATAATAGAAAGATGAGAGAAGGGGTTGAGAATATCATTTATGAATTAGGGTATTAATGCATTATGAGAGAAACTAACTTTCTTGTCATATGAGAATTAAGTAAACTAAACTTATACGGATGGGGTGTTAGTGCAGTCTCATGACGCTGGCAAGACAAAAGCAGTAAGTAAGTATATATAATTATGCGGCAAGGAAAAAAAGGAACCAAATATGAGTAAATATTAAATATTAAATAGTGAAACCTATTAAGATTAGAGAAAATGACAGAAAAATATCACTTAATTTCAAAATCCTGTTGATAACAACAATAATGAGATTAATAAGAACAATAAAGCAATTGATAACACGTTTTGTTGGAAAACTACCTCTTTAGGATTTTAAAAATTCAAATGGTATTTTTTTTAGGATTTTCCCTTAAGATTGTGACAACTTTTTTGCTCTCTCCTAACAATTTCCTCTTCCTCTTACTAACTTTAACATATTTTGTTAACAACAACACTCAGAATAATTCAAAATATTTATTTGATTTGATTTTTTTCAAAAATAAGTAAATCAGTGTTGGCCAAAAATATTAGTAAAACAAAATAGTAATAATAAAATAAATTAGCATGCGCAAACTTACATTGGTAATTTAACAATTTAAGATTGTTAACAATTAGTCAACTAATATTAACAACTATAACTACCTCCGGTTTTATTTATAAGAGCTCAACAACTGTGTTTATGGTTTGAGAAAGCAATTAAAATTAAATAAAAATAATAAGTATGTCTAAAATAAACTTTTTATTTCAAGTATGACCTTATTTACTTGGGAGAAGTAAGAGAGATAAATAAATAAATATAAGTATCACCAATCTTTTTATTAATGCAAAATATTAAGGTAAAAATGGTAAAAGCTCATTAAACACTCAAACAACTCTTATCAGAATTTTATAAAAATAATCAAAATAATTCAATTTTTGGATTCTAGTAAAAAATTATTGAGGTAGTAGCTGTTACTTGTTATTGACTATTAATGCTTAGTAATACTGTTATTTGGCCAATAGTTTGGTAGCACTATTTGTACTATTATCTTTTTTGAAACAATATTCAAATGAAGAAAAACTCAGAATAATAATTAATTTATAATAGAAATTTTTTTCTGCCAAATGCATAATCAATATCAATAATAGTAAATAAGTAGATTAGAATAACTACCACAATTTTGTATGGACACCATTAATATCTTAATAGAAATCATTACAAAATGGAGTGGAATTCAATTTTGAAGGAAAAACCATAAAGTAAGCTTTAATATCTCATCAAAAAAAGTAGTTTTAGTAGCAATATTCCATTAACAATTCAAACAAGAAAGAATAGTTGATGCGACCCACTAATGCAAAAATCGATTTTTAAATCGATTCTAGATCAAGTTTTGATACAGCTGGCATAAAAATTTGTTATTTTTTAGATCAATTGAGCAACTGGTTTTAAAAATCACTTTTCAAACCGGTTGCTCAATTATAGGTCTAAAAAATCAGACTTTTTAGACGTGAGACTTTTTAGATCAAACTTAGCTTATATCTTGTCTAAAAAGTCCAACTTTTTAGACACGACTTAGCTTATATTACGTCTAAAAAGTGATACTTTTAAAACCGGTTATTTCAAAAACACGTTTTAAAAATGGTTTTTAGACCTCATATTTTATAAAACTGGTCTTAGAAGTTATACATTTTTTACCACATATTTTATATATAACATGTTAATGTTTTTTAGACATGATATTTATAACATTGGATCTTAATTTTTTCGTGGTGTTCACATATCATTCTTCCTCTTACTCACCATCCAAGACAACACCTAAAAGTAGGGGCGGACTCAGGAATTTTATTGATGGGGGGCGAAAATTAAAAAAGCTACATAATACATAAAAGTACTTGAAATACGATAAAAACCTAATATACAAAAAATTGAAAGATATCTATTATATAAATTAATATTATTTCACTTGACTCTTACTCTACATGTTTTCATATTGTTAAACTCATCTATAATTGAATCTATGCTAAAACTCAAAACAATTTCTTTTTTAATGTATGTAATCAAAGAATCATTAAGAAGATGATCTTACATTTTATTTCAAAGTCTATTCTTGATTATCTTCATACAGAGAGAGTATAAATTATTTTATAACCAATATGATTTTAAAAATATTATTAATAAAAAAAATAAACCAATTAAAATTAACTATTAGTCATTATCTATACTCTTATAGCCATCTTTTAACAAAACTCAAAACTTGTCTAAAATACTAACCTTAAAATATTCTCTAATCGGTATAAAAGTAGTATCATTAGAAAGATAAAATTATGTATAATAAATTTCATGAAGGAAATTCAATAAAAGAAGTGATTTTAAGTACCTTATTGATTCTCAAAATTCACCGTAAGCTATTGGAAAAAATGGCTGACGAGCCGCAAGCAAGAGGAAGAAGAGACGAAGGCAATTTCCGAAAAGTGCAAAATAAGTGGGTTTGGGGATATATTAAAGGTTGTGGGCCATACCTTTTTATTTTTAAAAAAATTTATGTGAAAGCAAACGAACTGATATTTTGACTAATGTTTATATCTAAGTTAATATATATGAAAGCAAACCATTAATGTTTATATATTTTTTTTAAAAAATAGGGGTGGGGGCCACCCCTAGCCCCCATTTATGTCTATCCTTACCTAAAAGACAGTTTAAGCTACAAACTCTTAACAACTCAATATGAGTTACAAATGAATTATTGAGAATGAATATACAAATTGAATAATTGAAAATGAATACTAACACCAACAATATTTAAATTATATTTAAATGAGAACAAAACATAGCATGTTCATATTCACCAAAAAATGGTCATATATTAGGTGAACAATTTTTCAGCACCTAAACGCAGCGACTAAAAAAACAATTATGTAAACGTTCATGTTCACCAAAACTTGAAAATGAATACAAATTGTTCAGCAATTAAAAAAACTGAATATCAGAATCTGAAAAGTAAATTGTTCATGTTCATAAAAAATTTAGCTTTACAACAAATATGTTTCCTATTAAGATTTATCAACCATATTATGTAACTGAACATAGTGACTAAAATGTTAGCGGCATGGAATTATGTATTAATATTCACATGCTCTTGATTTAATTAAAGTACATTGAAATACAAAGACTGGTTTAATATATCTAGTGTGTTAACAAACAAATTCATGGGACACAAAAGACTTTTATTGTTGAGACTATTTATATTATAATAACCGAGACCAACCTTTGTCTTCACTATCATTGGATGCATTTTATATGATGCAAAATATACGAGGGTGAATATATAAACACCACAATTTATCAAATCACTAATCTGTAGTTTACAAAATGGTAAATATTCCATAAGCAAAATCAAAACCAAAAAAAAAAAAAGGTTATCCTATCAAATTCAAACATTTGATGCTCTTATAAAGCTGAAAAATAGTGAAATAGGTTATAGCTAACTAACTAAATACTCAGAGCTCTCGCAATGAGAGCCCCTTTATTCTATATAGGCATTTTCAATTTTAATATGATCGCTTCTATGCAAACCACGAAGCTATTAATTGCTCCATCATGAATCATGATACTGCCAACTAAGTTGCAGTTTATGGTATAGTCTTGTATCAATTTAGTCAATAAAATTAAAGCTTTGAACTGAAAATACAATCCTTAAATAATCTCTATCTAAAATTATAGCTTTTCCTTCTATTGTAGAATAGTTAGAGAAGCACTAGTTTTGTTAACCTAGTCAAGAATATTCTAAAATGAACCAAAAACACTTTTTTAATTATTTTTATTTACTAAATTACCCTTCATCATCTCAAACAAATATGATGGAAAATTTAAATATAAACTTTTATATACCAAAAAGATTATAAAATTTTATAATATAATAAAAATTAATAAATTATATAATAAAGTAAATATTTTGAGGAAAAAAATATTAAATTATTTCTTGGTTGTATAATGTTTTTAGTCAATATAAACGTTTAAATACTTTTTATGTTAAATAAGGGTATTTTAGTCAAAAAAAAAAAGTGTTTATAAGTCAAAATTAACAGTCAACTAATAATTGAATGGATGGAAATGGAATCTTCAAAATCTAAGGGAGGTTTGTGTAACACATTTTTTAATTTAAAGGGAGGTTTATATGAATTTTTAAAATAGAAGAGAGGTCTATATAATTAAGACAAAATACAAGGATGTTAGAGTATTTTGCTCTTTTCTAAAAGAATGAAGTTCACCATCCTCAAGATAGTGGCCAGAAATTAGTAGGTTAAGATTCACTAAGAATATTTAAAAAAAAAAATCAATAATTAGAAACCATATCTATATCTAAATATAATATAAGGTATATTCTTTATGCTTTATAAATAAAATATTGAGCTGGTGCCCACACTTCATGCAGGTGGGACGGACTGACATTCTTGGAGTCCTATTTGAAAATGATAAAGATAACCTTCTAATAAACGAATAAATCTATATTTTCTTCTTATTGGTAATTCAAAAAATATATACAATTTTTATTTCAGTATTATTAAAAATATAATATATTTTTTTTAATAAAACAAATAAGGAGTTATATTTTTATTGTCTTAAAAATATGTGTTTTAATTATCTACTTGTTTAGTGTTAAATTAAAAAGGGGATATCATTTCTGCAGTTACGATAGAAAACAACTCTGCAACGAGCCCTTACACGACACCGTTTTATCCTTATGTTTTTTTTTCCAGCCCAGCTTGGTCAGTAGTCACCACGGCTCCTCTTCTCTAGCCTTCTCGTTCTTCGACGTTGCTGTTAGAGAAGGAAAATGGCCGACGATGAAGGAAGAGGAAGAAGCTGGTGGTGATGATTGTTGGCGACGGATGGCGGTGGTGGTTCAGCGGTGATGAGCGACAAGGACGATGGATATGGATGTACTGGTGATGCTCAGCATTGGACTTGGTGGATGATGGTGAAGACAGAGATTCCGGTGACCAAGGAAGAAGGTGGCACCGACGGTGGATGTAGCTTCTTCCTTTCTACTCTCTCTGTGAAACTCTCTATGGTTCTAAAGCTCCACGGCCACACACACTACGACGGTGGCGGACGATGCCGAAGCTCGCCGGCGCTGAAATGTTCAAACTTCTAGCGACCCAACTCATTCCAGACTGCTGCGTCCATAACTGGAATCCATACCATCTCGTAGTGAATCTCACTCCTTGATCGTGCATCTTTGTACAGGTTATCTATGTGCCTCTTCTCATCTGCATATTTCCATTGACATTCTTATAAACTATATCATATTAATTAATTCAGGTTAAAGATTTTGTGCAACTAAAATGCTCACCTATATATTGGTAGCAGATGGCCAGTTGATTCTGAAGGTGCTCATGTATACTACTCATCTTATGTGCCAAGCTTGATAGTTACCATGCCTCTGTGACAGCTGAGCCGTACCTATAATCATATATAACAAAACAAACATGAATAGAATAAGTGGATATAATAGAACTAAGAGCTTTTTCGAACATACTCATTTCTCAATCCAACAAGACTTGCAATCTGTGAAGCACAAGCCACAATACTTCGGATGCTCCAATAGGCAGCAACATGAATAATAGCACTGGCAACAGACATTGGAGGAGTGTCCTCTGAAAGTTAGCACCACTTTTGCATGCCATGAATAGCTAGAGAGCATGTTCAAAATCCCCATTGCTGTTGCATGTGCATCTCCACCTCCTAGGCACTTGTAAGATAACTGCTAATATATAAATAAATATATACAGTCATGTATATATGTAAATAAATATCTCAACTTCACGACCATCAGGGGCATAGGCCTAAACTTGATTCATCATGGCAATGTCGTCCGATGTTGAAAACATCTTACGTTGTCTTCTTTGCTGCATCTTACTGGGGGGAATGGCTGCCAGTTGGCGAGGCTGGCTGCTTGCCATTGTCCTCCTCAATACTACCTAATTATATCACAACACAAAATGAATATCTAGCAAGTGTTTGGTTATTGTGTCCATGTGTGGTAGCCTCCCAACGAGCATGAAGACTTATATAATGAGAAGATGTGGAATAAAGTCTTATTGAACATGTTCCTTGCTTGCAACTGGGTATTAAACAAAAGCAAAAGTGGTCTCTTGATTTGGATAAGATTATTATAGAGTTAGAGTGCATGTTTATATGTTGTATTTTTTAGTCTATTATAGTGCGTCATCGGTGAATCAAACATAAGTATGTTTTTTTCATAGATACCCCTGTCTCTTCTATAAATATTATTCACGTAATGGAACTTCTTTATTTATAATAGATCTTGGATACTGGGTCCCCATAATAAAGATTAGATCACTAGAGTTATACTTTGCGGGCAAATAGAGACAAAAGGTGAAAACAGAGAATGTTTAAACACACTCGTGCAGAAGATGCTCGCAGAAAAGCAGAGCAAGATGTCGCTGCTCAGAAACACGAGGCTCAGACCAGAAATTGGGCTTCAGCGCCGGCGAGCTTCGGCATCATCCGTTGAACCACCACCGTCATCCGTCGCCAACAATCATCACCACCAGTTTCTTCCTCTTCCTTCACCGTCGGCCATTTTCCTTCTCTGACAGCAACATCGAAGAACGAGAAGGCTAGAGAAGAGGATCCGTGACTACGGACTAGGCTGGGTTGGAAAAAAAACATAAGGATAAAAAGGTGTCATTTAAGGGCTCGCTGCAGAGTTGTTTTCTGCAGTAACTGCAGAAATGATATCCCCATATTATCAACAACAACAAAAAATTTGATATCCCCAATTAAAAATCTAGTACTTTGACTTAAAGCGATTTTTAAGAGATTCAAAACTTTGAAATAATGATTTTTAATATTTTATTGAACATGTTAAAATATTAATAATGAATCCTTTATATGATGTTCATTAAGGATATTGGGGTCATTTAATCATTTTTCCTACATATATTTGCATTATTTTCATCCAACCAAAAATAAAATAAAATATCTATTTTCTTAAGTTTCATTACATATGAAATATATTGTTTATTTTTATAATTTGATTAGAACATATTCTCCCTCATCGTATTTTTGTTTTTGTTAATAAAAATATTTGACCCACCAAAAGTGACAAGAGGTAGAAATTGTGGCCTGATTTGAAGCAAACGCAAAAGAAGTCAATAATATATTGATGTTGATGGTTTTATGGTGATGGCGATGAGGCTACTTCCTAGAAACAAGGCGGTTGATATTTGACGTGACATAACGTTAATCATTATATGTATATAGTATTGATTTGGGTTAATACAATATTCTTTGGTCCTTATAGTTGTTATTATTTTAGTTCTAATCCTCATAGTTTCAAGCCACAGGTTTTGTCCCTCCAAAGTTTGTTTTCTTCTAAAATCTTACTTTTTATATTTTAATTATGGTTAAGAGTCTATTTTGTTATAGATATTGTTTTGGTAGAGTAATTTCTTGTGGAAGTTTTTCAAAGTGTAATGTTGTTAGGAAAGTTTTTAAATCATAACAATTTTATGTCTATATCCAAGTCAAGTTTGACAATTAGTTGATCAAATATGTTGAGCTGACAATCCACGTGTTATCCAAATCATTTTTGTTTTGGGCTTAGGTGCAAATTTGCTTTGGAAGTTTTCACTCAGCGCCAATGTTAACCTGAAAGTTTCCAAATCATAGCAATTTCACCCGGGTTGTTATCCAGGTTTTGTTTACACGTTAATCAAATGTGATTATTTGATAAATCCATGTGTTATTTACTTCATTTTTTTCAAAGTTAGATTTAAAAATAAGTAATTTTTTTTTATAAAAAAAAAATGCATCTCTTATAAAGGATTAGAGACATTCAAAGAAGTGAAAATGTCTTGAGAAAATAAAAAAGGTACTTACCTATCAATCTTGGCATCACTGGATATGATGGTAAAGAGTTTTCGATGGCTTTGTTTATGGCAATCATCCTTAATTAGTGTGTTATGCATGTAGAGATTGACACGTGAACTGTCAGCTTAACATATTTAGTTAACTAACGGTCAAACATAAGATGGATAACAACACGGGCAAAATTGCTATGATTTAAAAACTTCTGAAACAATATTATACCCAAAAAACATCCATGACAAAATTGATACAAAATAAATAGACCCTTAACCGTTTTTATTAATACCCGGACCATTTTATTAATTGAAAGACCAAAATATATTGTTTGAAAACTATAGGGGCAAAAATAAAAATGAGAACATGGTATTAACCGTTTTAAGATTTTGTTAATTAGATGAATGAATGCTAATGATTACTCACTGAGTTTTGAATTTGAGGAGGATTAATGCGTTGGGGGTAATCTACGGTCAGAATACGCGATTAAGATTGATTGCTAATAGCTGACGGCCATATCATCATATACCAAGACTCCTCCAAAGGGAAAGGCCCTGGAACATTCCTGCGAGCTTCCTGGCAAGAGTCTTCAGTCTCCACATACCTCCTTTCTCGTCGACCATAATCTCTTATTTTATTTGCTACCTGTTCTTGTCCAAACCAACTAGCCAAGTCCAGTCAATCTGGATACTATTCTTTAGTATATATTATTTAATTTACTAATTAACCAAATCCTTCTATATATACATATAAATATATTTCAGCAACAGGTTCATTGTGGATTCGTTCTGCAAGAAAAGACAACTTTCTCAGACATACAATGCCATTAATCTTTGCGAGTTATTGTCAAAATCCTTTAGCTAGCGAGCGTAGATCCATGTAATACTGCTCTCATGTTATTGTATTAATTAATTTATTTATTTTAAAAAAAAGCTAAGAATTACAAAACAAGCAAAATCTAACACAGAACCAGAGCCACATCACTCTCCACTTACCTAAGCTAGCTACAAAAATTATAAAGCAGAGGAGGACGTCATATGCATGCTAATAAGGCTCAAAACTAGAGGTTCGAGGAAACTTTCATAGGAATATGGAACTCAAAATCGCCATCACCTTTTGACATGTATGTTTACTTCTCCATGGGGAAGGCTAAGGGTTTAGTCCAACCACGAGACCTGAACACATATATCTTTTGAAAGTCTTCTTCAAGTCATCTCTCTTGGCCTGTTCTCCACTCCATCTGATTCTTCTTTATTAAGAAGTCACTTTTATGTTATCCACGTCGCATCGAACTCGATCAGCCTCCCACTATCGTTGAAGCTCCCTATTACGGTTCATAGGAAGCTCACCTTGAAACCTCCTCTCTCAACTGTGTGGCCATATATATACATATATATAATAATGTGAGCACAGCTGCTTGACCTCATTGTTTTCATCCCACAACGCAACTCCGCAAAATGGCAGACAGTAATCCTCCGAAACCACCAGATTCACCAGAGAGCGATTTCACAAACCAGAATCCTTTCGATGAGTTCTCTGAATTCTTCATCTTCGAGGATGATGATGACGAACCTGACCATTCAATGATGGGTTCTGAACAAGTCCCCAATCAGCAGGTCTCTCAAAGCATTGAAGTAAGCGGATTTGGAGGAAGCACTAGCAACCCTTTCGAGGGCGGGTCTTCTAGTAGTAGTAAGGAAAATTCTTTACATGACATCATCTTCACCATTTATTTATTTGAGTCTGTAGTTCTCATTCTTCTACTTTACACCAGAAACCAGGAGTGAAGCTTTCTCTTATAATATGTGTGGACATGTTTTTAATTAGGAGACATTAGCAGTAGTGGGGAGAGAGACGTCAAAGACAGATATGCGTTCAAGACAAAGTCGGAGGTAGAGATACTGGAAGATGGGTACAAGTGGAGAAAGTATGGCAAGAAGATGGTCAAGAACAGCCCCAACCCCAGGTACACACACACACACACACGCCTCTGATGCTACAGTATTTATTTTCAAACCCGCGCACATAAACATGCTTAGACCAACACTGGTTAGACCTGGAACATACTGATGATGGCAGAATGTGATTAATTACAGGAATTACTATAAGTGTTCGGTGGAGGGATGCCCGGTGAAAAAGAGAGTTGAGAGAGATAAGGACGATCCAAGTTTTGTTATAACAACCTACGAGGGTGTCCACACCCACCCAAGCGTTAGCTAGATTTACCTACCTATATATACCTCCCGAATTAAGAGGTTTTTCCCAGTTTTGTTTGCTACCTTAATTAATGTCTCATATGCATGTCCTGCTGTTATCTTATCAAGTATTCTGTGGCATTCGATACTATCTTGTGTTAGGGTCAGTTATCATGTTCTTGTATTACTCACCTTTGAGGATTATGAGCATCAAAACGCTTCTGGGTGGTACTGCACACATAATATATGTGTTCTCAGGTTTCTCTATTAATTGAGTTAATTCAACGGACGCGTCTGTCATCAATATTGATGAGGAATTTTTATAACTTCTAATTCAGTGATAGCGATAGCCAACCTATCTTGTTTATAGATTGCTGAAAGAGGGTGATGATGGTGAATCTTAATGAGCTTTCATAATTCATACAAAATTAATAAAACTGTCAAGGTGAAGTATAAATAGGTTAATTAATTAAAAATAACTAAATATAGAGACGATGATAGTGTATATTATAGAGACGATGATGATTCACCTGAAATATAGTTTTAAAAGAGGATATCGTTGATTCATTATTCACGTCCTAGCAACTATCAAATCGAATCGGGCAGTGTGAGTAGTTCTGAACCACGCAAGAACAAACGAGCACTAAATGAAAAACAATAGCGCACACTAGTAGAAAAAGTCTCAGAGATGATTTACAAATTGTAATTTCTTTTCTATTTTTCTCTCTGGTCTATGATTTTTCATACCTTTATTCCTGCTATTCCCTTTTGATCACTCCGGAAAGATTCAAAGTTACTGGGATCATCAGCTGATTAATTTCTTGTCCACTGGCTCTATTAAACTGGTGATGATAATCAGTGGGCATCTGGTACTCAATGGTTAATTAAGAACATTCACGGGAAGCAATTTAATTAACCGTGAAAAGTGAAGACAATAAGGAAGAGTCGGATTCAATATAAACACAGAATTTGAGCATACATAATAAGAAGGGACCCCTCGAGGTTGAAAGAAAACAGAGTCATCACGTAGTTATATCGTATGTTCCTTTTACTGAGTATGCATGTGACATTACCAAGGGAAGATTTTTTCTGAGTTTTATTGGGAATACTCTTTTGGGCGGGCGTGTCGTGGTACTGTGCAGAATGGTCCTGCTTCCCAGTTTTTCACTTCAAAGAAACTTAATCTGTATATAAGGTTTGGAAAGCGTACACGCAAGTCATCAAAACTTACTCCGAAGAATTTTTTCCCCAATTAACCCAATCTACCCTTATCTCTTTGCCAATTCCATCGTCCCACGTTTTGCTTTTCCGTGACACGTGTTTTACAGCCAAGTGGCCACAACCCACAACTCGTTTTGGCTGCCCCTGACTTTTTCAGGAACCGGTTTCCTGCTCGTCCGTACGGACAAGCTCCTGGCCATTTAGATCTAGATCTGGACGGCCCATATCTTTTTTTATTTTATTTTCTTAATTATTTTTTTTCTATATTGAAAAAATCATTTTTTTGGAAAAATGTTAGTTGAGAAATTATCTTTATTTTTGATTTTCTATCTATTAATTTTTTTATAAAAAATAATTAAAAAAAAAAATTCAGATCTGGGCCAGGAGCGAATCCGGTTCCGACTTTTTCATGGCCAAAACTATTTGTCCAGTTTAAATTTATCGCTTTTGGATTAATTGCATAATAACTGCCTTTTGTTTTTTATTTATTATCAATTACATTTATCTAACTCAAGAGATAGTCTCAGGCATTAAATCGTAAGTGGATTTAAATTTGGACTCGTCATGATATTGTGAGAGATTAATTTTTTTCATTAACCCTAATATGAATGACAAAGAACAAAATCCCTCTTTCTCGGGCCCAAAAAATAAGACCTCGCTACTAAATTATATTAGTACTACTTCTGATCCTAAATATAAAAGCTAGTTAACTTTTTTTGGAAATGTTGAGAAAGCAAAATAAACTACTTAACCATATCATATGTTATGTATGATTAAATTATATATCAGTTTATAAGTTAGACAAATTAATTTGGAAAAAAAATGATAAATATAAAATTTTAAAGTAATATAATTAGTTTTCTTAATCTCCCTAAAAATCAACTAAGATTTATATTTAGGGCAGAAGAAGGCAGTACTGTTTAACATTAATAACATAGTTGTTAGGGTTTCCTAATTATATTTCCAGCTCCTCCTCTTATGGTGTGTTCCCGGGATGAAAGCCTGGCCAGGTAAACTCCTCCATTATTGGCGCTTTCTGGGAATCGGTTTGTCTAAGAGGCTGTTTCATACCAAACAGCCCCTAGTGATCTTATTTCAGAAATAACTTCTTATCCAAAATAACCCGCATCAAGGTGCGGCCAGTCAGTCAATAATTTTGTTTGGGAGAGGATGGTGCAAGAATCGACTTTTGTATGTGATCGATTGGACGTATAAGTCGATTGCTAAACGTTATTTATGTTTGGATGAGTGGTTGTATAAGTAGTTTATGAAAAAAGTCAGATTGGGTAAAAACTTGTTTGGAATTCTTTATAGATAAGTGACTTTTGAGATAATTATAAAAAATTAAAAATTAAAATTAAAATTATCAAAAATATAAAAAATTCTAAATTACAAAAGATTTAAGATCCAAGTCACTTTACTTATTCTATTTTTATATTTCCGGACACCAAGATTTTTTTTTTTGGTCAAAGGATACCAAGATTTTTTTTTTTGGGCTAGAAGAAAAGGACACCAAGATTAAAGATAACATATTGGTCACCGGGCTACACTCCAGCAACGAACAGAAGTCTGGATCCGGAGCTATTTGATAAGCTCGATTGATAAGTTAACAAAGGAAGCTTATGAAATAAGCTAAATTTCTTTCATAAGCTCGATTTGCAAACAAAATCACCCAAACATAAAAAACATACAAAAGTCTCATAAGTCAGATTCGCACAGTAATTTAAGCTATAAGCTGCTGCTAAAATCGTTCCCAAACAAGCCAAATGTCATCGACCCCTGTCTGCCGCAAAATGCAGTCCAATTGTTAGATAAAATATTTCTCCTCCAATCCTTAATATATAAAAAATATTATTTACTTATTTAATTATATTAAAAAAATTGTTAAGTTAAATAATATGATTTATATTTTTTAAAACACCTAGCAATCTTTTGTAGTTCCTGGATACACTCTCATCCTTGATTATTGTTGATAAATATGATATATTTATAATGTAACTAAAATCAACTCTGTAAATATGTCCGATATTAAGGATCCCAAAAAGTACTATATCTGATCCTAAATATAAAACCTAATTGACTTTAGTTTGGAGAGATTAAAAAATTAAATAAGTTGTTTAATTATATCTTATGTTGTGTATAATAAAACTATATATTAATTTGTAAATCAATTTTTAAAAATAAATAGGAAAAATCCTTATGGGGGCCCTTTTAAGAAAAAAAACTCAAAAAGGGCCCCAACATTCGAAAAATCAGAAAGGCCCTGCGCCATTTTTAGTATCTGAATTGGTGTCACTCACACAAATGAAATCCCAATAAATATAACGATTTATTGTAAATAACTTTTATATGTCGATGGATAAACAAGAAAAAATACGAAAAAAAGCGCGGGGCGCTTTTCTAATTTTCGAATGTTTTTACTTTTGGGTTTTTTTTTTTCTTAAAATGGCCCCTATATTGATTTTCCCAAATAAATATAAATATTTAAAAATAATTTAAAAATCTTCAAATCCCTCTTCTCAAGAAGGTTAGTTGCCACGGCCAAATTATAAGTATCTAGAGCCTCCGAGGTCCTATAATTCAATCCAGAATTGGAGATAAGAATCGTCGTCTTGTCCAAGAGACAGAAAAGCGGGGGAATCCAGTGTGTGCTCCCATGGAAGCAATACTACAGCTCTCTTACGACACTACCGTTAAGATTTTGTTACGCTCTTTGGAGCGCAATTTGGTCCCTGACGTCGTCGTCAGGAGGCTCACTCGTTTGCTTTTAGCGTCTCGCCTTCGCTCCGGCTATAAACCCTCCTCTGAACTTCAGCTCTCCGATCTCCTCCATTTTGTACACTGTAATCCCTTCTTTCACTTCCTTTCTCTATTATTCTGTGTTTCTCCGCGCCTTCTTGAGATCTATTATTAGTACTACAGACGGAGATGGTGCTAGGCTGATAAAATTAACCACTACTGTTATTGAAGATGGACCTAACTGTGTTTATCTTGCAGCTTTGAAGGAGATGCCTATCGCCATCGAAACTGATAAGCCCAAAGTTCAGCATTACGAATTACCCACCTCTTTCTTCAAGCTGGTGCTCGGCAGGAATCTCAAATACAGGTTTTTTTTTTTTTTTTTTTTTTTTTTTCATGCATTTCTATTTTTTCTTTCTCTCTTTGACAACTTGATAGTTCGTTTTAGGCTAATTAGATTATGAAATGTCTTTTTCGGTCGAATTCTCATTAAGGAACATTGACATGAACGACAGACAAACCTTGTTATATAGCTTACTGGATTATCGGTAATCAAGCATTTTACTGTATTTATCCAAAAATGTATACACAGAAAAAACTCTAAAAATATGGATTTACACGAAATGTAACTCATCATCATTAGACAAATTATCAACATGTAAGTTTGAGCTTAAACAAAAGTGCCCAAAACTGAGGTTTAAGGATTGAACTTTTTGCAGTTCTTGTTACTTTTCTTCTGCGTCAAAGACACTGGACGAGGCTGAGGAAGCAATGTTGGAACTATACTGTGAGAGATCACAGATGAAAGATGGTCACACCGTCCTTGACGTTGGATGTGGCTGGGGGTCACTGTGCATATACACTGCCAAGAAGTACAGTAATTCCAGAGTTACAGGGATCTGCAACTCCACTACCCAGAAATCGTATATAGAGGACAAGTGTAGGTATGCTACTGGATTGGTTCCAATGTTTTGCAAATTAAACACCATTTGATGAGTCAACTTAGGTTCCTTGTGCTCTGTTCAGGGATCTTAAGCTGCAAAATGTGGAGATCATTGTTGCAGATATTAGCACATTCGAAATGGATGCTTCTTATGACAGAATATTTTCCATAGAAATGTTTGAGGTTGGACTTTGAACTTCATGTGATGCAGATAATCTATATGAGGGCGTGTTTTTAATTTGTGTGTGTGTGTGTGTACACAAAAGCTTGATTCACACCTTTTTGACACAGCATATGAAGAATTATAAAGATCTTCTCAAGAAAATAGCCGGTTGGCTGAAGGAAGATGGCCTTCTGTTTCTTCATCATTTCTGCCATAAAGCATTTGCTTACCATTTTGAGGTGAAATTTATTTCATCGTTAAACAACTTAGCCTCTTTTGGTTTCCAACTTTCTGGACACCACTCGAGATGCAAACACAAGACTTGTACCTATGTTTACATGGGAAGAAAATTACGGAGGAAAGAGTATTATTAAGGGAAAACTTCCAAAACTAGTAATTTTTTCTTTTTTTACCATTTTTAGAAGTTCTCCTTCCTAGTATTCTCTCTCCATATTTTCCCTTCATGTAAACATAGCAGTAAAGTTCCAATCAGATAATTTGTTGAACCTCCTTAGACTTCTTAACTAAAACAGGACAAAAATGAAGACGACTGGATTACTAGGTATTTCTTTACTGGAGGAACAATGCCTTCCGCAAATCTCCTCCTCTATTTCCAGGTAAGCTTACTATGTGCTAGCTTTGTCAATGAAAACGTAGAATCCAACCAAACTGTTGCTGTTTTAATATTTTAATTTTGAAGTCAATTTCCCATTAGTTCTCTGGGAAATTAATATAAGCGCCTGCAAAATAATTATATTTCAACTTTATACTGCATCCTGAGTTGCAGGATGATGTTAGTATTCTCAATCATTGGCTTGTCAACGGTAAACACTATGCACAGACGAGGTAAGAATGATCTGGAAGGCTCAAAAATTTTACTGCAATTCTGAATCATATTACATCCTTAATTCCTTAATTAGTACAGGGAAGTTTTTAGTTTACAGTACTCCTGATGCCAATTTTTTTTTTTTTTTCTTGCAGCGAAGAATGGCTCAAAAGAATGGACCAAAACTTGACTGCCATCAAGCCGATTATGGAATCAACATATGGCAAGGATTCAGCTGTTAAGTGGACTGTCTATTGGAGAACGTTCTTCATAGCCGTAGCAGAACTATTTGGCTACAATAATGGTGAAGAATGGATGGTTGCACATTTCCTATTTAAGAAGAAAACTTAAGCAGAAATCAAAATTCTCCTTCCGTCTACCAGGGCTAAAAGATTCCAACCGAAGACGCAAATTCTAATGATCGTACCTTCATTGATTCAGATAGTTCATTCTGGCTCCCATTCATGAGCAGTCTCGCGACAGTAAGACCAAATAAGGGAGCACGTGTGATTCATCATTTTAGTTATAGAAACCTTTCATCTTATGCCATTAAAGTAATCATCAGTGTCTATTCTACATGTGCCCAAAGAAGTTGTGGCATATTATTAGGGCTGTTTGGTATCCGCATGTGGGAGGGAATGAGAATATGAGCAAATTCTCTTGTTTGATACACTTTTGTGTCCAATTTTTCTAAAAACTCAAGTTCTTCGGTCTACCAATCTTTCTTTAAAGGTGGGAAGATAAGATCCCACCAAAAATTTGTGGGAATCCAAATTATCACTTGAATAGTGACTCTTTCGGTTATGCGATAAATTCGAACTTAGCGAGCGAGAGAATATTTTTGACAAATTCGGATTTAGTAGGAAAATATTTTAAACAAAATTGAATTTAGTGGGAGAATATTTTAGAAAAATTCAAACTTTTTTTTTCCTTGCAAAATAAATGCTTCATTATAAAATTAGAATTTGAGCCATAAATTCCAATTTAATGTAAGCAAATTCGAATTATGAAAAAAATAAATTCTATTTTGAATTAATTTCTTTTAAAAGTAAAATAAGTATTTTTGATTCTTTACCAATTGTTACTCTTTCATTTTTTTTTTCCTACAAGTCATCTTCCCTTCCCTCCCCTTCTCAAATCTTCCCCGTAGGAAATAGGCCCTAACAGTATATTCATCGTCAAATGAAGCAGAAAGTGGGAATGACTGGTGTATTGATTTTTAAAACTCCAAAGCATTTTTTTTTTCATATCAATAATCCGAACTTTCATATTTGTGAATCCACCATCATCACTTCCTTTTCCTCTGAAGTAGACCATGGATTAAAATCATTGAGACAAAATCTCCTGGAATTACAGTAATCCAAACAAAATAGAGAGGCAGAGGGAATATAAAATACGCCATTCACTCTTGTCGTCCCACCTCCAATCATCGGCTTACCTGCACGAAAATCACAACTTCAGAATTAGGAACACGCTAAGAAGTCTACCATTTTGTTTAGACGCATGTTAAATCAATGCTGATTATGAACACATTATTTTCTTCACTCAGTTGAATGATAATCCAAATAGCGTAGTCAAAAGGTGCATGCCTCAGCATTTTGCCCATGAATCCACACAGCATGTTGGAGACAAAATTCTAAGAAATGCAATATGGAACATGTTGTCAACAATTCCAGGTTGTTTAAATTTGTATGACCAAAATGAAAGGAACGTCTTGGCTCTCTTTAGATGCATGAGTCAGATTTAACATGTATAAACTGCCCGTGGATTACTCAAGGGAGATTAAGACAATAAACTCATGCCATAACTGGATATAAAAGGGTGTTTTGGTGACAGCTTCTCTGGTATTCATGACACACAACACGCCTGCTTAAAGCTTAACACCGTAACACTGACATCCAACCGTGTCAATTACCTCGAATGAAACAACAATGAGGCTAGTTTCACGGAACATAAAATCCTACCGCAGCTAAACCTGACACTTAACTTCCTTCTGACTGATGCTTTTCTTTCTTCTTCTTCTGAAGTTTTAATAGGTCCTATTCTTAAACTTTTGTGTTACTACGAGGATCTCTCCAATTTATATGAAGAGTTCAGCCAGGGTTCCTAATTCCTATAATTTGACATAATTTAGTTTCCAAAAAAATGACTTCCCAATCAAAGAACTCAGGCAAATTTTCTGAATCTTTTATATAACTATGTCAGTTCACCGCAACAAGCCAGCATACTTCAAAAGCCTAGCTGTAATATCTTATAGACTCTTCATTAAGTAAGATCGAAGCACGAATAAAGAAATATTCTACAGAGTGTAGATCCTTCCTAGTTTGTAGTTTCCAATAATTGCTGGACTCCAGGATGAGCATAATTAAACATCGACCAAACTGAAAAAAGGATGGGGCATAATGATCCAGAAAGTTACCTCCGTCTGGATAATTTCTATTCAAATCGAGCATACGTTATTGAGATGCACCAGAAGCAGCACCTTCCCCCAAATTGTCATGAACTGTGGAACTGACAACGCCCTCAGCTTCTAAGAAGCGACTCAGATGCTTATCTTCCAAATATTGCTGTCAAAAACAAAACAAAAGAAAGAAACGTTGCTTAGATAGACGAAATGATGAAGAGCTTAAAGTTTTAAGCGTGGTCATGGATCATACAGAAAGGCAAGCTCTGTACTTTTCCCACTCGGAAAGACATTCTTCTTTGTCCCACTGACCCTTCATGAATTTCTCGGCGTACCACCTTCCTAAGAAAAATATAACATTAAAGGGAGACGGAGAACAGAGCCAGGTAGAGGCTTGAAGTAAAACATTAAAGAAATAATTTTTGGCTGAGACGATGAAACGCAACCAAAATTACATATAATTGAAACCTGTTGAAGCAATTGTGATATGCATCTCGAAGTGGGGCACATGGAGAGGTTGAAGACGAGGAGCCTCTCTTCTGTCTCATAGAGCTAAGAAGCAATTAGTTCCTCTTCCGTCTGATACGCGATCGGCCGAATCAACGGAGAAGGCTAAACCTATTTTCGGCGTTGACGGGCAGGACCCTCTGCTCGGGAGCCACGGAACATGTACGGCGTCTATGTTAGCTTCTTTTTTTTTTTTTTTTTTTTCAAGCTCAGGAAACGGATTAAATGCTTGTTTGGATCGAACATCCAAAAATAAATAGTGAAAACAAATCTCGGCTCGTTTGAGTTAGCGATGATGAGAAGAGACTTATTTTTAATATGAATTTTATAAAAGTCAGATTGTAAATATAATTTGTATTTGGATTGATAGTGGCGTGAGTGGTTTTTTCCAAACGGGGCGTGCTTGGATTATTATTTGAAATGGAAAATCACTGAAAGTACATCAATCTTGTTGAATACTCTTGATCCTAAATATAAGACAAAATTGATTTTTTTTAAGAAATTAAGGAAGCTAATTAAATTACTTAAGAGTATTTTTTTCTCTCAAACTAACTAGTTTGACTAATAAACTAATATAATCGAAGTAACTTATTTAGATTCGTTAATCCCTCGAAAAAAATCAATATGTCTTATATTTAGGATCAAAGGAAGTACTATATACAATTTAAATTTGATAACAAAAACTTAAATTATAATTAAAAAAAAATGGTCTATAACTCTACCACAAACATGATTTATTTGATCCAATTTAAAAATTTTATTTTTAAATAATTTAATATTTTACATGTTTTGTCACGTCATCATCATTTTATTTTTCCAGAGTCTTCTCCTCAACACCTTCAATCATCATCATTTTATTTTCCTCGACTTCAATACCTTCTTCATCATTTTATTTCATTTCTAGAGACTTCCTCTATTCTGTCTGATCTGTGATTTTGCACAGTCTCACACTTCAACGCGACTCACTCCAACGACAATTCTGTAGAACTCCTCGGTTCCACATCTTGCAGCCACCACCAACTTGTCATCCCCAATGCCTCGCTTCCTTTTTTCGCAAGAATCTTTGCCATCAACTTCCTTACCTTTGATTGTCATTTTCGGCGAGAGTGTAGAACGCCAAATCACCGTCGATCTTGCTCTCTCCTTCCCAAACTCTGATTCATCGATCTAAAAATACACCCACCAAAACCACCATGAACAACCGTCGGCAAGGTTGATTACAGACAGGAATTTGAAGGCAAGAGATTTGGCATCCAAATCTCTCTCCTCCAAGATCGATCTTTTGTGTTTCATTAGTAAGAAACTCATCTCTCTCCTCAACATTATTGCACCTAAAAGCTCAAATTTCTAGCTTTTGTTCCATTGTGGCTTTTGTACAAAAGCCCATTAGTTCTCTTGTGAACCCAAACGCTTCAAAACATGTTGCCGCTGCCTGCCGAGCTTTTTATTTCTGTGCTTTTTTTTTTGCCTTCAATGCTGCCAACATTGTGTACCCAAACAGGCTGATTATAAATCATGGTTGAAAAGCCACTTTTAAAAGGTTCAATCACTATTTCAAACAAGCATTAAATTAATTTTTTTTGTTATTTAAAGTGAAAAAGAAAACAAACAAACAAACGGAATATATATATATATATAAAAGGAAAGTTTTAGAAAAATACTTTCAAAGCATCAAAATTTTAAGGGTCAATTTCATTTAAATACCATTTGAACTTAGAAAACTCCAAAATCTCTGCTAAAACATGGAAATGAGACATAATTCGCAAGGGAGAGATTTTAGATTTTGAAAGGTTGTGCTTTTATCAAAATGCACCTTAAGTTTTTAAAAAAGAAAAAAGAAAAAAGGAAGGAACTCTCGCCTGCACTGGCAGCTGGAGCTTCGATGACAACTTGAGTAAAGCGATTAACTATTTGAGTATAAAGATGGACAACTTGAGCTCCCTAAGACCTATCAAATGTCGTTGACAAGTTGAATGAAGGCCATAAGAACTTGAGTATAGAGATTGAAAATTGTGCTCCCCAAGTTTCTAATTGATATATTTAAGTTGTCATTACATTCATTCAATTTGTCAACAACACCTGATAGGTCATAAGAAGTTCAAATTGTCCATCTTTATACTTAAGTAGTTAATCACTTTACTCAAGTTGTCATCGGAGCTCCAGTCATTGGCCCGTCAACGGGTTGGGGCCTGCCAGGGAGGAGACTTTAAAAAAAAAGGGAGGGCATTTTGTTAAAAAAGAAGAAGCAACATTTAAAATTTCATATTCGTCCCTTGTAACATACGTGTTATTTATATGTTTTAATAAACCTTTTGGGTTTTCCAAATTGAAATAATATTTTATTGGATTTTTCCTATATTTTAAATCAGTGTTGTTTCCTTCAATAGTTTTAGCTAAGGCATTGACTTGATTAATAATTGATAACTCATTTTGATAGAAAATTATTAGTTTGGGAATTTTCAAAATTTGAAGGTGTTTTTTTCCCTAAAGTGAAAACACAAACAGAAAAATTGGTGGTAGCAGATATGAGAATGTTGAAATGAATGTGTGGTTATATAAGAAAAGATAAGATTCGTAATGACTAATGATAATATACGCGAACAAGTTGGAGTAGTATCTATTACAGAGAAAATGGTAAAAAATTGATTGGAGTGGTTTGTACATGTTCAAAACAGCCATTGAGCACATCGATGAGAACGGTTGATCAAGCAGTATTGAGTCTTTTAAAAAGAGGTTGAATAAGATTGATGCAAATATTCAATGAGGTTATAAAACAAGATCTTTTAGTTAATTATTTATCTAAACATCTGGTTTTCAACAATAGTATTGTACGATTAGTTGACCTTACTTATATATAATTTTTTCCCAACAACTTTTCCCCTGATGAGTAATAATCTAAAATTTAATGAAAGATATGTCTATTTATTTCAATATTTACATGAAATGCACCGTATATAGGAATGTGGAATTGATAGAATATTTGTTCGGCAAGGAGGAGTTAGTAGAAAAAGATTTAATCATCAGCAAATTGTTGGTTGGGATCTCGCTTATACATGGAGGAGGACACAAATTAGCATGTCATAAAACATACTCCCTCCGGTCCTAATTATAAGATAACATTTAAGAGTTTGTTTTAATCCTAATTATAGGACAACATTCTAATTTTTGTCATTTTCTTCCTAAAATACTCCTATTGATATGAATGAGGGATTATGTGAAATCAACAAGGTAATTGAAGTGCAAAATTTGTATAAGAGCATTTTAGAAAAAATAAGTAAAATTAACTAATTTAACCTCTATCCTTGATCCCTCCAAAATTGGTTAAATATGCCTTATAATTAAGATCGGAGGTAGTAGCTAGGAGAGGTGAACAAATGTTTCTTATATGTAACAATATTGATGTAGTTTAAGGATGTGGGGAATGTTTGAGAGTGTATCACTAGTCTTAGACGAAAAAAGACAAGGGTTGGAATAATATATCAACTATAAATAAGTGTACGAAATAGTAATTAGTAAATAAAAATATTGTTAAACTCCATAATCTTAGTAGGACCATTATTCAGATAGCCCAAAAGAAAGAGTTTTATTAATTTTAAAAGATTAAAAATAAATTAATTAGTGCAGGTTGTTAATTTAAAATTAATTAAGTAAGTAGAATTAGTTTCTCGCCTCAAAATTCAAATTAGTTTTAATTGCTTTGAACAAATCTTGATTATTTCATGCGCTGCTGAGAAAATCCATAGGATTGGGTGAGAGAATATAGAAGTTTAGTTAGAAGTAATTTAGTATTTTTAAAGCAAATAATGATGTTCTTCAGTCTAAAAAAAAGGCAAATAAAGATGATCTGTATATTAATTTTCCCTCTCGGAAAGAATTTTATCGCGAAAGTTTTTTTGGGTTCAATTTTACCCCAGAAATTTTTGTTTGGAGCAATTTTGCCCCTCCATTAACAACCCTAATGGTAAACTGTTTACAGTTAGGGTTGTTAACATATGGGCAAAAATTACTTTAAACAAAAATTCTTGAACAAAATTGAACCTAAAAAAATTTTCAAGATAAAATTGTTCTTAGGAATGTACCTCTAGAGTAAAAATGCTACTTAACCCATATCAATTTTGATAGAAGATTTCTTAATTGTTAACGAGGTTTCCGGCCCCAGAGTGATTTTTTTTTTATATCTTTATATCTCAAAGGGTCCTTTAATTTTTGCTTTGTCCCATGATAAGCATCTTCTTTGTAATTTGGGAATTTCTTTCTCCACTAAAAATTATTCCCGCATCAGCAAATTACCGATCCTCGGAGAAGAGTTCCCACTGTATATAAATTGGGTACTTAAGTAATTAACAAAGGGCCATCACTGAAACCCAAGTAAATTACCTCGCTGTTCTTTCAGTCACCAAGCGGCAGAAACAATGGATCAGTTCAAAGGCCAGCCTCGTCTCCCAAAATTCGCTGTTCCGAAACGATACGACGTTAGGCTCCGACCCGACCTCGTTGATTGCTGCTTCTCTGGCTCCGTCGCCATTGACCTTGACATCGTCGCCCCTACCAGTTACATCGTTCTTAATGCCGCTGAGCTCTCCGTCAGTGACGATGCCGCATCCTTCACAAACCGAGATTCTTCTAAGGTATCGACCATCGAGTCCATTTTTTTCCCTTATCAAACTTGGATGAGAAGGGTTGCTTGTGATGGCAGCTGTGTTTCTTTTAGAGCGTAATTTGTCCAAAGACTGCCTATGTTCACCCAAAAAGAGAGAGAAAATTTGTGCATGACTTTCGGGGGCCAAATGTGGTTCTGGAAGTTTTATAAATTTGGTTTTTGTTTTGATTCATAGTTCATACCATCACTGGTCGATGGGCTGGTATTGGTCAACCTTTTTTCGATCGCTTGATGATGTTTTTTTCCTGTGCTCTCGATTATCTACTTATTAAGCTTGATAAGCTTCTTGTTGTTATTGTTGTTGAGCTCTTGACACTCCACTTTTAAGATTCCGGGCCGTCGAAACCTCTTTTATCCATTCGAACTGCCATAAGCTGAATAGAGCTAAATTTTACGAAAAATGATTAGATCCATGTTTCATATTCGTTGCTCTCTCACGAGAGTGTGGATGTACGAAATGTTGAATCTGCAGTAAGTGTTGCCAATCGCAACTTGTTGGAAGGTTAAGTTTGCTATAATAATAATCGTTTGTCGGTTTATTTTATCTGGTATTTGAGCTAGTTCGGGGGTTGATTGGCAACTTTGCGGTTCATTTATCTATATTTTTAGGCGATGCTATTGATTATTGCTGATGTAGAATGATCCGACGTCTATGCAGGTTTTCAAGCCCTCAAGAGTCGAGCTGTTTGAACAAGACGAGATTTTGGTATTGGAGTTTCCAGACTCACTACCGATTGGGTTGGGTGTTTTGACTGTTCAGTTTGAAGGAACTTTGAATGACAGAATGAAAGGATTTTACAGAAGGTAAACATTGTTAGGCATTCTTTTACTTTTTTTATGTTTCTACTGGTACCCAAACGGTCAAATGAAATAATAACTTGAACTCTGCTGCACTTTGATTACTGATTTTTCTTTTTAATTCAACTTTGTTGATTTGGCCGAGTTCAAAACTTTCCAAGATTGATCTGTGTCTTTTACCACAAAACCGTAAACATTATAGTCCAGCATATATTGAAAATTAATTGTTTGGGTTTTCTTTTATCCTTTTGTAGTAAATATGAACATAATGGTGAGCAGAAGAATATGGCTGTTACTCAGTTTGAACCAGCTGATGCCAGAAAATGCTTTCCTTGTTGGGATGAACCTGCTTGCAAGGTATGTCTGTACCCCACTTTCCAGAGTAAACACACCTTTTCTAAGCTTTGGATGGTAAAATTTTGAATTTTGGAACAGAAGTGTAGGATTTCAAGTAAATAAGCTGCACTCTGGTTCATTGCTTAGGTTCTAAGGTCATTTTAGGTGGAGCAGATTTGATGGACTTTTGGTTTTCCATTTTTGCTAACAAATGAAGAATATTTTTGAGTTTGGGCACACTATTCACAGGAGGTTGACCTTGCAGGCTACTTTCAAGATCACATTGGATGTGCCTTCGGAGCTTACAGCCCTTTCCAACATGCCAGTCATTGGAGAAAAAATAAATGGCAATATTAAAACAGTTTCATATCAAGAATCTCCAATCATGTCTACATATTTGGTTGCAGTTGTAGTTGGCTTGTTTGATTTTGTGGAAGACCACACATCTGATGGTAATATCATGCACCCTATAGGTACTTGAGGTTGTATTAGTCATATTCTTCTTAATGCTGTTTAACATCTTTACAGGGGTCAAAGTACGAGTGTACTGTCAAGTTGGTAAGGCAAATCAGGGGAAGTTTGCACTATATGTTGCTGTGAAGACATTGGAACTATTCAAACAGTAAGTTTGAGCTGTTAAAATCCTTTTTTTTTAATGATGAAAATCTATTAAAAACCACCCCAAAAAGTTCATATCCCTGCACTTTTAATAAATCACGTGAAACTTTTGGGACAATTTTATTACTGATCCATAGAATTTGTGTCCGTAGCCCAACTACATCAATGAAATTGACTGTAGGGGGTGGTTGGGGAGAGGATACAATGACACCCTGAATACAGGCTTCCACATATTCTTCAAATAATCTATTTTCCTGATTTGATTTTACACTGCAATTCAGTCTAATTTTCATGTTTCCAAAGAAAGTTTGGTATTCTCAAGGTAAGGCAAAGAAAATGCCTTGTTAAGAAAAATAAATGCGTGCTTTTGTGTTTTAAACGGGAGGATTTCATAATCCATCCATTTTTGCTGCCAATAATCATATGTTAGGTTTACAAAGGCAAGCTCGGTATATCATGGATTACATGTTAATATCGCAGTGGTCAGTTTGCATTGCTAGGTTTGTCTTGCCATGCTGCATCATTTGCCTTTCAATACACTACTAATTACGGTAACTTAACAGTTATTTTGAAACCCCTTATTCTCTACCAAAATTGGATATGATTGCAATTCCTGATTTTGCGGCTGGAGCAATGGAGAATTATGGTTTGGTTACATACCGAGAGACTGCTTTACTCTATGATGATCAACATTCTGCTGCTGCCAATAAGCAGAGGGTATTTTTCTTATTTTCAAAGCTGCTTTATTCATGGTGTAGAACTAGTTTCTGATTGCTAGTTGTAAGTTGTAAACAAATTTCTTTGGTTTCTGTAAGGTTGCAACTGTCGTAGCTCATGAACTGGCTCATCAATGGTTTGGCAATCTTGTTACAATGGAGTGGTGGACACATTTATGGCTGAATGAAGGTTTTGCAACATGGGTAAGATTTATAGACTATATAATCATTTCTATCATATTGTCTCACTCTTATTCACTCATTGATGGTGTACTCAGGTTAGCTATCTAGCAACTGATAGCTTGTTTCCTGAGTGGAAAATATGGTCTCAGTTTCTTCATGAAACTACTGAGGGTCTTAAGTTAGATGGCCTTGCAGAATCCCACCCAATTGAGGTATTAATAAATCCTTTTTATTTTTTGGGTTTCACATTCTTTGGATGATCAATATTTTTTTTATTGTGTATTTTAGAGTGTGTTTGGTTTAGCTTTTGGAGAAAAAATGATTTTGGATAATAGATTTTGAAAAATGGAAACATTTTGGCTTCTCAAAGACCATGGTTTCAACTCCCCAAACCATGATTTCAGGTGGAAAAGTGCTTTTGTAAAAATTTAGGATGTTTGGGTTCCTTTTAGCATAACCATGGTCTAGGGCTCAAAAAGTGCTTTTTTGCTGTTATCTACACACACACTAATACCTGAGTAAATTAATTCTCTTTGCAGGTAGAAATAAATCATGCCCATGAGATTGATGAAATATTTGATGCAATAAGTTATAGAAAAGGTGCATCTGTAATCAGGATGCTACAGAGCTATCTTGGTGCTGAATGCTTTCAGGTCAGTGGTAGGAAATTATGCATCTTCGATACTAAATTTGAAAGAGTTATGAAATAGGAACGTTTGGTAATCCACACTTGTAAGATAGTTAGATATATAGTGTGTGCTTGGTGAGGACGCAGTTAAGCCGTTGTGTTGCAAAATTTTCTCTCAACTTGATTGACTTGGGTTTTTAAACTTTAAAATTGGGGTAGGCTGAGTAGGTTGCAATGTCAAATTTGTGATATATAAGACAGCTTGTTGATTGACTTGCAAATCCATTTCTTATATCATTATTTTTTACTGCAAAGTAGATAGATAAAAGAGGAGTATAAAAATTCAAATAGACACACCCTAATCACAACTCCTATATATTAAGTTGAGATTGAGATTTGCATATTAGATTGACACCATGAGATCTGAGACCCAATACTGTAACTTACATTGAACTCAACAATGAAGGCCATGTGTTGACAATGTAGTCTACTGGTGATTTGAAGATCCTGTGATATATATATTCAATATCATACATTAATAAACCATACAAAATGTGGTATTTGCATATTGCAATGTTGAGGTCAAATTATATGTTGCTTGTTCATGCAAATAGAGGTCACTAGCTTCATATATAAAAAGATACGCATGCTCAAATGCCAAGACCGAGGATCTGTGGGCTGCCCTTGAGGAAGGATCTGGTGAACCTGTGAACAAATTAATGGACTCATGGACAAAACAGAAGGGGTACCCTGTTGTCACTGTCAGAGTCAATAATCAGAAATTGGAGTTTGAGCAGGTTTTGTTGTATCTGATTATTTTCATAAGGAAATCCCTTCTAGCATGCTTTGTAACTTGTAAGCTTTCTTTGTTAATTGACAGGCACAATTCTTGTCAAGTGGCGCTCATGGAGAAGGCCATTGGATTGTTCCAATTACATTGTGCCTTGGCTCGTATGATGTTTGCAAGAATTTCCTTCTGCAAGAAAAAACTGAAACACGTGATGTCAATGAGCTTTTTGGCTCTCAGATTCCTCAAGAAATAGGACCACGCTCTTGGATAAAACTCAATGTGGATCAGACTGGTTTTTACAGGGTGAAATATGATGAGGGCCTTGCAGCTGGACTTAGATATGCTGTAGAAAAACAATTATTATCTGCAACAGACCGATTTGGTAAATTGATTAGTGGTTGACACTTTTGATGGTGGAAATCGAAATGACCATTAACTCAAATGTTTCTTTGACAGGCATTTTGGATGATGTATATGCACTTTGTATGGCTCGCAAGGAAAGATTGACCTCCCTGCTTGCCTTGATGGGAGCCTACAGGGAGGAACTTGATTATATGGTGTTATCTAACCTAATTACTGTAAGTCATTTTCCAAATTTTGCTATTTTGTTAGTAATCATTTTCTTTTATTCTAATCCAAACCTCATTTTCCAGATAAGTCATAAAGTTGAAAGGATTGCCGCTGATTCTGTACCAGAGTTACTGGACTACATTAAGCAATTCTTTATTAACCTTTTCCAGTTCTCTGCTGAGTAAGCTATTAGATATAAGAATCAGTACAAAGCTTTTCTAAATTTTGCTGCAATGCCCCATCTTGACATGCCTATGCTTCATACTATATATTGTTATTGCTAATAATTGTTGTTAACTGAATGAAAATTCTGAACTGCCTAAAAGTGATCCTTTCATATATACATCTTTTTGTATAGATTTTTCCCCTTAAAAATCATCTATTTACTTATTTTTCTGTTCAGGAAGCTTGGCTGGGACCCGAAACCTGGTGAAAGCCATCTAGACGCAATGTTGAGAGGAGAAGTTTTGACGGCTCTTGCTGTTTTTGGACATGACCTGACGCTGGATGAAGCAAGCAGGCGTTTTCAGGCATTCATAGAAGACAGGAGCACACAACTTCTTCCACCCGATATAAGAAAGGTTGTCTGCAGCCTCAGTTCAATGTTTGGAAATTCCTTCAAAATCCTCTTGCTTCTAATTATAGTGAACTATGTTGGCAGGCAACATATGTGGCAGTAATGCAAAGGGCAAGCAAATCAAACCGTTTTGCATATGAATCCCTTCTCAAAGTTTATCGGGAAACTGACCTAAGCCAGGAAAAAACACGCATTCTAAGTAATGACACGCCCTGTACTTTAGTAGAATTCTTTTATACTTTGATTTTTTAAGGTCCGGATACCTCTTAACTTTGAATTCTTGCAGGCTCATTGGCATCTTCACATGATCCAGATCTGATTCTTGAAGCCCTTAACTTTATGTTGTCTTCTGAGGTATCAAGTTTGTCATATTTTGTTTGTGTTGAAGTCGGAATGCACATTTACACTCATTTGTGGAGAATTATATATAGATTGGAGCTTTATATGTTGGTTATTTGTATGATCAAGGTACGAAGTCAGGATGCTGTTTTTGGACTTGCTGTTAGTCTGGAAGGACGAGAAGTAACCTGGTCATGGTTCAAGGTAAATTACACAACTAGTAGCCATATTAAGTGCAACATACATTGCTGAAGTGAATTCTTGTTTTAACTGCAATATTACCTGTTTTAATTTTATTTTCCTGATGTGTCCAAGGTTTATCAATGTCGAGTTAGGGTCAATTCAGCTTATTTAGATTATAATTGATGTTAAAAGACTCAGTTGAAGGGCCAGAGTTTGAGTTGGGAAACTGGTCCAACTCCTGTAGTTTCAAAGTTCTGCTCTAACAATGAACGTCAGGATTTACTGCTTCATTTTTTGTGGCAACTCTAGGCCATTGATGCATGAAATATCACCATGTAGACAACCTTAAGAGAGATAATGACATGTAATCATTTGTAGCCCTGTGGCCGTTATATCATTTTCTAACTGTTGCTCTGCTGCCATGCAGGAGAATTGGGAACATCTTCTGAAGACATATGGTGCAGGTTTTTTGATAACTCGCTTTGTTAGTGCAGCTGTCTCACCGGTATGTCTCTATACTTTGTACTATTGAGTTTGATCAGCTCGCCATGGATCTTCTCTCTAAATTTGTGTTATCCATGCACAGTTTGCTTCCTTTGAGAAGGCAAAAGAAGTGGAGGAATTCTTTGCCACCCGTTCGCAGCCTGCAATTGCTAGGACGTTGAAGCAGAGCCTGGAGTGGGTTCATGTCAATGCATCATGGGTTCATAGTGTTAAGAATGAGCAACATCTGGCTCAGGCTGTGCAGGAATTGGCCTTCAGGAAATACTGACTGCCCTATGCTTCCTCTTGTTTTGGTTCTCTTTTCTCTAGACTCTAGTTGTGATCCCAGTTGCTTGTGATAGTATTTAATATCCCTGATGAATGCTAATTATACCAGCTTGAGCTCCTATCTACTCATCTATATGGATAATAACGTTACGGTTCGGTCATTTTTATTTAATTTTCGTCAGACTAACCTGTTTCCTCGCAAATCGAATAACAGTAGCACCAAGATTATAGATAACTTCTTCCATTACGTCTAACTCGAGCAAGTAACAACTGATCCTGGAACATCGACTGGAATTGATGACCTTATAATAATAATTATTATTATTATTATTTTATATAGAATTTTTAAAAGAGGGGTTGGGTTCACCCACAATCCAAGTGCAGAGTGCTTGAACTTGCTTTGTAGGGAAATTCTGGACTGAAAGTACATATGCCTCTATTTTAGCTTGGATTATCCTTGCATCCTAAGTTTTAGGATGCCTCCTCCAGTGTTGCAACAGTTAAAGGAATCTAACCCTCTCTATTTGTGAGAGTGTCTAACCCCCTTCGACCATTTAACCCATGGACGAAGGGTGAATTGGTGTTCGGTGTGTGTTTGGAAACACTTCTATAATCATGGTTTTAAAAATGAAGTAGCAAAATACTCTTTCAGAGAATCTTTTGAAACTGTTTGGAACGGTGAACATTATCATCCTGTCGAAGCTTGTACGGAAAGATTATGATTTGGCAGTGTGACTATTTGCCCAAAAAAGGGGGGGTTAAAATAAATAAGAAATACAAAAAATTAATATATATTTCTCTTGTAAAGTTTCATTTTTGTTTTAAAATGATTATCACGTTGGAATTTCAATGAAATAATATTAATTATGTTTATAATTCAGAAAGCATTTGTTAATAAAACATTATGAAAATTGAAAATGAAATAATACATGCATTTAGAATAAAAGGCGTATCTGAGAGTTCGTTGGGTGTGAATGGTAGGAGCCGCAATATCGTTCAACTTGCCGTTGACATTACATTAGCAATGAAATGACGAAATGACTCAAATGCATCGAAGTCGGCTGTGAGAAGTGGTGAACATGTGGTTTAGTTTATTAGAATGTGGGACTTAATAAACACTTAGGTTCCAAGTCTTTGTTTTGTTGTCGTTTCTGGAGTATGACTTGGTCATTAAAAATACTTAACTCGTTATCAATTAATTCCTTTTGTCAATTATCCAATAATTGCTATTCAAATTTGGTTGACTGTGTATTTTTTTTTTTCTAGAAAATGATTTTTCTCCCCGCCCTCAACCACAAATGAACATTATAAAAAGAAATTCGATTTTGTCCCATTTTGACTAGTTTGAATATTGGGAAAAAATTATTTTCCAAAAAAGGAAAATGAGAGCCGAGAGGGTATGGCTCTGAGACCTGTGTCCTAACGTGTCAAGAGTAACTAACAATAATAAAATTAGATGACAACCAAGCTACATGTATATCATTAAATATGTGTGTGTGTGTGTGTGTGTGTGAGAGAGACTAGATGAATTTACAAGTAATGACAGAATAAATTTGCGTGTTGACTGGGGGGATTACCAGGAGGGGTGTGAACGGTGAAAAGCACCGACAACGAAAAGACCCTCTTAATTAATCTTTCCTTTTAAGTTAAAATTATAATGGTGGAATCAAAGCTAGCCATACCTTTTTCTTTTGCTTGTTTTCGCTTTCGTTTCGATGCTCCGACAAAACCTGTCCTTATCCTGATAATAACCTTGAAACACGTTGGAATAACTAGAGACGGTAAATTTTTTTTTTTTTTTTTTTTTTTTTTTTTATGCTGCTTACAGAGTCAACCCAGAAAACTAGAACAAGTAATTCAGCTCAGAGGAGGCCTCAAATGACCTGCATTTACGAGCAAATCTCCTTGAAAGTTCACCTGATGACAAGTTTGGTAGTCAATTAACACCAATCTCTACCTTATCTGTTACAACTTTATGCAGCATGGTTATGCAGGTTAAAACAAATTCAAGAAGAGTCACAAGGACCATATATATAACTTAAGATCAGCTTCGCTGACCGAGGAATTAAACCAGACCACCACAGGCTTCAAAGTTACATATGCATTCTTATAGAACTTTGATGTGAATAGGTAGAACAGCAGAACAAATACTTGATTAAATAAGTACAGAGTTGAGAAGACTCAAAATCACTTGAAACAACCAAACTATTATTATCCTGCCCCTTTTGTAAATAAATGATAAATGTCAACAAGATTTAGAGCAGTGATGCTAATATATGAACCAATCACAACATTAGCCCCAAAAAAACAGCATTATGCACAAGGTAAACAATACAATTGGCCACTGTTGGCTCTGATCAGATACAAGGATCTTCAAGGTCATGGGGTAAAAAACTCGTTCTACCCCAAGCAAGGTTCTGATTTAAGTCTCTGTCATTCAGTTTCCCGACATTTGACTGATCCAAGCTCCTCTTGAGAATCATATGTCATGATAAGGTGGGGCTTGGCTGTATTATTCCTCTGTCAATCCATGAAAAACTTGCTTGAAATCTACATAGAAGACGAGTTTCTAAATAAATGAAGCATGCAAGAACAGTCGTTGGCATGCGAGAAGTTGCTTCACAGGAACAGAAAAAAGGAACATTGCCCATGGTCATAAACTCTTTTGACATCAAGAGAACTGATGAGAAGAAAAAGGATGCGGCAAGTACTATTGTGATTTCACTCACTAATATCTTATCAAAGTATGGAACTAAGTTACAATTCTGTGAATCATATAACTTGAACTTATGAAGAGTAAAATCATATATTTGTTGAGGGGGCCACTATATCTATCTTTTACAGAGTCCCTTCAACAAATACGATGAAGGGCTTCACTAATAGCTATAGAAACAGGCAAAAGAATTATGATCTCGAGTATCACATAATCAAAAATTACAACCTTTCAGCTAAAGAAAAGAAGTGCCTGCGAGGCCATGGTGCAGGAGATTATGAGCAATTGCATCCCTAGCTTTCATGGAGCTTGCTGATCTCAATGCAACATCTGGCACCATCTCATCATCTAAAAGTTCAAACTTCAGCTCGGGATCCATTTCTTCATTCCTTAATTCACATATATTGTGCAACACACAGCATGCCCCAAGAACAATAGGCAAATCTTGCAGTTTTACCTCAGTCCTCTTCTGCAAGCAACACCACCTTCCTTTCAATCTCGCAAATGCATCTTTTGCAACCTTTTGGACCTCTCCAATCTTCTCGTTGAATGCATGCTGTGTCCAAGTAAGATGCTGCTGAGTATAAGGCACTAACACCCAGTCCATTAAAGGGTACCCTGAACTGCCAACAATCCACACACCTTTTAGAAGCCCCTTCTCGGCCCTTTTATAAAGTGCAGACTTCTCTAACACCTGATCATCAGGCATCGAACCAGGCCATCCAATGCACACATCTGTAAACACCCCTCTTGGGTCAACCACACCTTGAACTGTAATTGAATACGAAGTCTTTTGATTCCTTTCTGTATGTCTTTTATTGAAATAAGCAGCAACACTAATCTTAGGAGCTATAATGGGGATGTGCGAGGTGTACATAGACCCCACCACATTGGGTATCTTAGAGATCGATTCAAATTCACCTTTGATATTCCTCAATGTTGCTTCATCAGGCCATTGTAAATACTTAGGCATCAACACGGTCTTTATGGCTGTGCATACCTCAAGAATTAGCTTATGGCATGTTGATATGCCCAATCCGAACTTTTTGGACACAAGACGGAGAGGGTCACCGGTGGCTAACCTCCACAAACAAACAGCTACTCTTTGCCTCACAGGAATAGCGTTTCTCAACGTTGTATCTTCTTTCGCAATAACCGAATTAAGCTCCTCACAAATCAAATCAAAAGTAGCCCTGCCCATTCTAAACGCTTTCTTGAACTCATCTTCCGGAAAATCTGACCTGTTACATTCGTCCCACCATGCTCCGGAACGGTCCTTCACCCACAGCCGCCGCTGTTGGCTCTGGGACCCACCACCCGCTCCAGCTTTCAGTACTTTATCCGTATGAACCTTCTCTAACCCATCGGAAGCGGCAGCGACGGCCACCGCACCGGCCATGGCCCGTGATTTCTTTCTCTTAATTCGCTCCGATTCTTCGGCATCGTCGTAATAATCCTGGAGATTGGTGTAGTATTCCAGCATGGCCTTGGTCTTCTTCTTTTGGTTGGCCTCTAAGGACAGTTTCTGCTCCTCGGAGACTCTGTCAAGCTCTTCCTGGTCACGCTTCTGTTGTTCTTCCAGCAATAGCAGCGAAGTGAGAAAACCTGACAATTCTTTCTTCTTAGTCCCCTGATTCTGGATTGAATCATCATCATCGCCATCTCCGGGTTTGTCATTTTTTCTGCGTCGTTTTCTGGTGACGCTGCTGTTGGTGTCATTCATTTGAACGAAAGAACTCTGGAGCAAGGTGAAAATGTGGGAGAGTGAGTCTGGGTCTGCAAAAGTTGGGAGTTTCATACAGATAAAGATAGGATTCGTTACGCAGAGAGGAACGAGCGTGGCGAAGATAACTCGAAAAGGAGAAGATCGTCTTCCTGGTTGAGCTCGGAGCTTATGACTTTTTTATTTTGGGGGAACAGTAGTGTGAACGCGGATATTGAAAATTGAGAAATGTGAGATGCTCTGGCTTTCCCCTACTTTTATATTGGATTAGGAAGTTCATTTAATAATTTCTTTCATATTTCCTAGAAAAGAACGAACAGGATTACTGGATTATTTTTTTATTTATTAATTTATTAATTTGCTTAATTGTGTGGAAAGTGTATGAAATAAGAGGATGTGCGCCCAAAAAAAAAAAAAAAAAATAATAAAACGCAAGTGGCGCTATGTTATTAATTTATTGCTTGGTTTGGTTTGCCTTGCCTTGACGTGTTACATTTGAAGAATCTGTTACGCCTCCACTGGTTATTGAACTATTCCTCTGTCTTTATTTAATGGGTTAAATAACTAATTTATTATGGAAGTTTTCTTTAAGGAAAGATCAAAGACCGGAAGTTTTGTGATATCATTTTTATTCCGGAAATTTACAAAATAAAGCAAATATACCAGGAAAGTTTTTTTTTAGGAGCAAATTTGCTTCAGGAAATTTTGTTTAGGAGCAAATTTTTATAAACTTCCTAAAAAAAAATGAAACCAATCCAATGGTCAAGATTAATCGATGGGAATATTTGCTCCATTTTGTAAACTTAGGAAAGAAAAATGATAACACAAAAACTTTCGGATCTTAACGCTTCTTTAACAAAACTTCAATGGAAAATTAAGACTTTAACCCTTATATAATTAGTCGACAATTTTTTTTTTAATTGAGAGAAAATTATGTCAAAACCTTCTACATTATTTCTGCAAATTTATTAATTGCCTTCATAGTGATTGTATTTAAAATTAATAATAATAAAAAATATTTAATAAAATTAATTGTTTGTAAAAATATATAAATATAAATACAAAATATGACATAAAATGTACCACTATGGTCCTATTTATAAGTCTTTTTTGACCAAATTACACATACCAAAGAGAGGTAGGTAGTTTAATGATTATGAGATAAATTTTTAATTTTACCTTTATTTATGAATGACTACCTTTCAACTCTTTATTTTCTCTCTATTTTTATTGGTACAAAATATGGGTAAAATTTTCATAATCTCATTTATTTTGTCAAAAAGAATTTATAAATAGGACCAAATTTTTTAATCAAAAGAGATTTATAAATAAGACCAAAGTGATAAAAGAAAAGTCGGAAATGGCGGGGGTTCTTGGGGCCAGGCTGAAAAGTCAGAAGTCAAAATGCGAATGGAAAAGAGAGAAGGGGAATTGAGGTGTGAACGCAGTTTTATACCCCTTTTTGTCTGTCAAGCGGCCATTGTGCCCGTGGTGGCCGTATTAGGTAAAGGACGGTGACCCTCTATGCTCTATTTTCCCTCCCTTCTTTTTCTTTTCCTCACATTTTTCTCTCCACCAAAACGAAACGAGCCTTGTAACCACCATAAACACAGGGACGGCCCCCTGATTTTATTAGCTACATGTATTTTTTAAAACACTTTAATAGTCTTATTTAATTATTATTACAAACTATCTGTATGAGTAAATTAAAAAAATATTACTCCATCCAGTCCTAATTACAAGACCTAATTGACTTTTTTAAAAAGGTTAAGGAAACTAATTAAATTATTTTAAAGTATTTTTTTTCTTCAAATTAATTAGTTTGACTAATAAACTGATATATAATCTAAGGACGATACACAACAAATGAAATGATTAAGTAACTTATTTAGCTTCTTTAATCTTTCTAAAAAAAATCAATTGGGTCTTATAATTAGGACCGAAGTGGTACTAATAACTATAAAAAATAGATAGATTGATTTGGATTTGTTGAGAGATGTCTCGTCTCTCAAGTAATTAAGTTCCATTCCCATTGCTATTGGATTTGACGTTTAAGATTCTTCCACCAAGAAGGGGGAGGATCCATGGACGAGCTTCCCCAGGATGGGGCTCCCATTTCGCTTTTACTCATGTGGGACCCGTTTTATCAATCAATTTATTAATTGCTTATTTGGATTAGTTTTTTTAAAAAATATTTTATAATTTATAAAGTAAGTATGTAAGATAAGTTTTATGTTGAAAAATTACTTCTTAATTATAAAAAATGCTTCTAAAACTATGATTTGAAAGTTAGCAAAAACACATTTACTGCTTTCTAATTTTTTTTCTCTTTTTGGTTTTTTCCCCACCTTTTTCCATCGTGGGAACGACAATCTCTCTGGGCCCACAGAAGATGGCGTGGAAAACTCGGATCCCATACATCACGGAAGCCCCAACAATGATGACGACAACCACATACGTTTTCTCTCAACCGAATTAAACACTCAACGTAATCACGATGTGCTTATTTATAATATTGATAGGAGTTTTAAAAATAGCTTTTTAATTATAATTAATAATATATAAGGTAAGTATATAGGAAAAGTTTATACCAATTTACATGAATAAACATTTTTAGGGTCCCAAACAGTATTTATATGAATATGTGTGTCTGTGGCGGAACATGGTTATGGTTAGGCACTTATTTCCATTTCGATCGATCTTATAAAATTTGTTAGTATGTATATGTATTTGTTATATGATATTTTATTTGGTCAATAATTTGGTCCTAGCTAATTTTTTATTTTCTCTGTAAGGATAATGTTTGACTCATTACTTATTGGGCTATGAGAGGAAAGTAAAATTATTGTTTGAGATACCTCACTGAGAAAATGTTAGATCATCTTATATATTGTTTTGATTTATAATTATCGGTTATATTTATTTGTATTTTCAAGGTTATGATGATCTTATTTAGTAAATACTCTCTCTTGTCTTTATTATAAGCGCACCAACTAACAATTCTCACAAGTCAATAAAAACAGTTAAAGTCATTAAATTTGTCCTAAAATTTAAGTAATTTTAAATCTTATCCCTATTAATTACATTAAACTCAAATATCATATTAATTATTACTCTCACTCATTATACCTTTTTAATTATAGGGATACGTGAAAAAAAATTAATGCTATTTGGAAACAAAGCAGTGTCTTAGAAAAAGACCAAATACACTTGTTAGTTGGTGCCTTGTAATAAAAACCAAATAGAGTAGTTCAATATGTTTACTTTTTTGCCCAGGCTAATTTTTTTTCTCGGTTCCGCCACTAATGTGTGTTGTATACTTGTATATCTATACAACAATCCATAGGAGGAGTATGGAGAGATCTAGATAATATTTAAATAATTTAGGTTTATTTTTTTTAACTAGTAATTCTTAAATGAAATAAAATTTTTTAAAAAATGTTGAAATATTATATATTTATTTTAGATTCTTTACTCATTAAAATATTTTATATAAAAAAAAAAGTTTTTTTTTAAAAAAAAAATTGGACGGTTCAGATGAGATGAGACAGCTCTTTCCTACTCATCTTTTTAGATGAGTAGAGAAATTGGTTCCTTAAATTCATGGCGATGTTCATAAAGTTCAAGGTGGATCATATAAATGGAGAAAATCTTTTAAAGTTGTTTGTGGTCAAGAAGAACCTATTAAAGTAAAAGCAAAGTTTCATCGCAATGCTATAAAACCAAATTTCTATATGATAGTGAATGTTGGGCTTTAAAAAATAACACGACATAAAGTGAGGTAGCTGAAATGAAAATGTTGAGATAGATGTGAGGTCTTGCGATAAAAAGATAAAATTTGTAGTAATCATATACGAATACAAGTTATAATGACATTTATTAAGAAGAAAGTGATAGAAAATCATTTAAGATGGTTTACACATAAAGAAAGTCACTGATACACTAGTAAAGAGAGTCCATCAAGTAGTAGGGTCATCTTAAAAAAGGTAGAGCAAGACTAAAGTGAACATTTAATGAAGTTATAAAATGAGACCTTTTAATTAATAATGCATAACAACATTGTGTGTTATATATAGACATCCTCAAATAAGTTTTTTTAGAAACTGTTATTGTATATATGTCTAGATTATAGAAATAGGATGAAATAACAAATATCCAACAAAATCAAATCAACCACGCTAATAAGATTTCTTTAGCGATCTATTTTTGTTTTCCCCCTATTTGTTGTGGCATTTTTTTTTATTCTTTTGTTCTTTTTTATCCTAATATTTTTTATATAGATAACAAAAGATTGTATAAAAATAGTTAAGATGTTGACCTTAGACTTATTATCAACACCAAATTAATTTGTTTTTACCAATTTATTTGGATCGTATAAAAATTAGCTTGGCCCAAAAAAAAAAAAAGGAATCCATGAGAATGGAACAAGGGGAGTCACATTTGGTGCTTAGAATTATGTGTTTATACCTCTAATTAGAGGTATGAGTACATTTTTTTTATATATGTATTTATTTAGATTTAAATTATATGATGTTTTTGAGATTTTTTTTTGCACTTCCAAGTATCTCAAATTAATTAATTTTCATAATACTTTGGTGTTACTGACAAATACTGAATCGAAAATTAATTAATTTGAGATATTGTGTGAAAAAAAAAATCTCAAAAAGTAGCATATAATTTAAATATAAATAAATACAATATATATATAAAAATATATATATAAATATATACTCATACTTTTAATTAGAGGTATAAGCACATAATAAGACATAATTCTAAACACCAAATGTGGACTCTGGAACAAGGGGCATGAGAATGGAATGAGCATTAAGCAAGAGTACATAGTACTCCATCCCGTCCTAATTATAAAATAAAGTTTACAGTATAAATTATAATAAAAATTTTGTCGTATAATTAGGACCGGAGGTATTATTTCCTTTACTTCTTTAATATAAGGCTTAGTTTAATTTTTTTAGAAAAAATAAAAAAGCTAAATAAGTTAGTAAATCATAAAATCAAACAAATTAATTTAGTATAAAAAAAAAATTATTTAACTTTCTTCCAAATGTAAAATTATTTTCTCAAGGGAAAAAACAGGAAGCCCATGCGTTCGTCATCCTTATGAAACTCTTGCGCACAAAGGATTTAGATTAATGATAGGGATTGATTATGCAGAGGGAGAGGGGCAGGTTCAGCGTTTTGCTAAAAATGGGCTTCCCTATGTTTCTTGTTCTTATTAGGCGCTTCGCTTTTTGCAGGACGCGCGCGAGAGCTTAGCGCGTTCACGTGGGTCCCACCTTGATCCACCAAATTCAACAATACACGCCAACAAGCCTCCTTTTGACTATTTGTCTCTCTACTCATCCCTCAGCTTTCAACCCAATACGCCTTCCTTTCTTCCCATCCCAAACAACCAAATTTCAAATGAGACAATCTTTCTTTTCTTTTTTTTTGTCCTAAGGAGAAAAAATGAGGCAGACGATCGACAGAAGAATTGCCATTCCCATTATTGAACCTGTCAACGAATTATGAATAATAAGTCTACACGTTTGGATTTTAAAGCTTTAATTAGTTGAGAAACAAAGACTTATATCTTCACATATGTGTCCGTCCAAGTTTTCATTTTTATAATTATCGAACTTGCCTATAAATTCTTTCAAAAAAAATACAAAACTCCCACACCAGGTTGCGGTTGAAATAAATATATATATATATATATATATGTGGAACTGGAATTCCACGAAGTTGGTATGGTCCCAGGATGATGAATCATCACCGGCCAAACGGCAAAATAAAATAAAGATCACATGAAAATATTCAAGAAGGTGTAGAGTCACGGAAAACACGTTTTATACACTCCGATGGCTGTGGATTTGGGTGCGGAAATCCATTGACCCGCCCGCTCACACACTGTCCATGCAAAATGGAGTATGACAGAATTACCAGCAGGGACAATGACTTGAGGGATATTTACCGATAAGCACTACGAGCCTGGGAATTCCGTGAACGAGGGCAAAATGGAGAAGGGCCTTCCTCCAGATTCTTGATCTTCTTGTTTGGTGTGAAATGGAGGGTGGACAGGATCTTTGATTTCAGCGTGGACACAAATTTAATTTATTTTTTATCCTGGGAATTCAATATGAATATTTCGGGAGAAAATTACTCCCTCCATCCTTCTATATAAGAGTTTTATTTTGAATGAGCTTCTCCCTAAACATAATAAATGAACTTGTTTTCATTTAACCCTCAATCAATTATTATACTACATCCATTTTTCATCATCATTTTTTCATTATTACCCTCTCTCACAAACGCATTCATAAATAGGGTATTTTTTTTTTACAAAAAAAAAAATACCTACATAATTAATACATTTAGCTACATTAAATTATTTTTTTGAATCTCACGATTCGGTTAAAAAACTCATATATAAAGACAAAAGGAGTATAAATTTGGGATACAAAGTGAATTGAACTATTATATTTAAGACCAAACCCAAACTTCGCATAGCTCTTATATTAAGGAAGAAGTAGTATTGATTTATACACCAGACACAACTTATGAAAATTAAGCCTCACTCTAGCCGCTCAATAGCCACATGCTAAGGCTTCCCAAGGGCTTGTTTGAATTAATAATAGTAAGAATGACCTTAATCTCAATTTGGTTTTTGCAAATTGAAGTAAAGGTAAAAGATTTTTTATTTTTTTAAAAAAAACTCAATTTGACAGAAACTTAAATGGAAAGTCAAGTGCTAAACCGGGGGAAAAAAAAACATGCTTCATAAACGTTAAATCGTGTATTGGGGAAAAAGTTAATTGCCAAAAAATCTATATCAAGCACTATTTTTTCATCCGATTAACCTATTTTTTTCCAATTGACTTATAAGGCTTCTCAACATTATCTCAGACAATCCCTAAAACTTAGCCCATATGTATGTATAGTCCTTTTCTCCCTACCTAGGGTTTTTTTTTTTTTTTTTTTTTTTTTTTTTTTTTTTTTTTTTGGGTAGATAAAGCTTGGCATATGGAGTGTCCAAATACGCAAGAGCCCTCAATTTGTTTGAATTTTGAAACACAATCAAGCTGGCACACACAAGACTCCCTCTTCTTATTATAAGATATCAATTAATAAGTGTATTTGATTCTTTTTATAAGACATATACTGATTTTCAAGAGCATTAAATATTTTTTTCTATGTATACCCATAATTAATAAGGGTAGTGGGTAAGAGTAATAATTAAATGGTATTAGAGTTTATGGCAATTAATAGGGTGACATTAGAAATTATTTAAATTTTAGGACAAATTTAATGACTTCAACTTTTTTATTGATCTGTGAGAATTGTTAGTTGGTACCTTATAGTAAAGACCAAAATAAATACTCTCTCTGGTCCTTATTATAAGGCACCAACTAGCAAGTTTGTTTGGTCCTTTTTATAAGGCACTTACTTATTCCCAATGAGCATTAATTTTTTTTTTCATGTCTGGCCATAATTAATAAGGGTAGTGGATGAGAGTAATAATTAGAGTTTAGGGCAACTAGTAGGTGTAATATTGAAAATTACTTAGATTCTAGGACAACTTTATTAACTTTAACTGTTTTTATTGGTTTATGAAAAAAGTTAGTTGGTGCCTTATAATAAGGACAAGAGAGAATACCAATAAAGGCCTTTTTGGACATCGTGTCGTTCTCGTCTCTTAGCATGCAATTTCATAATTTTTCTGATATTATTATCTGGTTTGTAGTTCAAGCGCTTCTTGATTGTCTCTTCCAACACAAGCAATTAAGAAAAGGAGAGAAGCTAACTTCGTAAAAACAAAATTTGCTCAAGTTTTTTTTTTTTTTTTTTTTTTTTGACAACAGAATTTGCTCAAGTTGGCCCTTTGATGAGGTGATTAATTGCTTCGATTAACGCATAAGCTCACCGGGCCTAAAAAAAGCCCACAGACATAGTAAAAACCATGTGGGATTCTTCTTTCATTGAGCTTAAAACTCACTCCTTACTAGATTACACGTGGCAGATCCCTTCTTGATTTACCCCCAATAAGCACCATAATATACCGCCAATAATAATATTGTTTGTTATTACATAAATAAGAAAACAAAAAATGATATCGTCTTCATCAGAGACATCGTACGTACGTGAATGCTGTTAATCTTTTGCTTCAAAAATGCCAATTCGTTTTTCTTCCCCAACTTCTTGCCACCTTCTCCTATGAAAGCAAGCTAAATTCTATGGGCTAGTTTGGTATGAAGAAGATTTAAGGAGGCAAAGGAACTTCAAAAAGGGAAAGAAAGGAAAAATAAGATTGGGAAAGAACTTAAAAGATTGAGCTGTTTGACAAATATAGAAATTGAACTTAAGTTGAAAGTTGAGAAAAAATAAAATGTTTGATAAAAAGAAAGAGTAATTGGTTAAATGGGATGGAGAAATGCCCTCTAAAAAAAGAACCAGCACATCTTCATCTCTTGACTCTCGAATCTCCGGTCTCAAATAAACTCATTGTCGCCTCTCAAATTTGCGCCTCTGGCTCTCTGCTTCTGTGACTTTACGTCTCCGTAACTCCGGCGCAACCACCACTATCTTCATTCGTCTTCCTCCATAAAACCACTGCTGGCAAGAACCAAGCAGGTCCTCACCCTCACAGACGACGAAATATGGGAGAATTACACGGAGACAACACCTGTTAACTCATACTTAACATATGATTGTTTTAAAAACATTACTGTTTTCATAAAATAAAATTTTCAATGTACACATGTGGAAAACAATTACAATTTATTGATACATGAACAGTAACTTCATTCTTGGATTCATTATTCATACTACTGTGTTTGCCTCTGTTTTGCGTTTTACATGGACGAAGTTTTGTAATTTGATTATATCTCTGAAACCATAAATCTGACTAAGGTGAAACTTATTTCATATGAAATTAGACTCCCAATGCATCACACTTTGACACCAAAAGCAAGATCAAAGGAGTTTAAAAGAAAGAGATATGGATTTCTAAAGTTGACCCTGGAATTCTCGCGTCATATGAGACATGGTTCAGTAATTTGGATGTATCTTACAAACTGCACTTCCAAATGAAGTGAAACTTGTTGCATTTGAAAGAAGACTTAAAGAACTTTATGGCGATATGTCATTTGCAAAATTTGGATTTATATTCTAGGAGTTATGATCACTAGAAGTTGACCTCTGTTTTGAAATGGAGATATCATAAAGTTCACGAAAATCATTGTCTTGAAAAAATGTGATTCTTATGATAAACATTCTGATAAATCGTTTCCCAAAACTTATAAGCAATGACACATAAATCGTTTCCCAAAACTACTAGCATGGTACAAATGACAAGTGAATTTACGAGCATTCCTCAATACAAACACAGTCAGGGACACAACCAAAAACAAAGTCGATGACTTGGTTCGAACAAAGTTGACAGGTTCAAACATAATTCCTCACTTGAGAGTTTGAGTCCGATAACATAAACTGACTTAAGAGTATGAGTTCGAATGTAACACTCATTGTGATATTTGCATATTGCTTTGAATTAGTTTTAATTGCTTCAAACAAAGTTGACAAGTTCGAATGCATAAACTGACCTAAATTAATTAGTGTAGGTTATTAATTTAAAATTAATTAATTAGAATTAGTTTCTCACCTCAAAATTCAAATTAGTTTTAATTGCTTTGAACCAATCTTGATTATTTCATGAAGTGCTTAGAAAATCGATAGGATGGGGCGAGAGAATATAGAAGGTTTAGTTAGAAGTAATTTAGTATTTTTAAAGCGAATAATGATGTTCTTCAGTCTAGAAAAAGGCAAATGAAGATTTTCTGTATATTAATTTTCCCCCTTAAATATCAATATCAACAGAAGATTCCTTACTTATTGGCCATAAACACCAAAGATACCTTCATTGTCAGAGTGATTATTCTTTATATCCCAAAGGGTCCTTTGTGCTTTGTCTCATGATAAGCATCTTCTTTCCAATAATTTAGTATTTTTAAAGCAAATAATGATGTTCGTTAGTCTGAAAAAATGCAACTAAAGAGGTTCTGTATATTAATTTTCCGCCTTAAATATCAATATCAACAGAAGATTCCTTAATTGTTAAACGAGGTTTCCGTCCCCAGAGTGATTGTATTTATATCCCAAAGGGTCCTTAATTTGTGCTTTGTCTCATGATAAGAAACTTCTTTCTAATTTGAGAATTTCTATCTCCACTAAAAACTATTCCTGCATCAGCAAAAAAACCGAAAAATTAACCCCTCATCCTTATCCTTGGCGATCCACACTTGTAAGATAGTTAGATATATAGTGTGCGCTTGGTGAGGACACAGTTAAGCTGTTGTGTTGCAGAATTTTCCCTCAACTTGATTGACTTGGGTTTTTAAACTTTAAATCGGGGTAGGCTGAGTAGGCTGCAAAATTGAATTTGTGATATATAAGACAGCTTGTTGATTGACTTGCCAATCCATTTCTTATATCATTATTTTTTTTACTGCAAAGTAGATAGATAAAAGAGGAGTATAAAAATTCAAATAGATACACCCTAATCACAACTTCTATATATTAAGTTGAGATTGAGATTTGCATATTAGATTGACACCACTAGATTTGAGACCTAATACTGTAACTTGCATTGAACTCAACAATGAAAGCCATATGTTGACAATGTAGTCTGCTGATGATGTGAAGATCCTGTGATATATATATTCAATATCGTATATTAATAAACCATACAAACAGTGATATTTGCATATTGCAATATTGATGTCAAATTATATGTTGCTTGTTGATGCAAATAGAGGTCACTGGCTTCGTATATAAAAAGATACGCATGCTCAAATGCCAAGACCGAGGATCTGTGGGCTGCCCTCGAGGAAGGATCTGGTGAACCTGTGAATAAATTAATGGACTCATGGACAAAACAGAAGGGGTACCCTGTTGTCACTGTCAGAGTCAATAATGAGAAATTGGAGTTTGAGCAGGTTTTGTTGTATCTGATTATTTCACAAGTTCTTTGTTATGATTATTTTCATAAGAAAATCCCTTCTAGCATGCTTTGTAACTTGTAAGCTTTCTTTGTTAATTAACAATCACAATTCTTGTCAAGTGGTGCTCATGGAGAAGGCCATTGGATTGTTCTAATTACATTGTGCCTTGGCTCGTATGATGTTTGCAAGAATTTCCTTCTGCAAGAAAAAACTAAAACACAGGATGTCAATGGGATTTTTGGCTCTCAGATTCCTCAAGAAATAGGACCACGCTCTTGGATAAAACTCAATGTGGATCGGAAATTTGGTTTTTACGGGGTGAAATATGATGAGGGCCTTGCAATTTGGACTTAGATATCTTGTAGAAAAACAATTATTATCTGCAACAGACCGATTTGGTAAATTGATTAGTGGTTGACACTTTGGATGGTGGAAATCGAAATGACCATTAACTCAAATGTTTCTTTGACAGGCATTTTGGATGATTTATATGCACTTTGTATGGCTCGCAAGGAAAGATTGACCTCCTTGCTTGCCTTGATGGGAGCCTACAGGGAGGAACTTGATTATATGGTGTTATCTAACATAATTACTGTAAGTCATGTTCCAAATGTTGCTATTTTGTTAGTAACCATTTTGTTTTAATTCTAATCCAAACCTCATTTTCCAGATAAGTCATGAAGTTGAAAGGATTGCCGCTGATTCTGTACCAGAGTTGCTGGACAACATTAAGCAATTCTTTATTAACCTTTGCCAGTTCTCTGCTGAGTAAGCAGTCAGATATAAGAATCAGTACACGTTGTTCTAAATTTTGCAGTAATGCCCCATGTTAACATTCCTATGCTTGACACCATATATTGTTATTGCTAATAATTGTTGTTAACTGAATGAAAATTCTGAACTACCTAAAAGTGATCCTTTCTTTTTGTATAGATGTCCCCCCTTAAAAATAATCTTTTTACTTCTTTGTCTGTTCAAGAAGCTTGGCTGGGACCCAAAACCTGGTGAAAGCCATCTAGATTCAATGTTGAGAGGAGAAGTTTTGACAACTCTTGCTGTTTCTGGACATGACCTGACGCTGGATGAAGCAAGCAGGCGTTTTCAGGCATTCTTAGAAGACAGGAGCACACAACTTCTTCCACCCGATATAAGAAAGGTTGTCTGTGTTGGAAATTATGCCCTAGGGGCAAGTCATTGTACAATGAACATTTAGGATATTTATAGTATTCTCCTTTTGTTATCATTTTCGTTTGCATGTTTGTATTGATAAGCTCGCATCCCGGATATATCTTATAGATTATCCTAAATGTCCCGGTCGGTCATCTACGCGGGAGCGAAGATGAGTTAAGACGATATGACTTTGATGAGATATGGAGATACAATCAAAGTCATGGGCACTTGTAAGAGTACAAGGTGCTGGACCGACCCACTATGAGAAAGCTGCATGGATCTAGTCATAAGCTTGTCTCATGTATAACCGCGTCATAACGCCCTATGACCTGAGATCATCATGAAGGCTGGGATCGGGATCAGTGGTTTTCATGCGGAGGAATGTGAATGGTCAAGATGGAATTTGTCCCTCACATTTGTAGAGAGATAATACTGGGCCCCTCGATGAGTGAGTCTAAGAAATATATGATCATACTATGTTGGAAAGGAGTTTCCATTTCACTTATTAGACTACTCGAGAATCGAGAAAGTAATGGACAAGAATAGGAAGTTGACATTGTCCATGCCTCATCCTTAACCAAATTATCGCGTGACAAAAGGGACGTGACATGGTTGTATGATAAGGTTGTATCATGACATCGATCCCCATGTGAATTGGGTAGTTGCAATGTCTTACTAGAGGCCGCTTGCGACTTGTGGGTCGATCTGAGTTTTGGCCCACCGCCAATCTCATATGGGCACCGCAGAGTCGCACACAAGAATAACCCAACACGAGCATTTGTGTCCGGGTTCATTGAATCTCGATTAACTCGGAATTAATTAATACTAAATTTAATCTAGGATAAATATATATTTATATATATTCGAATTTAATATATATTAATATTATTAATGGAGATTATAATATTATTATATATAATATTTGTTTTGTATTTAATTTATTTGATAAATTAAATATCTAAAACAAATAGAGATATTGTATCTCGTTTAATATTCGAATAAGAATATCAGATATCTATTTAAATTAAATTGAGATATGGTGTCTCATAATTAATTAAATAGATGGATATTATTTCTCGGATTTGATTTATAGAGATAAATTAAATCAAAAGGCTTTTAATTTGCATTAAATAAATACATTAGATTAGATCTATTAGATAGATTTAATTAATTTTTTTTTTTTAAATTCAAGAATTCGAAATTCAGATTTCAAAGATCAGATTTTGAAATTCAAAATTCAAGCTTAATGCGTATTGATTGTACATTAATGCAGATTGATTGTACATTAATACGTATTGATTCACATGAATGCGTATTGATTGTACATTAATGCAGATTGATTGTACATTAATACGTATTGATTCACATGATGGGCTGATTGGTTTTGTAACGTACAGAACTTATGAGGCAGTTTTTTTTTTCATGTGGATGAATAGGCCAAAACGAGAAACCAAAGACCTAGGTGTGAAGAATCAAAGACACACAAGAAGCGCTAGCACGCTGCCGTAGCCGTGTTCGGGAAATTGTTCGTGTGGATACCGGTAGGAAGAAGCGATTCAACGAGTCGTCATGGCGATCGAGGAGGTAGCCCGCCGGTTCAAAGGGAACGAGACGCGAACGGGTTCAGCGAAGGTAATTTCGGATTCCCTTAGTCTTGATTTAAACGCACCTGAGTGATCCTCGGGACGAGATTCTAAAAATTTTAATCCGCTGTGTTGTAAGAATCCCTACAGTCTGTAGCCTCAATTCAATGTTTGGAAATTCCTTCAAAATCCTCCTGCTTATAATTATTGTGAACTATGTTGGCAGGCAACATATGTGGCAGTGATGCAAAGGGCAAGCAAATCAAATCATTTTGCTTATGAATCCCTTCTCAAAGTTTATCGGGAAACTGACCTAAGCCAGGAAAAAACACGCATTCTAAGTAATGACACGCTTTGTGCTTTAGTAGAATTCTTTTATAATTTGATTTTTAAAGGTCAGGATACCTCTTAACCTAGAATTCTTGCAGGCTCATTGGCATCTTCACATGATCTAGATCTGATTCTTGAAGCCCTTAACTTCATGTTGTCTTCTGAGGTATCAAGTTTGTCATATTTTGTTTGTGTTGAAGTCGGAATGCACATTTACACTCATTTGTGGAGAATTATATATAGATTGGAGCTTTATATGTTGGTTATTTGTATGATCAAGGTAAGAAGTCGGGATGCTGTTTTTGGACTTCTTTGTTAGTCCGGAAGGACGAGAAGTAACCTGGACATGTTCAAGGTAAATTACACAACTAGTAGCCATATTAAGTGCAACATACATTGCTGAAGTGAATTCTTGTTTAAAATGCAATATTACCTATTTTAATTTTATTTTCCTGACGTGTCCAAAGTTGATCAATGTCGAGTTAGGGTCAATTCAGCTTTATTTAGATTATATTCGATATTAAATGATTTAGTCGAAGGGCCAGAGTTTGAGTTGGGAAACTGGTCCAACATCTGTAGTTTCAAAATTCTGCGCTAATAATGAATGTCAGGATTTACTGCTTCATTTTTTGTGGCAACTCTAGGCCATTGATGCATGAAATATCACCATGGAGACAACCTTAATTTTGAAGGGAGATAATGACATGTAGTCATTTGTAGCCCTGTGGCCGTTATATCAGTTTCTAACTGTTGCTCTGCTACCATGCAGGAGAATTGGGAACATCTCCTGAAGACATATGATACAGGTTTTTTGATAACTCGCTTTGTTAGTGCAGCGGTCTCACTAGTATGTCTCTATACTTTGTTCTATTGAGTTTGATCAGCGCGGCATGGATCTTCTCTCTAAATTTGTGTTGTCCATGCACAGTTCGCTTCCTTTGAGAAGGCAAAAGAAATGGAGAAATTCTTTGCCACCCGTTCGCAGCCTGCAATTGCTAGGACGTTGAAGCAGAGCTTGAAGCGGGTTCATATCAATGCATCATGGGTTCATAGTGTTAGGAATGAGCAACATCTGGCTCAGGCTGTGCATGAATTGGCCTTCAGGAAATACTGACTATCCTCTGCTTCCTCTTGTTTTGGTGCTTGTTTCTCTAGACTCTAGTTGTGATCCCTGTTGCTTGTGATAGTATTTAATATCCCTGCTGAATGCTAATTATACCAGCTTGACCACCTATCCACTCATCTATATGGATAATAACGTTACGGTTCAGTCATTTTTATTTAATTTTCGTCAGACTAATCTGTTTCCCTCGCAAATGGAATAACAGTAGCACCAAGATTAGATAATTACTTCCATTACGTCTAACTCGAGCAAGTAACAACGGATCCTGGAACCTTGACTGGAATTGGGGAAGAAGATCTTTTCATTATCTTTGTTTCTCATTATCCTTTATGAGTTCATCTGGACCGTTGATTGGGAAGAGGAGAGAAAAGTATTGTGATTTTTCAAATTGATTGGATGGGCATGATTTAAAGATTATGAGGGATGGTGAGAAAATGATAATTAGAGAAATCTGACCCTTGGAATTGGGATTGGTGGCCTTTTCAAGGATGAAGAATAATAAAACAAAAATAAATAATAGATACAATAAATATTAATACATCTTTCTCTTGTAAAGTTTCATTTTTGTTTTAAAATGATTGTCACGTTGGAATTTCAATGAAATGTTAATTATGTTTATAATTCAGAAAGCATTTGCAAATAGAACGTTATGAAAATTGAAAATGAAATAATACATGCATTTAGAATAAAAGGCGTATCTCTGTGTAAGTTGAGTGTGAATGGTAGGAGCCGCAATATCGTTCAACTTGCCGTTGACTGACTCAAATGCATCGAAGTCGGCTGTAAGAAGTGGTGAACATGTGGTTTAGTTTATGCAGCCTAGTTAAAACAAATTCAAGAAGAGCCACAAGGACCATATACATAACTTAAGATCAGCTTCGCTGGCCGAGGAATTAAACCAGACCACCACAGGCTTCAAAGTTACATAGGCATTCTTATTTGGTTCTGTGAACTTTGATGTGAATAGGTAGAACAGCAGAACAAATACTTGATTAAATAAGTTCAGAGTTTAGAAGACTCAAAATCACTTGAAACAACCAAACTATATTATCCTACCCCTGCGTTCGTCAAGAGAATATGGACTTTGGAGTGTGGGAAAAACCACGAAACCCGTGCGTTCGTCATCCTTATGAAACTCTGGCGCGCAAAATTATAATAATTACATCAAGGATTTAGATTAATGAGAGGGATCGATTGTGCAGAGAGAGAGGGGCAGGCGATTTACATTCTCCTTCATCATTTTTTTTATTATTATTCTCTCACACACACCCATTCATAAATAGGGCTATTTTTGGGGAGAAAATTTCCTATATAATTATTATATTTAACTAGTTTTAACTATTTTTTGAATCTCACAATTCAATTAATTAAAAGACTCTTATATATAGGAACGACGGGAGTATAAATCTGGATTACAAAGTGAATCAAACTATTATATTTAAGACCAAACCCAAACTCTGAATAGCTCTTATATTAAGGAAAAGGTAGTATTGATTGTATATCAGACACAAATTATGAAAATTAAGCCTCACTCTAGCCGCCCAATAGCCACATGCTAAGGCTTCCTCAATGGTTAAGCCTCACCCTAACGAAATTGATGCAGGACACCAGCTCAACATTGCTCAAGATGGAAAAAATATTTTAAAATAGGTGAAAGAGCAATAATACACATGAGCTTTATCTCTGGGAGCGCCCAGCATCATGAGCTTTTTTTGGGAGCAAAAGTATACATGTGGTTACCATTTTGGAGCAAAAGTGACACAAAATGTTGGTTAACTTGGTGTTAATTTACTGTTCATTCATCTTCTTTTTTCCTGTCTATGCACTCTTCTCACCACCGTCCCACTCGGCAGCCATTCCAGCCTCATAGCGCATAGTTACAAGTATCACACACGCACAAGCATATACGTTCACTATACTAACAAGATCACCTACTGGTCAACTCATCGGCGGGAAAGGTGTTGAGATTTCCTTTGGGATTCCATCCTGATTCTTTTTTATTTTCAGGTAGCGATTTGACATCATTAGCAATGGATCTTTCCAGAAAAATCAGTACTTAACTGGATCAAGGATGTCCTGTTGGGAACCAAGCTTTTCCTCAGCAATCTTCTAAGCCTTTGACCTTAATTTGTTCAGTTGCCTCTTCCTCTCATAAACCACTTGTGCTCTCTTTTTTCTCTTCTTTTCCAATTCCTATGTCAGTAAAAATAACAATCAAATGATTCAGCAGACATCCTAACATCAGAGTACATCAAAAAATTGCAGACTCTCAACGTTTCTCCTGAATGTTTCAATTAGATATTTATTCACATTCATTAATAATCAAGACAATTCCCAGAATGAGTTTTTTTTTTTTTTTTTAAATTTGTTCCTTGGAATAAGAATTGTGTTTGGTAAATCCGGTTTATTTTTTTGTTCCCGAGATGAACCAGTTTATTTTAAATGGCGAGGAAGAGAAAAAAGAAGCGAGAAAATTCTCGCTTCTTTATTCCAGAGCACGAAATAAGAATCATTTGTCGGGCCTAATCGAGGGGAACAAAAAGCAGGGCCGAAAGAGAGAGCATCGCACGATCGGAGAAAAACAGGGGGAGACGATTTCAAAAACGCAGGGGACGACGACAATCAGCAGACGAGCGACACTGTTCATCGTCTTCCCGCAGAGAGTTGTGATCTTCTTGCTCTTTCTTTTACGCCCTTCTCGATTATGGATTTTGACTACTTGCTTCAGCTTCTCTGCTAGGTTTTCCGCCATTCCCCGCCGATTTGATATGCTCGAAAATCCCATCTTCAGAGTCAGAGCTAATCGCAGTCCTCGAAAGCTTGGGTGTTTGATATTTCAATTGCGGTTACTGGCAAAGCTGTGATGTTTTTGTTAGGATTTGTGTTTGATTCGTGTCCGAAAATGGAAGGTGTCGATTACTTGGCTCCTGAGAGGAACAATGCACAGTTCGATGTCGATGAGATGAAGATCGTCTAGGCTGGTTCTCGTGAGGCTTTTGAAGTTTTCGATAGAATTGCCCGCCATTTGTTGCCGGCCCGATCAGTGAGTTACTTCTCTCGAAACCGGTTCGAGCCACGTCAATGAATTTGATTTTTGAGTTGATCAAGAGAGCAGATATTTCATGTTCTTGATACATATGTTTTCCTCCTGAGCAATTAACTTGCCTTTCTGATGATCTTGCTTTAACAAGTGGTGATCACTGTATAGTAGTTAGACGTCAAAATGTTTTTGTCGACAAAATTATCTTCTCTATGGCTCCCAATTAAATTCATGTTCATAGTTTATCTTTTTCCGCAAGGTTATTGATAAGTTTAAATGGAGCTTTGGAAAAATTACAAGCCCACCAGTTGTTGTTGAGAGTAGGATAGCTGCGGATAAGAACTGGTTCATGGCTATAGCCATTATAAAATTTCAACGATTTGTTTGGGTTACACAAACTGCTATATGACATAAGCAAGTCAAGTAGCTTGGTAGAAAGGAGTTATTCAAGAACACTTTATGAAAAGCAGCTTATGCTTGGAAAAGGATCATTGAGCTCCATCTAAATGGTGAGTCAATTGCTTTACGTAAACACACACATACACAAAAGGTTTCTTTGTATCCAGTTGTTCTCTTCATTTCTTCTTTGGCCAGCATTTTTCTCTCTCTCTTTTTAGGGTGAAATTTGTTGTCTTTTATGTGTCCTATTTGTTGTACTTTTATAACAGTATAATTACTATTTTTACAGAAGAGGAAGCTAACAGACTTAGATCCTTTATTGCTCAACCTGCATTTACTAATCTTCATTGGGTAGAATTTTTCACATACTACCATATAATTTGTCTTTGAGGATGTGAGTTTTCGTTTCATATGACAATTTGAGGGAATCTTTATGCCTTTGGTTTATTTTGCTTAATTTGCATGTCTTCTCTGCTTATTTCCCTGGCCTTGTGAGGAAAACTCGTTTACTGATTATGAAAATGGAATAAAGGATGAAGAATAATCATGACCAATAAAAATAGGGTCTGCAAGTTCACAATATATAGCTGATATGCTCTTGATCATCTCCTCAGAAAGCCAGTTTGGTGTCTCTGGAATCATATCAGTAACTTCCTAGGTTTAATATATATCTTAAGAAACATGTATTATATCTAGTCTGAACATTAAATCTGTCAGCAAAATTTAAAACTGGCATTCATGGCTCAATAATGACTAAATAGAGTATATACAATTTCATTGGGCAAATGTATACAAAGCTGGGTTGTTGAAATTTTCTTCTTTGTTTCAGTGGATCTGCCTATTGTTCATTCACAATGTAAGCTCAGCTATGTTCTGTTCTTATATATATATATAACATAGCTATCATCTGTTCTACCCTTGTTTTTTTTATTCTATTTAATTCCCAGTCGACATTTTACTATAAAATATACATGTTGCAAAATGCTCTCTTATTTCTTTGACATGTTATCAGTAAGGAGAATGGCATCCGAAGGGTTCAAGCAAAATGGAATGATAAAAACACAAATCTTTTGGAGGAAGGCGAAAATCTAGCACATTATGCAAATCCCAACATGGCAAAGAAAGCAACCCATACATCTCACTGCATGTTGTAGATGATGAAGGCCCTTCAAATCAAGTGACTGAAATAAATATTATTAAGAAAAATATTGCAAACCAATTAGCTAGAGACAATCTCAGTTGCCTCCAATATGATGTTGATAGATTAAGAGACATATTCGAAATACATTGGAGACTTGTCATATGTTTTTGTTCAATACAACATCAATTATTTTTGCTTTAAATTATTGTGATATCATGAAAATTTAGTTGAGTCATGTGACTAATGTAGATTTATTTATTTATTCATTTGTATAATTAATATTAAGATAATAATATGGTATTAAAAAATGAGAGCAAACGTAAAGAAATAGATTATTTTTTTAGATATAAAATGTTGGCATTTTAGTTAAAATTTACCCCAATTTATTATTTTATACCGTTGATGAAACCTGTAAACAAAAAATAAAGAAATAGATTTGTATTGTATTAGGTAATTCTAATTCTCGAAATAAAAATAAAAATGTGTTAACAAAGGTAATTCTGATTCTCAGAATGAAAAAAAAAAAAAAAGTGTTACCAAACGTAATTCTGATTCTTGGAGTAAAAATAAAATGAGTTAACAAACGTAATTCTGATTCTCATAACTCTTCCAAGACACAGAATCAGAAAAAACTGTTTCATCTCAAAAACAGTGCTGGAGAACAGAATGGTTGCCATACACACCCTAAATATGATGCCTAGTCCATAGTACAAGAAGTACAATACAATAATTAATGAAGCTCGAACACAATTTAAAATAACAATACATTATTGCACATATCATTAGAAGCTGTTGGAGAAAAAACGAAAAGCCCTGAACTATGGGAAAGAAACGGGTGGAAAAGCCAGAGCTTCAACAATGGCCATTAATAAGATATTCCAGAGCAACAGATTCCGTGGATCAAGTTGCACACAGCTCTTCCTATGCCCGAGTCATCCCCCGTAACGAATGCTATCTTCCCCTGCAAACCAACACTACAAATTAGAGCTCTGTTTTTAGGAGTTAAAATAGAGGAGGTTTAACATGTGTCGCGATGGAAAATAATAGGAAACTTTTCTGTTATGTATGGATGTATATATGTTTGTTCATGTGCCCTTTGTTTGATTGTTCATTTCCCTGAGAGGTAATAGTTCTTTTGCCTTGGGTCTCGTCCCTTAGCTAGGAGTTTGAACTTTGAATGTAGAAATGAATAGGGAAGTATAAGCGAATGCATGGCAGCTAGTGATAGTTGTGAGTGTATATGTCATTGTGAATAAGCACAAGTGATGAGTGGGTTTTACAGAAACTCAAGATTTGGGTGACCACGTATAAGCGAATTCATGGCAACTCGATGAGTGAATAGTAAGTTAACACCAAGTTAATCAACGTTTTTTCCCCAAACATTTTGTGTCACTTTTGCTCCAAAATGGTAACCACATGTGTATTTTTGCTCCTCAAAAAAGCTCTCACAGTCTTTGCTATTTCCGGAAGGTAAAACTCATGTGTATTATTGTTCCTTCAACCTTTAAAATATAAATCAAATCATCCCATTTTGAAGGATAAAGTGGATCACATTTTTCGTTAATAAAATGACAACTAGATTAATTACTACATAAAAGTAGAAAAATAAATTTTCTTTATTATTATTATTAAAGTATAAATAAATAAATAATTGGTTTTAAAAAAGCATTTATTTCAATAAAATTAAAGAGGAGTATTATTTAATTAAAACGTGAATAATTGTAATTTGATGTGACAAGCATGCATAAGAAACTAGTTATGATCCATTAATTAGTTAGGGGAAGATGCGGCATCAATTTTTCCATCTTTGGGGTCAAGGTTGGGTCAATATTTGTCTAAATCAGGGAAAAAATTGAGGATCGCATTCAAAGCTTCGTTGTGTCCGTTTCTGTCGTGAGCTTGCATGGGTAAGCAACCAAATTTCACCTCTTCATCGTCCTTTCTTTGTAATAACGGTGGAGGCGGTGGTGTTGGCGATCAAAACCTAATCTCATGTCAGTCCACCAGCCATTTGACGGCAGAGCTCTGCCTCTAAACACCACCGTGGTGGCCGTCGACAGAGGCAAGAACAGTGTATATGCCTTCCGGTGGGCACTTAATCATCTTGATAGTGCAGTCTTCGTCGCTCTCCACGTTAGGTCAAAACAAATTCCACCCCGTAGGTACCTTCTTATCTTTCTTCATCATAATGCGTGTGCAGAAATCATCCATTTTTGCTTTTGCCGAGTAATAATTCCCATTAACTCTTGGTGATTTTTGTTGTGATATCCACTTCTTATTGGACATTGCGTAGATGAGGGCCTCCTCAAGGTTTTCCCCCCTGACGAAAGCGATGTAGCCCATGTTTTCTCTGCATTACGAGAATTTCATCCACATAAGGCGGTATGTAATCAGAAATTTCCTTTGTTTTTTTTTTTGGGCAAAAGAGATTTCCTTTGTAACCGTAATTGAATGTATGTGTTGAAAAAGGGTGATTTCTATCTCTGATATATTATGTTGATCTTCCTGACTACATTCAAATTCATCTGTCATATTCAGGTGACGATAAAAGAAGCCGTAGTTGATGATAGTGATGTTGTGAAAGGAATTTCAGAATTTGCAAACAAGCATCACATCGGCAGTATCGTTATCGGAGCAACGGCTAGCTGGAATTCTCTGGCAAGGTCTTTTTCTTCGCGCATATAAGCTTATCCATATTTAATATGTAGAGTTACATAAAGTTACATCTATAAGGTACTAAACGATGGTTGTATTGCAATTCTCAAAGGAAATTTATAGGCTTTGATTTGCCAACGGCCATAATCAAATCAGCTTCAGATTATACTTCTGTGTACATGATTTCAAAAGGGAAGATAGTCTCAGCTCGATCAGCCCTACGTCCTATGTCAAACATTTGTGTCCGTTCAAAACAATCGAAGGCACTTCAACAAAATGATGTAGAAAACGGAGTAAGGTGCCTAGGAATGAAATTGCAGCTTTGAAACCTGGACAATTCCTGTGCAAAAACTAGATCGATATAACTCTCATAATATTTGGGGTTTGGCTGCAAACAGGGAACAGGCAGCTAAAACAGGAGGGATAACAGAGGGATCAGAAAGAACGTCTTCTGAGAGAAACAAGAATGGAGAAATGCACAAGAGTACTGACGGTTCATCGATGGATAAACTAGACCTATCCAATCGTGGGTTAAAGGCATCGGTTAGCGTTGATTCCTTTTCGGACGAAAGTGTTTCATCAGATCTAACTAAACAAGATTTGGAGTTTAGCTTGTCATCTGATGGCTCCAGGACTTCATCACCTTCCCAGCCCTCAGTAAGCGCAAAAATGACCATCCTTGCCTAGACTGTTCTAAAAGACCATAATTAAGTCATTTATGTGTGACTTTTTATACATTTTCGTTGTACTACATACTCCTCCAGTCTCAAATATAAGACATAGTTTGTAATGCAAAATTTGCACTACAAACTACAAATTATGTCTTATATTTAGAACCGGAGGTAGTATATATTATTGTGAAAATCATGCATGAATGTTGTATAAACAAACGAAAAGATGAAACTTACTCATAACTATAGTATCATTACTTCATTACAGAAAGAATTAGGAGCTGAAATGAAGAGATTGAGGCTTGAACTGAAGCAAACCATGGACATGTACAGCTCAGCTTGCAAAGAGGCAGTATCAGCAAAAAATAAGGTGATTGTTATGCCTTAACTAGATGAATTTCTGCTTAAGTCCTTCAGTTACCACTTGGTATGTATCAGTATTTTTATTGTAAAATGATAGACATATTGCAAATATATAGAACCACCAAAATGTCGGATTATGTTTCTGTTTTACTATGAAATGACAATAACTAAAGATTATAGAACCAAATAGTTAAATAGAGGTGGTAAGAATTCCTAGTCTAATAAAACCAGTAAGGAGAATGGTGCAGTTGAACTAGAAAGAAAAACGATGTTAGCAATTGGAGTCAAATAGAATGATTCAAGAATGGGTAAATGTGTGGCAGGCCAACGAGATTAATCAATGGAAACTAGAGGAGGCACGTAAACTTGAGGAAGCTATAATATCAGGAGAGGCAGCTCTTGCACTAGTAGAAAAGGAGAAGGCTAGAGCCCGAGCTGCCCTCGAAGAAGCTGAGGAAGCCAAGAAAATGGCTGAGAAGGAAGCAGGGAGAAGGAGATATGCAGAACGAAAGGCCAGGAAAGAGGCAGAAGAAAAGGACAGAGCACTATCTGCTTTGGCTAAAAATGATGTTCGATATAGAAAATACACTTTAGAAGAGATCGAATGGGCTACTCAAAAGTTCTCCCCATCCTTCAAAATAGGCGAAGGTGGATATGGGCCTGTGTTTAAAGGTGACCTTGATCTCACCCCTGTTGCGATCAAAATCTTAAGACCTGATGCTTCTCAAGGAAGAAAGCAGTTTCACCAAGAGGTATGGTTTGCAATTCTTCCGATAAATTGATACGTGGCTCATAATATTGAATATCTTGCAGAAATTCTTGGTGTGGAAAGAATTTTGACTACCAATCCCACGCACTTTGAATCTATTAAGTGTGAATAGCACATTCTTATTGTGCACTTTAGTTCGAGTCTGCCATGGATTTGTAATAAAAACTCTGGTTATCCTTTATGGTCGTGATACTAGTAGCCAGCTCACACTACAACATAACTTGCATTTTTGACAACCTATTTTCTCTTGCAAACATCCACAGGTTGAGGTATTATGCTGCATCAGACATCCTAATATGGTCCTCCTCCTTGGTGCCTGTCCTGAGTTTGGCTGTCTGGTTTATGAATACATGGAAAATGGTAGCTTGGAGGACAGATTATTTCGGAAGAACAATAGCCCACCTCTTTCATGGAGGTTAAGGTTCACAATAGCTGCTGAAATTGCAACTGCACTTCTTTTCCTTCACCAAAGCAGGCCAGAACCACTTGTGCACCGGGACCTAAAACCGGCAAACATCCTCCTAGACCGGAATTATGTGAGTAAAATCAGTGATGTGGGCCTGGCACGATTGGTTCCGGCTTCTGTAGCTGATTCGGTCACACAATATTACATGACTTCAGCTGCCGGAACCTTTTGCTATATTGATCCTGAGTATCAACAATCAGGGAAGTTAACAACTAAATCAGATATATATTCACTAGGAGTAATGCTGCTACAAATTATCACGGCCAAGCCTCCCATGGGACTTGCTCACCATGTGAAAAGGGCGATGGAAAGGGGAAAATTTGCAGAGATGCTTGATCCTACAGTGACTGATTGGCCAGTTGAAGAGGCTCTAGCATTTGCCAAAGTGGCAGTGAGTTGTGCAGAGCTTAGCAAGAAGGACAGGCCAGACCTTGCAACAGTTGTTGTGCCAGAGCTTAAACGCTTAAGGAATTTTGGCTGCACGTCTCACCCTAGTCCTATTGTCATCAACAATCAGAGACATAGTCGAACGGGACACTCTCCTAGTCCTAGACCTCCACGAAATTCATGACCAATCACATTGCTAAATAAGAGTTGGGGTTTATGTATTAATTAACCTGACTAGTTTTGCTAGGACTGATACACTAATGTTCAAGTGTCAAAACCTGTTTCTGCATTCTCTTCCAAATTTGGTCTTGCATGCATAGGTTTTGAGAATATAATTATTATTAACTCTGTAAATGAACTTTTTTTTTGGCCTAGTACCAATTTCAGTTGATTTATTTTTTACTAACTAGCAGCCAATCTCCATGAATGGCGCTTGGCAATGTAGACCATCCCTAAAAAGGGAAAATACATAGTTAAAAAGGTTAATGCGGGATGCAAATGTTCATTCTCGACATGGGACTAAATAATGTGGAGTGGAAAGTTGAATCTTGGGTCTCTTTAGTGGTTGAGACGTTTGTTGCCAGATATATATTTTTGTGCAATACGCATTTTTAGCCTAACCTTGTGAATGGAAGTTCATCAACTTTTGTATATTTAATTAGACTTGTGAGTGGCAAGACGAAACAATTGATACTCGAGACAAAAAATAAGGAAGAGTACTTGTCATTTGTAAACTGCATTTAGCTGACAGATTGCAGAGGTAAGATGAATCATCTAAAGACAATGTCTACGTTTGTGCATGAACGAGAATAAAGTAGGCAAGGAACAACGTGACATCGCATGAAAAGCTGTTTCCACCCCCCCGAGCAGAAATTTTCCTTACAGAATTCAGGGGAGCAGATTTTGCTTGCTTACTGCGTGTGTGATAAACTTCAACATACTGCATGGCAGTGTTGATTAGGTGTCATAATATATAGGACAGCAAAGTTTCACACGTTAAGGTCTAAAACAACGCAGGGCCACAAAATTAATTGACACTGAGAAGGGAAAAATATCCATTGTGCTTGAGGGGGACGTTTCAGTGTTAGTTTTATTGAAGGGAAAAAAAAACTCAAGACAGCGAGTTATAATTATTAGGTGGGAAGTTTTCTGCTATAAAGTGATCTCCAGCTACAAGAATTTGCTAGAACTTGCAAGTGAGAAGGGGTATCAGAATCCCAGCTAGCAAAGTAAAGTATAACAGAACAGCATAAAGAGTGATACCTTGTGGGGCGAATTCATCCACATAAAGATTATGTTGGGAGAAAGGTATAAGAAAAAGAGGGAGAGATTGTTAAAGAAACTTTACTTCGGATTCCCTTACCATGAAAATGAAAGATTGAAAATTTGCGATTCTCAAACCCCAAGAAGATAACGTAGTAATGACTGGCGTTTTTCTTCCTTAATTCTTGTACATATGGGACCTCCAACTCCCCCATTATACTCATGGTGCCTGAAAAAACATACTAAAACAACAACTCCAATAAAGTGTAACAAGAAGGACAAATATAAAGTCAAAATCACCTGAATTTCTTACAAGTAACATGTCTACTCGGTGGGGGTGCCCAGCAAATTAAAAAGTAATGCAGAATTTTACCTTTTCTCTTCTTTGATGTCTTTGACTCTTTTATTAGTCCAATAGATCCAAAAGGAAATACGGGTATTTTTGGAAATACTCCAGTAAGTTCTCACTAATAATAGTTACTGATATCCAAAACTGTGACCTTCATGGTAAATATAAAATAGGGTTAAGGTGCAATTTTGCCCTTAAAATATGAAAGTCGAAGCAATTTTGCGCGAAGTTTTAGGCGTAAAGCGAATGTTGCTTTTGAAGTTTTTAAAAAACGCGAAGTTTAAAAGCGTATGCGATGTTGCTTTCTCCGTTAACTGTCCTAAAGGTCAACGTTAGGGTTTTTAACAGAGTGTTCCAAAAAAATGTAGCAATTTTGCCCATGAAGTTTAAAAACGTAGTAATGTTGTCCCTCCGTTAAAAACCCTAACGGTCAACGGGCAACATTACTATGCTGAAAACTTTAGGGGCAAAATTGCTCCTAAATCGCATACTTTAAAGGTAAAATTGCACCTTAACCCTATAAAATAATAAAATAATGTCACTGAGAAGCCAAGGGTATAAATTATAAAGAACCGAAAGTGAACAAGAAGATCGTATACTTTTCAGCAACATTAAAGCATCTAAATTCTAAAATCAAATTTGTTAAAAAGGCAAGCTAACAGTAAAGACCCAAGGGAGAAATCTCCTGGTTCTTGCTTCTTTCTGTCTATAAGGTCACCAATCCACATTACAAAGCGATAGCACGTAGTTCAAAAGGAGGCCTTCAGCGTTATTTCTCAGAGCCCATCCCATCACTTCAGTTCAAATGGGTCTTCATAGCAAGAACTTGGGATTCATCTCAACAAGTTGGTTTTCATGGTTCTTAAGAGTTGGTTTGGTGGGACTGGTTGTGTTTGCTAGAGTGACATCTCAGGACAGAGTTGAAGCGCCTCCAGCGAGTAATTCGTACTGTATCAGTGAATGTGGCACATGTCCAGTAATTTGTTCTCCGCCTCCTCCTCCACTTCTCACATTAATACCGCCCCCACCCTCACCGGCGGTCCCTCGTTCTCCACCAGCGTCGCCGCCGGCCCACGCTTCTCCCCCTCTTTATTTCACCTACCCTCAGCCACTCCCAAAGTCACCGGCGTCTCCACCGCCCCCGCCGCCGCCAGCCCCTTCAACACACCCTTCAAGCGCTGCTCCTCCTCCACCTGCTAAGTCCAACGGCGCACCTCCGGCGGGTTCGGGTCAGCCGATAGTAATATCAGGGCCACATCAGTACACTTATCCTTATTACTATTATTACTCCTCAGACGCTTCTTCTCCTTCTTCTTCTTATGCACCATTGATGCTCTTACTGTTGTTCCTTCATCGGATATTCTCCAGTTGGTAGGCGGAAGCTTTTTACCGTTCCCGGGCACCAGAATGCTAAGTATATATTTGTTCCCGAAAATGCAGGATGTGACGTGTAATTAGAATCGTGTTTGAAATTCAGGTTTCTTACTAGCTTTTTTTTTCCTTTTTTCTTTCCTGCTCCATTGATGTAACTAATGAAATAAAAAGATGTTACTTTGTTTATTTTATCGCCTGTTTATATACTTTATATTTTATATTAAACTATACTGGTGCTTTAGCTGCAATAGAATTAAGCTTTTGGTTTGAGTCCGATTGTCCTGGCTTGAAGAATCAAATTTCTTCATCACAAGGTTAGAACTTAGAACGTTCTGTAAAAGGTGGATGAAAACACTGGTTCCGACTTATGGATAGTTCATCCCCAGAAATGCGACTAGAAAACCACTTGTTATGGTCTGAAATGCCGCGTTATGGAGAAGTCTGGCATGTCTTTATTCGGGAACACCATATTTTGCTGCAGGGAGAGAACCTTCCTCTAAAGCAAATAAAGGTGATCATGCCGAGACAAAAAAGCAACGCGCTTCTATCTTCAAATCTTTATCACAGGACCGTCATAAACGCTTGCTAGTGGCTCCTGCTCTTTTATTTGATTCTTTGTAACAAAACTTCAACTCCAGAATTTTAATGTAAAATTTTGAAGAGGACAAATTTTATTTCTTAAACGGACTTACAACTTCATATTTCAAACCTTGAAACTCTGAAATGTATATTTCCAAGGGTAACTGAAGGTGGATCGGCGTCAAAATGTTTTGGATCAAGACTTGTTGAAATTCTTCCACCACATTGTTCCAATGTGCTAGTCTCCTAATTTCAAAAGAGGAAGTAGTCTCTATTAGTTAAAACCGTGATTTGAAAATGAAGGCGATATAAATTTCACCATGATAAAGCTACCATCTTTGTCACCAAGCGCTTGGAAGTTGGATCAACTGAGACTGTTTCAGCTTAACCAATCCAATGTACTGGAGTTTACTTTATGCAGCCGTGATAATTACTTAATGGTAGGGGTTCACATTGAGTGTTTTTTCTTAGTGGTTTGTTATATGCTTCTTCCTCTAATTAGAGAGATGTGAGTATTTTTTATTTATTTATTTATTTTTTATATATTTTATTTATTTAGATTAAATTATATCTTTACATTCGAATTTTTGTTGTTGCATTTCGATTATCTCAAATTAATCAAGTTATAAATATTTTTCCTGTAACACCAATATCCGAAAATTAATTAGTTTGAGATACTAAATGCAAAAAAAAAAAAATCAGGATGCAATATATAATTTAATCTAAATAAATAAAATATATATAAAAAAAATGTCATAATCCTTCTAATTAGAGGGAGAAGCACGTAATAAGCACCTAAAAAAAAACATCTAATGTGAATTCTGATGATAGTAAGGTTTCCTCATTATGGGCCTGCATTCCCATGAACAAGACTAATCAATTGCTAGTAGTTAAAAAAAAAAAATTGCTAGTAGTTAGTGAAGAGATATCAGTGGATTAATCTCAAAATGAAAAAGTTATCATCTCCATTCACCCAAATGCACAAACATACAACTAAAACGAAGAAATGGGTGTTATGATATACGAGACTCACACATTTCACAACAGAATGTTAAGTATTACCTCAGATTCTTAATATAAGATTTTATTTATAGTGGATGAGATCTTATATTATGAATTATTTAAAACAGTACAGTACTACAAGGTAATGGTTATGGGTGGCTTCCAAGTTCCATCGGATTTTTGGATCTTGCTTCCATCAACTTTTGAAGAGCAAACCATTTCCCCTTTATTTACTCTTATGTCCGCTTAGAGCATTATTAGTAGTAATTCTCAGTTTTGTTGAATGGGTTAAACAAATATCAACCCAGCAGTCGAGAACTTTCAGGTGAGGTTCGCAATTTTTTGTTCTTATCATCCGCTGCATTTTCCTAGTTTTTTTCTTCAGACTCAGTATTTTCCAAATAGGTTGTCACGTTTACGCATTTATTGGGAAATGAATCTTAAAGGACCTTAATCAAATATATATATATATAAAAGGGTTAAGTAGCAATTTGCCCCGGAAGTACACCCCCAGGAGCAATATTGTCCTGAAAGTTTTTTTTGGATCAATTTTACCCCAAAAGTCTAAAAACGTAGCAATATTGCCCTCTACTAATGATGAGACTGACGAAGTTAGCACACACTCGAGTGTGCACGATGTTATTATTTCAAGTGCACACTCATTTTGATTGGGCACATTGCGCACACACACACAAAAAGTGCACACTCGAGTGTGAGGGTATTACACTCGAGTGTACTAACTTTGTCAATATCTATCGTTAGTGGAGGGTAACATTGTTACGTTTTTATACTTTCAGGGTAAAATTGAGTCCAAAAAAACTTTCAGGACAACATTGCTCCTGGATGTGTACTTCTAAGGTAAAATTGTTACTTAACCCTATAAAAAAAAAGTTACATTGCTAAATCATCTTAACCACATGCTGCTGGTTCGTAGGCTTGAGCCCTATAGGAATGAGCCGAGAGGCAATGGCTTTGGGCTGGCCGTTCAAGCTCGCTTTTGAGAATTTGTCTCTGGTTTGGGCCTTTCTGGGGCATTAGTGCTTTCATGTCCAAAATAAAAAAGCAGGGAAGCAAAGAGCCCATGATATTATTTTTTTAAGAAAAAAAGATAGAGAATCTACCTGTAGAGGCACAAGATAACAGAATCTGCAATGGCGGGTGTTTATATTCCAATCAAAATGCCTGCAAGCTGGATAGGCATACAAGACCTGCAAAAACTGCATCCTAACTAGTCCTAGCCATTTTGAATATTTGTTTACATGTTTAATCTCACTTACAAGATTCCCTTGTGTATATGTACACCCCCGAAAAGAAGCTGCGCAATGGCGTCGGAGCCACGCCGAAAGTTACAAATTTACTCAGCTGTCAACACTGGAGTGTCCCCCTACAAAAGAGGTCAGAGGTCTCTCTTTCTCCGGCTTTCTTACTCTCCTGCTCGCAATTTTTAAAGTTAATCACATTGTTTTTGCTGGTTGGTAGAAAAATATGAAAGAGAAGCCCAGAGATGTTGGGATGCATTCTACAAGCGGCACCAAAATAAAGTTTGTTTTCCGAATTCGCAAAGTTTATCTTTTTCCCCCTCTCCCTGGAAGTCTGCGCTGATTATTTCATCATTCTTAATCTGTTGACTGTGCTTAATCCCCAGAAACCAGAGTAGTCTATTCTCAATTAAGTAAAATAATGTTGCTGGGTGCAATTGTTTCACTTTATGAAATTCTTCTTATCTGTTTCATAATCAATGTTTATGCTAAAATAGTCTGACTGTAAGTAATACCGTTTCCTTTTTCCTGGCATTTTTCCTTTCTTCAGTTTTTCAAAGATCGGCATTACTTGGAAAAGGACTGGGGCAAGTATTTTTCTGTGAGTGAGTTGATTTGTTATTTTTCCCAATGTTTCTCAAGATACAAATAGTCTAAATACTTTTCAATCTACAGGGAGAAGGAAGAAAAGTGATTTTGGAGGTATACTTTTTCCCACCAATACTTTGTTCTTTCCTTTTCCCCATTCAGCTTAGATGTGTGATAGGTCGCCTATTCTTGCGCAAAAGAATTCTAATAACTTCTACCGTATTTGCTGGTCACTCAAAGTTGCAATTATGTTAAGGTTAACAGAAAATGGAAATTGATATATAATCATGGTGAATGAACCACTCCTGAGAGTTTCCCTGTGCAGAGAGATCTATGAGGACCATATGTATAGATATCTGTCTTTTCTATTTATGTTTCTCTTCATATTTGGACTTTGAAGTCGCTGAATAAATGTTTGCTTTTTCTAAGCAGGTTGGTTGTGGAGCTGGAAATACTATTTTTCCCATCATTGCTTCATATCCTGATGCCTTTGTTTTTGCATGTGATTTCTCACCCCGAGCTATTGATCTGGTTAAGGTTGGAAATTTATTTTTTTGCAAATACTGTTCATATTAGGTCTTAATCATATTATGTTAATAAGCCTTTGCCATTTTGTGGTTTTTGATGTGGTGAGATCAAAACCATGCTGCATACCATTTGTAAACTGTTGAAATTAACTCTTCTAAACGTTCGTCCTTTAAGATGTAAGTACTACATTGTGTTGTGCTAGTAAAGTCTATTGGAACATATCGCTTGATTGTCATTTTGCCACAATTTAAGTGGTTTATAAGATCTGATGTGACCTGTGGCAAATTTTAAGGGCAAGTATAACTTTGGAGTCAATAGCCTATAATTACAAGAAAGTTTAGAAGGAAATGTTTAACTTGAAATAAAAAAGTAGGGAATGAGTATGTGTTGCCTATTGACTGTTGTTTATATAGGTCCGATAAGAATGAACTTGCCTTGCTTATTCCAGTCACATAAAGACTACAAGGACTCCTGTGCCCATGCTTTCATCTCTGATTTGACAGCTGATGATCTGAACAAGGAGATTTCTCCATCTTCAGTTGATATAGCTACCATGGTATTTAAACGGAATTCATAAACTCATTTGTTTTGAAAGTAATATTAAGTGATATGAGTCTGTTAGTGTTAGCTAACATGTCATTTTCTTGCCTTATATGTAACTCTTACAGTTTTACTTTTAATTATTTACAAATATTTATGGATTTTTTGTTTAGGTAGCTGACATGTTAAGCAGATATTTATGTTGTCTGCAGTATCCCCAGAGAAGATGCCTTTGGTGTTGCAGAATATTAGAAAAGTTATGAAGGTAAGTAATTTCTATCTTATTACTATCAACGTGCTGCATTTCCTGAAACATTGCTAGATCAGGTTTTTTTTTTTACTTCCTAAGTGATTCTACTTGTGTCCTTTTCTCCCTTTGCAGCCTAATGGTTATGTGCTGTTTCGAGATTACGCTGCTGGTGACCTTGCACAGGTTGATTTTATTGTCCTTTCTTATTTTTTTCCCCTGTTCTCTGCAAGAGGTTATAGCTGCATAAATCTTGGTCCAGATAATTTTATTCTGGCTAATATTTCTATGCTGACTTAGGATCTGAATTTAGAGCTCACTGTAGCTCGTTTCAAAGTAATATGGAATATCATTTCAACTGTGTTGATTTTGCCTGTTTTGGGTGAAGTTATTCTCTCTTTAGAGTGATACCGTTGTTCTTATTCAATGCATAATTGCTGGATCTCTAGCTAAAATATGTTGAACCATTGAATCAATTACCATGTCAATGTTATCCTTGGTTGGGCAACTATTTCACCGCCAAATTCTTGCGAGTAGCCAAATTCTTTTTTTTTTTTTTTTTTTTGAGCTGCTGATTTTTTGGATTTCAATTTGTTCTGCTTCGTAGGAGAAATTTTCAGACAAGGGTCAAAAGATTAGTGATAACTTCTATGTCAGAGGTGACGGCACTGTGAGTCTTTAGTGACATGTTATCATGTAATTTAGCACACATATGTGCCTCTTTATTAATGTAACACACCTTTTTGTAACTTATCCAGCGGGCTTACTATTTTTCAACTGAGTTCTTGACAAACTTGTTTAAAGAAAATGGTTTTGATGTTGAAGAAATTGGTGTATACTGCAAAAAAATTGAGAACCGCTCAAGGGAGGTGGTAATGAACCGGTAAAGTACCATTTCATAAGTTCCTTCTGTTCTATTCCCAATTTTTGTGACATCTCTATAATTTCAGAAGAGTTTTTATCCCACTTGAGTACCAATCAATCATCAATGTTTGGCCGTTTTAGGCGTTGGCTCCGAGCTGCATTTCGCATGTCAAATGGCTCCAACCGGTTTTCCAGTAAAGAGGCCCTACCAAAGGCCAGTGGTCTTGATTTTGCTCTATAGGAGTACATGCATTCCTGAATCTGTATCGCCTTCTCCATGCAACTATAAAACAGTTTGTGTCTGTTTGAGTTAGTATTCAAAAAGCACGTTCATGCAAGTTGAGATAAAACTCTTCTTATATTTATCTCATACACTATAAATCATGTTAAAAAAACAACTTTTATCACTAATCCAAACAGGCAAGAACATGGGTACCAGTGGAGGCTATGAAGATAAAGAGGAACGTGCATTAATCAGGCCTAATAGGTGAACCATCCCTACTTCCAGCTGCTGCAGAATTTGGTTTTAAATTTGGGGAAATGGACCAGTGGGGTTTCATGTATCTATCGTGAATCATTATGAGGGAGTAGTTATAAGTAAATGATTTGAAGCTGTATCTTCCTTGAACGGCTTTTAAGTATCTTGGCCTTCCCTCATTTTCGAGCTGTCACATTAAAAAGACGCCAATATTTTTAAAAATTTCTTGGCCTGGAAAAAGGTGAGAATTATAAGTTCATATTTTGGCAATTCAGTGTATTGTTATTTAGCTGGACAAAAAACAAGTGTTCGTTATTCTAGTTCATTTCAATTTCTTCCTCCACCGATCGGTGAGAACATACATATAGTTGTGTTTGTGCCCTGATTGCATAGTAATGCTAAGGGCTGTTTAACTGTTAGGAAATTATGGTTTTAAATCCCCGGTTATAAAGTTAAGAATTTTCTTCTGATTCATTGGCTTAAATTACCATAAAGCAAAAGTACACACGCCTGAACTAAGTATTAACTAACTCCCAGGAAAATGGGGCAAAAAGACAAACACACAAACTTGTTTAAACTTTAGATTTCTTTCCGTTATGAGTGTATATAGCATAATTAATATAAGGGATAAAGGTCTTAAATGCCATGAAAGTTTTCACTATGGAGCACTGGTAAGACGGAAGTTTTTTTGGACCAAAAATGCCACGAAAGTTTACAAAATGTAGCAATTTTGACTATTAATTTTAACTGAGTGCACACGTGGCATGCCATCTCATCACCCTATTTTCACTAAGGAGCAATTTTGCCCTGGAAATTTTCACCGAGGAGCAATTTTTAGGAAGTTTACAAAACTCTGACAATTTTTCCCTTTGTCCCCCAATATTAAATTTGACTATTAAATCGATCAAAAAACACATATCATACCTTGAAAAAGTCGAACTTGGAGTCAGAGAAGGATATCTTTGAGATTTTGAGCTCAAGGTGGCGAATTTGACGGAAAGCTGAGTCGAAAAGGCCCGAAAGGTTTGTCAAAACCCGGAAGGAAACATCACTTATGATCTAAGTAAATGAAACGCAAAACGAGAAATGAATTGTTCCAAAAATTGGTTCAGTAACACAAATCAATATTGATACTATTTGCCTTTGTATAGACTAATCTAAACCACTCACCCTGTTCTACAAGATAAATCTCCAGCGATTTTAAGTGATGCTTACTGAACCAATTTTTGGGACAATTCATTATTAATTTGTCTAGATCAAACCAATTTTTGGGACAAATCAATAATGAATTGTCCCAAAAATCGGTTCAGTATACATCACTTAAAATCAATGGAATTTTTGGGTGCATTATAGATTTACCTTGTGGGACAAGGTGGGTGGCCTAGATCAATCTATACAAAGGTAGATACTATCACTACTGATTTGTCTTACTGAACCAATTATTGGGACAATTCATTTCTTATTTTGCGTTTCATTTGCTTAAATCATAAGTGATGCTTCCTCTGGGTTTTGCGACAAACCTTTCAGTCCCTTTGACCAATTCGGCTTCACAAATTTTGGCTACCTTGAGCTCAACATCTCAAGGATATCCTTCTCTGACTCCAAGTTCGACCTTTTCAATACATGACATGTGTGGTCTTTGACTGATTTAATAGTCAAATGTAATATTGGGGGACAGAAGGGAAAAATTGCTGTGTTTTGTAAACTTCCGTGGCAAAATTGCTTCTTGGTGAAAACTTCCGGGGAAAAATTGCTCCTTAGTGAAAATAGAGTGATGAGGTTGCATGCTACGTGTGCACTTAGTTAAACTTAACGGTCAAAATTAACGGAGGGACAAAATTACTACGTTTTGTGAGCTTCCGTGACATTTTTGATCCAAAAAAAACTTCCGTCTTACTAGTGCTGCATAGTAAAAACTTCCATCACATTTATAACCCAAAACATGGGCAAGTGAGCATATCTTGACTTTTTTTAGCTCAAAAAGTGAGCATATCTTGTTGATGGCGATGTTAATCTTTGAAAACGTCTTTTCTGTCAAGTGTTGACAATGACTTTGCAGCATATGGTCAACAAAGCACCGGACAACCTATGGATGATGTTTATTATCCTTTTATACTCTTCCTTGATCCATTATAAGGCAGTCTTCTTTGAGGCCCATGCTAATTGCACCTCAGGACCGTTCTACTAAAGTGTGCTTGGTTTTATATTGTTAATTGATTTTTTTTTCTCTTCTACGCACATTAATTGATCGTACACAATAGGGGTAGTTTCCATTTTCCAATATATGTAAATTATTAAAATAGAGGTATTATAAGGAAACTAACACACATTTATTTATAAAATAACTAATTTAACTAATCTTCTTAACATATATACGTGAATTGGCTACCTACCTCCAATAGTCCTATATTTAGGATTGGGGTGAGTATTGTAAAAATATGAGCTATCGGCCATGTAATATATGCACACAGTTTGTGTGTTTGGATTAGCTTTTGGAAGATAATTTTTACGATGTATGAGGTAAGTATGTGAAAATAATTTTATTTCGACTTGCGGAAAAGGATTTCTGAAACCGTAGTTTGGATGTTATGCAAACAATCACTTAAGACAAGTAATATGGTTTACATCTTGTAAATCATACGATTTTTTTTAATAATTTTTATATTGAATTGATTTCATGTTATATATTGGCACCATATAATTCCCTTTAACATGTAGTATCACTTTATCATAGCCTGTGAAGATTAAATTTATTCATATTTTTCGTTTTGTGTTATATCTGAGCGTTGGCATCGATTCATGCATCGAAATACAAGAATAAATAATATGTTTGATTCGAAATTAAACTCGATGTTATGTTAAAAGTAATCATTTGAATTTGTTTAATGCCTTTGGTGTGTTTTGGTGGGAATCAAAGTAAAAATGATCAAGAAAGGGGAGAAGTCAAGATTGTTGTGTGTGTCTTGATAGAACAAAACATACGTCTTAATTACATAAATTATAAATCTTCTCCCTTCAAACCTTTCGGGTTCACCTAATATAACTTAGCAGCCCTTCTTATGGTAAAACAAATACGTCTTAATCACACTCTTTGCTCTCATTTGTTTAAGGAGGAGTTTGTAGTGGATATAGAACTCTCTTTTTTTTCCAGCAGAAGAACCAGGAAAGACCCTTCGGACATTTTTTATATTGGTATGCAATTTTTACCATCAGAAGGTGCAAGCAGAAAGCCCATCAACATTATCCGGCCATACAAATATTATCTCTTTTCTAAATGTTTTCAGTTTTTCTAAAGTTAGAGTTGTATCTGTCGTTTAACTTAGTTCAGTTAAAGGGGATAGGAACACATGGTAGTATAATATCCAAACAAAAATGAGAAGACGAAGAAACAAAGTACTGACCCTGCAAAACGAAGCTGGACTTTGGTTGGAAACTGAAGAGGAAATTAGGAGTTTGGTAGTTGAATACTTTAAGACACTGTTTAAAGAAGAGCCACAAGAAGAGACTGAGATACATACGGAGAGTAATTATCCAGTAATAGAACCTGCGCGTATGGAAGCTTTGGCAAATACCCCAACAGAGCAAGAAGTTCATGAAGCTATTAAGTGAATGGGATCATATAAGGCATCTAGTGTGGATAGATTTCCACCTATCTTCTTTCAAAGAAATTGGGATTAAATGGTGGGACCAAATCTTTATCAATTTGTTAAAGGAGCCTTTGAAGGTATAGTTGATATTACTAATTAAGGCAAATCAAACGCTGATTTCTCTAATAACTAAGAGAGGTCAGCCTCAGATAATGGATCATTTTAGGCCAATTTCGTTATGTACGGTTTAATACAAGCGCATAACTAAAATCATTGCTCTAAGATTGAGAAGTATCATGGAGGAATTGGTTTCGCCATACCAATCTAGTTTCATTTTGGGAGACATATTCAAGATAATATTATAGTGGGCCAAGAAATCCTGCACAAAATGAAGAAGGCAAAAGGGAAGCGTGATATTATGGCTATGAAGATAGACCTCTAAAAAGCATATGATAGAGTCTAATGGAATTTCATCAGACAGGTCTTAGTTGAAGCTGGTTTTCATGATTGGTTTATAAATATCATAATTAATTGTGTTTCAAGCTCATCATGTAATGTATTGTGGAATGGCGCCAAGACAAATTTCTTTCAACCTGGAAGGGGCATTAGACAAGGAGACCCAATATCTCCCTTAGCTTTCTCATATTATAAGTGATGCGGTTAGAGAGAATAGATGGAAGCCAGTGTTGATAACAAGGGAGGGACATGCAATTTCACATATGATGTTCACTTATAACCTATAGTTATTTGGGGAAGCTCCAGAGGAGCAAGCTGGATGTATGATGGAAGCTCTGAGTCAATTCTGTAAGATCTCTAGTGATAAGGGCAGTTACAACAATTTGTCTGTTTTTCTCTCTCCTAAGGTCCTAGCTTCTTTAAAAGGCGGAATTAGGAATATCACAGGGATGAAAATTGCTAGTGACATAGGGAGGTATCTAGGTTTCCCTTTAACTAGGCAAAAGAGGAGGAGAGAGACTTTCGGGTATGCGATAGACCGTGGAGAGGATAAACTTTCCACTTGGAAAGCTAATTGTTTGTCAACTGTAGGGAGAATTACATTAGCCAAATCTATCATTGGCTCTATTTTAATCAACCTGACGCAGTTAGCGCAACTCCTTATAAGTATATGTGAAAAGGTGGAGCGTTTGCAAAGGAACTTTATTTGGGGGAAAACAAAATTAGGAATGGATTTCATCCAATGGGTTGGGATAGAATTATGGGGCCAAAGCAATATGGAGGATTGGGTTTGAAGAAATTGGTCTCAGTAAATAGAGCTTTTGGGGCTAATCTAGCATGGAGTTTAATTAAAGGATCAGAGGGTCTATGGGCTGAGGTTCTCCATAAAAAAATATATGATCAGGAGTGAAACCTCCTTGTTGAATGCAAGACCGACGGACTCTGAGCTATGGAGATTTGTTTGTAAACAGAACGAGATAATTGAAGCTGGAACTAAGTGGCAGGTTAGAAATGGGAAATAAGTTATTTTCTTTCTGGACTGTTGGCTATTTCAGAATAGGAAGGTTAAAGAATTTTGCATTAGACCATTAAATGCAAATGAGGAAGATAGTAAAGTAGCTGATTGGGTGCAATTTGGCACATGGGATCTATCTCATCTGACCTGTATAGTTGATCACGAGGTGATTTAGAGATTGATAGCAGTAGTTCCGCCTATGGAAGAAACTGGGTAAGATGTAATGATATGGAATGAGACTTCACATGGAAATTTTACAATTAAAAGTGCCTATCATATGATTGAAAAGCCGCATTCATAGTTCTATAGTAGGAATTATAAAAGTATTTTGTCAAGGTGTAGAAAGGATTAGAGTCTTCCTGTGGCTAGCGTACAACAATAGGCTACCAACGAATGAATGGAGAAGTAAATGGTCGTCGAACTCTTCATACTGTCTAGACTGTGAAATAGGAGTGGAAAATGAAATGCATATTTTCTGTGATTGTTACTATGCAAGACAAATTTGGCATATTTTGATCCATCCAAGGTATGTCTGGAATTTTTTCTCCCTTCCTTTAAAAGATATGGATGGCACTTAATCTGAAGGAGAAAGTGAGAATTAATAATCTTGGGATTTGGAGTCAAATCTGGGAAGTTACTATGTGGTTATTGTGGACATGGAGGAATAATGATATTTTTTAGGAAAGTTTTCAAAAACCAATAGATCTTGTTTCTGCTATTTGAAGATCGTGGATGTTATACTGTTTCTGTGAGAAATCTTCTGCAGATATTGGAAAAGGTACAATGAATCTCCCAAGAACCATGACTTGGGTTGCCTCCGCCTATTAACTGGGTCAAACTCAGTGTGGATGGAGTAGTGGTACCGGCTTGCAGGAAAGCAGGATGTGGGTGTTATTAGAAACCACAAAGGAGAGTAGATATCGGGCTTCTCTCACTGGGTCATTGTGGAGTTGATGAGGCTAAGGAATGGACAGTTTTATTGGGGTTGAGATTAGCATGGGATAAAGGTTTCAAAAGAGTCATTCTTGATTCTGACTCAAAAACGGTAATTGATAAGCTCTTACATGGAAGGGATGACTCTACTAGCAGTATGGTTTTTCTGCAGATTAGAAGCATACTTAGTAGGAATAGGGAGGTGAAGTTACAGTATGTTGCTCGCACACAAAATGTCTTGGTAGATGCTATGGCAAAAGAGATACTATCAAAGTCATCGGTTTTGAATGTTTGTCTAGGAAATTTGAGGACCGTGCTTTCAAACGATTGTATGGGACTTACCTTTCTGATTATATTAATATATAAAGCCTAATGCCTCTCTTATACCACCAAAAAAAAAAAAAAACCTAAAATACTCTTAGATCATGTCCTTCTTTTTCAATCTTTGTATGGGTACTTTAATTTGTTGGACATGTTTTAACTTTTGTAATGCATTTTTTATCTTTTATTAAAAAAAAAAAAGGTGAAAGATTTCTTTGTAAACCTTAAACCACCCTCGGTGAGAGGGACCAGGTGTTGAGTTTTTTTCCGCGAGTTTCACTTGTGTTGAAAAAAAGAAAGACCTGAAATTGTCCGAGTTTCTAGCTTGACATCCATACAAGTTAATTTGAAATATCTCATAACACAAAATAACTAAAAATAAAAATTTTCACATACACGAATCAACGAAGTGATATGGTTCAGTGCGGTATCATTTAACTAGATGTAAACTAAATTTAGCTGACTTCATTAGTTATACTTAAGCTAGCAGTTTTAGCAGATCAGTGTACAATTAACACTAAATTGTGTGATCTGATCTATACTCTCAACAATACAAGTTCAGTGACGGTTTTTCGCTCTCATGTTTAAACAAAATATATACATCAAATCAAATCCAGGTAATTGTAGACCAGTTCCTCCTTCTTGGATTAAAACTCTTAGCTTCATTCAGCTTAAATTCTCATAATTAATTTTAAACCAGCCCAAAATGATATTTGGGGGAAAAAAACAAAAACAAAGGCTTCCAGATTAAACTCTTAAAAATCACATCTAGATCTTAATAAACAATCTTTTCCCCTCTCAAAAAAGTATATACCTATTGACTAACCCTAAAGGACATGTCTTATAGTTGATCTATATATTTTGCATCTTTCAAAGAGATCGTAACCATCAGATCTGAATATTCTCAAGTTTCCATTCGTTAAATTCCTTAAGTTACCATACTTATTAAGAAGAACCTAAGTGATATGATACGCTATATAAATAGTATATATTGTGATTTTAATTACATATGCATTCAAATAATGATATGGAATAGTACAGAAGGAAACATCTATAGCTTTCTGTGTTCGAGACGATACAGTCCATCTAAAAACTAAGATGAACATAAGCCACATGAACTCTTTTCAGCTTTCTCATCCACATATAAAATTGAAAATTATAAATCTTGTCCCTTTCCAAGCCACAGCTGTGCAATAATTGAGCACATATAACTGCTCAAGATCTTTCATATCCATCAAGACTTTCTCTCGTTTGACATATTAGCTAGGCACGCTTCTTGATCACCTGAAAGATCCTTTATTGATTGAAAATTGGGGCCAGCGTCATACTACACCTGCCAAATGGAAGGCTTATATACAAAGCTATATATATACGATTCAGAACCCTAGAGCATGTAGAAAAGAGACAATTAACAGCAGGACAGAAGAGAAGACCCCCGATATAGCATTATATATAGCGTTAGATTGTCTGTATGTACATAAATTAAATCAGCCTAATCAGAGTTGACCATTTATAATTAAAACACAAGTCCAAATTGTTTGATTTATTGATTAATTTTATCCTTAACAAGTAACAGTTGTTCAGATTCTGACATAATCGCTTGCCTCTTGCCTTCTCTAAGTGGACACTGCACAGCCAAGACCAACGGGAAAAAAAAAACAAAAAACAAAAAGAAACTCCTTCATACATATATAGTAGGAGTAAGAAGGAGATTTTCCCAGATGCGTTAATTAACTATATAGACGTCTAAATGAAAACAAATCAGCTCTAAATTCGTTCAACCAAATTGATTCAAGCATAGATCAAATTTATGTGTTACAAAATTTGAACAAAATTAAACAACAATAAATCGAAATAAACAGGTCAGACTATAAGCACGCACGAATATATTACTGCATCAGAGATAGAGATTTGACCAAAACATGTTGTTCACAATTAAGATGCTGTAGATCAGCAAGCTGAGAGTCATGAAAATTCGTACCTTGCCGCCACACATACATACTGATAAACAGTAGAGTTTATTTAGTAAAAAACAAAAAGAAATTTTTAAACTCGAATCTAGTACTGGACCAGATCGATATATTAGCAGGTTAATTTCCAGATATAACGAACTCCAGTAGTTAGGGTTACTATGGAAGAGGCAAAAAGGGTATTTAGGGTTAGGGGTATAGGGAGGTTATAGCATATAAAGAAGGAAAAGCTATAAAAGAAAAAAAAAAAAAAAAAAAAACACAATATATAATTAACAAGTACTATAATTTTTTTTTGCTCGGAACAAGTACTATAATTAGTAGCAGAAAGTGAAAAGGAAAACAGAGAGAGAGAGAAATGGGATGACAGATAGAGCGTGAGCACGCATAGCTTCAAGCACGAAACATGAGCATGCAAGAAAGTACCATGTGTGCTCACTCTCTTCTGTCACCTCCCTTACCCATTTTTAAATTAACCTCCCTACTAATTTCATCTCTACCCTCTGCAAGCTCCAATATATAATCGGATCACACTAAAAACTAAACCCTCTTTTTCTGGAAATTGGGATCGGGTTGATTAGGTTAAGGCCTTGAAGAGAGAGGGAGAGAAAGACGGTGAGAGATAGAGAGAGAGAGAGAACACTACCAACACTATTATCTAAGTATACAGAAGACTATTCAAGCTCTGTGTATAACAAAACTGAATTGCTCTTGGAGGTGTGAAGAGAAGTGGAGGGGGAAGGAGGGTTTATATAGAGCCTTTGAGAGAGATTGTGAGCATCAATACGTATGGAAGGAATAAATGTGTGTTTATCCTCCATTATTCATTCTCTATTATTTTAAATAAAAATCTATGTATTTTACAGAAGGGAAAGAGAGAAAAGCAGAATTGTTTTAAAAAAAAAAAAAAACAAGTGAACAAACTTTAAGAACTTATCTTTATGATCTTTACCCGCCATCCGCAAACCAATTCCCACCACGACCCACACACACAGCTCATTTATATTCATTGTTACTACCAACGCGTCTTGTAATTCTGAATCTCTTGTGTTTATTATATTGCCCAATCCTTGCTATTCTTCATCTCGGCTTCTTCAAAACCCTATCTTCACTTGTGCTCTCTCACATCTGATATGATTTTTTTCCCCATGTAAAAACGATATAATCCTCAAGTGATTAGTGAGTACGTGTCTCGCTTGCCTCCTTGCTTATGAATTAAGATCATGGAACTACTTAATTAGAAGAACCTGTGATCACTGACAGTATACTCCCTCCTCCTCCGGTGTCCAAAATTTGAATTAGCTTGATTGTTTTTATAAAAGTCCAACAAACATTATCTCAATATTTAATGACTTTTTTTTCATCAATGTCCCTCATAAATCATTTATATGGCATTAATTAAAAGGTAGACTTTTTTCATTCTCTCCACCACTTCTCATTTTATTTTATAATCTTACTATTCTACCCTACGTTCTCTTTCTTATTTTCCCTCATTTATTACTCATTTCTGTCTTTTGCTTGCCTCCTTTATAAATAAGGACATGTTTGAAAAGAAGATGTTTATTTCACACACAAAAATATGGCTAATATGAGATCAATATAGTGAAGAACCTCGTTATTAATGATCATAGCTAGAACTACTAAAATTAGAAGGACCAGATCATTCACGTATACTGACTTTTTTTGCCAACATTCACGAATACTGACTTGAACAAAGATTTGGCTGGCTGGCTAATATGTATGGTGAGAGACCTCGTAATTAATTTTCCCATAACTACTTAAATTAAAGGACCTGATCATTCGCGAATATTGTACTGTGGCAAATTATAAATGGTAAAAATATGTTAATTATATATATATATATATATATATGGTGAAAGACATCGTTATTACTACCTTTAGTCCTTAATATAAGACATTTTGGGAGTAGATATTAATCCTAAATATAAGACATACCACTATGGTCTTATTTAGAATTTCCTTTTAACTAAATCACACGTACAACGAGGGGTAGTTAACTTAATGATTAAGGGATAAATTTTCAACTTTAGCTTCATTTATGAAAGGGTATTTTTCAACTCTTTCTTTTCTCTTTATTTTCATTGGTACAATTAATGTGGGCAAAATTGTTACAATCTCATTTACTATTCTGAAACTTGACTTATAAATATGACCAATTTTTTTAGTAAAAAATGACTTATAAATAGGATCAAAGTGGTAGTTTTCATATTTATCAATTTTTTCCTAATTTACCCCTATTGATGCTCCCTTAACCATAATTAAGGAGAAGAGGGAAGCAAAGAATCAAGGAATATGACTAAAGTGTTTTAGAAAATACATGTCATGTTAACTAACTCAATAAATTTCATTAATCTAATTAAATTTGGTAAATATATCTTATATTAAGAACTCAACGGAATGCTGATTAATTAGCTGAGGATATGAGTGTTAATTAATGTTTAGTGTTGCCCTTGGTGCTTCTTTGATACTATAACTATCAATACTCATGTGATGAAAAAGCTGCTGTGAATAATATATGCTTTCCACCACCAAGATCATATATGCCTAATTAATTAACTGATATAATAAGTAAGTGCTTTGCGGTATATATTTTCACCTTAGGTATATATAAACAGTTTAATCCATATCAGCAAGCAATGGACATAAAATTCAAATGAAAAACTCGAACTTCTGTATAAAATTGAGAGCTCTAACCATTAGATTAGATTTTAATTTTGAGAAGTTTAACTTGAAGAGCTACTGCTATCACGAATTCAAGTAATTAAAAAAATCTCAAATTCAGAAAATACTATAAGAATTAAAAATCAAACCTAACTTAGCTCCAACTTTTTGTAGAATTAATAACCTCATACTTTCCTGTTGGTGTTGGAATAAGATGAGTCATTGTAGTTTGATTCTAGATGTGAGAGAAAGTCAATGACATATTGGTTCTTGCTGAGAATTATCACGGCATAAACAAATTAATAAGCATGATGATAAGAGTGCAATTATTGTTCATCTTTATGTATAGAATATCCATCCATGTGTTGCTCTCCTGTTTTACCTCTCAAATATGCTTCAGAAGGAACCGAAGCACAAAACATGGTAGCAATAAAATGGCCGGTCCCCATCCTTCAACATATAAAATAGAAAGCCAAGGGATAAAAAGAAGGAATTTTTGTTTGCTCAAGCAAATTACAGCAAAGTGCTCAGCACAGCCTCACAAACCAGAAGGCCACCACTTTGATGAAAGATCTATGCGGCGGCGTTAAAGCATTTTAAAGTATATATGCTTTATGCTTTACATTATTTTAAACAATTATTAATGGATGCAAAGTAAATCATTGACATTAATGTTCGAAGAAGCAATCGCTACAAGTGCGTGGTTTGTGGGACGTCATGCCCTTCTTTGACACATTCTCAATTGAATAATACTGAGAAATCTCTTTATATACTATATTACTAGATTTGATACTTGGGCTTTCGTTTAATTAACATAAAGCACTTTGATTGGCCGTTTCCCACAGCATCTCGGATAAATCCTAAATCTACCCCCTCCTAATTAACTTGGGATTATATATGCTTCCCTCTCGTACATTACTCTCATGATTTTAGGATCTTAATTAATTGCCATTCATCATTATTATATGAATCACGCCGACCATTAGGTTTTTCACGCGGAGCAGAGACATTAAATATTAAATAATACAACTCGATCTCATCTTAAATATAAGACACAATTTACTTTTGTTTTTGGAGAGATTAAGGAAGCTAAACAAGTCATTTAATCATATTATATATTGTATATAACTAAATTATAAGATAATTAGTTTGGAGAAAAAATGATAAATATAAATACTTTAAAGTAATTTAATTAACTCTTTAATCTTATATAAAAAATAAAGTCGACTGGGTCCTATATTTAGAACCAGAAGTAGTTTATATTGTAATCATATGAGGGCCTTGTTATATGATCCACCAAATGGCCTATGCACTTACGGATCATTTACCTACAGTGACTCTACATATATATTGTAACATCCCAAATGGTTCTATTTATAGATTCAATTTCAGGGTAGGGTGAAATTATGACAATTTTGCCCATATTAATGATAGATAGAGAAGAAAGAGTTAAAAAATATACAATCATAAATAAGGGCAAAGTTAAAAATTTATCTCATTATCATTGGGTTAACTACTTCTCTTTGGTATGTGAGATTTAATTAAAAATGACTTATAAATAGGACCAAAGTGGTATAATATTATAAATCTAAATTATGAATGAGTGAGTTGTTAGGAATTTTAGAGCCTGATATAAAAATAAATCTCTAAATCTCTTTTGCTATAATAAATGATAAATCCTAAAATTTAGGGGGGGGGGAATACAAATACACACCCATATATAAAGGGAGCTGTGCGTGTGTGTATTATATTTAAGAAAATATATATTTCTATAATAAGCTAACAGGCCGTGATGATGGTGATGATAGATGATGTCATTATATATAAATATTGAACAACATCTAGAAGGCTTGGAAGGGAAGTTAAGACAAATTAAAGGATGAGCTTCTTGAAGGCTTGGAGAACAAGTGTAAAAGAGACAAGTTTTCCATGGATTGGGGTGGAACTAAAATAAAGATGAGAAGGTAATAAATGTGCCTAGATGCTTACTAGGATTAGTTAACTCCTTTGGCAAGAAATCTTCTATTTATATATACCCCCTTGGTTTCCAAATGGACTGCATGAATTAAGTAGAGTAGAGAAAAAGAAAAGTGAAGAAAATAAGTAGGAGGAGAATTAAGGAGGTGTTGCTACTCATAAAATTATGTAAGAGTTTTCTTACTGAGTGATACACCTGCTTTTGTTCTTTCCAAAATGATTTTTACAATGTTTTACTATCTAAGTATTCTCTATATGATTTATATGATTGATCTAAATACTTCTTATATTTGAAAGTTGTTTGGAATTGTATCAAAATAGGCAAGGAAGCTGTGTGCTAGCATCCATAAATATTATGATCTCCCCAGGAAGGATTGTTGTGTGAACTATCCTTTGGGGTAAGATTTATGTGTGAATAGATGTGGATTCACTATAGGGGACGCTCTAGTATGTCTAAATGATGGAATTATGGTATTGTGGATGCTTATGAAAATGTTTCTATACATATTCACATACAATTATATTGCAAGGATTTAAATTTTTTTCTGCTAAACTAGCAGCTGGGCATTATTAGTTAGAGCTTATTTATTTAGTATCACTCATATTTTGTCGTAATGTCCCAGAAATTGACAATCAGGCTTATATGAACAAGAACCAGAGCAGCAGACAAGAAACCTCCCTAGTTTCCTTTAGACATATTTTTTAAGAATTCTTATAGGAAATAATAATGTATTTGAGAACTTTATGTTATAAAGTGATTATTCCATTTAATAAATTATGAATATAGATATTAATAAAATATTTTTTACAGTATGTTTTATGTTTTCTGCCCGTATCTTTATTTATTTATAATAAGAATCCGAATATATCTTTTAATTTATTGTGGGAGTAATAATGATATTAAGTAATCATTTATTTATAAATTAAATAAAATTGAGGGTTTACACATATACTGATATACATATACTTCTACAGTAATAATGATGATAAGAAGTGGGCTAGCTTCCACAGTAAGCAATAGAATAAGGTTTCCAAATGAGGAAAGGTCAAGAGTATAACGTTGTCTAGACTTACCCTATTCCCAGTGATTGTACAGAGCACGACAGAAGAAGATAAAATGACATGTAGGTTTAATTAATCTACTGATACAAAGAGGCACTTGGATCAACATTTGTGATAAATGCCCACCTTCTACACTTAGAACTTGTTCTCCCTTATATACTTTCCGGGTGAGGTTAACTCTTAGTAATTATAGAAGGTAAATTAAAGGGCTCACACACACTTGGGACCAGCATGGTCTGTGGTAGATGCTTATTAGGCGCCACATATATTATATAGTTTCAAAAGTCAAATGTGAAGTTTAAAATCCAATGTAGGTGGCGGGAATTAAGGTGGAGGAAGACGCGTGAGATTGGTCCCCAAGGGGCTAACAAAAATTAGCATTGAAAGCTGTCAAACCCCAATTGGCGTGGCAACATATTGGAGCAGGCGAGGATAAGGTAAAGATGAAGAAGATCTAAGAAAGAGAAGGGGGGGTCATATAGAAACCCTAATAATGGTAGCGTAGAGCTAGAGTGGACACGTCCTTTGGAATCTGAGTGGAGTGTGTTGGGAAGAGCAGGTAGTCAAATGAGGGACTAATTTAATTTGGTGGTCAGAGAGAGAGAGAGAGAGAGAGAAGGGGAAGGTACATGAATGAATAAGGAGAAGAGAATAATAATGAAGCAAGCGGCGAAAGGGAAGCACGTGAAGAGAATTTGGAGGCATGTGGCATAATATGTGAGAATCAGATCTTTGGTGGTGCCTCCTGCCCTAATTCTGCAACCTTGCAGACTGTTGCCAGTCACAGCACGCTAACGCATTGGCCTTCTCCGCCGGCGTTTCTGCCACCACCACCCCTCTCCCCTCACCACCCCTCACCTCTCACTGTTTGAATTGACGTTTAAAAAACATATTTATGTCACTCGAAACAAAATTTCTATCACATATTTACCTTATATACCGTAAATCACATTGAAGAAGTAACTTATACCATTATACCGCTGATCCAAATAGGCAACGCACTTTTTAATCCACCACCTACTACTATTTTATTTTAATTCATGTTATACGCTTCTCCTTCCTTTTACTTTATTACTTTTATTAGCGTTAAAGCGCACGTCCCTTTAATTATTCATTCTGTTTTCTTGACCTTCTCATTAGTCGGAAGGCCAACTTCATGACCATGATAAAATGCAGCTCAAATCACAAAGTATTTGGGTCAATTGGTAGGAGTTGTTCTAACTTAACTAATTAAAGGTCACAGATCCAATCCTTTGGGAATCTGGCAGCCTAGCGGTGGAGTTACCGCCCATATGGGTCCTACCATGACTCGATTTGGGTTAGTCTAATTTGTAATTTCATGAAGGATCGGCTAGGATACAAGGTGCTTACGCAAAGAAGAATAATAATAATAATAATACAATGCAGCTCCTTTCAAGTAATCCGAACTCCACATCTCTGCTCTACCAATGATATCAAATAATAATAATAAGGTCCTGTCACCTTTGGCTGAGTGGATTAATCTGGATGGTCTTGGTGAAAATTTTGTAAATCGTATAAAAACCAAAAGACTCAATCGATTCTGAAAGTTGGAAAGTCAATTTGACTAAATTATATAATTTGGATTAGTGCTTAGACTGGATTTACGGTTTGCAGCTGCTAAAACTTTCACTGTTTACAACTGAGCTTCCAATTTGCAACTAAACTTCCAAGATTTACAAAGGTTCTGCAAGTTTTTCAACTAATCTTTCAAAATTTGCCATTGAGCTCCTATAATTTACATATGAAAATGTGTCAACAATGTGAATGCGCTTTCATCTATTTACTATTTTTTTAAAAAAAAAAAGAAAAAAAAAAAATCCTCAATCCTTCCATATATCATTTTAAAAATTCATGATCCTTTAATTAGAAAGATTACTTTTTTCCCCCACAATCCTTATGTGTCTGATCTGTTCTCATACATAGTGTTTAGTTTAATAAGAAAAAATTAATTAGCAAAAGAAAAATTAATCAACGACTGTAATATCTAAATATTACAACCTACATATATACACGTAGGTAGTAACAAAAAAAAAAATCAGAAAATTCCATAACTTATCTCAATGATAAGTGAAAGAGACAACATTGATTAAAAAAAACAGAGGTTACATTAACAACTAAAATAATATCATCAACAAATTATGAGACTTTATATATATATATATTTATTTATTTTACCTTGGTGTCATTTTTCTAAAAAATTATAAACAAATCTGCACTCTCCATGAAGCGCACATGACTCATATTCTAATAACTATATACTTTGAATAATATTAACTACATTTCAATTTTTTATTTACAAATGTAAATATCAATATAATTATTGATATTATTAATATATAATAAAATATACTCTATCCGGCCATTATTAGAAGGAAAAACTACTAAAATCACACGGATCAAAATATTAGTTAAAAGCAATAAATGTATAACTTTTTATACCTTTCTTTCTAAGTATACACTTATTTAGAAAAAGAGGTAATGAGTGAAAATTTATTGTAAGGATAATGAGTAACATGTAATTAATAAGGGTAAAAATAAAAACAAAAAAATAATTTAAAATTTCAGATAAAGATGATTTATTCTTTACATGAAGGACAACTCAAGAGAGAGAATGTTTCTTAGAAAAAGGGACATAGGAGAGAGTAACATTTTATAGCAATTTGCACTGCATTTGATGAATCGTATAACTTATTTGTTAATGGTATAGATATATTAAAAAGAACTATTGTAGTATTCTTTTTCTCTCTCACACACATATTTAACTGACAAATTCTATCATTTGGCAAAATAATTATTGCATGCGTGGAAATTAAAGGATCGACCAGCTGAAATGGGAAAAATGGGAATGGGTCTCCATTCCGGGTCATTGTCTGTCCATATCAGACATGGCTGAGGTCAGTGTCCCTAGCATTCATTCATTCATGCAGGACTTAAAAAATGAACCAGTTTAATATTAATGGCAGGGTCTTAATTTGAAGAGAGCAATAGAAGAAGTTTGTCTAAGTTATAAATATATATAATACTTCAATCTATTTTATCTCGTAAATTTATAATTTTTTCTTAAACGATTCCTGTTTTTGCATATATTATAAAATATTTTCACCAATCAAGGATTAGGATAATGATTAAATGAGTTATTTTAGGAAAAATCAACAAGTACTAGTTATAAATAATTTATTAATATTTGTAAATTAACTAACTAACAAATACATTTAGGTCAGACATAGAGTACTTATAGATCGTCCTTTAATAAGGTTCTCACATCAATTGGATTTAAATCCACAATCTTATAATTATGAGTTAACCATTTTACCAACTAGACCAATTTTGTAAGAGAGAAATTGATATATTGACATGGCGAGAGATCCATTTGAGCAAGTTTTTCCAATCGAACTTCACTTTCACAGTTTCATGTGTCTCTGCGAGCCTTCATAGGAAGCAAACATCAAACTCAGATGTTCTACCGAATTTCCCAACCATTAGGCCCACGAATTGTCAAGTCTCCCACTGGGCCTACATTTCACAACATGGGTCGATCCACCAATATGAGGGACCCAACTATTTTAAACATGGGCTACGTCTACGAATGCCTTTGCTGCTTGGCATGGGTATGATTGTGACGCTCTGTTCTTTTTTCCCCCTTCAACAAAAAGTCAAAAGATTATACCAAAAAAAAAGTCAAAAGATGGATTCGTTGGAATAATTTTTAAAACGAAGAGATTTGTTTATTAAAAAGTCAAGTCCTTAATTTATATGAAGAGTTTTGTGAGACGTTATAACATTAAATGTTATAAATGTCATATCTCTCTAATTATGAAAGATTAGAATATACTAAAAATTGTGTTTTTTTTTATACAAAAAATTGTGTTATTTTAAAGAAAGAATAAGATATTGTTACTACAATTTTTTGTTACTACCACTTTTTCACCATTAGATCAGAATCTCATCTACCTTTATCATTTCTCTCTCCTGATGAGATTCTGATCTAACGGTGAAAAAGTGGTAGTAACATTGGTAGTAATAAAAAATGGTAGTAACAATATCCTATCCCTTTAAAGAAACCCTATATACTAAAAATGTGTCACGCTTCATGGAAAATTGTCTTAAATAACCATAGTTATTTAGATGAAGTTGATCGATGAATAAACGTATAGTTGTGTATTTTTAATTGAAAATGTATGTTGCTTCTAAAAGCACTTCATAATCTATAAATACCTCAACATCAATTCATTTGAAATGATACACAACGCATAACAATGAGATCAAGCGCCCTGTCTTTAAATATGCAAAGAGATGAAGTCAATTTATCATTTTGATTTATATCAAGACTCAAACTCGGCAAAAGAACTCAGAGATAAACCAAAGACAAAGTACACAAAAGAAGATGCATCAAGTAAGAGGCTTCTTGTTACTCATTTCAATAACTATAGAATGGTTGATGAAAAATCTATCATGGAGCAAATGCATGAAACTGAGTACATTTTGAATAGTTTCAAACAACGCAACATGCATATGGATGAATTTTCTGTTGTCTGCTCAATCATAGACAAATTTCCTTCATTGGGGAAAGGTTTCAAAAGGAGACTTGTACAAAAAAACGAAGATATTTCTCCCGAGTAACTATTGAATCATCTTCATTTAGAAGAGGAATGTAGAAAGCAAGATGATGCAGAAAATACCAGTACTCATGATAAAGTAAGTAAAAGGGAGAAAGGGCAACCTCACAAGAAGTCAAAGAAAATAGGGAATGATATAGTCAAATTCCAAGTACAAAATGGCCAAAAGAATAAAAAGAAAAAAAGGGAATTGTTAGTGACAGATTGTATATGCTTCGCCTATTCCCATTCATCTAATTCCATGTGCATGTAATACAAAATTGATCCATGAATTAGATTACTTGTGTGAGTACTCGAAAATCTCTCTTTTTAACCTAAAATATTTCAGTTCGACAGATCATCTTTTACCTACCCATAGATTCAACAACAGTTCGAAAGGCTGACTTGTTCGGTAATCTTCGGATCTACGCTTATTTTTAACTCTCCGAGGCATTTTGTCGCTTACTACGCCCTTCCTCATCTCTGGGTGCCTAGGTATCCACTATAAGTTTTTCCTCGTTTAAACCTTGCCCTTAACTTAAAGGCTATGTCATTCTACGGTGCTATTAAATGGAAGGATCTTATCAATGTCCATAAATAATAATCATAGCATAGATCGAACTGTCAAATCAAAAAAGTTAGGTATTTACGGCTAACAAGAGAAAATCATATTCAACTTCAAATCTTACCCACAACACAGAGCGGCTATTACAAATCAATGAAACTCAACACCTATGTATCCACCTTAAAAGTTCACATCCTTCCGTGTTAGCGATCCAGCATATTAATAGAGCTGGAAAATCGGACCGATTCGTTTAAGTCCTAACTCTTTAATGGTCAGACTTATAAAATGGAGCTTCCAAATGAAGTCGAGCCTAAAAAGGCTAACTTTGTAAAGTCAATGACTTAAAAGGGTTGGCCATGTAGGGCTAAGGGCCGTCCCATTAGGCCAGTTAATTTTTTTAAACTTGCCCAGTTGATAGTTGTCTACTTGCCTTGCTGATCAAGTCTAGCCGTGATGGTAATTTATATGTATTTTGTTTTTGTTATATAACTATTTATTCATTTAATTACAAATATATAATAATTATACTCTGATTTTATTATTTGGTTTATCATTTGTTTCAGATAAAGATTATTAATGTATTCATGATGCGGGTGAAGAAACTTTTGATATTTTTACCCATGAAGCAAAGCCTGCTACTCGAAGTGAAGCACAATCAAATGTCTTTGAAATTAATGATAGTAGCGAAAAAGATGAAAATGATTGTCATCATACTCATGTTATTTAGTGGTAAACTTCATATATTTTGTGTGAGTTATTAGTGACAATAATTTACTTTTGATTATAAATTAATGACGGTGTTTGTTTGTTGCATGATGCCTGTTGTTTAGATCTTAATGTTGACAATATTTATTTGATAAATTAAAACTTTAATTGTTGTAATATATTAATTATATTTCTTTTAAAAAAACATAGAATAAATAGTTAAAATATAGAAAAATAGCTTTCGAACCTAGAGGGCTAGCCTTAAGCCCTTGACCCACATGTTTTCATGTCGGACCTTGAAAAACAAATGTTTTTCTTATCTCAAGCCTTAAAGTGCCGTCCCGACTTTTCAAGAGTCAACCTTCTAACTCCACATATTATTATACGAGTAGGTGGAAAAGAAAACATTAATTTGATCAAATCGTAACCCTACATTCGGTTCGATCTATTTACAAAAAAGACCATTTATAATTAAAATTGAACTCAGTAGGCAAATATATCTTTCTCTTTTTTTGGCCGGCGGCAAACATGCCTAACTTCCTTAACAAACGCGTGGATATTTTTCATCCAGGAGTGTACCTTGCTTGTTATATTTTCACATTTGTCTGCAAAGGGGAAAACATTTATAATTACAGATGCAGGAAAACCTTTTACCTCGTCTCTGGTTTAGACTTCCGATAAAAAAGCAAAGGAGGGACTTCCTCGTCCGACAACAAGTTATATAATTCTCTAACACACCGACTAAACTAATAAATGTATTTAATTTTTGTATAAAGCACTTGCTTAAGGAACATTAATTCTTTTTTCATATAGGCCCCTAATTAATAAGGGACACTAGGTGAGAGTAATAATTAATGTGATATTAAAGTTTTGGGTAACTAATAAGAGTATTATTAGAAATTATTTAAATTTTATGATAATTTTATTGACTTTAATTGTTTTTATTGATTTATGAGAATTGTTAATTGGTGCCTTATAATAAGGACCGATGAGTAATAATATAATACTTTTCCATCCAAGGTCACAATTATAAAGAATTAAATTGACATTTTGATAAAAAAAATAAGAAAACTAATTAAATTACTTTAAAATATTTTTATTTTTATTTTTTCTCAAACTAATTAGTTTGATTAATAAAATAATATATAATATAAGAATACACAAAATATGATGTAATTAAGTAATTTATTTAGGCTTCCTTAATTTCTCCAAGGAAAATCAATCCGATCTTATAATTAGAATCGGAGGTAGTAATATACTCCTCCGATCCTAAATATATGATTAATATTTTTTTGAAAAGATTAAAAAAACTAAATAAGTTACTTAATTATATCATATGGTATGTATCTTTAAATTATATATTAGTTTATAAGTTGGGAAAAATAGTTTGGAGAAAAATGATAATTACAAATATTTTAAAGAAATTTAATTAGATTTTTTAATGAGATAGGATATTGTCACTACCTTCTTATGTCACTACCTTTTCACTACCTTTTTCTCACCATTAGATCTATTTTTAATCCAACGGTCCTCATTTAACCTACTTAAACCCAATTTATTCCCCACAATTTTCCCCCTCTCTTCCATTCTCTTCATCGGCAACCCACGGATCGCCGTCCTCCACTGCGCCCTCTACCTCCCCTGCACCCCTCTCGCAACACCACCGTCCCTCTCCCTCCCCTGCGCCCCTCTTCCTCACTCCACCGTCCCTTTCAAATTGGCAACTGCAGTCTCCTCTGTATCGTTAATTTCTCGTTGCTGATGTTGTCATGGTCTGTCCGAAGTGTTTCTTTTGGGTTTTCTGTTTAATAACCTTTCGTTTTCTAGAACTAAGTTGAATTCGGGAATCTGACATGAAGAGAAGCGCATGGTTACAAATGAAAAATAGATGAACTATTAGTGTACTTTAGTTCTTGTTCTGAAGTTTTATACCAATTTCCTTCTAGTTGTTTATCTGACGCAACCTAACTTGTGTTCGATGTTAACTGTATTGGAAATAAACAATTTGGTATTTATAAGTTTTTCAGTCATTATAAGACTCCTGATAGTTCACAAATTCTAGTTACAAGGTTTCTTGAGAGTTTTGAATTTTAAATTTATAATAAGATATGCTTCTACGAGTACTGAATCAATATATATCCCGCAAATACCCAACACCCTTAAACCCCAAATTCAGTTCCTACTGTGCAAAACCAGGAAAGAAACGAGCAAACAGAATTTTAAGCACACATTTAAGTAAACGTATTCAAACAAGTATGCATGAAGCAATCGATTTTGGCTGAGACCCGATCACTAGCTAGTTACTATGAAGCAATCGATTGCTGCTGTCTGGGTCGTGGCTGCCTGGAGGGACGGTGGCCGCGTCCTGGCGGCAATTCGCTGGGTTGCCGAGCGAGAGAATGGAAGATAACGGAAGAGAGAGTTGTGTGGAATGAATTGGGTTTAAGTAGGTTAAATGAGGACCGTTGGATCAAAAATAGATCTAATGGTGAAAAAAAGGTAGTGAAAAGGTAGTGACATAAGAAGGTAGTGACAATATCCTATCTCTTTTTTAATATCTCTAAAGATTTAGGGAGATTAAGGAAACTAAATAAGTTAATTAATCAAATCATATGTTGTGTATCTTTAGATGAGATAAGATATTGTCACTTCCTATTTTTTTATGATAACGTCATTTAATTTTTTTTTTCACCATTAGATCAATCTCAATTTTCTCTCTCCTATTGAGATTCAAATCTAACGGTGAAAAAAATGGTATTGACAAACGTCATTTCCTCTTTAGATTATATATTAGTTTATAAGTTAAGAAAAATAGTTTGGAGAAAAAAATGATAATAACAAATATTTTAAAGAAATTTAATTAAATCTCTTAATATCTCCAAAAATTTAGGAAGATTAAGGAAACTAAATAAGTTATTTAATCATATCGTATGTTGTATATCTTTAGATTATATATTAGTTTATAAGTTAAACAAAATAGTTTGGAGAAAAAAATGATAAATATAAATATTTTAAATAAATTTAATGAGATGTTTATCGTTCACCAAAAACAAATTTCCAAGGGCTAAGAGGGTTTTATTGGAAAAACACCAGCAGCAAAGGACCGAGAGGACGGGTTTGGGGTCTAAATACGACGCCCTATTTCTGGTCCGCTAAGTTGCAATATCAACGAAGAGTCAGGGGTAAAATCGACAATCTGAAACTAGGCATCAAAAGGCCCCGACCATTCGACGATACGACTCTCCAATATCTGCCCTCACCGGCGCGTGCCCTCTCTGCTACGTTGCCGCCTTCCTCAACTCCTCCCAACTCCAGCCTTCGAAGATCTGAGGAGTTTGGGGAATCCTAACCTCCTAATCCACTCCTATAACTACTTTTTTATACTTGCTGCTTATTCTACTCTCTCTGAAAGGTTTGAACTCTCAACTTGATGTATCTCTTCTTTTTCCACTCCATCTAAAGAGTCCAAAACTTGCATCTCATTGATTGCAAGATTTTTTTTTTTTTTTTTGTGTGGATTGGTTTCTGCCATCTTTGCTATTTGGATGTCTGTAATTTGTAATTCCTGGTCCACGCTGCCGTCTCTTGTGACGCAGATCCGTTTTTGTGATGGGAGTGTATGGTTTACGAGCACAGTCCCAAAAAAATTACATTTTATTTTTTACACCTCATGTAAAATCCCGAACCACTTGGAGAACTGAAAGTAAGTTAGTAAAGATTTATGGGTTCGAGTTTATTCTAGTCTAGTGCATTACAAGCATCAAGGAAAGGCAAATGAGTCGGTCGGGATCCCTCCTTCTCCTGGAGAGGAAAAAATATCCTCAGTTTCTGTGCTTTATATTCTGCTTTGCTCCTATACCCTTACCATCCTTTTCCTTTTTCTAGATTAATATCGTTATTTTAATATGATAAAAATATTATTATAAAGGAAAAGGATGGTAAAAAATTATGGTAAATCTGTACTGTTGATATCTTAATCCAACGGTAAAAAAAAGAAAAAAAAAAAAAAGAAAAAGGGAAAAGGATCCTAAGAGGTATAGGAGGAAAGCCAATTCCTTCATATTCTTAGTATTCTAGGTGTAATGCTACAATCAACTTGCACCCGATTCCTTATTAGAGCATTTTGATAACTCCTTTGTTTCTTTGATCTTTGGTGATTTTGATTTGTTGGGTCCTTTTCACAGTTTTTTCTATTTGTGGTTATTACTTCTCCAAGAGGCGTTCTGGCATGTGCAATAATGTCATGCCTTATATGTTACGATCATTCCTGATTATGGGTCCTTTTGCTTTCTGCTGTACGCTGATGTTCTTGCTTTTACAACTTATTGATAATGCGAATGTTTGGTGGGCTACTCAATGTGATCTCCGCCTCTATGATCAATGCGTTTGTAAATACAAACTGTTGTTTTTGGACATTTTGCATTATTGTTGAATTGAACAGTCCATGTGAACTTTTAAATTGTCTTGTATTTATATTATAGTGCTAAAACCTCAATCATGACCTGTAGATTTCTGAATTGGTTGATGTAAATCTTTTGCTTTGCAGTTTACAATCATGGCTAGCCTAGCACCAGAAGGGTCGCAATTTGATGCTCGTCAATTTGATGCTAAGATGAATGAATTGTGAGCTTCCTTCGCTCTGTCAAATAATTTGTTATACAGCGACATGTCACTTGCTTGTGATGCTTAATTTTGGTTTGTTTGTTGGTGGCTGCAGACTTGGAACTGAAGGGCAGGACTTTTTTACTAGTTATGATGAAGTTTATGAAAGCTTTGATGCTATGGGATTGCAGGAGAACCTTCTGAGAGGCATTTATGCTTATGGTATGTCAATTGATCTCAAATTTATTATATTAAGTGTGATTCAGATTTATAGTTCCCGCAAGACAAGTTTGCTTCGTAATTGTATATTTCTATTTCCATTTTTTCTAATATTAATAACAGTTATACTGTATGCCTCTGAGCATCCTGAATAAGTACTTTCTATTGTTGTTTTCATTTATGCCTGGCAAAATCGGCAATGATGTTGATTAACTCCTTGAAAAGGTTTCGAGAAGCCCTCTGCAATTCAGCAAAGAGGGATTGTTCCTTTCTGCAAGGGTCTTGATGTGATTCAGCAGGCACAATCTGGAACTGGAAAAACTGCAACTTTTTGTTCTGGAATTTTGCAGCAGCTTGACTACAGCTTAGTTGAATGCCAGGCACTGGTTCTTGCTCCTACTCGTGAACTTGCACAACAAATTGAGAAGGTCATGCGAGCGCTGGGTGACTATCTTGGTGTCAAGGTTCATGCTTGTGTGGGGGGCACCAGTGTCCGCGAAGACCAACGTATCCTTTCAAGTGGTGTGCATGTTGTTGTTGGTACCCCTGGTCGTGTGTTTGACATGCTTCGGAGACAATCTCTCCACCCTGATTACATTCGAATGTTTGTGTTGGATGAGGCAGATGAGATGCTTTCTCGGGGTTTCAAGGATCAGGTCCTCTCAATTTCCTGGTCTTGCTTTCAATTATTTTTTCTCTGTTGTTTTCCTAATGTGGCCAAAAAGAATTTGGATTTGGAGTATTGCTTTTAAATATTCTTGACTGGTTACTTCTGTCTTTTCGTTCATTTTTTTTTTGACATTTGATACTTAGACATGTTTGTATCATGAACTATTTATATCCATTTCCATACTAGTTATGTTGCTGAACATTCATTTCACACTGCTTCTTTGGTCATCTGAGACTATTTGGTCTTGCAAGATATTTGACTCATTAATCTTGGTGAATATTTTGTAAGCTGCAACTACAAATGTCACATTTTTTGAACAACTGAACAAGAGGATTAAGAGGAACTGATATTGGTTGATTCCTTTTTCTGTCTCGATTGTTTCTTAATTTCACTTAGTCGTGTGTACTTCTCTATGAAATTCCCCTATAATACGCATAACACTTGCTCTGTCAAGTCTTAGCTTGTTGCATGTTTTATAGGCAGATAAATTTCCGTACTGCGGTGTATTGATGGTCCATCTCTGTTTTTTTTTTTTTTTTGGTTGGTAGGATGAGAAAAGTTTTGAGGGTCTTTTGAAAGGTTGGATGTCTCAGTAGGATACCCCTGAAATAATGATGTAAACTTGTATTTGTAATTGTTTATATGGCTAGTCTTGAAAATAGCAAGAATCCAGAGGTAATTTCAACTTTATCTGCCTCTTGGTTTGATATAGTATATCCTTCTGACACGTTCCTTCTTATTCTTGCCCTTCCAGATCTATGATATTTTCCAGCTGCTGCCACCAAAAATTCAGGTTGGGGTTTTCTCCGCTACCATGCCTCCTGAGGCTCTTGAGATTACAAGGAAGTTCATGAATAAACCTGTGAGGATCTTGGTGAAGCGTGATGAGCTTACCTTGGAAGGGATCAAGCAATTTCACGTCAATGTTGAGAAGGAGGAATGGAAGCTGGAGACACTTTGTGATCTTTATGAGACATTGGCAATCACCCAAAGTGTTATCTTTGTGAACACCAGGCGCAAGGTGGATTGGCTTACAGACAAGATGCGCAGCCGTGATCACACTGTTTCTGCAACCCATGGAGATATGGACCAAAACACAAGGGATATCATCATGAGGGAATTCCGTTCTGGGTCTTCCCGCGTCTTAATCACCACAGATTTATTAGCCCGTGGTATTGATGTCCAGCAAGTTTCCCTTGTGATTAATTACGATCTTCCAACCCAGCCAGAGAACTACCTGCATCGAATTGGTCGTAGCGGTCGGTTTGGGAGAAAGGGTGTTGCTATTAATTTTGTGACCAAGGACGATGATAGGATGCTGTTTGACATTCAAAAGTTCTATAATGTGGTGATTGAAGAGCTGCCAGCCAATGTTGCTGATCTCCTTTGAAATGCTTCTGCTGTGGAGGTCGTGTGCTTTTGGATTTATTTATGGTCTGGGGCCTCTTGTTGGTATGAATTGAGCTTTTCCCTGACTTACAGGGATCGGAGTCTTGTGCATTTGATATAGGCTTTATTTCTAATTTTGGGTCTAGCAAATTTTGCTCCGAGTTTGCTTGTATTTCTAATATCTTGAGAATGATTGAAGATCTGTTTATCCTGGATCTAAAGCCTCTTCCTTTTATGTTTGGTTTTATTATCTGTGTGGGGTGGGGGGTTATGTAGAGTTCAAAGTGCTGGAAAAATATACTGGACTGGCTTCGTTGTGACCCCTTGAACTTCGATTCATCATATACGAATCTGTCATGTTTAGTCTATATTCTCATCCACGTGCCTATAAGTTTGTGTCTCAAACTTGGGAAGTAAATTTTACTGGTACCTACCCGCAAAATGATTTTCCCTTCAACTCCAAGGTTCGGTGCATGGTTCGTGATCCAAAAATGAAAGAAGGCAACTAAGCATGATAAAATATAGAAACTGACTAGATTTGAAGTGACGTGATGGTGTAATTGTTGCTTGTCACACTCATGATCAATGGTTGAATGTGACTAAGAATTAAGATTTCTTGACCGAATGATAAATTGCTATACGAGGAGTCCAAGAAATGCTATTATGAACAAGAAATAAATCATGTGCTGGTAATATTCATTTGTTCATTCATTCAAAAAGAAAAAAACCGTGATAGCAATTTGCAATGCTGTAGTTTTTCCTGGTTGGCGGAGCTATCGACTTATCGTGGACTAGCGTGCAATTCTGCTAAAGATTACGTAACTACTTATATTTTGATTATCAATAAATTAAGAAACACATTTAAGTATTATGATTTTGAGAAAATGATTGAAAAAGAATTTTGAAATTATAAAATATAAGTAATTCACAATTTTTTTTTATAGAAAATACCAGATTTAAGATTTTAAATGTTCAAAATTTATTTTTCCGGTCGTTTTCCCAAACAAATGTAGATGTTTTATTCTTTGAAAATAAGAAACGCATCAAGTATTAGCATATTCTTATTAATGCCATGACGAAGCTAGTTGACCAATAAATTTTGATGACTCCTGCCGTTGCAGCTTTACTATTAGGAAAACATTTTATTTTTATCTCCACTGAATCTAACAGGAAGTATTTCGACCAAAAAAAAAAATCTAACAGGAAGGATTGTTATAGATCCAAATATTTCCTTCAGGAAAAAGTTTTCCGGTCACTGAATAGATACACCATCTTACCAGTATCTCATTTACTGAGTAAATTCGCTGTATCTTCCATAAAAAAGGTAAATTCGTAGACTTTGGTCAACAAACAGGGACCCATCATAGAAATTGGTTTTAGCCATTTGTTGAAAGTTTGACTTGTTCAAAAGAATAGTACAGAATACGCAAACTTTTTCGTATAGAAATCGTCTTACGAGAATCTTTTGTTTGTGTTAAACATCTGGATATTGAAAAGCGAAACTACCACCAAACCCACATTTAAGTTAGTTGGTTGGTAAGGGGTTATTCTAACTTAACTATAGATCTTGAGTTTGAGACGTGCGAATGCAGTGTGTGGGTAACAGAGGCTTTCCCTCAAAATAGTCTGAGGTCATTGATGTGTCTAAAAAATGGCCTACCTTATAACACTAGATGCACTATTAAAAAAAAAAAAAAGGCGAAACCCTTGACAATGTCTAAACCAAGAAAATTGCGACCATATGATTCCCCCATTAGACACGCCAACTAGACAGGAAAAGAAATTTAATCAATTATCGCCCAAAGTCAATCCACCTTACTCGTATAATCGAACTAAAATCAGAAAAATATATAGTTTTGAAATTAAAATGAAGCCAATCAACAGGCAGCTTCTTAAAGATCGGAGCCCCTCAGAGTTCTTGTTGGACATTTGGACCCCATTTTGCCTTCGCGTTTCTTCCCCAAATTCTGATCATCTCTCTGAACAACAAAGGTTCAAGAGAGACAAACCCTACCCAACCTTGCCGCCCAATTTCCATGGAGGATTACGACACATCTAGGCCTTATGGAAATGGGCAAACGATGCAGATAGAGAGCTACTATGGAGCACCTGGACCCTATGTTACTAGAAGCTATAGCACTTCTTATGCACAAACCCAGATGGGTCCTATTCCTAGGGACTTGAAGTTGAAGAAGGGAAAAAGCATTTCTGGTTCTGCTTTTAAGTCTTGGAGCTTCAAGGACCCTGAGCTTCAGAGGAAGAAAAGAATTGCTGGCTATAAGATGTACTCTGCGGAAGGGAAGGTCAAAGGTTCACTGAGGAAGAGCTTCAGGTGGCTTAAGCACAAGTACTCGCGGGTGATCTATGGCTGGCGGTGATTTGGTGGTTTCTATGATTCTCTGATTTTTCGTCTGTATCTGAAATCATATGTTCACAAAGTTTGAATTTTGTGCTGGTGGGGTGAATTCTAGACTTAAGGGGTATGATCAGTTTTATTTTCTGGGAATTGAAAAACCTGGTACTTTGTCGGGTCCTGAGAGATCTTTCTTGAGGGTGAGAAATTATACATATTTCCTTCTTTCTTCAATGGTTCTCAAGCTTTGTTTATATACTAATCAATAATGCATGGCAAAAAAAAAAAAAGCTTTAAGTGGTTAAGAGGTCTTGATGTTTTATTCCCATCTCTCTCTTTCTCTCTCTCTCTCTCTCTCTCTCTCTCTGTTTCATATTGTTCGTAAGAGGTGAGACAGCACTAGACAAGCAATACGAGAAATCTTTGCTTTTATGATTAAGGTAGATAGCCATGGTATTCAAATAACAGATGATGTTCCATGTTTCACAAATTTCGAACTACAAGCAAATATGCCTTCATGGAGCTGGCTACCATGGCATCTCTGGTACCAGAGCGCGCCCCCATGGATGTTGCTATTGCCTCCTGACAGTTGAAGATGGATATTTGGCATCTTATTTAGCAAACATTAGTCAAACATATCCTCTGTAATCTGTATCCAGAATTTTCCATTGGGTGTTGAGGTACTAGTAAATTTCAGTTTTGATAGACTTATAAATCAGTCTTCCAGCTGAAGTTGCCAATAAACTTCTTGGGCTTCGAGCAAAAAAAATAAAAGGGTGAAGGAACAATTTCACCAATAAACTATTGGTCCAGGTGCAACCAACACAACAAACTCTTATGTGGACCTTAAATGCCAATGAACTATTGAAAACATTAAATGGGCACAATCACGTTAGATACAGTGAAACGTCTGTTTGTTGGAATTATATTGAGAGAAATGAATTGATCTCTAATACAACATGTGGCTTGGTGAGTCAGCAAAACGTGGAAGCAAAAACACATATGAAGACTTAACTAAGTTGTAATAGCCTTATATAGGTGTGTAAAGATTGAACGCGGCTCATGAATCAGCCAACCATTTTGAGTTCCCGAATGCTCACGAATAGGAGAAACCACACCATTTGGACAACGCACCACTGGTGGAGAGCGATGAAGAGGTAGAAGAGGAGGACGTTGTTGCGGAAATCGTGCATCCCGAATCAGAGCGGTCTTTTGATGAGATTTACAACGAGTTACAAGGTATTCATGTGAGCAAGACTAAGTCAGACATGAAACCGGCGTCCGGCGAGGTGCCGGAAAAGCTCCCCAGGAAGATGAAGAAGTCGACGACCACTAAATCGGCGTTCTCTCATTTCAGGGAAGAAGACATTGTAGACAATTGGCGGCCGTCGACCATGAGAGAGGCGAAGGTGAGCGTGTCTGAGGCGGATGACGAGGTGGATGCAAAGGCGGACGATTTCATCAACAAGTTCAAGCAGCAGTTACAGCTGCAGAGGCTAGATTCCATAGCGAGGTACTAAGAAATAATCCAAAGAAGTGCACAGTAACTTGGAATTGGATTTGTTTTTGGAGGGGTTGGTTTGCTGCTATAATTATCATTATTAGTACGAGAATTTGTTCCTATAAAACTAAGGTTCTATTGATTTTTCCCTAAAAGGAGACTAGTTTGCGAGATGCTTGAGGATGTTGAAGCTTAAGATGTTTACAGGCCACGTGTTGTATTAGAGATCAATTTATTTCCCTCGATATAATTCCAACAAACGGACGTTTCATTGTATCTAATGTGATTGTGCCCATTTAATGTTTTCAATAGTTCATTGGCATTTAAGGTCAACATAAAAGTTTATTGTGTTGGTTGCACCTGGACCAATAGTTTATGGGTGAAATTGCTCCTTCACCCAAAATAAAATAAACTTTTTGGGCATAAATGTCTTATAAGTTGTATTAATGCTGCACCATCCATCAGTTTTCTCAGTTTTGGATCTAAGATGAACAAAGGTAATATCTTTTTGATCAATTATTAATTTCTGAATGAAGAGACACATCAATTATTTTGAGTATCACAATGAAACTCTCACCAAACAAGAAGCTCAATCTAACCAGCAACAACATTGATTACAGGACAAGGCTTGCTTGGCACTTACTCTTACGTTGGCAGCTATATTTTGTGTATTGTGAATTATTTTATGGAAATCCAAATCAACTTTTCCACAATTTGGGGACACGAAAATGAAATGGTTTCACGCCTTCACCTGCAATGATTCTTATAACTCCAGACTGTCCATCTATTTGAATAACCATTTTGCCTTTGTCCTCTCTTTCTTTGGCCCAACACTATTTGCAGAAAGAGTGCATTTTCTAATAATTAATGAAGTCACGTGCCAGTTCATACGGTTGGACCACATGTCAATATGCCCAACACTGCTTTTCATCATCGTATTTTACCTTTTCTTCTTCGTTTTGGTGCTTCAATTAATAGCTGTCTGTTATGAATGCAGCGCTTCACTTACGTTTCTACCACTTTTCATTGAGATTCTCCCAATTTGAAGGCAAGTGTTTGGTCGCGTTAGCAACCCAAAAGTTTTCCCCTGGTTGTAAATTACCTAAGAATGATATAGCTTGAGGGAATTTCACTTTGAAGACAGATTGGCAAACTTTAGTGTGGGAAACATAGTTAAGAATAAAGAAGTGTAATGAATGTGTTGTCTAAAAATGGTGGAAAGTATTTCACACCTGGTGTAAATTGTAAGTTACCCAATAATTATAGCTTGGGGAAATGTCCCTCGGAAGAAACATTGAAAAAAATTGGGAAAATCCTTTTGAGGGTCATTTTTGGTGTAAAAATCCCAAAAAAAGCCCTCAAAATCTGACAATACCTGAAAAAAAGACCTTCGCAGGTATTTTAATCTTACGCGAAGTTGTTAATTTAGGCGATATAGTTGTTAGTTAACAACTATATCATCCCCCATTAACAACAATTTTTTAACAACTAAATCGCCCACCATTAACAACTATATCAGTCACTCGTTAACAACTATATCAATTTAAGTTAACAACTCACACAAGATTCTAAAAATACTTGAAAAGCGCTTGCGCTTTTCGATTGTCGATTTTGAGGCTTTTTTGGGATTTTTACACCAAAAAGGCCCTCAAAAGGATTTTCCCAAAAAAATTTAGAGTAAGAACAATGTTGAAAAGAAAAGGGAAAACTACATGCAGGTCTCAAGGAACAAAGATAATTATAAAAAGTCCCTTAAAATCACCAAATTACACAGAAGTCCCAAGAGACTTTTTTGATATTATTTGTATGGAAAAAAATCCAGGTATTTAAATGTTGTTGTAAATATAGTTTTTTCTGTTGTAAATATGGTTTTTTCTGTTGTAAATGACTAGATTTTAAATATTGTTGTAAATATAACATTTCCTGTTGTAAATATAACATTTTTCTGTTTCTACGTTCAAAATCCAGGTGTTTAAATGTTGTTGTAAATATGATTTTTTCTGTTATAAATGACTATATTTTAAATTTTGTTGTAAATATAAGATTTTTTTCATTGTAAAAATGACTTTTTTACGCTCAAAATCCAGGGTGTTTAAATGTTGTTGTAAATATGATTTTTTCATTGTAAATGGCCAGATTTTAAATTTTGTTTTAAATATAACATTTTTCATTTGTAGGAATCTATACATTTTAAATTTGTTAATACAAATAATATAAAAAAAGTCTCTTGGGACTTTTATGTAATTTAGTGATTTTAAAGGATTTTTTATAATTATTTTTGTTCTTGGGACCTACATGTAATTTTCCCAAAAAAAAGGTGTAGTGAATTTGTTGTCTAAAAAAAAAAAAAGACCCCAAAAAAAAAAAATACCACTCATAAATCCTTCTTATATTAATATACACATTTTGTTTGGTTAATGAGGTACACTTTCATATAAAACTTTAAACATCTCTCTTGATGAAAATTTCACAACGCAACACTTATATCATGATCAAAATTCAATACAGATCTATGAGTACGAGTACAATTTCACTTTTAATGATTTAACTTCAGAGATTCTAATTAACATAACGATAAAAATCTCGAGGAAACTGATGAATCTCTTCTGAGTTTAAAATGATATTGACGATCTTGCTCAACATTAAAGTCAAAGACTCATGATAATTGGGACAATTAGTGCTATCTTGGTATTGACTATTGATAAGAAGAACAGTAGATCCAAGGATCTAATGAAAGGGGCTTCGCCCAGTATATTCAACAAAACAAAACAAAGCAGATCAGCATGATCTAAATTTCTTTTTCTTAAAAAATGTTTCAAATTATTTATTTGTCGAATTTTTCTGCCATACATCTAACGTAAGTTTTTTTTTTTTTTTTCCTTCCTTTTTTTGTCGGCCACACCGAAATCTCGTTAGTTTTCTTTCTCCGTCTCGTGATTAGGTACGCTCTCTTTTTCATACTCCAATTTAAAAATAAGATATCTCCGTATGTGGTACTATGAAGATAGTTTTTTTTTTTTTTTTTTTTTTTGCCAACCTATGAAGATAGTTTTATGTTATACGACACTAATGAAAAAAAGGAAAAAAGTAATCGGGCAGGTATTACCTCCGTAATAAGGCAATCAAGGCTGCGAACTATTCTGTGCGAAATCTTTCATCTTTGTTTTTGGGTTCGCGTTTAGACTGGAGCCGAGGGGAGAGGATGTGGGAATCAATTATTCTAACGGTGATTGCGACTGCCGGCAACAACATCGGCAAGATTCTTCAGAAGAAAGGCACCATCATTCTTCCTCCGCTCTCTTTCAAGCTCAAGGCATGTCTTCCTCTGTGTCTTCATTTCCCCTTTCTTTTTATTTTTCTGCTGGGTCCTCTACTGTGTCATTAACATTATGGTTTGGTTCCAATTCAATATTGTGCTTTTTTCAACAAGCAATCATCTGAAGGATATAGTTACTGTGAAATTTAGATTTTTGTTAGCTGAATATCGTTGTTGTCAATTCGCCTTTATTCGGGGCTCACACTTGCAAGAACGATAATTTTTAATAATGGAATAGGATATACGCCATTCCTGTATTTGTGCATCACTGTAGATGCATACGATTTTGTGCCTGCAATGCTTCATTAAAGCCAACTTAAATGAGAATCGGGCAATCTTTTCCAATTCCGAGATCCCACTTTCTATTCATGCATATATAGCTAAGAGGTGATTCTTCGGTTGCTGGTCAATATAAAACTGCTATGAACTCTTCGACGATTGTGTTTACAGGTCATAAAGGCGTACGCTTCAAATAGAACATGGGTGATAGGTTTCCTCATGGATATATTTGGCGCAATATTGATGTTAAAGGCATTGTCACTGGCTCCTGTAAGTGCTTTAGTTCCTATCTTCAAGGGAAAAATGGTAGGAAAACGTGATAGGTTGTTCCCCCTCCTCCTTAACTGTATGTTCATGTGACTTCTGTTTCATCCTAAGTCTAAGATAGTATCAATTGGTCGTTCATTGTAAAAAAAAAAATGAAAGTTCAGTGGGACTGGGGTCAGAGTTGAATATGCTGGAGATTTTAAAAGAATTGAATTGAAACTTTTACTTTGGTGTTTTACTTTAAAGTGGCAGAGTGCTATAATATATGCATTAAGGGGCTGCTTGGTATGCTGGTATATTACGTTACTTTCACTTTATATACGATAGTCTTTAAGGTTCCTAAGATTTTTACTGACATGAGATGATATAAACTGGTGGCATTATATGCCTACGGGCACCTTAGTTACTATTTACTTTCCAGTGTTCCAAACATGTCTTGGATAATTTTTGACATCAAGATGTTATAAAGATTATGAACCTAACAACTCCTTAAAGGGATTTCCTTTTAACATGTTTTTCTTGCACTCACTTTATTAGATATTAGACCTTGGTAATTATGTTGGTTTTCCTTATATAGGTCTCTGTCATCCAACCAGTTTCTGGCTGTGGACTTGCAATTCTTTCAATCTTTTCTCATTTTTATCTCAAGGAAGTCATGAATGTTATTGATTGGATGGGCATTACCTTGGCAGGTTTTGGCACAATAGGTAATCTAAGTTTTTTATTGCCCAGGAGCATTAAGTTATCCACTTTTGATTCCTTGGGGCTAAAACAATGGACAGAGTTCTGGGGTACTGAGTAAAAAAAAATCCAAGTTTCAGACTCAATGTTATTTACACGTGTGTTAATAATTTATGGGAGCAAAATTGTGAGTAGTTGACCATATTATGGAGAGAGCTATGAATTACGGAATGGTTCACAACTACTTATAAAGAATTTGGGTCAATGCATGACAAAGATACTTTAATTGTTTTATTTGTCTGAATACTTACAGAATTATTCTTGTTTGTCTGAGAAAAGGAATGGGTTGATATGTCCTGGAGTTTTCTTTGATTACATTATCTGATTGTTAGCCCAAAAGAAACTCAATAGATTTGCTTTCAGATGTTAGGTAATGATAGTAGCAGTCTGTTTATGACATTCAGTCCATCTAAGTGTCATAGTATCAGTCCATAATTCATGTATTAAGTGATCCCATTTGATCACTATTATGTGCTTTCAGTAGTGGATGCGTGCGCAAGTATTACTGAATGACCATTATGTAGACTGTTTCTACTTTCTACATTTAATCCCGCTAAGTGTCATGTTATCAGTCTATGATTTTATGTATTAATCTGACCCTACTCAATAAATGCTTTCATCAGTAGATGGTTGCTCAGATATTATGAATGACTAGTATGTAGTTGCTGCATTCAGTCCACCAAACTGTCATGGTGTCAGCTATGGCTTATATCTTAGTTTGACCATATTACTCTTTAACTATTATTTGGTTTCCTATGTTCAGGAGTTGGTGCTGGGGGTGAGGAGCAAGAAACTGCTGCCTTATCTATTTTTCATATCCCTGTGCTGGCTTGTGTAGTTTTCATCTTGTTTGTAGGTACCCTGTTCATGCACCAACTTATTTTACTTTGTAGTCAGAACTGTTGAGTCTGTGTCCTAAAGTTTTCCATGTATTGTTTGGGTCACTGAATTTTGCTATAACGATCATGTGAAACAACACTTCAAGGCATTGTTCAAGAAACAAAGGTTAATCATTCTCAACTGAGTTTCCACCCCCAAAAAGTAGGTAAAAAGATGTTAATGGAGTCTATAATGGCTGCCAAATGCCGATTTAGCCTTGAATATGATGTTCAATAGAGTTGCCGACATATGATCAGTGTGTGAAGTAAAATCTATTTATAATTATAATATGTGACTTGGATTGGCAAAAACCTCATTTTGAAATATAACTATGTGTCTGTTCCTTTTTGGAAAATCACGGATCCATTAATTTTGAACTTTTTCTTGAAGTCGATAGTAAAGAAATTTCTTGTATTTTGGAATGCACCAAGTACATTAAGCAGCATTATTCTTCCCTTTTCATTGACCTGGTAGAATGATTACAATAATGGTTATGATGCTTTATTGTGGTAAATTTTATAGACGAGCAGTGTTTCTTTAAACATGAGCTCTTGAACTGCTTACACAGGTTCTTCTCAACGGATGGGTTCATATGTGCAAACGTCATAGGAGAGAACAGGAGATGGTATTTATGTTTTACTCATGTTGGCTTATTTTCAAATTTACATGGTCATTTTCATTTATAAAAAACCCCATTTTTATTGTTTTGTTGAAGTATCTTGTCTTCTTTTGCCCTCACTTAACATTTTTTCAAATGATGCAGATGGAATATGATGTTGTTGAGGAAATCATTTATGGATTGGAATCTGGAATTTTGTTTGGGTACTATATGCTTCCCTTTTATACTATCTAGCACATCTATGGTCTTTATTCTTGTCTGAATGCGCTTGTCATATATTTTAAGTTCTAACTTTTTACATGTGGATGAAATTATGTAAAAAATCACATTAGGTGGTGTTACCTTTGTCAATATTATATTTGCATGTGATGTATTTGGTTGGAACTTAAGTGAACTGCACCCTAAAACCTAGCTCATAAAGTTGGATGGTCCAAGGTATCTATAGACCCCGCATCTAGATCCCATACTTTTGATGTGGGACTTAATTCAAGTCCCATACATGCAATAAGGTCCTAACATTTCACGGCACATTGCAGCCTGCTCATGTAGGCTACTGCTGTCCTTGCTTTTGAGCCTTAGGTTGCCACTGCAATATCGGCATCATCACCGATGCTATTGAAGTGGAAGGTTTTAATATCAATTGGTGAAAACTTTTGGGAGAACCATGCCTCAAAAGCTAACTCATGAGGCTGAAGAGCCAAGGTCCTTTTGAACATCACGTTAGAATCTCATGCCTTAAGTTTTTGGTCCGAAAAAAAAAGTCACATACCTTAGGTCTTAACATAATTCATGGTATTTTTTATTGTCTATGACTAGAATCATCTGAACTTTAGCTGTACGCCATATAAAAACAGGATATGTTGCTTATTATTATCACCTTACATTCTGAAGTCTGAAATTAGTGCATTAGAATGTTTAGTTTTTATGCTAGGTCACTGCTTTCTGTTGGTAATGAACAAATCTTAAGATTTGAATATGTAATACTCTCTCTCTATTTGTGTGACTCCATATGGCTACTATTGTGGTGAAAAATTGTTTCAAGTTTCAACAGTGTCAATATGTCACTGCAGGATAGCATCTGTAATATCAAAGATGGGGTTTTTATTTCTGGAGCAGGGTTTTCACAAACTGTTAGTCCCTGTTTGCATCCTGATCAGTGTTTGTTGCAGTGGTACGGGATTTTTTTACCAGGTATCAAGACTTATCTATAGTACATGGGTGCAAAACCCTAGACTGGTCATTGGAATTGGTCGGACTGGCGCTTAGGCAACCAGTTTGATTGAGACCCCCTAAACTATCATCATGCCAATTATTGCATAAAGAGAAATGCCCTGTAAGCTTAGCACTTGAGCATAGAGAACTATATATAAAAAAAATGGCCCAGCCACTATGCCAATTTGTTTTTCTCTAAGAGGTGCAACATTTGTGCTTATTGTACAATCTTTTTCATATATTGACTCAATAATATCTAAAATGAAATATTATTTAGTTCATAATTTGTTGATAGAACTAGAATTTTAAATTGCACTAGGACATTAATATTTCAGTGAGTTGAATTTTAAAAACCGTATCAAGGTGCTTTATTTGTTAGAATGTAAATTATTTTTTATATAATTATGATGTCATTTAGTTCACCTGTCAATTTAACTAGTCCAACCAATCTTTGTATCATGTGGCAACCTTTTCAAGTCTCTGTCTGGCCTGTTTTATGGAAAATCTATACAGACTATACCTTTTAAGCCGCAAGAGCATATGAACCAGGAAAAAAAAATAAAGGAAGACTGAAGAGGGTGTGGTAAAGATGAAGGCGGAGGGGTTTCAGCCGAACTAGTTGTGAATATGTCCAGGTCTTCTGCTTCCAATTGCCCATCAGATAAGTTATATAATATTTATCTTCTCCGTTATGCAGACAAGTGGTCTAAAGCATGGACGGGCTATTATAGTTTCGACATGCGCTGCTGTGGCATCAATTTTGACTGGTGTAGTTGCTGGGATGCTTGCTTTGGGTGAGCGACTCCCTTCTTCTCCAAAAGATCGCCTATTGCTTCTGCTTGGATGGTAATATATGATGTTCAGCTATTATTTTGTGGTTCTGCTTCCTTCTTTTCTTCTCTTTTAATTTCAGTTGTGCTTTTCATTTCATGCACATCTACGGAAATTGTCTGCACACATCGGACACAGAGAACCTTCACACCACAAGAAACTTGAACATAAGTGAGAAATAATGGGTTTCATCTCGCTTTTATCTTATCTACATTAAAAAGTTCAATCTTCATACACTCCTTGCTTTCAATGGTTCCCAATGTAAAGAAGTGCCCTTTTTCTTTTTTCTTTTTTTGATACAGAAGAAGTGCCCTTCTATCGCAAAATAGAACTGCAGAAGATACATGGCATATGGTTGTACTTGTATGTTAGAAATAGTTCTTGTCTTCCATGTTCTCCTCTAACTTAATTGTACTACAGTTTAAAGTATCACTTCAACTCAGGAAGCTCAGAGATAATTTTGTAACAGTTTTTAGCACGCTTCGCTCAAAAACCTTTTGGGCTTGAATTAAAGAGAAGGCATAAGATTAATCATACTTGGTGCAAAAACTTGATTTTAAGTAGGGTGATGGGGAGGCGACTGATATAGAACTCAAGGCTATAGCTTTGATATCACGTCAAGGGTTATTTCTCTCAAAGTTAGAGAATAATCTGAATATTTTTATTGAAATTTCTAAGTCTCTATCTTGTTTGCTCAGCATTCTAAGAGAAAATCAATGCTGTTTGATTGGGTTGAATGTTGTACTTGCTTTTCAGATGAGATGAAAATCTTCAGGCTCATATCATAGTTTAATATATTCTGAATATTTTGCTTTTGCTGCAGGTTGCTCATTCTTGTGGGGGTGATTTTGCTTGTTGGTTCCAGACGGCTAATCAGATTCCTTCCGTCACGTTCAAGACGCTTTATGAGAAGTGGTGCTGATAAGAGTTATAGCACAGGCCCTAGAAGATCTGGGGCTTCCTCTATTAGGGAATCAAGCCCGAGTGCTGTGATTCAAGCTGCAACATTAAACCATTTACTGTCATCGTCTTCCAAAGAGAAAGCTTGACCTCACATGCAACTCCTCCAATGGTTAAGATGCTTTCTGGCCTTCCATTTATGGTTCGGGGGTATATGTACAGTACGATGCTTGCTTCGTCAGGGGATATGAATATTTTGGAATCATTTCTTCTAATATTGTTATGGATACATTATTTTCTAACTTTTTCTGCACCCTCATGTTTATCATCTCAGCTGCCTATTATTTTTCAATATTGTATATGACGATGTACAACACAAAGCAATTCTTTTCTATGTACTGTTGCAGCCACGGTATTCTCTCCAGAATGGAGAGTATTTCATGCTCATTGAGCTACAAGAATTGAAGGGATTCCAATCCGGATTTGCATTTTCACAGATACCTCAAGATAAGTTGTGAGATATCTGGGGGATGCATAATTTATTAAGATTTGACACACAAAAAGAGAGAATAATTTAATAAGATTGTCCCCACGGTGATTGGATGGAGTGAAAAAGACTATTTCTCATTCTTCTGCCGTCATTCTGTTGCCTCTCGATCCTTGTCTCTATTCTGTAGTGAAAAAAGTTGCAACTCATCTTCATTTCCCATAGAGATGAAGAGAGATGCAGGAATATTTCCATGTACATGTAAAATTTTGTAGGCTTATTAAAGCAAATTTTTACCCAAAAAAGTATATTTGTTTTTTAAGGGAAACACCTTTATTCTATACACATCTCCAACACACACACACACATTTATTATTCATATAAAAAAGTAACAAATGTTATCATATATATACTAAATTAATTAAATAGTCAGCAAGAAAAAAAAAATAAAATTAGCTTATAAACCCAGAAGTGTGATCCATGTTTTCTTGGCAGAGAGAATTCCACTCCCACCCTTATCTCCAAGGAAAAGAAGATCTATTTTGTCCCACTCCTTTGAAGGTGATTGATTCCTGTAGATGCCGTAAACGATAGAAAAACCAACTCTAATAATGCAATGATAACTCTTTCAAGTTCGTTCATATATAATGTGAACCCAAGAACAAAAGTAACTCTTTTAAGCGTATACAGTAGCGAGATTCAATTCAAGAAACGTTAAAAGCCGAATAAGACTGATTCCGAGCAAAAAAGTTGTGGGGACCCCTGCCCCTTTTCTCACTCCAAGATGAACAGTTGATTACCTCTCGTAACCAGTTTTGGTCTTTGACTGGTATTTTGTTCCATGGAGCATCAGTACCTCACTTTAATTTTGACTATATATCAGGTTCAAACTGATCGAATTGCACTACGACATTCTCTAAACTTAAACACAAAACCTCTTGTTCTTACACGTTGAAGTAAGTGCAACGAGCCCATAATTATTATCTCCGAAGAAGGCATGGGAGAAGCCCCCCCTCCCTCCACTGCCCACTGTGCTGCTGGTCCAGTATGACAAAAGACATCACCACTACAAAAGCAAAAATAAATCAGAGTCCTCAAAATGTGCTCCTTTATTGGTACTCATGACAGTGAAAGACTCGTCACAGGGGAAAACACGACAGCAATATGGGGCCCCACGGTAATGTTCCTTTGTGAAATGAGAACCCCATGTGTCGCCAAGCTACACAATACCCGAATCTCTCCACAGAAACAAGAATAGTTTCCATTATTAATGAACCAACCAACAGGGTTCGTATGTTTCGGAATCTTAAACAGTTCTAGCTGCTTTTTATGTTTATGGGTATGCTCGTATGGCCCCCTCTTACCAGAAACCACACATTTATCGTACTTGTTTCTTGCCGTTGTCTGGGAATATTAAGGCGAGAAGCCAATTCAATTATGACTAGCAAATTACCACATGAGTGTCAAAAATGACATGGGATAAAACCATTAATAATATATGCATCCTAGACAACCGGAAGAGGGAGGGCTTCAAAATTCAACACTTATTCTCAGCCACAGCTTTGGAAATTGCTAGTCAAACATCCCTTTCCAACATCCAAATTGATGAGAGGCTACAAGTTGTGTTTCAAACAGCATGGAATTAATTCAACTAATCAAGAAAGAGAAAAATAGTAATTTCACCAAATTAATGAGTCAGCCTCCTGTCTAGTCAATTCCTTTCCACAGTTACTACAACAGCATTCCACCATCAGCACTCGTTAAACAAAAGCATTTACTCATTTTGGTTACACCATGTCTAAAGTCAATTTTCTACACTTTCATTGAGTCCATAACTCCCCCCTCCACCAATCGTTTTTCAACTCCGCCAAGGAAACATTGGAAAAAAACCATTCATCTGTACCTTAAGTCTCAGGACTATAGAAAATGAATGAGAACAACCATTATATGGAACACAAAAGAGGTCAATTATAACCATTATGAAAATAACCAAAAATTGCCGTTCACTGGACCATAAAAGAGCTCAATTATGAACTATAAAGTCATCTGTAGCTGCCTGGACTGGAAGTAGTCGGGTCCACCAAAAGTCTAATAATGGAACCACCAAGTCACCAACCCACCACGCACAAGTCACAACTAAGATTCAGCTCAGGAAATGCTTATCGTCTCCTTTTCCATTTCTAAGTACTTTTGGCCATTAATAAGTGGCAACAAACAAATACGACTACCAAACAGTGATTTGATTGACCATTGGATGAAGAAAAGAATTGTGCAAAGTAGAAATGCTGATATACTATCATTCCATTCACGAAGAACCACATAGTACACAGTAACGAACAACGTCTGGCCCCATCTACACAGATTCTTGTACACATATCAAATGATGAAGAATCAAATCGGAAATCAATTTAAATTGAAGAGCTATCATCCATAGAAGTATCATTCTTCATTTTCTTGTCCCGGATATTTACCTAGCTGCTCCATCTGCCAGTTCTCATGAGGAGCGACGTGTTCATGTGAAGGAATGTAATGCTGCAAAAAGATAAAGTAATTCAGCATTGAGAGATTTGAGGAACACAGCACTTTGAACTCGTTATTGGAATATTTAATAAGCCTACATATATGGTGCATGTTCACATGTGACAGAGCAACAGCAAAATTCTTTTCAGCAATTGCAACATAGAAGTGTTAGTCGTATAGAAAGAAAACCAAACATGCACGAGACCTAATCCATTACCTTAATTTCAAATAAGAAGTCCTGCACAAAGTCTTGTCCAAGTTTACTAACTTTGGCTATTATTTTAGGAATCAAATAAGGACTCCTAAATTGATCTATTGACTGCATACCCATAGCAGGCCACCCATGATTTTAATAAATTACCAGCACCCACAAACGTTGAATTATCTTCTACTCATCAGTCTGGTAAAGCAATCTACCATTCATCTCTTGATGATATCAATATACAAAATTTGAATGCAAATTATTAATGCAGATAATTTCTAGTGTTTCCCTCCACATAATTAAGGGTGGAAATTAAGATAGCTGTGGTTAGACCTCCATCTTCGTCATAAGTTCCTTGGCCGTTGGAGCAGAGATAATTATATTTCGAGCACCAGGCTTAATGAAGCCTTCTTCAACACCATTGTCGAACAAGGCAAGCAAACAGTTATAGTAGCCATCAACATTCAGTAGACCAACCTGTACAGAATATACAGTTAACATTTTTTATCAGCAGGCTAAGGATTTTATCTTATACCCGAACATGCTAAGTTACCGGCTTTTTATGAATCCCCAGTTGGGCCCAAGTTATCATCTCCAACAGCTCTTCCATGGTTCCATATCCTCCTGATTGTAAAGAAAAATGAGGAGAATGGAGAGGGGATAACTAAAGTGTCAATTTATACAGTAAAAAATGAGCTTTCAAAAACATGCTGTTCTAAATTATTGACTCTGAGGACATTTACATGAAAAATAGGTACAACCATCAATTATTTTTCTAAATTATTGACGAGAGCTTTCGGTAAGTGATAACTACCAGGGAGAGCAATAAATGCATCAGCCTCTCGAGCCATTGCAGCTTTACGCTCATGCATATCTGAAACAATTTTCACTTCTCCTACCGGTTCACCAGATATCTGTCCAAATGATCCATAGCAACATACTAATAATACTTATTCTAATTTTTTCTATTGAGAACAGATAGAAATCCTTTTCATGATAAAGAGATTATAATCATAAAGGCTGTAAATTTCTCCCTGTACCAGCCCTGCTAAAAATGAAACGCCATTGACTCGTTCATTCAGACTTAAAACTGGGGTTACCAAATCATCACAAACTCACAATATAGTAAATTGCAAGAAGTAAACGAAAAATGAATTTATTTTGAAAGTTACTACTATAGGTAGAAGTTAGGCCGCTAGGAGCACAAAATACGCATACCTCAATAGGCATAAGAGCTTTTGGAATTATTCTGCATGTAAAGAAGGAAAAATAACGGTGACACACTAATCAATAACACCCAGCTTACAGTAAATGACAAGAGTATTGAGGCCAAAATTTAAAAAAAAAATACAGACAAGAGTATCTGCAATAAACCCTAGGAAGAACGTTGTTTTAGTCTTTTAGACTTGCATACCCAAGGACACGGCAGCCTCCATCATACACTCTCTGGGATATTAAGCCCATCAGCCCAACACTTCCTCCTCCATAAACCAAGTCTATCTTCCTCTTCACCTGTAACTCCAACCACAAAAACACGTTAAAAGATTATCAGAATCTCCACAGTTTTGTGCACAGGCACCGTGATCGTACACACTTGTTGATTATCAAAGCAGCATTTCTCGACTACAAGATAGTTAAATTGTTGTTTTCCAAAGAAAACGAGTTTAATAAAAACATAAAAGACCCTAGTTTCTAAACGTCAAACAACCGGTAAACAGAACAACAACAACAAGATAAAGTATCAGTAATAAAGGACTGAGGAATGTTTCAGTCCAAAAAAAGGATCGGGGAATATAATCGAAAAGCGGTTAAAAAAACGAGTGACGCTGACCAGTTCATTGCCCAATTCAATCGTAGCGCCGCTAAAGACTTCCCTATTGCCGGAGTTGCTACCGCAAAAGACACAGACGCTCTTGAACTTGCTTTTCATGAAGCCTTCCTCCATTCAAAATGAGAGATTTTTCTTTGTCTGTTTTCGTGTTTTTAATTTAAATCCCAAACATTGAGAAGAAGAAAGCAAGACAAAAAGGTCGCCCTTACTCGGATTACGTTTACTTTTATTATTTAAAGGAAAAAAATCGGGCTTTTAAACAATCAAACCAAAGCGAGAGAGATTCTTTGAGCTTTGAAGGGGCAGGCCGGCTTCATCCATCACCATATTTTTTTGTTTTTTGGTTGCCCATTTGGAAACTTCAGTTGTTACTAATCCGGATTCTTTTGAGTGGGGCCCACGATCACGGAAGAAGAAGAACTATAAATACAATTTTCTTCATTCCAAGAAGAAGAACTCTAAATACAATTTTCTTCATTCCAAGCTTTGAACCAAGACGTGATTAAGGGAAAACAAATCTGTTTCCATTTACTCTGAAGAAGTTGGTTAATCCATCACCATTAGCGAATAAAGCATATCATCAGAGGAGAGAAATTGATAGGACTTTTTTTTTTTTTTTTTCCTTTTGAAGAAAACACGGGAAGCCCACATGCTCTATGTCCTTTCCAATCTAACGTCTATTTGTCGGCCTTGTGGCACGGGGTCGACTCACCAACAACTACATTTTTTATTTAAATTAAAATTAAATATTCCTTTAATCTAATTTATAGGGTAGAGACTAGAGATGATAAACTTTTTTGTCCTATTTGTAGAGTAGATAAAAAATGTTTTTATATGAATATAAAATATTTATTAAATTTTATTTTCATAGAATATATTTTATATTAAATAGGAGTAAAATTAGAAATTTGTTGAATTTCATTTCATGGGAAAATCAATAAAGTTTAAAGTTTTCTTTGTTCTTTGTGAAATATGCTGGAATTATCTTATAAATAAGTCATATTAGTATTGAATTCTTTATGGGACATGTAAATATTGAATTTATGTTGAATATAGTAGATAACATGTCTATTTTCCGAATTCTTTACTTGGAGAAACCATGCCTCCCTTTTCTCTTTATTCTTCTTTTTTAATGGAATTATTGTATTGTACTTTAATTGTATTTTTTTGTACTGAATATACATTTGAAAAATATTACAGTTAATAAAATTATTGTTTTAGAAAATTATTTTCATAATAAAGATAAATTTTAAAAATATGTTGTTAAGAAATCAATGATATCCTTAAAGGTAATTTATTCGTAGTTTTGTCTAAAATATATAAAAAAAAATGATTATAGTAATATGTTAAAACACATCCATTTAGATATAAGTATAATTTTTTTTTTACAAGCATTTAAAAAAAGAAGAAGTTAAATTCAAGCATAGATAATATGATACCTGCCATCTATGGATATTATTTTCAGGAATAATAAAACTTGCTATAGATGATGTGGTCATCTAAGATGCAACGCATTGCACTAAATTTAGAAATATTATTTAATCGATTTTGGGAAGATTAAGATGATGAGTTAAATTAGTTAATTTTTTCATTTTCTTAAAAGACCCTCGTAGAAATTTAAAATGACATAAGTAAAAGTGAATCAAAAACCCCTCCACATACCTCTCCGACCTATAATTTTTCTCTCCTCACGCTTTCTAATTAAAATAATGGTTTCTTTATATATACATATATGTGTGTGTATATGTGTGTATACATATAGATCTATACACACACCCATATATCTACACACACATATATATATTTATCTAACACATATATATTGACACACACATAGAGATATACACATATATGCGCGCACACACACAAATATATACATACGTACATATATATATATATATACACATATAGAGAGAGACACACACATGTGTGTATGTCTATATATATTTGTGTATAGACACACAATATATATATACATACATATATATGTATATAGACACACACACACCATGTGCATGTGCGTGTTTGTATTGGCAAATTAACATAAATTGATCGATAAATAAATTAAAATCCGATAATTTAAAATTTTCACTGACCGTAAGAGTTTACACACCTAGATGTATATACTCACAAAAAATCAAACACATTTGAAAGAATAAAATAGGGGACATTTTAGGAAGAAATTGACAAAACTAAAAAGTTGTCTATAATTATGACAAAAAACAACTCTTAAATGTTGTCTTATAATTAGAACCGGAGAGAATATTATTCATGGGAATAAAGTGAACAATTAAAGAATTTTTATATGTATTTCAATATTGATACACTCTATTAATTATCGATAGTCAATGCTGAGCTGACGTCTATGCATTTATTAATTAGTGAAAGTCGAATTAATAATGTATTGTCACACAAAACACATGGAGGTCATTTGAGGGGACCATTCCAATTTGCGTCAAGCGGAAGGTGAAGGAAAGGAACGAAGTGGGTAAGGAGAATCAGAGAGTGTATGTGTATATGCCGCCGGTAAACCCAAAAGAATAAGAAAATGAAAGAAAAACATGGACTCTAGTAACAGTCATGATCCAATTTCATCACTCTCGTACATGCATGTTTCTGGATAATACTCTCAATGGAACCAGAAAATAATTTTAGTCCGGACCAAAAAATAAATATATTGAACTATTTATTAAGTACTATCACATATCATTAAAAATATAAATAAATAATAATTCGACAATTATAAATCAAAACAAGATATAAGATTATATTAACTTTTTCAATAGGTATCTCAAACAATAATTTTACTTTTCTCTCAGAGCCAATAAATAATGAACCTACATTGTCTTTATAGAGAAGATAATAGATTTGTTGAGGCCAAATTATTATTCCATTCTAACACTTTCAAGGTGACATTAAACCTGAAAAAACTTTTAAGACAACATTACTCTTTAGCAAAAAATTTTGACATAAATTTATACATTAATCCTAAGGGCATGTTTGGTTTGAGGGAGAGGAAGGGAGTGGGAGGGGAGAGAGAAATTTCTTACTCCTCTCTTTACTAAATTACCCATGAAAACTTTTCAATATTCCAAAAATATACTTTCAACAAAAAAAAACATTTTTTTATTAATGACAATTTAGTCAATTTACTTATTTCTACTCCCTCCCCTCAAACCAAACATACCCTAAAAATATAGGCCACAGGCAGGACGAGCCCTGTTTTCTAAAAGAAAACAAACTTTTCCAACTCCTGCTCTTTTGTTTCCTTGGGAAGGCACCAGTCTTTGCAGAAACTTCAGTTTTAGCTTTTTTAAAAGTATTTTTATGATTATGTGAGAAGAGTTAGCCGAAAAAATGCTTAAAAATACATTTTTCCCTTCTTTACCAAACTAGCACTCAACCAACCAGTGAGGACAAACTAATAAAACGAGAGTTTCTTAAATTTGGGCCTTCTGGGGGGAAAATAGAGAGCTTGTGTGTGTAGGCCAAAAATAGGAAGGGCCTCTCCCCTCTCTACTTTCTCCGTCTCACCATTCCTGAATTCAAGCATCGTCGTCCTAAGAAAAACACATGCACTCTCTTTTGATTCTTTTCCAAGTTCCACAAAGCAACACCCCTTGGAACTTGGACGACAAATCAATCCACACGCTCCTTCGCGTACGCCACACGCATAATCATCATAATGCAGTTCAGTATCAACCTTTAACGTAGAGATTATCGAGGGAAAATCCATAATTAATTAAACGCATATATATGTAATGGGAAGAAGAATCCCAGATGATAATCTCTCCTTGTCCCTGAAACTGCACCCTGCTCTTTATCTCTCCCTCGTTGCCTTAGGCGTGGTTGCCAGTATCGCCATAGTCACGTCTCTATGCAGCATTCTCACGTTCTGGAAAAAACCAACTTCAAAAAAACAGGGCATAAATTTGCCGGCAGCGGCGGCCCAAGAGCCTCAGGCGGTGAAGGAGCTGCCTCTGCCGCCGGCAATGCAGTATCAAGGCAATGAGTCGTATATTTCGGTTAATTTGAAGAGGGCAGCATCAGAGAGAAAAATGTCTTTGAGAAGTCTCAGCAAGAAAGTTCCGAGGGCGTTGTCGGCGGCGAGAATGGGGAGGGATCATCTGATGATGAAGGGGACACATCAGCAGGAGGATTCGGTGTGGATGAAGACGATAATATTAGGAGGAAAATGTCAGGTGCCTGAAGATGAGGAAGAAGCAGTGATTTATGAGAAAAAGGGGAAGAAAGTGGAGGCCTACCATCCTAGAACAAAGAGCTCCATGTCCTTTTCTAATATCTCCTCCATCTCGATTGATGCCGATGAATTAGCTCCCCAACCACACAATGAGGAACAAAATCTCAATAAGCCCTGATGATGACTCAATTCATTATTCTTTCTTCTTCTTGTAATTGTCTTGTCTTGTTTAGAATAGTTTAGTGATGCATCAACACGTACGAACGTGGCTATTTTATATGATCAATTTATTTTTTTTCGCCACGAAAAAGCAGTTTATACATTGCGTGGTTGCCGATCAGTGCTTTATTATATATGTAGGTGTCCTTCTATAGTACTCGTTTTTAGAATCATTCTTTGGATTTAGAGGATTCAATTTTGAGGAGGAGAAATCATGATTGGTTTTACAAGGGGTTGGTTTCATTATTTAGGAAATTTCAAAACGCTCGAGCAGGTTCATTGAACATAAAGTCTCGTATTTACTGGTAATCACTTAGATATGTTACAACAAATTAAGAGAATCAACTGTTTTTTTTTTTTTCTTTTTTAAAGTCGGATCCCTAGTTTCACGGATGCATGTTGAATCCACGCTTGATAGAAAATGCTGCTAAATTGTAAAAGATGCATTTTCTTCTTATTTTTATCTCTTTCTTTTTTCTTCTCTCTCTCTTTTTTTTTTTTAGAACGAAATGGATTTAGATTATTGGAGGTCAAAGTCAGACAGCAAAACTCACCGTGAGTTATTTCAGCTTAATCAATAATCTCGTGTTCAAACCATAGGTATACAACCATGATAACTACGGTGCCACGAATTGAATTAGTCTATTGCAATTAGTGCGTGGATACGGGTGGGTTAATCCAAAAGATTGGCTATCACCCAGACAAAACACCAGACATTGTCCCGTGATCGGTTCAGGGACAACGAGGTGGTGAATGAATGGGACAGACGATAGACTGCGCAGAGGGAGAAGCTAATAAAGAAGCCATTTTGAGGAAGGATGTGTCATGGTGGCCGTTGTTTGTTCCCTCTTCGTTGGATACTTCATTGATGCATTAGGTGGTGGTCATGTTTATTAAAAGATAGTTAATTCAATGATTATGTGATAAATTTTTAATTTTGCCCAAATCGTTTGGATCCTTTCTTTTTTAAGCTAAAAACTACTTTTAAGTTTTAAGCAAAAGCTTTTTTTAAAAAAAAAAACTTTTTAAAAAAGCTAAAAGTTGTTCGATGATTATAAATTTTTTAACTTTAAACTTTAAATTAAAAAAAAGCTATTTAACAAAATTTTGTCATAAGCAATTTTTCTAATAAAAATTATCATAAAAAGTATATTATAAAATAACCTTTAAACTACCAATATATTTACAAAATAAAAATACAATGAGAATAGATTTGTCGATAGTGGAATACAATTAATAAATCATCAGTAGTCTTGCAAATTGTCACATTATCATGAAATCACTTATTTCTATTTTTCAATAATGTTAACCATTTTCTATTCTTCTTGACTATGACAATGTTATGGAGGGTTAAGATCACATTTGTCAAACTCTTCATCATCAACACCACAATTCTATAAAGTTATGAAGGGCTACTGTTGCAATAATAATTTTCTCCTGCTTGATTAATAAAAATGGCTTCATATCACATAAAATGTGCCACATGTTCTTCCAAACTCTAATTGTTCTCTGTAACACCCCAAATTCAACACCTGAAAACTTGGTCAAAATAATTGAAATACCTCCAACAGAGATGATCGATATTCAAATCATTAAATTGCATAATCATTTCAAATAAAATTCATAATATGATGTCAAAATAAATTTCCGAAATATTTCAGAATTAAATACAATGTGGAAGTCTTAGGGTCATGGCAAATAAAAATAACATAACATAAGCTACAAGAGTACAAAAGAGCCTTCAAAGCTCACTCCATAGGTGCCTTCCCTTGCTCCCTACTAGCATATTCACATGAAAAATGTTAATATAGGATGAGATTTCACATCTCGATAACTACTAAAAGTTTCTACCGTATACAAGCAAATTACATATGACAAAAAGTAAGGGCTGAATACAAATATATATTGGTATATACCATAATTTCTCATACAAAAATATTTTGCAAAAGTAATCATCATTATGTCAAATTGTGAATTATACAATATGCAATATGCAACCTCCCTTATATCACCATCCACCTTTATACTGCTGACAGGAGCCATAGGCTAACACATAGTCCAACAGAAACTTATTCATTTGACTGGATGGTTCCAAGCTCACCAAAACTTAAGATACACCCGGTCAAAGGTATAGAGTTTAAGTCTAGACTATGACTCCCTTCCTTAAAGATAAGAACTAAGGAGGTGTCACATGTCCCACAGCTCCAATGCAATCCCGGCCAGAGGAAAACATGGAACAAGGGGCCCTGACAAGTACCATCTACTGTGCACCGAGTGATGGCATAAAGAAAACTTATCTTTCAAATTCCTCTTTACTCCAACCCATCACAAATACAACCGCCATGATAATTAAATAAAATATATTAAAGCAAGCTTATAAAATATCATCATCAGGTAAACCAAACATCTCACAAAACCTCAACGGATCAATATGTCATTCTTTAAATTCAAAGGACTAAAGTGTCATTTTGAAATTCGGGACTAAACTGTCATTTCTGAAATTAAGGACTAAGCTGTAATTTCTGAAATTTGGGGGCAAAACCATAATTTTTGCTGGGTACAAACTGTAATTTTTGTGGGTACAAAACTGTAATATTCAATTTTATTATAATAATATTATATTACATATACATATAAATCAATCTATAAAAATATAATTTATAATCATACACAATTCACAAGTATATGAAAGAATATTCAGAGTTACCTGTTACTCGCTAATTCCCAAGTAATCATCAAAAACTACTACCAGTCTCCCCAAATAATTATCTCTATGCTTTCCTTTTCTCTTTCTTTCTCTCTTCTCTCTTTCTCACACTCTCGTTTTCTCTGCCTGAATAGGCACCCCAAGGTGTGTATTTATAGTGGTTGAGGAGAGGTAGTTAGGTGGAATTGGGGGGTAGCTGGATGAGGTAGTTGGGGTGAAATTTATTACCCCCTAATTATAATGGCCGACCACGTTTCTAACATTACATAGTTTTACTCCTATATTGAATATTCTTGGTAAATTGATTACCATAAGTTAATCTATTCTATTATAATTCTAAATAATTTTTAGGATGTTACATTTTTCCCCCTCTTAAAAAAGAATTTTGTCCCCAAAATTCAATAAATGGGAATTATACTTACTTAATTAAATAAGTGAGGATATGACTGTCGCATATTCTCTTTTGTTTCCGAAGTAGCATCTCCAGGAACCATTCCTCTCCACACAACCTTTACAAGTCTAATGGTCTTGTTTCTTAACTGCTTATCCCTCGCATCAACAATCCGCTCCAGCTCATCTTTATATGTCATGTTATCTCTGAGTTCTTTCTCTTCTACTTCTATAATATGGAAAGGATATAGTTGGTATTTCTTCAATTGTGATACATGAAAGACATCAAGAAGGTTTGCAAGCTGTGGAGGTAATGCAATTCTGTAAGCTACTGGTCCTATTCTTTCTAAAATCTCATAGGGACTCATAAAACGAGGTGAAAGCTTCTTTCGCTCGAATTGCTCTACCAATGCCAGTCATCGGTGTGACTCTCAGAAATACATGTTCGCTCACCATAAACTCCAACGGTCGCCTTCTCTTGTCGGCATAACTCTTCTGTTAGCTCAAATTTATGAGTGAGGTAATTCATCTTGTGAGGTTTCAACTGTTGAGAGACACACACCACAATTCCGTCCTGCTTCACCAGGACATATCCCAATCCATACCACCGAAGTGATAACGTGCCCCTACAAGAGGAAATTTACGCACCACCGAAGTGGTGAATGACCAGAATTTTCTTTCTTGAATCAAGAGTATTCAATACTAGTGCAAGTTTCAATCTCTCATACAGTCCTTTGAAATTCACTTGCAGACACATCTCACAAAATAATTCTGGGTTTCAATTCTTTCTTTCAAACGAGCTTTTATCAATGACATGGTGATTCAAGAAAATTTTTGAAATCTTCTAGTAAGAACCAGCTAATTGAGTATCCCTACAACAATTTCTGGCCTCTTCTAGTTCTATACTACTTCCACTTCAAACATAATTCAAATTCAGTTCCAGTTCTAGGTTCCACAAAGACCCCATCTATGAGACAACATAGTTCAAAAGTGACCACTACAAACTGGTTGTAAATTCTGTTGAAAAACATTCTATTCAAAATTCAGTTCAGAAAACTCATAATTACTGTTGGTGCATTGGCATGTTCGAAATTCACTTTTCAAATATACTCAGGGACCTGACCACTGTTCTAGATGGTCATTACTTTTAAATGCATTCCAGACTCCAACCCTTGCTACTCAAACAATTCATACATAAGGAAAACTTAGTAATGGGTTAGTGTGAGAAGCTCTTCCTTCTCTCTAGATTTCTTTCCCATTCGCAGCCATGCTCCACCCTGTTCCATTTGAAGGTAGCCTGAAAAATGATCCTCCTCCCCATCTAGGAGAGGACCAATCTTCTAAACGTGTCAAGATTGATGAAGGGCAAATTCCTGAAGACTCCTGATAATTGAATATTTTATACACTTCTTTTTATCTCTTGATTAATAATTTAGGACTTTTTAGTTAATAAATAATGGCTTTTATACTTATTTGGGCTTTGGGTCTTTGATTATATTTTAGCCATTTTTATTAATAAAATTCCAGTTTTACATTGCTTCACTAATCTTACCATAACTCTTGAACCAGACATCGGATTTGCCTCATTTTTGTTTCATATTTCAGATGATTCAGAGAGCTACAATTGTTATGAAGACATGAAGGGCAAATTCGGACAAGAAGGCGGTCGATTTGGAAGCCAAAGTCAGATGTTTTATTTGGGCTCGAATTTGTGACTAAAGCCCCTCGTATTATTTTATGTTTTGGGCCTGGATTATTGATTGGAGCCCCATTTCGTTTTCCAATTTAGGTTAAGTAAGGCAGCAGCCACAAACACAATTCATTCACGTTTTTATTCTGTTTGGTGGATCAAAATAGAGTTTTTCGGATGTTCTTCGTGTTCTTCGCGTTCTTCGTTCTTCGAAATGTTCGCTAAATGTTAACCCAACGTTGAGGATTCCATGACTCCGGAGAACTCACTTAATGGGTAACTTTACTCGTTTCGTTTTCATCTTATCGGATCGATTTCGGAAATAGTTGAATATTAGATTTAATATTTGGTTCATGTCTCCGATTGCACGGTGAGACGCCTTGTTCGGGAGATTCTAGACGATCGTCTAGTCGAGGCATGACATTCGGAATCTAAACGTTGGGTTGATCGTTTTAATCTATTGCAATCTCGTTTTAAGAGATGTTTGTTTATTTTCCTGTTTCAAATCAAAGATCCCTTCCTTTAAAGACAAACTCCTTAACTCCTCTGGTTATTTTGTGAGGAGGATCTGTCAACTCCATGGAAGACGTCTCCTAAGACATTGCTCTTAGCCAGGGAGATGTATCCATTGGTTTGAATAGGAAAATCCCAACTGTTGATTTTGCTAGCCATGTGATTGACACTCTGAACAAGAAGATGGGTTTGGCGGTTGTTGTCAAACTACTAGGAAGGAAAATAGGATACCGTCACCTCCTTTCAAAGCTCCAGTCCTTACGGAGACCGTCTGGCCAGTTTAAACTCATCAACCTCAATGACGATTGCTTTTTAGTGCGATTTCAAGATGACCTTGATTATCAAAACACTCTCCTGAAAGGCCTGTGGATGATTTTTGGACACTATTTGACTATTCAACCTTGGTCACCTTCGTTCAAACCATAGGACCACATTGTCAACCAAGTAATTAGGTGGATTCAACTACCTAAACTCCCAGCTCGCTATTACCATAAGAGCATTATCCATTCTATTGGGGGTGTCTTTGGGGAAGTCATTAGAGTGGATTACAACACTGACTCAGGTGACCGCGGGAAATTTGCAAGAATTGTCGTAGTTATCGATCTTACAAAACCTATGATTTCCAAAATACAAGTTGATGGAGAAATCATTTTTGTAGAATATGAGGGCTTACCTTCCATTTGTTTTGACTATAGAAAGTATGGCCATCTACAAGATTCTTGTCTAGAAAAAATGGTGGGAGTCTCCGAAGCTCCTTCGACGCCAGTAATGGATCCCAACGCGCTGCCTGTTGAGGAGGGGCGTGAAACTCCCCATTTTGGGGTCTGGATGCAGGTTCAGAGGCGGAGGCGCACCTTTGACAAAGGTTACAAAATGAATGTGGTGCCTGGGGCGCTTGGTAGTAAAAGTGTGGCCAACGGTTCGAGGTTTGATGTTTTAGGCGAAACCTTGCAGGAGAAAAGTCCAAATTTGCAAGAACAGATGAGGGGAACTTCTTATCCAAATGATGAACCCGTTATCTGCAAGACAAAAGCGAAAGAGACAAAAGGCACTAAAAAGGCTGACACAAGGATCAAGCAGCATGCGGCGATTCTGCAGAATAAAAGCCACGATGGCGTCCTCAACTCGAAATAGTATGTCGTCAGACACTCAGAAACCTCCCTCGATCTCAACTCCTATTCGGCCTTTCGAGTTGAAGATCTGAGACTGCCACAGACGAGCCGAGTTAATAAAGGAAACAAGGTTGGGCCTGTTAGCAATCAACTCGGTAGAGGTAATGATCCACACTCTAAAGCCTGAGGGGTTAGGCTCTCCTCTGGAGTCCATATCCATACCTTAGGCACCAAGCCCAACTCGAATGGACCTGGGCCTCTATTAAAGCCATGAAGGATCTAGCTAGGGGTATTCATGGTGAAATGAGAATTACTGACGCAGCTGTGCACAGTGGTGGACCCACACTTGTGCATGTGGGTGCAAGTGCAGACACAAAGTTTAAGAATATATATATATATATTTTTTGAAGGAATCTTGTAACAAGTTGTCTAGATGGTGTAGTGGTTATAATGCTAGTCTCACTCACACACAAGGTCCCCTGTTCGAACCCAGCGGCTGGACAACTTTCTTAAATATTTTTTAGGCATGGTCGCATGGACTTGCAGTGGCGCATGATAAAACACATGGCTCAACAACTTTCACACTACATGGCGTAAAGCAAGTTTACAACATGGGCCTGATTTGATAAGGAAAAAGACTAATTAAAAATGATAAAAGATAAATAAATATGTTGAATCTTAATAATTTCAAAGGGTTATTTTTAAATTTTGAAATGTTGCAAAATTACCTAACTACCCTTAATTTTTTTAAATAAAAATTTAAAAGGCTACAGTTTACAACTTTAGTATGGCTATTAGCAACTTAAGTATCTGTAATAACAATTTTTGCATGAGAAATTCAAAAAAAAAATTTATAATAGGCCGTTGAAGCTTTAGAAATTTTTTTTGTAATATTTTGTCAGTCTCTTTGGAGTTATTTAAATTCAAACTTTTGCATTTAAAACTTTCCTTGAATTTTTTTTCCTTGTCTATATTCATTTGATTTTTAATACATTTAAAACTTTCCTTAAAAAAAAAAAAATCGGGGTCGCTGCCCCAGAACCCCCGAATCCCCTCATAAATTGTGCACCCACAAATATAAATTTCTGGGTCCGCCACTGGCTGTGCAGGAAGAGGAAGTTATTCCTTCCCCCAATTTACCCCTTTAATTATTTTTATGTCAATAATAATCTGGAATTGTCAAGGAGCTTTTTAACAAAAAGTTCCCTTCCATTTTTAAATTATTTGTTACTAACTATAAGGCTAATATTTTTGTGTTATTAGAACCTAGGATTTCTGGCACCAAGGTTGACTCGGTCATTAAGAAGCTTGGTTTCCATAATTCCCACAGGGTTGAAGCATCTAGTTTCTCGGGAGGCATTTGGATTTTATGGTCCTCTTATGTGCACATTAATTTTCTGGTGAACCATGCCCAATTTATCCACATGGAGGTTTCTTGTGTTAGTCAGAATATTAATTTTTTTTTCACTGCAGTGTATGGAAGTCCCCAGAAGCATCTCCGTAAATACCTTTGGCAAGATCTTGACCTCCTTGCTGCGTCAATCTCCTCCCCTTGGATGTTAGCTAGAGATTTCAATGCTATTCTTCATGTTAATGAGAGATAGGGGGTCGGTCAGTAGAGCCCGTGGGTGCAGCCGCTTCAATAATTTTATTCACTCTAATGGGCTTTTGGACTTGGGTTCTCATGGGCCCAAATTCACTAGGAGAAGGGCATCCCTCTTTATGCGCCTGGACCGGGCCCTTAGTAATCCTGTGTGGCTCCATCTCTTTCCTGGATGTTCAGTCAATCATCTCCCTAAAATAGTATCGGACCACATGCCCATATCTATCTGGTTAGGCCCTTCCCTTCGTGCTAAGTCATCTCCTCCACATTTCAAGTTCCTTGCTCCCTGGATCTCTCATCCTGATTTCCAGGGGATTGTGCATCGAGTTTGGAATTCCGGAGAGGACCTATTGACCTGTTTGGATGCTTTCAAGGTGGAGATCTAGTGTTGGAACTCTTCGACCTTTGGAGGAATCGTACAGAGAAAGAGAAGGATCTTCCGCCGGATTAATGGCATACAATCGAGAATCGAGCTTCATCCCGATGCCTCCTCCGACTCGCTTATAGATCTGGAGGTGTCCCTTAAAGAAGAACTTTTATGGCTTCAAAAATCATCCTCTGACTGGGTTTGCTTAGGAGATCAAAACACAAGCTATTACCATTTAAAAGCCCTGATGAGAAGAAATCGCAATAGGGTCTCCCGTCTCAAGCTTCCGGATGGGTCGTGGCTAGAAGATTATGCTCAACTTTCCTCTTATGCAAGGCAATTCTCCCTGGAACTTTATTCCCTTGAGGACCCAGTCTTCACACCTTTCCCTCTTCGTGGTGTTTTCCCATCTTTAGAGCACCATCAGCTCCTCTCTTTGGAGAGACCGGTGTCCTTAGAAGAAGTCTGGCAGTCTTTGTTCGAAATGAAGCCTCTCATATCGTCGGGGAAGGACGGCATTCATGCGCTATTTTATCAATCTCAGTGGTCTGTGGTTGGCCCCGACATCTTTGATCTGGTGCGTTGGGTATGGTCAGGTAACCCACTTACGCCCTCTCTAAATCAAACTATGCTCGCCTTAATACCTAAAATCTATCAGCCTACGCTCATCAACAAGTTTAGGCCATTAGTCTCTGCTCGGTGTTATACAAAATTATTTCCAAGACTGTTGCCAATCGCTTAGAATCAGTTATGCCTAATTTAATTAGGCATTACTAGTCAAGCTTCATTCAAGGTCGGAGCATCATTGATAATATAATTGTCGCGTAGGAAGTAATACATTCTATGAGGGGGAAAAGGGGGAAGTCTGGCCGGATGGCCATTAAAATTGACCTGCAGAAAGCGTATGATAGGCTCTACTGGGGCTTTATTGAAGACTCTCTTAAGGATGCTGGATTCCCTAGTAACCTTGTGCTGTTGATTATGAATTGTATTTCTTCTTCCTCCATGAAGGTTCTGTGGAACGGGAAGCCCTCTAGTTCCTTCTTCCCTGAACGAGGAGTGAGGTAGGGAGACCCCTTCTCTCCCTACTTATTTTTTTGTGTATGGAGCGCCTCTCGCAGTTAATTGAGGCCAAAGTTAAATCTGGTGATTGGCAAACTATCAGATTAGGTTAGCGTGGAGTTCCTCTATCCCATCTTTTTTTCGCTGATAATATAATCCTATTTGGCCAAGCATCTTCTAGGAAGGTTTCCTTGATCAAGGAGATTTTGCATGATTTTTGCAAATCTTCTGGGCACTTGGTGAGTCATCCCAAATCCAAGATATTTTTTTTCTAAGAATGTTGACACTCGAGTATGTAAAAGCATTTATGATGATCTTGGCTTTCAGAAGTGTGATTCCTTAGGGAAATACCTAGGAGTCCCCTTGTTAAATGGTCGTGTATCATCTGCTACTTATCAATACATCATAGACCGTCTCCATTATAAGCTTGCAGGATGGAAAAGCAAATCTCTTTCTCTGGCTGGTCGTATCTCCCTTGCCAAATCAATTTTGTCATCCTTACCCCTTTACACGATGCAAAGTTCCTCTCTTCCTGTATCTTGTACTGCGAAGATTGAAAAGATAATTAGAAAATTCATTTGGGGTTACTCTAATGACCACCAGGGGATCCATTTGGTTTGTTGGAATGATATGTGCCAGCATATTAAACATGGAGGGTGTGGAATTCTCAAGCTTGGGTCTCAGAATAAAGCTCTTATGATGAAATTGATCTTCAAAATCCACTCCAACCTCGATTCTCTTTGGGTTAGAGTTTTGAAGCAGAAATATGATGTCATGGACCTCAAGAAAACCCCATGTCGTGCACGAATGTCTTGTTTCTGGCTGGAGGAATCTGATTAAGTCTTAGGAGGATGCCTCTCTTTATATTAAATGGAATCCTGGTGATGGTGTGAAAGTAAATTTTTGGGATGATTTTTGATTAAGAGACCTTGGTCCCCTAAAGAATTTAGCTTATTCGCCAATTACCTCGCAGGATCGCTTGAGGCCTATATCGAACTTTGTGACAGATGATGGATCTTGGAATTGGGGGCTCTTTCAACATCTCCTTCCCCCTTCAGTGTTGAAAGAAATCTCCTCTATAGCTATCCCTAGAGGAACCCTGGCGCCTTCTTGTTATTGGAGTTTAAATAGTCATGGGAACTTCTCTACCAAGTCTGCCTATCAAGCTATTGATTCTTTGAATTGGAATGAGCAAAGTGCCATCTGGCCACAACTGTGGAAATTACCAATGGCTCAAAGGATTAAAACATTTACCTGGCTCCTTCTCAAAGGGAAATTGTTGACCAACGTTGAGCGCTTTCGAAGGAGCATGGCATCGGATCAATCATGCTCTATCTTCCTGTGAAAACTTGGATCATGTTTTCAAAGGCTGCTGCACAGCAGCCTCAGTCTGGTCAAAGATTCTTCACCAGGATATGTTCTATGACTTTTCTAGGCTATGCATTCATAATTGGGTTACCCTGATCATCCAATCCCCTTCTTTGGATATTTCTTGGAAGATAGGGATTTGCATTACTTGTTGGAAGCTTTGGGAGTCTCATAACAAAACGATTTTTGTTGATGGAGTTTGCTCCACTGATGGAATTTTAGCTAAGATTAGGTCTTTAGTGGTTCACACTCAACCGTGTTTTTCCAAGTTTAAGCTTCTCTTGTAATTTATTATTTATTCTTCTGTACAATTTTTCCCATTTTTAATGGAATCCTTTCATTCGGAAAAAAAAACATTCATACATATTGGTACCACATATTTTTAAAAATCTAATACGAGTTTTTTAAAAAAAACTTAAAAAACTCCTCTTAGGAGCTTTTTGCTTGTTTCTTCATTGTAAAAAAAAAAAATCTTTTTATTATAAGAGTTTTGTAAAAATCTGTTCTGCTTAGCTTCTATTTATAAGGAAAAGAGAAACTAAAAAAAAAAAAAAAGATCCAAACAGGCACTCATTTATGAATAAGTATTTTTTAACTTTTTATTTCCTCTATTTTTACTGATATAATTAATATGAACAAAATTGTTATAATTTTATTTATTATCTAAAACTGGACTTATAAATATAATCAAATTTTTTAATAAAAAAGACTTATAAACCGTTATCAGTATTTAATATATTTGAAAATTTAAATTTTGGCGTGTGCAAAACGCAGGGACGAGGGAGTTCCACCAAAAATCAAATTTGACTGGCTTGCCTACCGCATCAGAATCAGAATCCCTCCTTCTCCTTCCTTCCCCGAAATAATCGAAGCTTCCGTTCACATTTGCATCTCTCTTATTTCTTATCGCGCGCTAGTTTTCTTACAAGAAAGGCGTCTGAGCCAAAGTCGCCATCTTTCTCTCGAGGGAGGAGGACGGGTGTCTGTTTCCCGTTCATATTCTTTCATACCTGTTCTCCTTCGAGCCCATCATCCATTCCTTGACTTTGAATACACCTCTCTTCTTCCCGTTCATATTCTTTCATACTTGTAATTCTATTTGTGCGTGCATTATATAGTTTGAAGGGGATTTTCTCTTACGGCCTTTCCTGCCGATTATTGTCTTGACACTTAGACCCTACGGATCTTATCGTATCGACGTAGATTGAAAGAACTGTGGTTCTGAATCCAAGTCTTGGTATTCTTCAATCCTCAAAGTGCGCCGACCGAATAGATCAGTCTATTATTTTTCTACACACTCGTCAGAGTTGTTGGAATTCAAGTATTTTTCTTCTTAACTGTTGATGTCTCTAATCGTTGCTGAAAAGGATCGGCTTGTGAACATACCCAATTCGTACCTGGGTGTCCTCAGGCCATTGGATCTGTCCATTGAACAAATAGACTTCTCATTCTGTATTTCAATACAAAGGTGGAATAAGGAGTTTTCCGAGCTGCAGAGTGGATAAATAAAGCTGACAAGTTTGTAAAATTTCTCGAATTTATTCAGAATTATTAAGATGGATACATCACAAGAGTCTGCGCTATCCGCTAATGTTGCTGATTTAGTGGATCATGCGTCACTTAAGAGGAAGAGTTCCAATCTTGATGGCATGCCTGTGTATGTCAAGGAGCTAATTGCCGGTGGGGTTGCCGGTGCACTTTCTAGGACTGCTGTTGCGCCCCTGGAGAGGGTCAAAATACTCTGGCAGGTAGAGCTGTGCATCCTTTTTACTTCTGACTTCACATCATTTTACGTATTTATCTCATTGCTGAATTGAGTTGAATGTGTAATGATGAAAACATCGTTATCATTGTGCTAAACTATTTTACTGCCATTGTTCCTGGACGCGTTGGAGAGCTGGAAATTCTTATTTGTAACACGTGCAAGATGAAAATAATCTGGATTACTTGCTTGCAATTTGGTTTAGATGGAGTGGCTTGTGCTCATTACCTCCTACTTCAATAGATATTGCTTCTTTTTGTTCTTTATAAAATGCTGAAAACTCTGGTTCCTTAGGCATATCTGGTGTGATATATATACATGAGTCTGTGTATGCATTGGCATATGGATAGATGTGTGTTTTTTGTATTGCTCCTTCACTTTTATCTTCTTCTCATTAATATACTAATAATTGGTGGGATTATGTTTTGTTTTAGCCTTTTTGCACCCCCCCCTAATTTTCTTTTTTATTTTACCTACAGACAAGGACACCAGGATTTCACTCTCTTGGTGTTTATCAATCTTTAAGCAAGTTAATGAAGAATGAAGGTTTGCCAGGATTATACAAGTAAGATAGAACTTCCATTAGTCTACACCCATTTTTATGTTTCTTTGATCTACAGGTACTTTGCAGTTTTGGTTTACATATGCTTATTTGGTGGTTTCAGAGGAAATGGAGCAAGTGTTATCCGGATTATTCCTTATGCTGCGTTGCATTTTATGACATATGAGCGGTACAAGTGTTGGATCTTGAATAATTGTCCAATGTTGGGGTCAGGTCCTGTTGTTGATCTTTTGGCTGGATCCGCTGCTGGAGGCACTTCAGTTTTATGTACATATCCTCTGGACCTTGCCCGTACAAAACTTGCTTATCAGGTAGGGATCTTGTTAGGGACCAACAAATAAGCACCTAAACAATGTTGAAATCAGAAGGACTTTACTGATATAAAATGGTTACAATAATCTAAATGGAGTAAACTACCAGGTCTGAACTTGATCCCCTCTCCTAATACAATAACTCTGTGAGAATGTGACACTCTCCACAGCCAAGAAGGAGACAGAACCGTCCCCTCTCCTAATACAACTTTCATACAAAATATTTCCTACCTTCTCCAATACTCCTAATAGCTAATATAGGCAAAACAAACACCTTTCACAGTACCCAAAAAGCCACCCTACATGATAGCTAGTATCCTACTCTTACTCCAAAATAGAAGGTCAACTATGCAACCTTAAAAAGTATCTTGCTCCCTTGTTTGTGCTCTTTGTGTCTTCCTAGTTTTTCTGTGCGCCTGACCAACTAATGGAAGGGTTCTTTCAGATCTCCACTAAACATTTTGACCCCCCTGGGCCGGTACAAGATGTCTCCTCTCTTGCAAATCTACACTCAATTTCATGTTTCGAAACATTATATTTCTCTTTTTCTTCAGATGAAAAAGAAAAGGGGAGTTGACAAAGGAAGACATTGTGTTAACTTCCAAAGTAGACACTTGATGGAACGGGGGATAGAGAATATGATGAAGCAACACTTGTCATGGTGTTTGTAGAACACTTAAACTTAAAGCATGCCGTGGTAGACTTTGGTAGAATTTTAGCTATATAAGAAATATATCATACAGATCACGAATTGATACTGTAGTTTAAATGCATATGGCCTTTGGTTTATCTCATAAAAGGTAACACAGTCAACTGAGCAGCATTGCATTCAATAACATGTTAAAAGGCCCAAGACAATGAAAACTGAGAGACGAGCTTAAAGAACGTTGGCTTAAAGATGCATTCATATTAAGGACAGTATATTAGCAGATCTATTTCAACTTAAGCCTCTTATACATGCAATCTCATCTTTATTAAAATATTATAGGTGGTAGACACAAAAGCAAGTATCAAAGATGTCATGAAAGATGTTCATTCTCAACCTGCAAATAATGGAATTAAAGGTGTTCTTACAAGTGCCTACAAGGACGGGGGAGTTCGTGGACTTTATAGAGGTGTAGGTATGTACATCCCAGGATTTAGCTATAAATCCATTTCATGTTAAGCATTAGTGGCTATTGACAAAGAATTGCTTTTGTCTGTTGGAAGGCTTGCTTCTAGGAAAAATGCTTTTTTTATTTTTATTTTGTTAGCATGTCGCATTCATTGTCACTTGCATTTCTTTGCCATATCTTATTTTTTAGCCCATCCACGCTGAACTCTTTTTTCCCCCTCTAGGCCCAACCCTGACTGGAATTCTTCCATATGCTGGTTTAAAGTTCTACATGTATGAGAAATTGAAGATGCATGTTCCTGAAGAACATAAAAAGTCCATTTTGATGCGCCTCACTTGTGGAGCTCTTGCTGGCTTGTTTGGACAAACCTTAACATACCCTTTAGATGTTGTTAAGAGACAGATGCAGGTGTGTAACACAACTCTGTTTCATCAGTCTAGACCTTTTACTTTTTGGCTGTGTGTGTGTGTTGTGGTTTAAAATATGATTCTAGAGGGCTTAAGTTATTGACTATCTAAGCAGCTTCCATATTATGGAGCACCCTTTTCTGTCAACTTGGAAATTTACAAAGGAATTGGTATTTAACTTTCCTCATTTCATATTTGCCTATGCAGGTTGGCAGCCTGCAGAATTCAGCTCATGGTGATGTCATATACAAGAATGCATTTGAGGGACTTAGGATTATTGTTGCTAATCAAGGATGGAGGCAGTTGTTTGCAGGCGTAAGCATAAACTACATTAGGGTAATTGCCACTCACCCAAACTTTTCTTATATATATCTTTTCAACATGATTTTAATTTGTTTTAGCTGCCAAGTAGAATGAAGCTCTGCTAAATGCATTCTTGGCAGGCAAATTTCGTATTCATATGGATTTTTTTTGTTATTTAATAGGTTATTTTTTGGTCTCTAATTCACCAAAATCTGGAATAGATTGATATCCCAATCTTTACGGGATCAACTGTTCTGATCTCTGCTCCAAGGGATGTGGTATAAAAGTTTTGATATGAATTAGAATTCATCAAATTGAGTTTATTAGTTAAATGAAGTGGGTTATGAATTTGGTCCGCATTCTGGTATCAAATTGTTAGGATCTGATATCTCCCAAAAGTGGCTATTTGGCTGGGTAACAAACGAATCTCATGTTATAGGGAAGCTTGGTCCAGCACAGAGCGACACAGGTAACGTACTGGGCCATGCTGGTTCTATTTGTCCGTATAGAGTATAGACTCAGGCATCGAAAATAATGAATTGGGCTAATACTAGTTAATACTTAATGATAATGCTTTATGATTTGGTTATTCTCTCCAATACCTTAAAAGTAGAACCGTTTGGATTCTCACAGTTACCCAGAGATGCGTGTTCTTTTATCCGATAAAGGATAATTTCTAGACAAGTATAAGAATCCAAGTTTGAGCTTTCCATGGCATCACCCTCTTGTCTAGTTGGGGAAGAAACCTAAGTTCATCTTACTATTTCACAGTAGGATTGCATACTAGCCCTTGGTTGAATTTATAATTGTTTGGTTTTGCCCTGATTCCCTTTTAACGAGCTTGCTATGATGCCAGATTGTTCCGTCAGCGGCAATTAGTTTCACTACATATGACATGATGAAGGCTTGGCTTGGCGTAGCACCCCAACAGAAGAAGTCATCTTCATCAGTTCCCGCTTCATAGTTGTTCACTGCTCAATACGCCACTGATAATCAGTTTTATTTTTTGCTGTCCATGGTTCCATTATCGCCTCATATGTGAAGCCTAAAATACACATTTTATTGTGTTTAGGGTGATTCGTGTTATAAGACTTTCGACTTTCAATATTAGTAACATACTAACATCTATATGGTAGTCCTTGTTGGTTTATATTTACTTGAACGATCAAGTTATGCGCGCTCATGGAGATTACGATGAGT